>OZ023324.1:7154259-7246275 GCA_964007375.1 Ophion obscuratus
CCTCTCCTCGCCATTGCACTCTTGCCGGTGCATTTTGATTCAATCTTTTTAATTTACAAAATAACATTACTCGATAAATATGAGCGGCCAATTATACCCCAGGTTTGTGAAATCGCGTTTGTTAATTGCATTCATGTACTGTCATAGTTGAAGTGAGAAAGAAAATATTATCAAAAAGAGGAAGTAAAAAAAAGCGTTCGAATTACGTGGATCAGTCGTTGGAATGTAATTAGTAACTTTTTCAATTAATTTGACTCACTTTCCAGAATGAACGGAATGAAGCTCTACGGGCTCTTCCATACGATTAAATTTGATGAAATTAAGTAGTTACCTTCTTTATTGGGGACGGAATTATTTATTTATGAGAAAATACATGTGGAAAAGTTAGCCATTGATTGTGAATTGAATCATTGAATAATTGTTTCAATTATTTAATTGGTAATTAAGGGGTGAACATTTCTACTGTGAAAATTCCAGAAAATCGATAGTCGCTTGAGGCAACTCAAATTGAAGAGGAAGGTCCAGCATACGTTGGAGGAATCGCAGATTGAAGGTGACTTTATGAGTACAATGATAGAACTGCTAATAAAACTTCAAACGCGTTTTTCTCTACACTATGTTTTTCAGAACGGAGTACACGATTTCTTGACGCCTAATGAATGGATTGCTTGAAGTTTGGTACTCTTATTCAGTGTCATAGTAGACGTTCTTCGCCTCAACATTTTTTTCATTAATTATTAACATTAATGTTTTCATTTTTCCTTGAAACACCGAAAAATACAAAATAAATACAAATTTATTACCTAAACACGCAATCAGAAAAAGACTCAATCAAGTCTTAGCCAATATTACCTATTGAAAGAAGAAAACTGTTTTTTTTTCTTTCAGATCTACCAAGTGGCCAAAATAATATATACTGTTGAGTGAAAAGGTCCTTGACCAAATTGTTTAGAACTTCTTTAATTAGGAATATTTAGTTAATGAAATTTGGTACACAACTTCGTTAATGTACATAGAAATAAACGTCCTAACTTAATCATCTTACTCAATCTAATCATCTTAATCATTGACAAAAAGTTAATAAATTTTTTGTAAAAGAATAAATATTCAAGAATATGTGAATGTTCAAGTAGAAATATTGAAAATTGACTAAGTTATAGACGATTTACGGAGAGCAAGTAGCGCCAGGATTAACGTATACTAAAACTTTCAGTCACGTTTTGGTCTAAAGAAAAACTTTTCTCGACCTGGCTGAAATCCTAAATCTAGTTATCATTGACCGATTTTCAATTGAAAAAAAAATTCTGTAATTCTAGTAGTTATCATCGTACGGAGCCATTTGTTTTATTTAATATTTTCTAAGCCCCCGAATAAAAATAAAAGTGTCTCCCAAATTACACTTCTTTATGCATCCGACATTTTGCGAATTCTTTTTTTGAAAAATTACTACGAACGACAAAAACTACATTTCTATAGATAATAAAACATTTTTATTTTTATTTTTCAGACCAACCATTGTCAAGTTACTGATCCGGCCGTAGGACTACATTTTTTATGCAGAGACTCTACTACACCTCAATAACGTTGTTAATTTTTTCTTTTTTTAAATCCAAATTTACACGATATAAGTGCAATGTATGCTTAATAACACGACTTTTTCCAAATCTCAAATAAATAATCTAGTAGACAAAAAAGATCGGAACACACGACCTTTTTTCGGCCCGTCACAGTGTTGTCCTCCCTTAAGAGGAGATATTCATTTAGACGGTCAAAAATTAAGAAATTTTGAGAGATTTTAAAAACTGTTTGAGAAAAACCTGTTAAGGAATACTTATTCTCCATTTATCAAACTGTAGGTATGCTTCAGTAGTATATTTAACAATGAGTATACAAAACAATTTTTTTCACTTATTTATCATCAATCCTCAAATCGACGTGCAGTCTAGCTTCCCTACTTTGACTTCCCAGAGTTTGATTTGCGAAAAAATAAAACCTTTTGCCAGTTCGAACATGTACAGTTTCTGATCAGCAGTAATTAAAATTTACAAAAAAATATCCAAATTTCACGCAAAATATCTGTAAACATCGGATTAAGAAAGCAGTTTTTTTCTAATTTTTCGAAAATTATTCTCCTCAAGTAGGAGGTAGTAATATCATCAATATTTCTACCAAGTTGCAACTCAATCGGATCAATCGTTTTTGGAGTAATCCTGCAGGCCATTTTCGAAAAAGCAGTTTTGAGAAAACTGCGTTTAAAGTTTGGATAGAATTTGAAGTAAATTGCACTAGGTAGTTGTGGTAATTAATTACTTAAGTAATCTGTTACAAAGTAATTAAATTATTAATTACAGTAGAAATGATAATTTTTAGTTGTCAATTCAATAACTTTTTATCCATCTCTGCCACCCCTGTGCGCTTTCGCTTCTACCTGCGGCGCGCTTCGAATCCGGGCGATGGGTTTGAAGTTTTTCCCATTTTGCTTTGACACTTTTGGAAAATATTCCACATATATAGTTCTATCGTTGAAAAAAAAGAAATCGTTTTTTATCGTTGTAAGTGTGTATCCCCCCTTAATGGATTGATTATTTTACTTTTATTTATTTACTTTACAGCGGATTTAATTTCATCCAATTTATTTTATTCTGTAGTCGATTTTGCCTAGATCATTTTACACTAGTATGTATTTTGTTTTATTTTATCTCTTCGATTTAGGTTTTGTTTCATACTGCATTTTCAAAATGTGTAAAATGGTCAAATACTTGAAAATGAAGTAGGCTCATTGACAAGGAAAATAACGTATATCCGTACACGTAAATTCAATTCAACATATATATACAATTCATAGAATATCACAAAATGCTTGAATTTGAATTAAGAGGTTAGACTACGGTGACGACTCGAAAATCAGGATTACTTGAAAAAATTAATTTTTCAGCAATAAGTGAGATGATTAAAAAATAGTTTGGACATTTATTTTTATGTACATGAATAACGTTGTGCACCAAATTTCATTTAAAATATTCATAATTAGAGAAGTTGTAAGCAACCTCGTGAACGACCTTCGAACGCGAGGAGCTCAAAGGTGTATTTAATTGATTGTTTATGTTGATCTGAGGCAAAAAAAACATTTTTTTCTTCAAATCAAAATATTGGCTAAGATTTCACCGAATGTTTTACTTATCATGTTTTGATCATAAAAGATGTCAAATTTTTTTCGATTTTTTTTATCGCCTGTTTTTCGGGTCGTCACAGTAGCCTAACCATTCACTTGGCTAATTTTCCCCCATGTCCTGGCTCACAAATAAATAATTTTACTTCAGCTCAAAGACCAATACCACCGCCATACCGTTTAGTATTCGCCTCGATTCAATTCTCGTCGTGAAATCGTACCATGTGATTGTGAACTCCCCCTCAAAAATCGCAGTGTCGGATTAAGGGATCATCACAGAGCAAAATTCTCAAAAATCGTTTTTTTTTCTTGCATTCGCTTGCATTAAACCGATTTTTCTTGCATTATCCGATAGTATAGACGGTCATAGACCAGGACCTGGCATCGCCGATTGAACGTAACTAGACCATTTTTATGATAATTCCGCACTCGAAACTTTAATCGCGTTTTTCTCGAAATGTCATTTTTCAAAACGGTGTACACTCTTGAAGGAAGAGTTTTCAAGCTTTCCGCCTCAAAGTTTGACACAACATTTTCCACGCCCTTCTTTGCTCTTGCTATGGAAGCGTTTTTTAGTCTTCATTTCTTTTTTAAATCGAAAAGTGTCGAAGAAATTAGCTAGATTCGATACTTTTTTTCAAACCACCACCATTTTGTCAATGTCGATTTTTTTAAAACCTCCATAGCCAAATAGTGGCTTTCAAACTGATTAATGATCTTTTTACAAATTTTGTTTCAGATAATATCTACATTCACAACCGTATACACCGTGAGGACTCCTTTTTTTTAAACATTATCAACCGTTAAAAAAATGTAAAAAAAATGAACGTTTAAAAATGTATTTTCTGTACTTCATGAGTGCTTTGATTTGACTTAAAAAATCAGACTGATTAGCGTATTTTAACCAGTAAAAAATTGCGGTAATCAACTATCTTTCGACCCATTACACTGTGATGGTCCCTTAACAAGTAATACCCAACAAATCTCGTTTGCCATTGGCGATAATTATTCGATGAAATTTCAATGAAAAAATATTCTTATGTATCGAGGGAGATTGGCAAGCCGTGAGGAAAAATGTATATACTTTCGTTCTGGAAGTCGAACGTCTCTAAAGATGAGACGTAAAACGATAATTCGATGATGCGGATCGATCCGCGAAGCGACGAGCCGGCACATCGCAGCCGCGATACACACGAACCTCCGTATCAAACGTCGCGGCAGAATCTTCGCTCCGACTATATATACGCGTACAATAAAGAGCTGATCCGTCCCGGGCCCGCGAGAAAGATCTTTTCGCGAGGCGAACGATTATCGATTGGCCACGCGCATCGATGTACTATATACAAAGCCCCGTCTCTCGGCGAGATTTAAAGAATCGACGAGTGAAGGAAATTTATTTTTTATCATGTGTATATATATATATATATATATATATATATATATATATATATATAAAGATAAGTACACACACACATATATACATGAGTGATCTTCCCGAAGTGATCCCTTTGCAGGACAAGGAAATTTATACACAAAAATGGGGCTGGGTTGAAATTCCGAAATTGAAGATGGGACCGGGTTAATATTCCGACCTTTGAATGATCAGAACGCTCAAAATTCCGAAAGAGTTTTACACGAAAGACCAAAACTCCGAAAATCTGAACACCCTCAAAATAATTCGGCTATGGAATTTTTTAAAGTTCCAAAATTATCAATAAATCGACGAATTTGTTGAAGATTTTTTTTTAATTATGAGGTGATTTTGCGTCAATTTTGCAATTTGTCTAGACAATGTTATACGTTCTACATCATTTATAGTCAACTGTGTAGAGTTTCCCTGGAATGATCTTGACATGGGGGCCGGGTTGGAACTCCGAATTTTGAATGCGCCGACGGTTTGAAATTCCTAATTTAATGTTCCGAAATTACAAGCATCGTAAAATCATGCCAGCGAAAGTCTATACAGTTGACTATAAATGATCTAGACAAATTTCAAAGTTGACGTAAAATCACTTCTTAATAAAAATAAAAAAAATTTGAATTAATTCGTCGATTTATTGAATATTTTGAAACTTTTAAAACTTCCATAGCCGAATTATTTTGACGGTGTTCAAGTTTTCGGAGTATTGGTCTTTCGTGTAACATTTTTTGGGAGTTTTGGTCTTTCCGAGTAGTATTCTTTCGGAGTTTTGAGCGTTCTGATCATTCAAATTTCGGAATTTCAACCCGGCCCCACAAAAATATTTCATTTTTTATTTAAATATTGTAAGTGGCATTGAAAAACGTAGCATACTATGTTTTTCTAGCCTCCAAATCTGGAGGTAAGTACCATTAAACGGGGTTAAATTGACATTAAAGGCAACTTTGGCAGTTTTGGGGCTACTAGCTTTTTTTGGGGCTACCTAGCTCTAAAATACGGTTTAAATGATTGTGCATTCAAATGTGTTTAAATTTGTTGTTGAAGTTTATTATAATGACGTTAAAGTTGATTGTAACGTTGCTCAAGTTCATTTTGATCTCATTGATAATTATAAGACAGATTCATGCTGTCGGTGCTTACAATAGTGCCCTAGATACTTGATACTTTTATGTAAAATGTTTTCTTAATAAAGATGACAATTTTATTGTAAAAAATCGTTGTTTTTAATTTAATTCCATGTATAATGCATACAATATTACATTTTTTTAAATCAAAATGCAGTCAATGTAACCCGTAATCTTTGACATAGTTGCATTTCCATGCCTTGTCAAAGAAATCCCACACTTTGTGACTTTGACACTTCTAAAAAATACATATTAAATTTTTAAATAAATATATATTTTTTGTGTTTTTTTTTTTTAATAAATTGTTGGGGGTTGTGAGGCTCTAATTTCTTATACATTTGATAGTCAAAGGGTACATTGTTCTATTGGAGCAAAAAAGTTGAAATTTAGTATCTTAAAAATATGTGACCTGCAAAAAACTTCCAAAACCTGTTCAAAGTTACCCCATTTTACGGTACCGTGGATTGGGGTTACTTTGATAGAAACTTTGTTTTGTTTTTAAATTCAAATTACGAATTTACTAAACGCGACCGAAAGTTTTTTTTTTCACGTTTGGCAACCCGAATGCCTATATCATCACTCATGTCAGACGCACCACAAACGAATGTGTTTAAGTCACCGTAAAAATATAAACAATGTAAGTAATTAATTTAAACTGTTCTTTATGCTCGAAAAACTTTAAAAATATCAAGTTGTTCGTTGCAATTACATGTTTTTGGTAACAATTACTTTGTCAGATGTTTAATAAGCTACACCATTATGCTTTGCTGTGTAGCATAACATCAAAAACATATTTTTTTGGGCGACGGTGGTTTCGTTGGGGTGTCTGATCACTTCGATGGGGTATCATTGATCATTGATCAATTTCACCCCACTCATTATCTTTATTGCTAGTCTCGGAGTATTCTAAGGGATTTTCGGCTTTTGATCGTTTTTTAAATTCTAGGTTTTAAACGGCGGTTAAGAAACGTTCCTGATGTGTTCGGTAGGAACATTTCTTATCCGACAATTCTGCAATTCTGTACCAAATCACACTAATTGTAAGACAAAAAAAATCAAATTGTCACTCGATATTGTGAAAAGCGCTGTTGAACTGTAAAAAAAATATCCGTTAAGGGGGGAGAACCCTTGATAATGTTTGGAAAATCATTTTTTTCCCATATTTCGAGAGTATAATATATTGATAGTATACTGGAAAATCGAAAAATCGAAGTAAGAAATATCACATAGTGCACATAGTGCTACAACTGCCGACATGGCGATCGTTCAATTTTACAATGAGTGCCGACCTAACCTCGAAATACTTGGCGTGGAATAAGCGCGGAATTTTTTTTTTAACAAGAAATTGAATATAGGAAGCAGAAGAAGTGAAGGAAAAAAAAGAAGGGTGGGGGAGCGAAGGGGAAGAAAAAAAGAGCTAAGAAGAAGACGATGAAGTTACGCGCGTTTACGCACCTGCCGACCCGTATGTCCGCTTGCGTATAACGTACCCTCGCATAGAGAATAAGATAACGAGAACCAGATTACTATATATCTTTTATATATATATATACACACACACACACGCGCGCGCGCGCGCACGCACACACACACACACACACACACACACACACACGTACACACACACACACATATATATATATATATATATATATATATATATATATATATATATATATATATATATATATATATATATATATATATATATATATATATATATATATATATATATATATATATATATATAGAGAGAGAGAGAGAGAGAGAGAGAGAGAGAGAGAGGGCCAATGAGATGAAGGGCGCGACTCGTGTCTTTCGAAAATTGAAATTATGCCGAGTTACGTCCCTCCTCTTGTCAACACAAATCGGTACATGTATATCGAGAGAAAGGAATATAACCGTGGGTGTCTCTGAGTCGTTCATTCCTTCACTTGTCCGATGACCAAGATAGACAGAGAGAAAGAGAGACAGACAGGGGGGGGGGGGCTCGACGAAGACCACGATGGAACAGGTGACAGAGAGGTGCTTGCCCATACAAACCTCTTTCGTTCCACATACCTAAGCAGCCTCCTTCGACTCCCACCTATACACTCGCCTCTCATTTCTTTTAACTCACCTCCATCCTTTCCCGTGACGCATAAACGAGAAATTTACAGGATACCCGGCGTCACTCCTTCGGCTCTCTCGGATCGTGTATTTGCAGTATTGTGCAAGCTCTTAAGGGGTTATGCCTAATTGTAGAAGTTGAAGAAAATTTTTTTTCACAATGATCTATTTTGACAGTACTCCACTGCATGGATCTTTCGGAAATTTCTAATGTTTTTTTCTCGATATAAAAATATAGTGTTTGATCGAAGGCTTTCATTTTCCGATGTATACTTTCGAGTTGGTGATCAAAAAGCCCATTTTTCGCCAAAATCAAGACTCAATTTAAGGGGTTACCCCCACTTGCGACTTTGAAAAAATCGATTTTTTTTATTGCATTTTTTTGAAGTATAAGTATCTGAGAATATGTCCTGAAAATTTCAAGTCGATCCGAACAAAATTGACTGAGATATGAGCGTTGAAAGAGAAGAATCCGTTGTGTAAACGACCGGAAATTGAAACTTTAAACGCGTTTTTATCAAAATGGCATTTCTGAAGTCGGTGACCAAAATTACTCGAACACTAATGTACCGATCTTCTTGAAATTTTGCAGGCTTATTTAATACATAAAAATGTAGTCTTTAATCGTTCGATTTTTTTCGTTAAAATCGAACCATTAACATTGACTGTCCGCTATTTTGTGAAAAATGAATCTTTTTTAAAATCCTTCGATTAAAGACTAGTTTATACTTATATTTGACTAAATCCATCCGCATTTTTTTCTTCAGAAGATCCACTTCGCCGCAATGTTGGTCACCGCAAACCGTGTATATACAAACATTATTTCATTGACGGCCATTTGCCACTAAACAATGTAATATTTTTCAATAAAAAAATTACTGAAAGTTCTTCAAGATGTGTTCTTTAAGATGGTATATTGATCGATTAAAAAAGTTTTGTAGTTTTCTTTTAAAAAATTCATGAAAAAGGCCTTTTTTGCGCTACAAGTGGGGGTAACGCCTTAAACACGCGCCACTTTTCTTTAAATTAAATATTTCGAAAATTCCTTCAATTAATCTGAGGATAATCTAATGTACTAGGGAAATCTGTTTGATTTTTTATATATTTGATAGCCTGGTTCAGAAGAGCATTGCTCACCGCAGAAGACATTCTCGATTGGTGCTTCCTGGACATTGGCAGTAAATCGATTATAGTTGAACATTTTTACACAAAAAAGGACAGTATGCTCATCAGTTGATACTATTTCAAATACCTCATTTTTGTAGAAAATTCATGATCACGATTTTCCATTTAAAAAATCCTAAAAAATGAGCTGTTTTGGACTGTTACAACTAGCCATAACCCGTTAAGGGACCACCACAGTGTAACGCGACGAAAAATAGCTGATTCTCGCGTTTTTTTTTCGGTGGTTAAAATACGCTAATCAATCTGATTTTTGTTATGTCCAATAAAAGCACTCATCGAGAACAGAAAATACATTTTCAAACGTTTATTTTTATTTTTTTTTACATTTTTTTAACAGTTGAAAATGTCTTCGAGAAAAGGGAGTCTTCACGATGTACACGATTGTGGCCGTAGATATTATCTGAAACAAAATTCGTAATAAGGTCATTAATCAGTATGACATCCGCTGTTTTGTTATGGAGTTTTTTTTTAAATTGAAATTGAAAAAATGGCGGCGGTTTGAAAAAAGTATCGAATTTAGCCGATTTTTGTCTACAGCTTTTCATAAAAAAAAATATGCACATTTCAAAGAAAGCTTCCATAGCAAGATAAAGAATGGCGTGAAGAATGCTGTGTCAAAATTTGAGACGGATAGCTTGAAGACTCTTTCCTTGAGAGTGTACACCATTTTGTAAAACGACATTTCGAGAAAAATGCGTTAAAAGTTTGGAATGCGGAATTTCCATATAAATTATCTGCTTGCGATCAATCGGCGATGTCAGGTCCATGTTTATAACCATCTACACTACCGAATAATGCAACAAAAAGCGATTTTTTGAAAATACTACACTGTTATGATTCCTCAAGGGGTCTTCTTACTTTAGACGCTAATAAAGGCCATTTTCATGAATTTTTTTGATATGTTTATATTAGAGATATTTATATAAAAGTTGTTACACTTAATAAATACGTTAAAACATTTATTTATTTATTTAATTCACTATTTATAGACGAAAACGGTAGTTAAAAAAATGTCCTAAAAAATGGTAGGTCTGCGCTGTTGATGAAATGTCGGAGATGGATCATTTAAAACAAAAAGATCAAACGGTTTAAGATTCAGTATGTTAGTGGCTGTAGCGCATATCATACGATTTTTTATATATGCAAAAATAACAAAATGGCGGACATTTTTCGACAAAACGAAAAAAAAACGTTTTTTTCACCGTTTCTTTTAAAAAAAGTAAATATCAACATTTTTATTGATTCCGTTATACACTAAAGCTATAGTTGTAAAAAATGTGTGGTTAAAATTTCATAAGGAGCGCTTAAGTAGTTTCGAAGATTTTATCCACAAGCCGTCGAAAAACGTCGTTTCGAGAAAAACGCGTTTAAAGTTTGTTTGGATTACATAGATACATACAATGTTTTTTTTAAAATGTATATCGAAAGTGTATTTATGTAACAACTTTTGTATCAAAATCTATAATGTAAACCTATAAAAAAAATCATGGTAGTAGCCGTTTTTAGCGTCTAAAGTGAGAAGACCCCTTAAAGGGCCTGCGCAAGCTTGGCACCCACAAAACAGGTTGATATTGGATATTTGTTTCTGCTGAGATATTTTCCATGATGAGATCGGGGTTTAGCACACGATTGATGCAAAATCTTGCGAAGACTGTGCTTTAAAAAAATTTAGACCTATTGATAAGCAATGGAGATATTATTGTTTGAACAAAGTACCGCCGTTGATGCATGGCCAGTCGGTGTAGGTGGTTCTGGCAACTAGGATCATATGAAATGAAAAATAAAAAAGTCTTATCTCTTAGCATAATAATGAGTGTCGTAGGGCCGTACAATTTTATGAAATTTTGAAAATTACAAAAACAGAAGATTTTTTTTAACTTTAATAATTTGTTACGAACAAATGGATAAACATGTCGAAAAATAATCTGGTCATTCGATAAAAAATGTTATAAACTATGCTCAATCCGAATTCAAATTAAATCGGACGAATAGATTTTGAGGGACCTACGACTCGCACCGTGCCGTACCGAAAGTGAAAGAGGATCGGCCCTTCACAAAAAACACCATAGATCGGTCAATTTTTGGAAAATTCCAATTTTCTTTGCAAATCAAACATCCTGAGCAATAAAAAAAGTCGCATTTTCCCAATCTCATGCCCACCTCTACGATCGCTACCCGAAGGGAAAAAAATTAAATCCAGAGGACTCGATTCGCAGCGACAACAAGAACCCCCCCCCCCCCCCCCCCCACTCGAGAATGAGCCCGTAGCCCCGTTTACAGCCTGTACAACATTTTATTGTCAATTTGCGAGTAAATTTGTTTCGTACTTGCGCACACGTGGGTTATTAAGTCTCGATGAAGTGCCTAAACAATATTGTGCGTCGCGTTTAATAATTATACGGCTGCCTAATTGATCGAGAGATTGCCACCTGCGGTACAGTGACGCGCACACATACTTGCTGCAGATTAAATCTCCAATTAAATTCGCGTCTTGTCCGGCGCTCCCGCACGAATGTGTACACGCACATGCGCGCGCGTGCGCCACCTTATTGCTAATTAATTCGAGTCTCTGCCGCGGCCCATTTCGAACCAGCATTACACTTGGGCGGCGGGAGGGGGGGGGGGCGTTGCCCCCTCGCCCCTTCACCGTGTCAAGAAGCTAATAAGCGCTCGAGCAAAATGACGATAAAAAAAGCTCTGGCGGTGGAAACGAGGAAGCCAGAGTTCACGCCCGGGCAATCGTATAATAACGGGGTCTCAAGTTCATTTCCGTGGGCAAGCCCGGAGCAAGTGGTAGCTCCGTGAAGTGCCCCCAGGGGCCTTGACTTTTTCGTAAGGCCCGGCACATAATTGGGCTCGCGCGAGCTCTATCGGGAGCCTATGTGAAACTGTGCACGCGTGCTACTTAAGGGGTCTTCTCACTATACACGCTAAGAAAGGCTATTTTCATGAATTTTTGATAGGTTTATATTATAGATATTGATATAAAAGTCGTTACACTTAATAAATATACTTTCGAAATACATTTAAAAAAAAAACTATTCACTTAAGTCTCTATTTATAGATGAAAATTGAGAAAATTGAATTGATGAAATCTCGGAGTTGGATCATCCGAAACAAAAAAAAATCAAACGGTTTTAGATTCAGTATGTTAATGGTTTTAGTACGAATCGTACGATTTTTGATATACGCAAAAATAACAAAATGGAGGACATTTTCCGAAAAAAAAAACAAACAAAAAAAGAGTTTTTTCACCGCTTGTAGCGAAAAATAGTAAATATCAAAATTTAAAAAAATCCTTGATACGCGCTATAGCTATAGTTGTAAAGAGTATGTGGTTAAAATTTCATAAGGATCGGTTCAGTAGTTTCGAAGGTTTCATCAACAAGCCGTCGAAAAACGTTGTTTCGAAAAAAAACGCGTTTAAAGTTTGTTTGGGTTACATGAATACATAAAAAATATTTTTTCAACGTATTTCGAAAGTGTATTTATTAAGTGTAACAACTTATATATCAATATCTGGAATATATACCTATCGAAAAAATTCACGAGAATAGCCTCTTTTAGCGTCGAAAGTGAGAAAACCCCGTAAGGGGGTAGATACCCTTAGGCGAGGGAAAGGTTTGCTCATTTTCATTATTTTTTTAAGGAGAGTAGAGAAATAACTAAAATAATAAATAATAACAATAAGAATAATAATTATAACACGAAAAACAATAATAATAATTAAATTATCAACGACACAGCACGGGCTCAATTATGTTAAATATGGGTGCAAAATAAATTGAATTTTATTTTTTCCTATTTTTGATTGAAAAAATATCCCCCGTTTTATGCCATTATGCTCGATTTTCATCCGCGAATTTAAGGGGGGAGATAATTTTGGGCGAGGAAAAAATATGCTGATTTCCATGATTTTTTTTTAAGGGAAAGATTTCTTTAACATTTTCATCTCTTAGGGTATGTTTTAATACTAGTTTTGGCTGTTACATGGTATTTCTTTATTTTTTATTGATCTTTAAAAATCGCGTAGGCGGAGCACGGTGTTCTAAACTGCATTTTCAAAAATGGCGCGACGAAATTTGGTATACATATTCCTAACTTTCTTTTCTAAAACATGACCCTCAATGTTTTTGAAAATAAAAAAAGGACTTTTTCGTTGTAAAATGTAGCCATTTTTTTCGGAAAATGCAATCTATTTGTTCTAAAGCGTACCGATCCATCGATTTTCAATATTTCTCACTTTTTCTTGATTTTCTTTCGCCGACGCTACGTGTCACTTTGAAAGATTAATAAAAAGTAGTACCACGTAACAGCCAAAAGTAGTTATAAAACATATCTCAAGACTGAAAAATGGAGACGATATCTTACCAAGAAAATCAGTAACTTTGGCGTCGCCTAAAGATATCTTACACCTCAAATTCAATGATGGATATCGAGCTCGGTTAGTTTATGCTTTTCGAATAAAAATTTGCAGATGGCAGAAAGCGGGGGTATATTTTTTGCATTGAAAAAAAGGAAAAAATGAATTTCAATTTATTTTATATACATATTTAACAGAATTCCCTTGCTGTGTCATTATTAACTTAATTATTATTGATCTTCGCGTTATAATTATTATTCTTGTTATTCTTGTTGTTATCATTTATTATTATTCATATTTCTCTACTTTCTGAATAAGAAATTGTAGGTGGCATGAAGCAAGGGTAAATTAGGTTCTTTTTATTTAAAAAAAACGAGGAAATAAAATTAAAATCATGATATATATATATGCAACACAATTGAGCCCTTCCACTGTTATTAATTTCATTTCCTGTCTTGTCGTTCTTTTTTATTGGTATTATCATTGTTATTCTTGTTATTATTAGTTATGATTCGTATTATTATGATTGTTGTTCCTCTACTTGTCGAGCAAAAATTTGCAGGTGGCATAAAGCAGGGGTACTTTTGTTTTTGTTATTTAAAGAACGAAAAAAATTAACTGCAATTAATTATACATCTATATTCAACACAATCAACCCCTTCCTGTGTTGTAATAAATGTAATTATTATAGTTGTCGTTCTTTTTATTATTGTTATTATTATTCTTGTTGTTACTATTACTATTCTTGGTATCTTGATTTATTATCTGTATACAAATAATTGCTATTTCATTACTTCCCGAACAAAAAGTTGCAGGTGGCATCAAGCAGGGATTCATTTCATTTTGAATTGAAAAAAGGATAAAATTTAAGTAATTGTTGTTTTTATCCACATTTAACATAATTGAGCCTTTTCTCTGTTGGTATGAATGCCATTATTATTGTTGTGGTTATTATTCTTGTTATTATTATTGTCCAGAATAATAGATAATACATTATTACTTATTTATTGTTATATTATGGTCATTCTGTTAATACTATCATCATCATTATTTTATCCATTACATTGTTATTTCACTTAATTTCATGTATATTGTTATAATGAAATACATTTATATTCATAGTCTATGTTGTCATTTTTTATAAACTTATTATTATCAATCTTATATTGATACGAAATCTTGTAAATGATAATTATACATATTTAATTTAACATAAACAGTTATTATGTATTTAAAGTACATTAATCATGTACATTGAATATTAATATCCAATTTATTATATACATATATAGGCAACGTATGATCGTGGTGAAAAAATTAAATAAAAAATAAAAAACGATAAGAGTAATATTAATAATAATAAATTTAGAAATCACAACACAAAAATTAATTATAATAATACAATACGATAAATATTTTTAAATATATTTCGACGACGAATATTATTATATTTCATCATAATCATATAAATAATATACATGCATCAACGCGGAGTTACTCTTGGCACCTTATTCATTTTTTTGCATCATCTCACGGAACTCGGCATCTCACCTCCCTTTTCTTGTTTCAGCCTCGGTTCCCTCGTTTTGCCGCTCCGTACGCATTTTTATCCATTTTTTTTCTTCTTTTTTTCCCTTCATTTTCCATCTCTCGGGGCGAAGCGTGTCTCGTTTTATGAGGATCTTTGCCTCGAGGCGACGTGACAGTGTCTTGTCCGAGGTGCACTTGTGTGTACGCACACGTGTAAGTGGCTCGGCATGTACAGAGGTTGATCTCTCTCGACGAGAGAGCGGCGCAAAGAGTTGTAAGATGAAACAAGTGCGGGTTTCTTGACGAGAGGAGGGGGCGAGAGAGGGCGAGAGAGAGCGAGAGAGAGCGAGAGAGCGAGTACCCCGTGTTCTCTCAAGCATCACGCGGGATCATGAGCTCAAGAAAAAAAAACCCATCGGAATTAATTTTCCGCTCGCTTTGCACTCCCTTCGAGCTTAGCTGGTGGTAAATCCAATTTTTTTCGGCGCTCGTCGGTCAAAAACCAAAAGGGCGGAACCACGTGTCCCAGGCAATATTTCTACCGTAGATTATTTTCCAACCATCCTGCGTGTGCCCTTCCGGCTCTCCAACAACCTCATTCACTTCCATTTTATCCCACACTTCACTACTGTCCCTGAGCGATCCCCCAGACCAGTGCAGAAATTTGTTGAGGAGTCGCCAGTCCATATCGGAATCTACGTGGATTTCTCAATATTTCCCGATCGACGTTTTTTCAGAAATTTTTATTTCAAATTCTCAAACGGAATTTTGTATATCTGTAAAAAAATCTACAGACATTCCACGAAGTTCAACTATTGCATGGCATTGAGAATATAATCAGACTTTTCGAGTAATACAAAATCTACAGATATTACACAAATTGCAACTATTTCATGGCATTGGAACTGTAATCAGACTTTTCGGGTAATAAAAAACATGTACATGTGAATAATATGAGTGTTTTTTTTTTTTCAAAAAATATAGATACATTGAGGTACATAAATAATTGGATTTGTTTGGGTTTGTTTTTATAATAATTGTTATATAATTGTTCTAATATTTTTGTCATATAAGTTGTAATATAATTTTTAAATTAATAACAAGGTTAGAATTAGGTGGGGAGAGGGCATTTTTCGACTGATCAGACATTCAGCATGTCGCAGCCCCCTCCACGCTGCTACACACAGTGGCAGTGGAGTGGGGGTAGCATTAGTTTCGTGTGACATCCAGCGAACTCACAAGGAACATCACTCAAATGTCCGCCTTCAATCCTGTTGAAACTCATATATGTGATAAAGCTTTGGAAATTATTAGACACGTATTTTTTTATTTGCAGAAGGACGTTTTTAAGGGAGAAACGACCCCTCAAAGAAAGAAGTGTCAGCCCTTGATTGTTTTCTTTCAATTATTCTATTGTGGATTTCTCATCGTTTCACATTAGAAGAATCTTGGTTTTTGTTTCATTTAGATCGGTAGACTGCTTGTGGATGAAACTGCAAAACCACCCCTCAACGCACCATTCTTTGAAGGGTGGTTTTCCTCCGTGAAACCATTTTTCCGAAGATAAAAATAATATGTTTGTGTAATAATATGTTTTCAATGTTTTATCACGTATATGAGTTTCAATACCATTGACGGCGGACACTTGAATGATGTTCCCTGTCAGACCCCTATACCCAGCCTACCTCAACAAACATATACAGTTGTAAAAGTATTTTTAATGCTAAAAAATATGTTCGCGTGAGCCCGTGCACAAATTTGCACAACTCATATATATGATTCTTCATTGGGATCCAATTAAGAATAAAAGTTGATATAGCTGAAGCGATATAAAGACATATGCAGAAGTTGAAAGAATAAAAGATATAAAGGTAGTTATATCTTTGTTATATTTAATAAATACACTTTCTAAAGACTTTATTTTTTTTCTTTTAATGTATTTATGTAACCCAAACAAACTTTAAACGCATTTTTCTCGAAACATCGTTTTTAAGGCGTTACCACTTGTAGCGCAAAAAAAGGCCTTTTTCATGAATTTTTTTAAAGAAAACTATAAAACTTTTTTAATCGATCAATATACCATTTTAAAGAACCCATCTTGAAGAACTTTCAGTAATTTTTTTATTGAAAAATATTACATTGTTTAGTGGCAAATGGCCGTCAATGAAATAATGTTTTTATATACACGGTTTGCGGTGACCAACATTGCGGCAAAGTGGATCATCTGAAAAAAAAATGCGGATGAATTTAGTCAAATATGAGTATAAACTAGTCTTTAATCGAAGGATTTTAAAAAATATTCATTTTTCACAAAATGGCGGACAGTCAAAGTTAATGGTTCGATTTTAACGAAAAAAACGGCCGTTTTTTGGCTATAAAACGGCAATTTTTTTTCGACAAAAAAAATCGAACGATTAAAGATTACATTTTTATGTATTAAATAAGCCTGCAAAATTTCAAGAAGATCGGTTCATTAGTGTTCGAGTAATCTTGGCCACCGACTTCAGAAATGCCATTTTGAGAAAAACGCGCTTAAAGTTTCAATTAGCCGGTCGTTTACACAACAGATTCTTCTCTTTCAACGCTCATATCTCAGTCAATTTTGTTCGGATCGACTTGAAATTTTCGGGACATATTCTCAGATACTTATACTTCAAAAAAATTTGATAAAAAAAATCGAGTTTTTTCAAAATCGCAAGTGGGGGTAATCCCTTAAACGGCTTGTTGATAAAACCTTCGAAGCTACTAAACCGATCCTTACGAAATTTAATCACATATTCTTTACAACAATAGCTATAGCGCATTTCAAGGATTTCAAAAATTTTGATATTTACTACTTTTTTGCCAAAAACGGTGAAAAGAACACGTTTTTTTTTGTTTTTTCGAAAAATGTCCTCCATTTTGTTATTTTTGCATATATGAAAAATCGTATGATATGCGCAATAGACATTAACATACTGAATCTAAAACCGCTCGATTTTTTGTTTCGGATGATCTATCTCCGAGATTTCATCAACAGCGCAGACCTACAATTTTTTAGGAAATTTTTTTAACTATTATTTTCGCCTATAAATTGTGGCTTAAATAAATAAATACAAAATTTTCAATGTATTCCGAAAGTGTATTTATTAAGTGTAACAACTTTTATAACAATATCTATAATATAAACCTATCAAAAAATGCATGAAAATAGCGTTTTTTAGCGTGTAAAGTGAGTTCAATACCCAAAAAAATAACATCACTCGCAGCGTGAACGTCTTGGCCAATTAACCGTACGTAAAATTACGCACATTGAACTATTTTTTATCTCTGGGGCTTGGTGGGAAAAAAATGTCAAAAAATCCGCAAAGACTCCGTACATTTTAGACAATAACATATATATATATATATATATATATATATATATATATATATATATATTAAATTTAAGCTTAGATTGTGGCTAATTCTCCAACCGCCTCAAGCAATTTATACCTTTTCAAGGTATGATTTTAACTTTTTCAAAGACCCACTCATTTTGTATACCTATATATTTCTTTTGAAGAAAATTCAACATACTGAAAGCGATGAGAATCGAATTGGATCCCGACGACAATATCTGCACGGAACTTCCCCCCATGCCCAAAGCCTTCCCCCAACGCACCACTGTATAGCATTTGCACGAGGGTACAGGGAAACTGCGAAAACCTCGACAGCTAGTTGTCAATGTACGACAGACCCTGCGTGCTCATCATCGCTCTTGGGGAATTGACGTTCGGCTCTCGGTGGCGCTATTGGCAATTTGTCGGAAGACCCGCAGCGTTTCGGCCTCCCGTTCGTATCTCTTTTCGTTCATGATGGTCAAATCCAACACCTCTCTCTCTCTCTGTCGCTCTCTCGGCCTCTTGCTCTTTCTTTTCCTCCGAAAAAGGGTAAGTACCCATATCCCAACGAACGGGCCAGCTTCACATTTTACCTCTCTCCACACAAGAGTGGTCCAGCACCGCGCGCGCCGGGAATCCATTACGCGAATGCCTCGAACGAATAAATTTCCATAATATTTGGCAGGTTGACACGCCTCTCTCGCATATTCCCAAGTCAGCTTGCTCGAGGTAACTCAAATTTTTTATCATATATATATATATATATATTTATATATATACACGTACATACATACAAACATGTGTGTGTGTGTGTGTGATTGTAGATATACCTATCGTATAATAATGTTATACCCGCATTTGAATCTCCCACGAGATCTTGTGATTCCATAACGTTATACCGATGAGGTTAGGTCACGTCCCTTTGTCCTGCCGGTTGGAGCAATCCGGATCATTATATGTCTACCGTGGTCATTGTGCGACCAAGCGTAATAATTCGAACAATTTTGTCTCGTAAGAGCTACAATGTCCAGAAATGGACAATAGAAGATCGAAGGATGCCTGATATAGACAAGCTGAGGGCGTGACAAATGATCCATTTTCATACTTTTTTTTTCTTTCAAGATTTTAGTAGTCTGGCAAACCAGTAAAAATAAAAATGGTGCAATATGATTTACGGACGTACCTTCTATGAATAAATTTGTGCCTTTTGGCGACAATTTATTTTTTGATTTATCGGTTTCATTTAATGGATACATTTTTTGAAGTGAGTAATCTACATAATTAAAAAAGTGTTTTGTGTACATTTTAAGGAGCTTGCGAAGTAATGTTTATAATATTTGGTACGGTGTGACCGGATGATTTTGTGTGTTCATTCATTCGTTAGGACGGAATGATTGAGTTTGTTTTTTTTTTTTAAAGAAAATCGAACTTTCTTGGCGACCTTGTCATTCTCGTAATTTTCAAATATTCAGAAAAATATCTTGTCATATGAAAGTTCAATTGTTATACTGAAAATACACATTTATTTTTCCGTGCAGATTACCCTAGTTCGCAGAGCCACCTGCACCGATTGCCCATGCAACAACGGGGGCTCTTTGTTTGAAACGTAAAATAACTTTATCATTTGTCGATATTTTTCCATGGAAAAAAGATCAAATTTGGCAAGACTATGTACTAATTGTATGTAAAATCCCGACCACGTCATCCCAATACTCTCACCAGAAAATATGATTGAAAATCGACCTGTTCTTTGGGCTCTAAGCAAACCCGTCATCAATGCTCGCAATTACATGACATAAAATGCTCATGGAACTGAGTACGATAATGATTGAAGGTAACGTGTTTTACAATGGGTATTTACAGCAGAGCTTCCTTATATGTCTTTAAAAACATAACTTCGCTATACAGACAGACAATATTCCCAAAAATGATAGATATGCCCCCAGCATTTCATTCCAACCTGGCCAGCCGAGTTTCAACCCTAAAAATCAACCTCCAGAAACTACAATCTCATAGAATTATAGAGATGTGTGGCTTGCATCAAAAGATGACCACCTGTCAAAAAGAAAACATCTCGGAAGAAATGGTTCAGGCACGTCGAGCGCTCTCCGTTGTACATTCTCTGGTAGAACTGGTACAACGAATACAGCACACGAAGTACGTGTTATAATTATAACATTAAACGCTCGCAGTTCCTCCCATTGCACAATGAAACGAGGCTATTGCATTGCCAGGCGATAAGGTCGAGCCTAATAGCGCGAGGATTAATTAGCACGAAGGTGGATTATCGCAGCCGCGAATTAGTCATCCGACGTAACGCGTATTAAGAGAGCCTTCAGCCCTCCTCATCCAGTTCCCGCTGCTCCTCGCGCACCTCACTTAACCTCGCCGTTGAGCCTCGAGAGGCTGGCCGCGGGCACATTGTGCAAATTTATGAATCGGAATTGCCTTTTTTTCCCCCCAGCTACCTCGCCTACAATGCCGAGCGCGAATGAACACGATGAAGACACGTTTGCGTTCACGCGCATTACTTAACCTCGCGGCCAGACAAATCGTCCGGTTGAGGCAACGCCGTTGTTGCTTTGATCGTGATCGATCGGAGCTTTAAACCACAATTGTCTTTTCCGGGCGATGTGTAACAGCCGTTTTCTCGCTGCGAGGAGGCTCGTTCATAGAGCCATCCAGCTTGGCGAATGTTACTTCTAATTGAGGGAGACGGGCTGGTAAAAAGGTGAGTTTCGACAATTTTTTTTTTTTACACCCAGCTGATAAAATCTAAATTCCGTTTCGAGGCGTTTTTTGTACATATCTTCGAGCATATTTACCATTTTTTTCAGAAGATTTTGGTAGAAAATCGCTGCGCTGAAGCTTGCTAGAGCGGGTCAGCCTTTCCTGGTAGTGCCCTGCAGCCGGCTACACTACATCGCCAATTCTTCACCGATTAACTTAACATTTTTTTGAAACCTCTCAACAACATTTCATATCAAAGGACGTAGGACATTTTTGATATGTTGCAAAACTTTTTCCGAAAAAAATTATTTACTGCGATTTTGTTTACGAAAAACCATTTTTGTTCTGAAAAATGCGCCATTTGATCGGAAATCGATATTTGTCTATGTCCATAGGTACTTCGAAGGCAAATTCCACCTGGAAATCAGATTATTTTGAATTTCATTTCCAGGTAAAAAATTGGAAAACTCTTGCCGACCGCAGGACACTATCGGACAAAGGTGACTCGCTTTATCCAGCTCCAGCGCCGCCATTTTGTTGCGAAAGCTTGTGAACAAATTTTAAAAAATACTTGAAGATATGTAGAATAAATGCTCCGAAACTGCATTTTTATTCTATTCACGGGGTATCTACAAAAAATTGTCGAAATTCACTTTTTTCGGCGTGTAAGCCGTATCGGATTGGCACACCGAACTGCGTTAAACCTAATATAGAAACGAGTGGGGCACCATGTATCACAGGGCATTGTGAGCTAGATGCGATTTCTTGGATGTTTGTAGCTCGTAAATTCGGAATTTTTTTGTGTTTGACCGCGATTTATATTTGGTTTCGTCAGGCCTAAAACAAAGTCAATAGCAGCTCACAAAGACTTATTGAAAATTAAAAGTGGTTTGGGGCTTGGAAAAAAATCTTTCGCTCGCCGGAAAAACGTAAAATGCTACCTCACTTTCTATAACGGATCGGGTTTTTGGTCCTAATCGATAGTTTTATTATTCATGATGAGCTCAGCGACTAGTGTTTTTCCAGTCGTAGTTTAATTATTAGTTATTTTCATCAATAATCAAATATTCAACTAGTGGGCACAATGCCCCGACTCCCTAAGAAGAAACAAAGAAGCGACGACGCTTCGAAGAAGCGCAATGTGTCACGGGCCGCTGTCAACGACGTGCGATTTGTAAAAATAAGACGTTCCTGTGATATTAATGATTTTATACTGATACTGATATACGGATTTTGTTTCAGTTCATACTGTTATGTGTAAAAGTCTGTTATCTATGTTAGAAAAATATAAGAGTTTCAAACGCCTCATTGTACCCTACGTTTCGCAGTAGTTGATATACTGTACCTACCTATATGATATATTGCACCCCGCCCATGAGCTACAATGAGCCAAGCGGCAAATTTTTTTTCGATCCCATTATTTCGGTATTTTTAATCTTTTTTCAAAAAATACGGGCGCTTCATCGTACGCCCAAAGGTCAATAAAATCGGTTATGATCTTTTTTTCTAATCAGATTACCTTGGTTGAAGTAAACATTCGTTAGAAAAAATCTACAGATATTACACAAAGCGCAACTATCTCATGTCCGGTAAGAACAAACAGATCCATCCATCCATCCATCCATCCATCCATCCGTCCGTCCGTCCGTCCGTCCATCCATCCATCCATTCATCCGTCCGTCCGTCCGTCCATCCATCCATCCATCCATCCATCCATTCGTCCGTCCATCCATCCATCCATCCATCCATCCATCCATTCGTCCGTCCATCCATCCATCCATCCTCCGTCCGTCCGTCCGTCCGTCCATCCATCCATCCGTCCGTCCATCCATCCATCCATCCATCCATCCATCCGTCCGTCCGTCCGTCCGTCCATCCATCCATCCATCCATCCTCCGTCCGTCCGTCCGTCCGTCCATCCATCCGTCCGTCCGTCCATCCATCCATCCATCCATCCATCCATCCATCCGTCCGTCCGTCCGTCCGTCCATCCATCCATCCATCCATCCATCCATCCATCCATCCATCCATCCATCCATCCATCCATCCATCCATCCATCCATCCATCCATCCATCCATCCATCCATCCATCCATCCATCCATCCATCCATCCATCCATCCATCCATCCATCCATCCATCCATCCATCCATCCATCCATCCATCCATCCATCCATCCAACATAAGTATACGTTTTTAACAGCATTTCCAATGCTAAAAAGTGACACGCTGTACCCCACCTTTCCCTACTGCTTCTACCTGAATCTCCGTTGGGTTGACCATCGAAAATTCACCAGGCAGACCTAATGCTGGGCGACGACCCATCCGAGTATCGACCCAGGTCAAAGTTGCTTGACATCGGCGCACCCCAGCTGTATCACTTCTACTGTTCTTCGCGAAGTTTATACCCATTAGTTCGGCCGTCTGATATTGTTCGCGGAGCGCACGGATAAGTTCCAGGATCGTTAAATTCCACGATCTATTCGCTATTAGCGTACTGTTGTCTCGTTTGCGTTCATTCTCGTATATGCTCCTGGTCCGTATGAAAACACTCGCGACTCGAGATTTTTCTCTGGGCAAGCCACGAGGGTCAACAGGCCCTATGGAGGAACAAGGGGAAACTTCGTTACGGCAGCAGATCGAGGAAGCAAAACGAGAGACTTGCGGGTTCACATACGGGACTGCAATAACTAGCTTGGAACATTGCCGGATTCGGGACGCGATCGGGGATCGCTGTACGAGCGCCCTTCCATTTCTCTTTATCTCGTGCGCGGAATCAATTTCCAGCTACGAATTGTATTCGCTTAGTTAGCTCGAGACAAAAGGGAACGGATCTATAGCTGGAATCAAGATGCGATGTGTGGGTGTGTGTGTTATCGTGCACGCCTATGTGGTTAACTGTAATATTCCATCGGCGGAAAATGCAGGTGCACAGGTGCATCGCGGGCAATAGCCTTTTGGATCTGATCCAAAGCGATATGGACAAGGTAAACTGGGCCATGTTTTCCTCCCGCCAATGCGCGCCAACTTTAGCGCGGATGAATTTCTAACTGTTCAATTAACGATCGAGAATTTTGTTCAGTAGAATGTTGGGTGGAAAATTTATTGCCACGTTGTGATCAAGCACGAGTTGTAAACGAAATGCTCATTTGATTCCATTGAATCTTAACGGGTCTGCATAAGCTTGTCCAAAAAACGATTCGATTTAGAATATTTTATTCTGATGGGAGTATTGGGATGACGAGGTCGCGATTTCACCCTCAATTCATACATGTCTTCCCTAGTTTCGTTTTCTAATTTAAAAATATTGATAAAGAATAAAGTTATTATTATTCAAACCAAGTGGCATGGTTGCTGTATGGCCTATCGGTGTAGGTGGTTCTGGCTACTTGGATCATCTGAAACGAAAAATAGAACAAATATATTTATAATATAATAATAAAACTTTTGCACGGCCGGATACTTGTCCGAATGTTTAGAAATTACGAAAATGGCAAGGTGTAGAGAAAAAAACGTTCGATTTTTGGAAAAATAAGAACACTTTTAATTTAAGGGGTTATGCCTAGTTGGACAAGTCAAAAAATAACTTTTTTTCCAAAATCAATATATTTTGGCAATATATCACCTTATAAATGTTCCCTGAAAATTTCAAAGTGATCAGATCAAAATTGACAGAAACGCTTTTTGGTGAAAGGAACGTTTTCGAACTCAGTGAGCAAAGTATCGCACAAGCTACTGCATCGATTTTTCTGAAATTTGTTGGGCTTTTTCTAAATGTGAAAATATAGTTTTCGATTAAAGGATTGCTTTTTCCTATGTATAGGGGCGACCCGAGCAGCACGAACAGTCCGGGGAAAGTGAACCCCATCGCGCAAACGCTGCGCGAGTAGGGGGTATTTGCTTTGTCTGGTCTGTTCGCGCTGCCCGGGTCTCCCCTGCATCCGATTTGATGAACGAAAAATGCCCATTTTGTTCGCAAAAATCAATACTCACTTTGAACACGCGCCATTTTTTGAATTTGACATTTCGGAAATTCCTTCGATCAGTCATAGGATAAGTTACTATGCTAACGAAATCTGTTTGATTTTTTGGTATTACATAACCGGGTTGAAAAGGGCATTGCTCACCGCTAAAGACGTTTTCGGGAGGTGCTTTCCGGGCATCAGTTGTAAATCGATTATAATTCAATGTTTTACCCAAATAATTAGTGTTCTTCAGACAATACTTTTTCGAATACCGTATTTTTCTAGAAATTTATCATCGTGTTTTTCTATTTATCAAATGCCAAAAGTGAGCTGTTTTCGTCTGTTATAACTAGGCATACTTAATCCGCAAAATCAATACTCGAATAACTCAACGACTAATTCGTGTTTTGTCACATTCGGTTGAAGATCTTGAATTATTTTTTTTTTAAATCTCGATATCATTATTTTACACCAATAGCTGTGCTATTCAAAAAGCTTTTTTATTCTTGACAATACTTGCATTTTCAAATAGCTATGATTCGTGTAAATTAATGATAGCGAGATTTTTTGGAAAGCTTTACAAAGCTGTAAGGTCCAGCTTACAGAATATTCAATCGGATTTGACAAACATAAATTCTTCGTGGAAATCAAATGGATGCAACAAAAGATCGAGTCCCCGCACTTAAGCTTTGGGATCTCAGGAAAATCTCAAATAAATCTCAAATCGGCGTGAATTATTTTCAAACCTCATGATATTGTTTGAAGGATCATGAGCCGATTATTTTCCCCATGTTCCCTAGTACACATGAAAACGATATTCGATCATTTGTACAATAAACTGTCAGGTCCACATCGGAATCAGAATACCAGACCCAAAAAGAAGAGTTCCTCGATCGGACATTATTAATCCGAATATCGCATTGCCGGAAAGTATCCAGTTTAAAAAAAAAGACAAAGAAAGGTCACCAATCTCATGACTCGTAACAATTTCTCATATTTTTTCTCCATCTAATATTCACCTTAAATCCCCCCAATAATTGAGCCATAACCATGTATGCATTTCCGTGGCAAACATCAGTAAATGATTTATACCCACTTACAACCAACGCGAAACAATAATCATAAGACAGCATTAGATTCCCGTTGCCTCCCGATGCAAAATTATTACATTTGGTAATCGTTAAAGGCCAACCGATCAGTCTTCATTATTATTCGCGTCGTTATCAATTAATTGCGCATTCATTGGAATTCACTTCGTCGCATAAATCCAAGACTGGGCAAACTCACCCAGCGCATGTGCCAAGTCGATCGAGTATAAAAACAAAATGAAAGAACAAAAAAAGTCATATACACGGATTCGTGGGGAGAATATCGTGCATGCACTGTTTTCAATGCTCAGCCATTTTATTTATTTATCCATTTATTTATTTATTTATTCAAGCGTATTTTTGCTGCCTCAACAAGTTGCACGTACTCGTGACTCTCGCGGAACGTTTTCCTTTTTTTTCTCGTTTTTCCCTCCTTCCACGTATTACATACCACCGCCGATCGGTTGGGAATCGGCACATGCTAATACACGTATACGGTGAGTGTGCGATCCCCACGAGAGAGGCCCACATGCTGGCAGGTAATTAGAGCCGTGAGAAATGTCCACGAGGGTGACTCGTACACACTCACACCCATAAATATATACATATACATCGCAAAGGACATTTTGAAGCCGTTATATCGATGTCATGTAGGCTATCAGCAAATCTAGCTGTTTTGAGGACAGTAATCAATTAAAAAAGAAAATTGTTGATTTTGGGGACCGGACGGTCCTTGAAGTGAGCCTTACATGAATATGCTTCCATTTGTCTAAAAGTGATTTTGAAGACATCGGGGACTATCTACTTTTGAGTATGGAGATAATGGCTACTATGAGGCGGGTCCTCAAAGACGAATGTGTTAAAAATCCCATTTCCCCATATGTACGTGCACTGATCTCGTTTATCGTTGAGAACGAGAAGAGAATCTGAGAGGCCAAGACATAGACTCGGTTTTCTGGTATACGGCCCAAGCGATCTCTTCCCTCACATTGCACATCACGTATTTAATCCTCGAGCGAGAAAGGAAGCCACCGTTCGTCGCGGCGGGTGACATTTTCCTTTTTTTTTTTTAATACCCGTATTGGTACAGGATCCATGGAAAATCTCGCCGATTGCAGATGACAGCAGGATGTCCCGATAGGCGAATGCACGAGATGCGATAAGCCCTAATGAATAGCAGGGTAATCAGTAAACGGGTTGGAGGGTCATAAATAATTGGTGAAATAATGCGGCGTGATAAAAAAAAAGGTGGTGTTCCCGCAGTGGGATCGACGCCAAGAGGTCCCGTGACGAGACCGCCATCTTTCATACTGTGGTGGCGGTTCGTAGGGTTCTCACGAATTGTGCCCAGCCTTCATCGTGGAAAATACCACATGCGAAATATCAGCTCTGAAAGCCGGAACTAACGGGAAACCCTGAGAAATTAATATCACAAGGGTATCAAGGCGCGAAGAGCAGCACCTTCTTGGTCTTTTATGCAAAAAACGAAAGCCTTTATGTGGGGTAGCCGATTGCGAGATGCTCATCCGGCTGCGACGTTGGAGGAAAAAGAATGGTGGGGAAGCAGTTCGCGTAATTCACCAATTTGCAGCTACTCCTTTGTGGGCAAAATATTAATGACTTATACGCGAAAGTCATAGCGGAGCGGCATGAGCGTTTGTGGTTAATGCCGGTGCAAGGGAATGGCACGGATACGGTGAGTCAAGACTTCCACAAACAGGAAAGAAAGGTAAGAACGCGTACGTTCAGATATATATATATATATATATATATATATATATATATATATATATTTATATATGGGGAAAGGTCATTTTGGAGACTTCGACTTCAAGGACCTTCTTCATTGCCGGCTATGGCCCCATATTCAGCATTGTGTAAGCCCTAATGCCTTCGAAATAATCCTTGGATATGGTCTTTAGACATGTCTTCTTGGATAGTATTTGGGTATGTCTTTGGATGGTCTGTGGATGTCTTGAGATGGTCGTTGGAAATGTCATTGGATATTTTTTTGGATGATCTGTGGATGTTCTTTGCTATGGCTTTAAATATGTCATCGGATATGTCCTTGGATACATCTTAAGACATGTATTTGCATCGGTCTTTGAATGTCTTTTGATAAGTCTTGGGATTTCTTTGGATATGTCTTTGGGTGTGTCGCTTAATGGGTTTGGGATATGGCTTTTCATTTTTCTGGATATGCCTTCGAAACCATCATCGGATATATCTAAATAGAGGAAAAGGTGATTTTGACGACATTGGGCATCAAAGACTTTCTCTACAGTAGGCTATGGTCCTGATACTCAACATCATATAAACCTGTTCCCAAATAGTCCTGTTACCAAAATCAGCAATGCGTTGGAAAAAAATTGAAGGATATTACGGCCTATATATATATATATATATATATATATATATTTGTGTGTGTGAAAAACAGTACCGCGAAGTTAGCAAGTCGCCGTGTGGTGGGAGGCGGGGGAGTCTCGGAGAGATCCGGAGTGTTGCCGCCGACGAGATTCAGCACAGCCAGCGAACGAGTTCGGTATGTTGTTTAAATAAGAGCAACGAGAGGAGTAAGAGTACGCGCGAGAAGCCAAGGGCGAAAGTTTTTGCTCCTCTGCGTCGATCTACCGCGCATGTAATACCATCTCTGTCTCGCTCTCTCTCTCTCTCTCCCCCGCTGTCTTCTCGGCGCGCACGCGCATTCCCTTTTCGCTCGCTGTTGCGCAGACGATCGTAAACGCGTGCGCATATGCACTCTAGTTTATTTTCCTTGTTTTTTGGTTTGTTTTCTCTTCATAGCCGGTGCGAAATGTGTGTGAGGGGCAGGGAAGAGGACGAGGCACGGGCCACATATCGTCGCCAAAGAAATATAATGCGACGCACGCGTCCTCTCGCGAGAAACGGAGAGAATGGACCACGAAAACAAGTGGAACACATACCACAAGTGTAAAGCAATCTGCATGATAATAAAGTTCATGGGTCCGTATAGACGGTCACTCGAGCACCAACACCGAGACAATATTTGTATAGCCGCTTCCAGACAGGCAATGGCAGAAGTACTGAAAGGCTCGCCACTTCGCAAGGATCTGACTTTTTTCTTTTCTTCCTTGACATAGACTACTCCAGCCAGTTCTACTTTTCTTCGAGCTTTTCCTTCTGTCCAATTTTCTTTTATTTGTCATTGATCTGGTATTTCCTAGATCTTTGATGGCTGATGACACTGCAGCAAGTGGTGCCTAAATCCAAATGATTACTGTACCATCTGATGTCTCGATCTGGATCATGACCCTAATTCCGTGTGCACTTACGATTCACCAAAATGGCGGATCAAAATTGGCAGTGTGATTTTCTCCAATGGCGGTTTTACGCCAGAATGAGTGCATTTTTGTCGCGGAGTGTATCCCTAACGATATGCGATTGTCGCCCCATTAGATGCACCTTGAAGCCTGTATGGGTTCTCCGGAGTTCTCGCTTCGCGTTTTCCCTGGACCGCGGTACCAGGAGATGTCAGGCAGGGGGGAGGGTGGGATGCAAGTATACGGGAGAGAGAGGGGGAGCAAGAGAGAGAGAGAGAGAGAGAGAGAGAGAGAGAGAGAAGAGAGGCTCCCCTGTAACGCTGCTGTTTTATCTCTCTGAGCGCACATATCGTACAAAGCGTGTGGTGGCCACTTGGGTCGGCAAGATTGGCTCGAGAGAAAGAAAGAGCGAGAGAGAGAGAGAGAGAGAGAGAGAGAGAGAGAGAGAGAGAGAGAGAGAGAGAGACTACTCATATAACGAGACGAGAACGTAACAGAGCATAAAGCGTGTGCAGTCTTCTTGGCCATTTTCCCTCTTTCTCTCTCCTTCGCTGCTCTTCATTCCGAACAATGGTCTTTCTGCCCGTGTTGGCGATGTTCTCCGATCATAACTGCGGAGACGCTCTATCGTCCGAGCAAAGGGAAGATCGGCCGAGTGAAAAGAATAAAAATAAAACGTTGGGAAAGCGGAGAGAGAGCGAGTCGAGAATAGGAAAGAGAGAAGGAGAGAGGTGAGGATGAGAAATAAAAAAAACTATACAGTGATTATACACACGTACATGTGTGGGGCGGGGGAGGCTATGCAGAGAAGATAATATTTTTAACTCGTTATATGAAAAAAATTGACAATTGGTACATCCGGCTTTGTTGAGGACGATCCTCGAATTTCTCTCTAGTGATTGCTTGATATTGGATGCAGGAAAGTCGTTGAAACCACCTTTGCATGGATATACTTACCGAGCAATTTTTTTAACGAGTAACGAATGGATGCCAAAATTAATCTCTTCAACTCAAGTTCGACGGGTTTGCATTAGCTAGGAGCCCATAAAACAGGTCGGTTTTAAAGATTTTTGTTCTGATGGGAGTATTGGGATTATGAGTTCGGAATTTTACATTCTATTGATACATGGTTTGGTTAAGTTTAAGTTCTTTTAGTGAACAATATTGATAAACCATGGAATTATTATTATTTGTGGGAAGTGCCGCCGTTGCATGCCCAATCGGTGTAGACGGTTCTGCCATCTAGAGTCATCTTGACTACTACAAGTTACTTTCAGGCAAGGAGGAAAGTTCCGAAAAAACTTTAATCGTTCTTTACTAACGAACGGATAAAAGAAAATCAAAAAATTATCCAGTCACACGATGGAAAATGTTGCAAACTGTTAGCGCAGTGAGTGATGTGGCTCTTCACAAAACATAACAGCTCACTCAATTTGGAAAACTTTTACAAAACTTTCGTCGCAAATTAAAGTTTAGACTCTAGGCTATAAAATTAGGCTACAAATAAATAAAAATAGGCTATAAAATATCGACGACAAACGAAAAACATCCTAATTTTCGGGGGGGCGTTTTAACCCTTAAAAATTGGGTTCCGCAGAAATAAATAAAATACGTGTCGCCTATTTTTACCCATTCTACAAGCATGCCAGATTTCATCGTAATCAGAGAGATCGATCTCGCAACCTTTCCTTGTAGACCTCAATACTTCCTGATGTCAGTTGTCAAAGATTAGTACCTATGTTCGCCACAAAAAAAATGGAGCGCAATTTAAAATCTCAGGTCATTTTGAGACACACCTTATTTACGTATCTCCTCGCTATATTTCCCTAGCCATTTGGACCACACTGGGAAAAAAAATTGATCCAATATCATTGGTATTTTTTAATTAAATTTCGTTAATTCAATTGTAAAATCGTTGGTGGAAATCATTGGATTTATTCGTCCAAACAAAACGCGATTGACTTTAATAACATGATAAAATTGGAAGTTTTTTTTTCATTCAAGAGATATATTGGTAGCCGAGAACAATATATTATTGAGTCTATCTAAAAAATTATTGCGAACAAATTATATAGTTTTAAATGCATCTTATGCAACGAACAAAAAATCGTTTCTATTCATAACATGAATATTGTTGATTCGAGTACACACGAAAAATTGAATTTCGCTCATTTGATGCAGATAAAATTTCTATTGAGCAAATATATTATTTCATTCTCTTCACCATATCCGATATTGATTTTCAAGTACATTATTCGTTAAAATATTAGTATTTTATTTTGATTCAAAAATATTAAGCGAATGTCTGAATAGGTTCAAAAATTGTGCGCAAATAAAATTTGATTCTTGCGCATACACGAAGCGATTAAATCATAGTCATTTTCATTTATGTCTTTTATACAATCGCCTTAAATTAAAACTATATGTACTTGTTTTGATTAAATATCTGCCTAAAGTAGATTTATGTTCATTAAAATTATATATTTGAGATGAAAGAATATGCAATTTATATGACACGTGTATAATTAAAATGAATACCTTACATCAATCGGTGAAAAACTTTTTTTTCTTTGATTGAAAAATTAAACCAAATCATATATAATGGCCGAGGGCCACCGAAATTATAGGTGCGAGGAAACCTGTAGTTCTAAAAGTAACAGCTAGAAGCCGCACGCGCACTCGTTTCTCGTAAGCGTAGCGTGAACCAAAAATCTACTTACGTGATACTCTCTACTATGGAGAAGCAATTCTCCATAGCATCGCTTCTCGGCCTGTGGCTAAGATCAAAGTGTAGTATCGTTCTTATCAGTTGAATATCTAACGATCGTTCCTATGCTCACATTTATGTAGAATTAAAAAAAAATTGAAAAACATTCAATTTTTAAATAAAACAAAGTTGGTCAAACATTTTATTCTGACAATCCTATTCTATTCCAAAGAACTGCATGCGACCTTCTTTCAAATATTTTCAGCAATTCTCGTAAGTGTACATTTATTTGAACCAACAATGACGAAATGTTTGCAAGTGCACATACAATTACATTAGTAACATGACTTCTCGTATTCACAAACATATTCTTTTGATTGCAATAAACATTTATTGCATCGAATATTATTATTTTTTCTACCAGAGACTAAATGCGTTGCTACACATGACACCTGTACTTGTGGCAAAAAATACCATTATTTCGAATCCATATTGTGAATTTTTCAATCATGATATACACTTATTTCTATCTCATGCAACTGCTGTTGATATTGTACGGAGTACGAAAATGTTACATCCAATGGCACGTTCGTTTCGATGTAGTAAAGCAATAATTCATTCTATTGATTATATTTTTGTACGAAATAAAAAATGTAGCAATTGTACATAGAATGATTTCAGTAGATTATCAATTTATTTTAAGGCATTACACCCACTTGTAGCGCAAAAAAGGCCTTTTTCATGAATTTTTTTAAAGAAAACTACAAAACTTTTTTAATCGATCAATATACCATCTTAAACAACACATCTTGAAGAACTTTCAGTAATTTTTTTATTGAAAAATATTACATTGTTTAGTGGCAAATGGCCGTCAATGAAATAATGTTTTTATATACACGGTTTGCGGTGACCAACATTGCGGCGAAGTGGATCATCTGAAAAAAAAATGCGGATGGATGTAGTAAACTATAAGTATAAACTAGTCTTTAATCGAAGGATTTTAAAAAATATTTATTTTTCACAAAATGGCGGACAGTCAAAGTTAGTGGTTCGATTTTAACGAAAAAAAAACATGGCCGTTTTTTGGCTATAAAACGGCCATTTTTTTTTCGAAAAAAAAAATCGAACGATTAAAGACTACATTTTTATGTATTAAATAAGCCTGCAAAATTTCAAGAAGATCGGTTCATTAGTGTTCGAGTAATCTTGGTCACCGACTTCAGAAATGCCATTTTGAGAAAAACGCGTTTAAAGTTTCAATTTCCGGTCGTCTACACAACGGATTTTTCTCTTTCAACGCTCATATCACAGTCAATTTTATTCGGATCGACTTGAAATTTTCAGGACATATTCTCAGATACTTATACTTCAAAAAAATGCAATAAAAAAAATAGATTTTTTTCAAAATCGCAAGTGGGGGTAACCCCTTAAGGATAATGGAAATATAGAGAGAACAGAAGAGATTTTCAAATAAAATCATATTTTATTAAAATCAAACAAATTTCCCAATGTCATGTATCGGTGGCACTCCGTTCAGACATTTATTTGGGTCAACCATTGTATTATTTCAATTCAACTGGTTATTTTTTTCTCAGTGCACTATACAACCAGCGAACTCCCATTGATCCAAACGATCTATTTTCCCTCGAAGATTGCGGAAGTCCCATCGTTACAGTCTCCAACGATGTTGGGGGACAAAAATGGCAGCGCTCAGTCATCGTTCAGAGGCTCGTTTGACAAAAGCGTCTTATCGCTGTGCTCGAGGGGCAGGGGGTTCAGTATCTGTAGCCCACATCTAAAACGAATAGTATTCCTGATATAGGTGCGTAGCAGACACTCGGTGCATGTAGGTAGGTAACAAACGTGGATGCGGCTATCTCGCGGATAAGCTGGCGCGGGACGAGCAAGCGCATACGTGCGTGTAGCTCGTATATAGACCTGGAGGAGGATGGAGCGTTTAGAACGCGTACCATGTACGGAATATCCTCGTCGTAAGGGAACGCACAGTCGGGATCTCCTTCCTCCTCGCTTCTCCATATCCTTGCGCGTTTTGCTCGGGGTATTAGAGGCCGGAAGAAGAAGAAGAAGAAGAAGTAGAAGAAGAATAAGAGGTGGAGGCCTGGAATAAACGAGAAAGAGCCTCGAAAGAGGGGAAGGAAAAAATGTCGCATTATTTTCCTATATGGTGATGCGCCCGACCACACGACTTACTTGCGGAAAATTTATCCCGAAGCCGGTACTGCAAGCCGCACAGGCACATCCGGTTGCGTTTCAACCTGGTCGCGCATCGAACTCTCCCAAACATAGCCGGAGAAACGCACTCTCGAGAAACAAACACATGCACGCGATATAAATTTGCTCACGTTGCCCTCTGAATCAGACCCTAATTGTGCTTTCCAAAGAACACAGAGTGCCCTCGATGTTTTTGGAAATCTTTCACATTTTCGATTTCATTTTGCGAGTACTTTCGGATTCGGTTCTTTTGGAGATTTGATTCATTTACGCGGTTGCACGCAGTCCTGGACTTGCCAATAGGCCGTATAGGCAGGTGCCTAGGGGTGACAGACTTTAGGGGGCGGCGGATTTTCGAAGCACCTAAAAAGGCCTAAATACAAGTGATTAAGATCGGAGGGGCGCACAGTGGACAAAAGTAAACCAAGGTTGAGATTTTAACGAAATTTTGGAATTCAATGTTTTCGAGGTCGCTGATCATGAATCTGAAGTCAAATTTGAAAAAATTCAAAATGCCAGATCCCACATGGCCAACCGATAGTACATTTTTTTGAATTTGATGCAAACTCCGTATACTTGCTTTCGAGGTCGTTGTTCACGAACCTCAAGTCAAATTTGCAAAATCCAAAATGGCGGATCCAATATGGCCGACCGAACGCACAAAATTTTATTGAATTCAAGTAAAACTGGCCAATATTTAAGTAAATTATAAATCCAGCACTGATTGCACGAGCAAGCTGCATCCGTAAATTAAGGGGTAAGGCCACTGTAAATTTTTTGAAAAATCGATTTTTTTTTATTGGCTTAAAAAATAGTTTAAACCCTCTAGAATAAGAAAAAAAAGGTCCTGTGCGAAAAAAAATTTGTTGTCCTTAGGAAATGAAGGTCGCCGCCAAGCGTGTCAAAACCCAAACAAACTTTAAACGCGTTTTTCTCGAAACATGGTTTTTCAAAATGGCACGTAGCATAACTCGAACAATTTTCATTTTTTTTACTTGAAATTTTAACCAGATGTGAACATTTACATTATCTTGAGAATGTCGATCGGAATTTTCAAGAACTTTATTTATTGATTTTTTATTAACAAAAAACTTGCCGTTTTTTTCGTCAAAAATCAATTTTTTTTTTCAAACGCACGCCAAATCCACAAAAATTGATACTTTTTAAAATCCGATCGACATTCTCTAGCTATAGCCCTCTAGATTAATGGTTTTTTTTTTGTTCTAGATTCAAAAGTGCACCAGTGGTGCTGCGTGCCGCGGAGCCCTGGAAGCAAAACATGTCCCGGGAAGATAGCTGTGGAACCGCCATTTTGTTTTTTTTTACTGTAAAAAAATGTTATAATAAAGTTTAATGTATGCCCGATAACACCATTAAAAGTTTTTTTTCAAATACCTTCAATTTCGGGAGCAAAAAATTAGTGAAAAAACCTTTTTTTTGGGCCGTTACAGTGGCTTACCCCTTAATACGGCGAAGTCTTGCTATTTTTTGAATCGGGTTTTAAAGATTTTCCAAGGGATTCAAGTTTGGGGAACCAAGGGAAAATGCATATGTACTCAGCGATTCTTGTAAATCAGTTTATAAATGTTCCCTGACAATTTTAACGAGATCGTATCGAAATTGACAGATTTATAGGCTGTTATGTTGATGCCCGTCGGAACACTCGGAGCCTCATTCGAAACGTTAAACTTTTTTTCTCGAAAGTACGTTTTCAGAGTCGGATAGCAAAATATACACTCAGAAAAACGTTTGGTACCATCAAAAAAAATTGTTTGAATCAACCAAATCCTGTAGTTGCGGGTGGCGAACGATATGAACGATTGAATTGACTGTGCAGGATTTCGTTGAATTACAAATATATATTTACTTCCGGAAACCAAACTTCTTCTTGATCCAAAAATGTACAGAGTACTTTCAATTATAATTCCGGTGTCCTGAAACCAAACTTTATTTGAACATACTGAACGGTTGGGTCAGTAATCTTTCCCTTAAAAGCATTTTCAAAATATATAGTTCAACGAAAAACATACAGTAGAATGAAACATGTGTGCATTGAATGAATTGCAGAGTATATTTCAGTCAATACATAATATTTTTGATAAAAGTTCATGTATAGTCCGTACCACTGAGGATATATTTCAAAAGAAAACCCCCCAATGCTGCTATAGTCGATCCAACTATATCTTGGTTTGCCCTGAATGAGGGAGTAGATTCTGACAACTGATATAACATAGTTGAAGCTGCATACAGTAAGTTCAATCAAAATTGGTTTCACACCAATCGAATAAATGGCAGATAGAGCATCAACTTAATATGAAACAAACAAACATCGAGTCACTCTAATAAAATTTCGATGTGAGCATATGCAACGTATACATTGAATTGGTAGAAAATCAATTGAATGTAAATCATCGAAGAAAGTATTCTCCCTACGACGAATTATAAATACAAATGGAAGACGAAGACAATAAGGTAAATAGATCCGCTAAATTATGAGACAAGATGATTAGTAATTTTTCAATAATGCCTGTTTATTAAAGTACATGTTAAAAATATTACGATGATACAGAATATTATTGATTAATCTACGTCGATGTACGACTGTACGGTGTCAATTGTAAGATAATTTACAAAGCGCTCTGAGAAAATTACATAGTTAAACTTAAAGGCAATTTGCGTGTCGAAAAAAAAACAAAAGAGAAATCAATTAAAACAATGTGTACAGATAAATAAAATTTTTTTCTGATGTATCGAGAATTTATCTGCAAGCTACATAACAGAAACCATCAGATTTTGTGTGTTCTCGAAGTGGAATTGGCGCAAACAAGTCTTTTTGCCTTACGCAACGCCAGGTATCAGACTACAGCGTGGTTGCGACGAACTATTAACGGCTTAAACCGAGTGTCCACGTGGTTGGATTTACCGAATTTAATCGATATCTGAAATTACGGGAGAACAATGGCTCGTGCCCGCAAAAAAATCTCAATCACAATTCCCTTAGCAATCCTTCAATACTTATGCACTTGGTGAACACGCAACGTTAAATAAAACTCACCGGCTTCCAATAAATTTACTATCAACACCCGAGAGACGCCGTACAATGTTTTTCTCGAAGGATAGCACGCAGCGTGACAACAATGGCGGTCAAAAAGAAATCACAATCGTACACTTTCCTCGAAATGTAGAAACAAGCGATTGAAGTCCCTAATCTATCAAGATGTCTTCTACTTAGCACATTTTTATGTTTTCGATGTAAATGGTCTCACAAAACTTATCACAATGAATATTGTAGTTTTCTACACGCTCACAGGGGAGATGGACGTCACAGCCAGAAAAGAAGACGGAACAGCCGGGAGTCGAAAGGGCGATCGTAGCGCTGTTTGTGCATGCATCTGAAACTACACTGATTCGCGATGTCCACTACCCAGTTAAGGGGTTACCCCCACTTGCGATTTTGAAAAAATCGATTTTTTTTATTGCATTTTTTTGAAGTATAAGTATCTGAGAATATGTCCTGAAAATTTCAAGTCGATCCGAACAAAATTGACTGAGATATGAGCGTTGAAAGAGAAGAATCCGTTGTGTAAACGACCGGAAATTAAAACTTTAAACGCGTTTTTCTCAAAATGGCATTTCTGAAGTCGGTGACCAAGATTACTCGAACACTAATGAACCGATCTTCTTGAAATTTTGCAGGCTTATTTAATACATAAAAATGTAGTCTTTAATCGTTCGATTTTTTTTCGTTAAAATCGAACCATTAACTTTGACTGTCCGCCATTTTGTGACTAAATCCATCCGTATTTTTTTTCAGATGATCCACTCCGCCGCAATGTTGGTCACCGCAAACCGTGTATATAAAAACATTATTTCATTGACGGCCATTTGCCACTAAACAATGTAATATTTTTCAATAAAAAAATTACTGTTAGTTCTTCAAGATGTGTTCTTCAAGATGGTATATTGATCGATTAAATTTTTTTTGTAGTTTTCTTTTAAAAAAATCATGAAAAAGGCCTTTTTTGCGCTACAAGTGGGGGTAACGCCTTAACCAAGCGTACCATTAGTACAGCTTACCGCAAATGTGGTGTACGCCGTGCCCTACAGTACCGGTAATGTACGGGTACGGGATAGCAGTGTAGTCGCACCTCCACGGTATCGCTACCGTGGAGTTACACCGTACTGCAGTGTACTTGCACTGCAATTATAGAACCAACCATCATTCGCTTTAGGCGTAATAATTAATTCAGTTGGAAAATGTAGTGTATTGGCCAATATAACGACCAAATATAAAGTTCAAATAACACGCGGATTACTTGTATGAACTCCGATGTAGTTAATCCAACCTATTATATGGCCAGGGAGATATTGCTATTTTGACATGATAATTTGGCTGTTTCAACTAAACTGGCTTTGTCACTTGAATCGAATTGTATTTCAAGCGAGTAAAATTAGGTTGCTTCAAGCAAAATTGTTTCAACTAAATATACATAGTTGGTATTACCAAATGTTTTTCTGAGTATATCAAATACTACTGCATCGGTCTTTTAAAAAATTTTAGAGCTTCTTCTAGGTGTGCAAATATAGTATTTGATCGGAGGATTTTTTTCCAATGTATACTTGCGATTTGATGAACAACAAAAGGCCCATTTTTGGCAAAAAATTAGACTCTCACTTGAAACACGCGCATTTTTTTTTAATTTGTTTTTTTTTCAGAAATTCTTTCGATTAATCATGGGGTAAACTCATAGCACTAACGCAATCTATTTGATTTTATTATATCAGATAACCTGGTTCAAAAAAGTATTGCTCACCGCTATATTTTTACACAAAAAATTACGAAGTATTCTTCAGATGATACCGTAAAATAGGGTTACCTTGTAATAAACTTTGTATAGGTAACTTTTTTTAACATCCTAAATTCTAACTTTTGCTTCAATAGAACAATGTGTCCTTTGGCTATCAAATGTATAAGAAAGTCAAGCTCAACCAAACACCACCATTTTTTTACAGTGTCAATGTAATCTCGACTGTGAGGTTTCTTTGACAAGGCATTTGAATGCAACTTATGTCAAATATTAAGGGTTACTTTGAAATCATTTTGATACAAAATTTAATATTTCATGCATTATATATGGAATTAAATGAAAAACCACGATTTTTTTACAATCAAATTGTCATCTTTAAAGGAAACATGTTACATAACAATATCAAGTACCTAAGTGAGCAACATTAAGGGGCTATACCAGTGTGAACGCTGAAAATTTGGTTGATTTTCGGGATTTTTTTTGCAGAAAAGTAGCCAATTAAATGTTTCTGAAAATTAAGAATATATTTGGCTATATTTGACCTATATTACATAATTTTTTCATAGAAAAAAACCGAAAAAGGATAAAAATGTCGTCAAACTGGAAGGCATTTCCTATACAATGACGTAGGATTTTCGAAAAATATCTAAACCTAACAAAATGGCGTAGTTACGAAAAAATTTGTTTGCTTGCGTATAAAATGGTCATTTTTTTCAATGCCAAATCGTCAATTTTCATCCAATAAAAAATAGACTACGTCATTGTATAGTAAATATATTCAAGAGTATTCAGTTCAAATTTCAAGTCAATCGGATAATTGCTCTTTGAGTTACAATGTCAGCAAATTTGAAAAATCTCATTTCGAGAAAAACGCGTTTTAAGATTTAGCTATCGATTTTTGCAAGGTAAAATTATATTGATACAAATGGTACAAATAATAATAGTATTCTTGAAAGTATAAACTGTCGACAAAGGCGAAGAAAATCGATGTTTTGAAAGTGTCACACTGGTATAGCCCCATAAAATCAACTTTAGCAATATTGTAATAAACTTAAACAACTAATTGTCGTTCAAGTTTATTCCCCGCACCCGCCGTCCGCCGCATAAGTTCACGCTGCGCACACATTCAAACCGTATTTTGGCGCTCTGGTAAAGTAACCCCATAAACTGTAAAAGTTACCCTTGAAGTCAATTTAACCCCGTTTGACGGTATTTTTCCGAATACATTAATTTAAAATAAATAAATGCAAAAATATTTTGGGGCCGGGTTGAATTTCCGAACTTTGAATGATCAGAACGCTTAAAACTCCGAAAGAGTACAACCCCGAAAGATCTAATTTCCGAAAGACCAAAACTCCGAAAATCTGAACGGGGCCGGGTTGAAATTCCGAACGTTGAATGATCAGAACACTCACAACTCCGAAAATATACTACCCCGAAAGATCAAAACTCCGAAAGAATTTTTCCACAAAAGACCAAAACTCCGAAAATCTGAACACCGTCAAAATAATTCGGGTACGGAAGTTTTTTAAAGTTTCAAAATTTTCATTAAATCGACGAATTATTTCAAGACTTTTTTTATTAAGAAGTGATTTTACGTCAATTTTGAAATTTGTCTAGACAATTGTATAGACAATAGACCTTCTACGTCATTTAGAGACAACTGTGTAGACTTTCGATGGCATGATCTTGACTAGCCATGTAATTTTGGAACATCAAAATTCGGAATTTTAAATCGTCGACGTATTCAACGTTTGGAATTTCAACCCGGCCCTCACGTCAAGATCATGCCAGCGGAAGTCTACACAGTTGACTGTATATTATATAGAACGTATAACATTGTCTAGACAAATTTCAAAATTGACGCAACATCACTTCTTAATATAGAAAAAATTCTTGAAATAATTCGTCGATTTATTGAAAATTTTGAAACTTTGGAAACTTCCATAGCCGAATTATTTTGACGGTGTTAAGATTTTCGGAGTTTTGGTCTGGCGTGTAAATTTTTTTCGGAATTTGACACACAAGTAATGCATAGTCTTGACAAGTTGGAGTTTCTTTTCGACTGAAAAATATCGATAAACAGTGAAGTTATTATTATTTAAATCAAGTGCCACGGTTGCAGCATGGTCAATCAGTGTAGGTGGTTCTAGCAATCACGGTCTTTTAAAATGAAAAATCAAAATGTACGTTTAGTATAATAACAAGACGTTGCGTTGGCCAGATAATTTCGTGAAATAAAAAAAATTGCGACAATGGCAAGCTGTTGATAAAAAAGTTCGATTTTCGATCAAAACAACAACTTTCACAATTTGTTATTAACAAATGGATAAACATATTTAAAAATCATCCAGCCATATGATAGAAAATGTTATAAACTATGCTCTTTCCGAATTTGAAGTGAACTTGACGAATATATTTCAAGATACGACTTACACCGTTTCCTAAAACACAGTTTCGAGAAAAACCTCAAAAAGGGTCAACCGTCCCCTGCGAGTATTTTTCACCCCTTCACAAAAATAGTAATAGCTTGGTCAGTTTATAGAATTGTTACAAAATCTTTGTGGCAAATTGAAGTTGGACCCTTTTTCTAAATTCCAAGCTTACGCAGGCTCCTTGAATGCAACGGAAAGTATGCGTTCCTCGTCATAAAGTTCGTTAAAAAACATCAACAAAATTCATTCCATTTCTGTCGCCATTATTCATAAGAACATCAACATCGAATAAACGTCCCGATTACAAATCCGCCGAATTATACAACCGTTCGTTTCTATCAAAAGCCTCAGAATCCCGATCGTAACAGGCTTGTAAAAAACGAGTGTCTGACAAGCTTAGCGCTCATTTGAACAATAATCAGTACCACGTAGTTGTAACTACCTTTCAATGATAACTCTTCGTCCGGGACGTTATCCTACTTATATGAAAACGTCAGTTGGATAGTCATTAGTGACGAACATTTCGAAATGTAATGAGAAATCATTTCTTCCCTCTCTCTTTTCTTCACCCCTCTCTTTTCTCTTTCTTTGATCCCCAGCTATTAGGACGTCTGAATCCCTGTCGTATATAGTAATGACGTGTTCCTCGATGTCGTTCTCGCGTCCTATCGCAATACACGTAATTATAGACACCGGACGAGACGGTGGAGAGATATCTTCCGAGGTGGTCTCCCTCTCTCTCCCTATTCTTCTTTCTCTCCTTTGCGACGTTCTAGAGTCGATCACATCGGGGCTACTCGTATACTGTGGTGACCACGTTGATTTACCATTAATATACATCTATATATGTTTCAAACCCGTTATATTTATGTCATGTTGGTCATCAGCACATACGGCTACTAAGGGGACGGTCCTCGAAATCGAACGTCTTCAAAATCATGTTTTCCTCTACTATATAGATATACATTTATACGCAAGCATTATAGGAGGCCGAAGTCGACTGCCAAACGTGACGTTTTGCATAATACGACGCGACGGCGTTCACTGGGCTCTATCTATCCTCTATCTTGTCCCTGCAATACGAGAGTACTTCCCCAATGACGCTGCGGCGACGCGGTGTTGACATTTTTCGCACAGATCGCGCAGGTAGACCTGACTTACCACTGAGACGAGCAACGGGACCATCGGCCGTAACATCCCTTTCACGCGATATGTTCGTTGCGTCACGATTTTTTGGGCCTTTTTTGCTTGGCGCACGGAATTTTGGAATTGCATGTCCCGTGCAGGAATTGCCATAGGGATCTATTCGGATTCCCATATATCTCCCGACTTCCTGATAGGAATGCAATGAATCTCTAGCAGGAATTCCCTACCAAGATCCTAATCAGGATGTTGGATCCCTATAAGGATTTTTTAGATTTTTTCGCGGAATTCTAGGCACGGTATTCTAGGATTGTAAGTCCCGTACAGAAATTATCGTCGGGATCCAAATGGATTCTTATACTTGTCGCAACTCCCTGAAAGGAATCCAATGAATCCCCATGAGGAATTCTCTATCAGGATTTGGCTCCTTAGCGGGAATTCCCTATCAGGAATTTCGATGCCTATCAGGATTTTTGTAATCTTTTTTTTTCTTGGGCCACGGAATTTTAGAATTGCACGTCCCGTGCAGAAATTATCACAGGGATCCAAATGGATTCATATACTTCCCAACTCTTCTTATACGTCCCAATTCCCTTATAAGGCTTCAATGAATCCCTATCAGGAACTCTCTATCAGGATGTCTATCGGGAATGCTCTATCAGGATTTAGAATCCCTATCAGCATCCCTATTCGAATTTGGATCCCTATCAGAAGTTCCCGATCAGGATCCCTATCAGGGTTCGTTTGATCTTTTTTTTGGGCACGGAATTCTAGGCTTCACACGTCCCATGCAGAAATTATCGAAGGGATCCAAGTGGATTTTCATACTTGTCCCCACATCCTGATCGGGATCGAATGAACCCCTTTCAGGGATTCTCTACGAGGGCCCCTATGAGGATTTTGGAGCCCTATTAGGAATTCCCTCTCAGGATTTTGGATCCCTATTAGAAATTCCATACCATGATTTTTTGGATATTTTTTATTGAGGCAGGGAATTCTAGGATTGTTAGGGATTCTCTATGAGGATTCTTATCAGGATTTTGGATCCTTATCAGGATTTTGAATCGCTATCAGGATCCCTAATCAGGATTTTTTATGCCTATCATTCTAGGATTGGATGGAATTTTAGGACTACACGTCCCAGGCAAAAATTGACGTAGCGATCCATTTGGACTCCCGTACTTGTCCCGACTTCCTAATAGGGATCCAATGGATCATCGCATTGGATACCCATAGTCAAACGTCACGTACATTGGATTCTAATCGGGATTCCCCACTGGAATCCAATGTACGAATACAATTCGAATCCTAAAGGATTCCCACATTGTTAAACAGAAACCGATACGATTCTTGATAAATTCCATCGCATTCTATATGTTGCACTTTCTAAATAAAATATATAGATATACAAAATAAGTGGATGTCAAAAAAGTATACACCTTACCTTAAAGAAATATAAACCGCTTAACAAGGTACATCTTGAAAATCGATTTTTATCAAGTAACGGCTAATCGACTGTAATTATCGTTTAATTATTTTACTGCACTTTCATACAATATCACGACACACGTGATACAAAGTTTAAAAAATAATATCCAGAGGATCAGCCACTAAAGTTCAGATGATAAGCAAAAAATATTCATACCAGTGTAGATGATCTTCACAAAAATCGTCATAAATCGGTCGATTGTTTGAATTTAACAAAATCTTTTATGCAAATTGAAGTTAAAATTCTCCTTATAAATTTCAAGTTTATGCAGGCTCCTTGAATACGACGAAAAGTTCCGCGTTACACAATTCGTGCAAAAACATCACCAAAATTCATTCCATCTCTAATTGTCGTTACTTAAGGCGTTACCCCTACTTGTAGCGCAAAAAAGGCCTCTTTCGTGAATTTTTTTAAAGAAAACTACAAAACTTTTTTAATCGATCAATATACCACCTCAAAGAACACATCTTGAAGAACTTTCAGTAATTTTTTATTGAAAAATATTACATTGTTTAGTGGCAAATGGCCGTCAATGAAATAATGTTTTATATACACGGTTTGCGGTGACCAACATTGCGGCGAAGTGGATCATCTGAAAAAAAAATGCGGATGGATTTAGTCAAATATAAGTATAAACTAGTCTGTAATCGAAGGATTTTAAAAAATATTCATTTTTCACAAAATGGCGGACAGTCAAAGTTAATGGTTCGATTTTAACGAAAAAAAACGGCCGTTTTTTGGCTATAAAACGGCCATTTTTTTCGAAAAAAAAAATCGAACGATTACAGACTACATTTTGATGTATTAAATAAGCCTGCAAAATTTCTAGAAGATCGGTTCATTAATATTCGAGTAATCTTGGTCACCGACTTCAGAAATGCCATTTTGAGAAAAACGCGTTTAAAGTTTCAATTTCCGGTCGTTTACACAACGGATTCTTCTCTTTCAACGCTCATATCTCGGTCAGTTTTGTTCGGATCGACTTGAAATTTTCAGGACATATTCTCAGATACTTATACTTCAAAAAAATGCAATTAAAAAAATCGATTTTTTCAAAATCGCAAGTGGGGGTAACCCCTTAATAAGAACATCAACATAAAATAAACGTCCCGATTCCAAATTGACCCAATTATACAGCTATTTGTTTCGATCAAAAGCCTCGCCGTCTCGATCGTGACATGCTTGTAAAAACGAGTGTCCGACAAGCGCTCATTTGGACAATAATGAGTACCACGCAGTTGTAACGACCTTTCAATGTTAACTTTGAATGAGTCACTAAAGTTCAAATGAAGAAAAAAATACTCATACTAGTCTAAATTACTCCTAATCGTTTCTGAATATTTCCAAAATTAAACCACATGCACAAACGAGAACAAAATCAAAACCCATGCTCGAAAATACGAAAAAAAAAATTTTAATCTTCTTTTTTCTCAAAAACTAACAAAATATCGCAAAACATATACAGTGGTGATTAGGAAATCTACCTATAAACGCCCATAACTCCCTCAATTGAACGAATCGACTAGAAATTTTCAGAGAATATTTTCAAATGTTATTTCCATTTTGAGAATCGTTCGAAAACCAAAAGTCGATATTTTCAAAAAGTTGTACTAGATAAGTCCGCAAACACTTCTAAGTAAAAAGTGCAGATATAACAGACTTAGAAAATAAAAACCTACGGTGCAGGAGAACTCGAAAAAAAAAGTTTAACACTGTTTCCTCGAAAGTTAGAAAATATTGTAGAACATACGCGGGGGTGATTCGGATGCGTATTGATACGAGACATCTAAATTTTCCTTTTCGACGTCACTTTTCGGGCCACTCGATACATGGATGTCTATCATAAATGGCAGAAGCGTACATGGAGTATTTCTATCCAGCACGTTCGAGGTACTAGGGCTGGCTGTTATCTGAAATATGTAAGGGTCGATATCTGGACTCCGTCGAGACCACAAAGGTGATGCCTTCACAGAGAGTATTGAATGTACGTCCATGAAGAAGTACCTGTATGCACATCCTGCAAATATATATATGTATGTGTGTGTGCGTTCGTGTGTATGTGTGTGACCCTTATCGACAACGCTCTACGACCTTTCACCGCTCTGAGTTTGCAGGACTCTCCACGAGTGCATCGCATGCAATACCCCCCCCCCCTCCTCACCAGATTTCCTTCGGTATGCCGACTATACATACACACATCGAGACTAGCTTGGGTATTTGAGAAGGACGGCACGATATCGAGAAAAAAAAGTCAGAAATAACGACAGAAAGAAGTATCCTGAAGTACCCGGGAGAGCTTCGAACTCTTTTCACCGTATAATAACTCGAAGAGATAATCGAGTAAGGAAAGAGTTTACACACGTATTTTATATACATATATGTGTATGTACGATATAAGAGCACGTCAGATCAATGTGTGCACCACGGAGCTCCGTTGATGCACCTCTAGCCTCACTTGAACAATAAATAAGACTTCAATGTGCACCGAGAGAGAAGGGAAGAGAGAGAGAGGGGGGGAGGGAGAGAAAGAGAAACAGAGAGAGATGAGAGGATGAAAGAGAGACAGGGATGGACGGAGCAGCGCGCGATGAGATCGATGCACCGATGCGACGAACACGAGACATCCTGGGTGGTAATAGGCTAATGCCCCATGTGGGTGCCCATACAACACCGTTACCCGTAATGCTCCTCCGCGTGTTCAACCGAGAGCTAAAAGCTCTCCGGTCACAGTCTTTTTTGTCACTCGGAACTGCGTCGCTGTCCTCCATCGCGACATTTTCGTGTTCACGAGTTTAAAACCATTTTTTTGGTTTTATAGTATTTTTTGGAATTTTTCATGTGACGTTTGGGATTCCTGAGCTGCACGCACGAGGGCACAGGGAAACTGAGGGAAAACCCGTGCCAGTGAGAGGTAAACTGGAGCTGGGTTTCCGGTTACGTTGCCACAGTAAAATCAATAAAACTGCCGATCGAAGCGTGAGCGTGAGTCGGAGCATGAGTCGCAGCTGAGCGGTCACCCATCCGAACACCGGCCCTGGACAAGGTTGCTTGACGCAGGCGATCGCCACTTTCACTCCAATGGGTTCCATCCGTTCGTAAGCTTACCCTTTTTGTCCTAAAAAGGTTAGGTTTCCGAGTACCGATTCGGGCCCTTCCGGTATGGTCTATTTGAACCACCGACGCACCACTTCCGGCCGCTGAAGGATTCATCGCCTGGTCCATTTGCCGATGGACTGAGCGCACCTTGACGATCCTTGGACCCCAATGACCATTCACTTCGCACGAATGTTTCGTGCTCAGGGCTCAATTCAATTAATGAAATGAACTCTGACATAGCGGACTCGAAAAGAAAACAAATAAGGCTGCTCAAAAGGGACGTCGAAAAAGTGGCTGCGTTTTAATACATGTGCGCACGACTGCGTAATCTGCTCTTTAAAAAATGACGATCGCTTACCGGGCTTACGTACACGAGGGCCAGCCCAAAGGTCATCAGTAAACAATTTATAAACGCTTTTTATCTTCCCGGCGCGAAAATAATCAACAACGAAAAATTGTACAGCGTAACGACCGAGACAGAATCTGAAAAAAGTGCATGTATATATATATATATATATATATATATATATATATATATATATATAGATGCGTAAGTAAGGGAAAAAAAATGTCCCGGAGTGCGCGAGAGTAATTTCGCGACGCATCTCCCGCGGACATAAAGTGGGTATGCCCTCTGCGACGTGAAAGCTCCGGGTCCGGGATAATAATCCGATTTCTCATTGGGTGCTTCGAGGCAGAAGTATATCCACCGGATAAAGCGTTCTCCACCGAGATAGAAGAGAGACGAGAGAGAGAGAGAGAGAGAGAGAGAGAGAGAGAGAGAGAGGCAGAGATAGAGAGAGACCTTGTTTTGTGAGATATATGGAGGTTCGTCGCGCGATCCTACCGCTGCTATCTTAGCTCGTGCGTGTTGTTTTATTATTCGCGCCCAGACCACGAGATTTGCCATGGTTGAGGTTCTTTTCATCCGCGCGCGTCCGTCCTTCGGGATCTTCCACGCGAGAGGCGTTTTTCCCTTGTTCGCTTTTTCCACCCACTCGCTCATCGGATAAGGAAAAATCCAAAGGCCTGATAAAATAGTTGTCTTCACCTCGTTCGCGGACCAGGTAGATCGCGCCCGACACGAAAAACAACCAAAATGGAACGTAGCAAGGCCGCGCGCGACGAGGTCGCAGAGTTGGCCGGTTCCGAGTGCGGGTCTTCGATGCACTTGCAATTTGAGGAGAAACACTTCGTTCAGGGTGCAAGATTGAGTGTTGCATTGGTAAAGAGTGATCCGGAACAGCAACGACCAGCGAGACTTCCTATTGCTCGATATTCAGCAGGCAAATCTGCGAAAAACGCTGATAACTAGATGTCCCTTTCGAGACTGTAATTGGAAAACCTGACGAGCTAGATGGAGCGGGTTTTGTGAAAAAACTAATCTGATGTTCTGATGATGATGACACGATCACCAGTTAAGGACAAGTATATTTTATTCTCTATGGATCGTTCGGGCATGTTTCTGAATATTTCCCAAGTTGATATGCGCAGTCGCTTTCTCATACCCAAAAACGGTACAGACCCATCCCATTTGATCAAAATCCGTAGGCAACTAGACATCACAACTAAATTGCTACATATGTACACCAGTCGACCATCCAACATAGAACAGGATACAATGAAGGCACTTGCCAAACTTTTCCCATAGTTTGTTGTAGAAACATTACTGGAATACTCTGAACCCGTTGAATCTGAGACAATTATCGTGTCTACTCCTCGGTTGCGATATGCCTTTCTTAGCCATGTGCTGGCCTTTGATGTGTACTATATTCGAGCACACGAGCTGTCGGCAAATCTGATGTCCTGATGATGATGATATCACCAGTCAGGGACGAGGGTATTTAATTCTCAGTGGATTATTTGGGATGTCAATTTGATTAGTCAAGTCCCTGAATGTTTCCCCAGTTGACATCCAACCCAATCACTTTCTCATACCCAAAAATGGTATAGATCTATCCCATTTCATACAAATCCGTAGGCACCCAGACATCACAACTAAATTGCTACATATGTACATCGGTCAATCATCCAACATAGAGCGGGATACAATTAAGGCACTTGTCAAACTGTTCCCATCATTTGTTGTAGAAACATTACTTGAATAGTCGGAAACCGTTGAAACTGAGACGATTTATCGTGTTTATTCCTCGATTGCGATATGCCTTTCTTAGCTATGCGCTGGACTCTGATGTCTAAATGTGTACTATATTCGAGCACATGAGCTATCGACAAACCTGATGTCCTAATGATGATGATATCACCAGTCAGGGACGAGGGTATTTCATTCTCAGTGGATCATTTGGGATGTCAATTTGATTGGTCAAATCCCTGAATATTTCCCAAGTTGACATCCAGCCCAATCACTTTCTTGGTCCCAAAAGTGGTACAGATCGAACCCATTTGATCAAAATCCGTAGGCAACTGGACATCACAACTAAATTGCTATATATGTACACCACTCGATCATCCAACATAGAGCGGGATACAATGAAGGCACTTGCCAAACTTTTCCCATCATTTGTTGTAGAAACATTACTGGAATACTATGAACCGGTTGAATCTGGGACAATTTATCGTGTCTACTCCTCGATTGCGATATGCCTTTCTTAGCCACGCGCTGGACTCTGATGTCTACATGTGTAGTATGTACGAGCACACGAGCTCTCGACGAGAGGAGGCTTTCTCGTCGAGTTTGCCCCGCGCACGCGAGCGTTCGACTCTTTATTATCCCATCCGAAGTATTTACATATATATATATATGACTTATACTATATGCACCAGCTACGTTAACATCGGCCACCTTAACCACCTGTGCATCGACCTTCCCTCACGCCGCATTCTCATACACAGTAGATATTATACGTTCTCGTTCGCTCTCGGTGTTCTTTTTTTGCCATTCTTTTTCCTCCTCATTCCATTTTCTCGTATTTCAGTCGCATCGAGAGATGGAACGCGCTCTTGGAAGCACGCGCATTCGAAATACTGTCTGTGTCGTAAAACTGCTCGTAAAGAAGCCGAACGAGTGGAAAGATCGAGACACCAGACCGCGGAGCGTGATCATAACCCACTGGATTACGATTTGATATAAACTCAAGCATCGCATGAAGAAAACGAAGGAACGAAACTGGACGATGGGAAGAGAAAAATGTACGAGTTCGCGGTTCAGTTGACAGCGATTCGTGAGGATGCGAAGTTGTCTTGAGAGCACACATACCTGAATCGCATTTTGTTGTGACTGAAAAAACTGTTTTCAGTCAGGCTAGACGCCCATATAAGAGGATTTGAATTGGGTGGTCTCGTTGGTTGGAATTGGCTGGACGAGCGAAGTGTCACCCATCACAAATCCTTCAAGACATCTTGCTATACCAAGCAATGAGGAGATGAATTCCGCATTTGGACATGCTCAGGCATCTTAGGTGGCGAACCGATTTCAAAGTGTCTGGCACGAGTGAAGTATATGGATCTTGGAAGCGCTTTCAGCCGAATGATAAAGATGATCCTCATAAGTCATGACTCCTTTGGGTTCACCTGTCAAGGTGTGGAACGGTCATCAACCGCACACTTCTTCGTAACATCATTCCCGCATAGACAAAGGCACTCAGTGCACGAATTGCTTTGGTGTTCAATAAGGAAGAGACTGATGCGTAAGGAGTTTGATTCCATTGACGTTTGGTCAATGAAAAACCCATTTGACATGCGGAAACTGCAGACAATCAGCAACACTTCAAGTTTCAATGTTCAGCCGTGGTCGAAAGCAACCCCAGCCCTAATCTAGGGTTAATGAATAGGTGCCTTCCGCAATCGACCGTGCTCGGACAGCTCCAGTGGCGATTGGATCATAAAACAGTTTACGTTGAAGCTGCCCGTTGATCGTGGCATGGATAGAGAGCCCAAGAGTGCACGTGGCGAAGACCCAATCGTCCCATTACGAGTGATGTGCCCAGATGGATGATGGAAGCGCCTTCAGCCAAGTGATAAATACGAGTGAATGGCGGGTACACAAAGCGGCCACCGCCTGGGCCTGACCTGCGGCATCGAAGATCCGTTTGGCAAGATTCCGCACGATCAAACGGGAGTAATAACAACGAGTAGGTAGGCTAGGGGAGAAGTGCAAGTTCCTGAGGTTTTACTCAAGCCCGCTTCACCGCGAAGACACGAAGGTGGTCTCCGGGTTAACTATATCCAAGCACCGAACAGCCACTCATCTCAAGTAGTCTTTTATCTCATTCTGGCTTTATCTCTCCGTTTTTGTCGCTGGTGCAGTCTCGGTTCTCAAAGTCACGTGACTCGCTCATGCACGCGATCTACCGAGGCTCATTTCCATCTTCTTCTCTCTCTCTCTCTTTCTCGCCTCGTCCATCTTGCTCTTTAAACGATCCCGAGGTGCACCAGGGCGCCAAGCAACGACGACGATGGCGTTCGGCGTCGCGGAGAGATCGAGACGCGACGGCGCGCGAGCGATCGTCTCGGTCGGGCACGAGAGATGGCGAGAGTTCGCTGGCCGATTAGGACGCAAATCATTCAGGTGCCCCGCTGGCTAGGTGAGCTGCGCACTGCGGAACTACCTCAAGAGGGTGAGCGAGAGGGAGAGGAAGAGGAGGAGAAAAGAGAGGAACATCAGGATCATGGGATGGGCCGCAGTCACGTGTGGCCTGATCACGTAGCTTCGCGTTAGCAAACGAGAGACGGTGCTGCCGTGTGTGCTTGTGTATGCTCGCAAGAGAGAGGGGACCGCTGACAAGCCGGACAATCCACAGGGAGTGCGGCTTCCCGGCTCGCCGGGTAGTCCATGCTGCTTCGTCGAACGAAAAGAAGAAATCGACATCAAAATGAAAAGAGAAAAAAAGCACCTATATACCCATATGACCATGCAAGGAGAGACTTTGAACAGAAAAAGGAACAATATAGGATCAAAAGAGATCGATGGAAAATGACCAACGTCGAGAGGCAAGAGACTCAACCCGTCACAATGAATTTGCATTCCAGTTACCGTATTGGCACATAGGCAGAGAGTAGATCGCGTAGAAGACTCCCCCGCCTCTGTACCCACTGGAGACAAAAAGAGATCGATTCTCCTCACGGTGGGGCGATGATCGATCTTTCCAGCATCGTGCACTGACCGCTATTAATTAAGGCGATATGAACAATCTAACGGTGATCATTGGAAAATTATCAGCTATTGGATCTTTTCCTTGTGTCCTGAGAAGAGCACGGCCGATTCTTGCGCCTTTTCGATATCGGGAGGACATTTCAGACACGTCACGGATTTTGCTGGAACAATGTAATCAGAGTCGAAGGCAATCCGGACAACGCATAGTTTATATCAAATGATCAATGTTGTCTTGGTGTCAAAAATTAAACTTTTTTTCCCTAGTTTGCCATTTACGTAATTTTCAAAATTTCAGTATAGGTCATACGAAGCTTTTAACATTATACTAAACGTATAGTTTTTTATTCACATTCTAGATGACGTTAGTTGCCTGAAGCACGTACACCGATCGACCATGGAGCAACAGCGGCTCTTTGGTTAAATAATAATAACGTCATTGTTTATCGATATTTTTCAATTAGAAAAATAGTCAAACTTGGAAAGATTGTGTCTAAATTGTGTGAGAAACCCCAACTTTGCCATCCCAATACCCTCATCAAAATAAAATATCGAACATCGACCTGTTTGCTTAGGCCCCAAGCTTATGCAGATCTGTTGAGATTCGGCAATTGGACAAGCATACAATATATATATAAAATCTGTAAATATGGAACTAGCTGATCCAAATCAGCCTCGGGATAGCGCCCAACCTGCCAATTCAGTAAATAAAAACTCGTGTTATTGAAGTTCGTTGGCGTTTCCGTTCTTTTCCTACCGCTCCTAAGCTGCTTCGACGAGATTTGAACTTGCTTGCAAAAGGAAGTGTGGAATGCACAGGCTCGATAAGGGAGACGGCTCAGTGGGTTTGGCTGCACTCATACCGAAAAAGATACGAGGACGAGGCTGAGGTGAGACGGAGAATGAGAGAGACAGCAAGAGAGAGAGAGAGAGAGAGAGAGAGAGAGAGAGGCGTACCTGCGTAGTCGCAGAAGGCAGGAGAAGCCGGAGGCCCTCTTTCCGTGCCATGAATCACGCCCACGCGACGAGCGTGGACCTCCCGATAATTAATGCTCATTTAATTCGGCGTTCATCATCCAGCCAGAAAATATTTACAAAAGTCTCGGTTCCAAGTATACATATAAAGTATATATATATATATATATATATATATATATATATATATATATATAAAGAGAAATGTGTAATAATGCAACGGGTGTATATTCGCGTCGCGCAGTGTGGAGCTGAGGGAGCACGAGTTGCCGAACACACAAGAAAATCTGTTGCAACAACGGCATTTGTGTGGTCAGCTTCATCATGCTGTAGGAACATGAAGAGAACGCACCCCTCATTGCGTACGGGTGAATTGCAAAGCAGGATGAAATGTGGCCGTTTCTTTTTTTATTCGTTTTGCAGACGATTCGACGCTTACGTTCGGTGGGTTCCAACAGGCCCGCTGAGTACCAAAAATCGTAAAAAAAATTAACGATTATAGATCATACAAAAAAAAAATTAACAGCGAAGACTGTCTGGCCCTTTTTATTTTTTGTGCACGATTTTTTTGTAGAAGTGATTGTAGGTATACACTTATTGTGTACGATGCTAGATATCCGGATAATTTTGTGCACATAAGCAGAGTATTGTAGTAGAAATGTGGTCGTTTAATTTTTTCGAAAATATACGGAAAGGCTCAGATTTTATAGAGAATGAATTTTTTATCAAACGTTTGTGGGGTTATTTTTTCTCTTTCTCAAAATTTGAGGGGCTTGAATGATTTTTCGCACGTTGATGCAGAATTACAGAAGATGTGTAGTGATTTGCCTTAACGAAAATCTGCGAAGAAGATGTAATTAAAGAGTTTTGAGAATAATTTGAAAGTCAAAAGAAAATGATACTAGCGAAATGATTGCATGTGATTTATTTTTTATTTGACAAAATTTTGCAACGATTTATTTAGTTAATGTAGCAAAACATAGTTAAATTTGTTTACACAATAGAAAATTGTGCTAATCGGAAACCTTCAGATTACTGCCTCATTCATTTATTTCGGTCCCAAAGCTGACTACATCAGCGAGTGTGTTTTTTAAAGGAAGCTTTCTTTACAGGAAGCCAACATGGAGGGACAGACGAACTCATGGTATTGACGTACTGACGTTAAAAATTCCAACTCACTGGAAGGTACAGCTTTGGGTAAAAAAAAACAATGCTTGCCCACATGGTGAGCTTTGGGATCAAAATAAATTGATAAGGATCCAATTGTGCACCTTTAGTTCACCTCGTTTCTTCTTTTTCTTATCCTGATAATCTTTTTTTGCCCAACATTTGGCACTCAACGGTAAATAATTGCATAAATCGTGAGTACAAAATTTAACACGTTGTTCTTCATTTGCCTCGTTTTCATCATTTGATTAGAGAATCTCGATTCTTTGTAGACGAATATAAAACAACGATTATGATAAAAATTGAATTTGACGCTACTTTTGGTGTATGATTCGATTGAATTCTAGCGTCGAGATTCTCCCTGGATCAGTGCGTATCGCGAACGCGGGAGAATACGAGAAAAAAAAACGATCCTCGTATTCGAGGAAATACATTTATGCATGCTGCAGTTCGGTATGCATTGCGTTCCGGCCCGATTACAGATAGGATCCTTTGTCAACGTTCGGCCATCCTTATCGGCTCTGATGCATTCTGATCTCTCCGAAGAATTGCTCCCCGGCAGCGTTCAACGCCGTATGAGAGGCTTCTCAACAACGCGTGGCGAGCGTGGAAGCGCCATATCTTCGAAAATTCCTTCAACCTCGACTACCGTCCATTCGCAGGCGATTAATAGTGCAACTGCAAAATGTAACTATAACGATTGTCCCTATCATCGTGGCGCGGAACGTCAAGTAACGGGAAAACAATAAAAAATGAATTGGTTCGTAAATCTCTAACCGAGAGTCTAAGGATTGTTACATTGAAATGGAAAGTGACGTCATAACCACGTGAATGTCCATGTGAAATTTTGGCAATTGGTCCACATATGGAGGCTATTAAAATAAACATGTATTCACTATACCGATTTGATTTTTATTCGATAAATCATGATTTTTAAGGTCCCTGAAACCGAATTGGAAATACGATTTTTTTTCAAATAAAAAATGGTGTTTCCAATATGGCAGATGAGAATTTGAAAAACAGTTTCAGTTTGATGAAAATTAGTATTCCCTGGTTTTGAAGGTCGCAGAATTCGAATCTGAGATAAGATTTTCACGATTCAAAATGGCGGATCGAACATAGTGGATGCAAATTGGAAAAATAGTTTGATTTCGACGAAAATTTGTATCTTTAGATGTTTGTTGTCGTGAATTTCGAATATGAGCCCTGACTCTAAAGGTCTGAAGCTCAGATACATTATGACGGATCAAAGATTAGCAAAACCATTTCTGGCAAACTATTGTGCATAATAAAAAATGGAAGATAATGTTTTTAACGGCTTCATCTGTCCCCCTCTCTGTCAAACCCGAAGTCACAAATCGAGGACGTCGCGGTCGTTGACTGCGATTTTATATCTAAGATAAAATAAGATATATAAAAGATAAATAAGATTGCTTCGTTAGTTTTCTTTTTATCAGCTATACCAGGTGTGTAAGTATGAAACCGGAATTTGGCCATAGGTGGCGCTAGATGTCGATGCAGTTACCGACACATCACGTCAGCGGTGTCTTGTTATTGTATTCATATCCGACAAAGATTTCCAACTCACAATAACACGAGTTTCATTCAGTAGCATTAGTTTATTAGAGATAAACATGTCGAGTTTTGTGCCAACAAATTACGATTTGCCGACAGCACTACTTTTCTGTTTTCATCTGAAGAAAACCGCAGCCGAATCGCATCGAATGCTTGTGGAGGCGTTTGGTGAGCATGCTCTCGGTAAAACACAGTGTGTCGAGTGGTTCAAACGGTTCAAAAGTGGCGATTTTGACGTGAGGAACGAAGAACGTGGAAGACCACCGAAAAAGTTTGAAGACGCTGACCTGCAAGCCTTGTTGGACGAAGACGACGCTCAAACACAACAACAACTGGCGGATGTACCTACGGTAATGATATGATACTTTGTATCATATCATTACAATAAACGTGTTTTTTCTGTACAAAAATTCCGGTTTCATACTTACACACCTGGTAAACCTATAAAAACAAATACGAAACATTGATTTTTTTCTAAAGCGTAAAAAAAAAAATTATTTTTTTGGAATCCTAACTCTTAGTTCCATGTAGATCCTCAAGTCTCACGATTTAAATTGCGTTTGGTTTTTTTTTTATTTCAGATAAGAAAAACGGCCGGAATCATGGCAGCAGTGGAGCACCTCTTTTTATATATGTGTTCCTGTTGGCCGGTGTATCTCCGACTATATTCTATATAATGACTTCAAAAAATTCACAAAGTTTGTTTAAATGTTAATAAAACTGATATACAATTTATAAATTATTTTATTTTAATGGTTTGTCAAAAAAAATGGGTGGGGGGACAAAAGTCGAACGATCGATATGTAGATGGGCCAAAATGTCGAATTCGAAAATGACGAATGTTCGAATATAGATAGATCAATCTTACTAGAGTCTGTGAAGTTGAAAATAACAATTACGAATATGAACATCTCGGAAGTTGATATGCAGCGAAAAACAAAAATCAGATTTAATAAAATATCGAAAAACATAAAATCAATGGGCCTGTATGCATAACACTAAATAATTCGAGATGACAATTCTCCGAATTAAAAAAATGGCGATGGTTCACAATCGAGTGGTTGAAATCGCGGAGGGTCAAAATGTAGAACGGCCCGAATGGCGAATCGAGCGATACGTCACTTGCGCCTCAGAGTGAAGCTGCGAGATGGCGCTGGCGGTCTGTAGGCTAAAATATGGTAAGACGGTCATCCACGTGACGGGCCCCACCACGTTCGCCATTTTGGCCGTTCGACCTTTCGGTGTCCGATATTTCGGGCCATCGACATTTTGCGTTTCGATATATTGCTTTTCGCCATAGACGGTATTACGCATATTAGGCACTCGCTATTTTCTGTTTCGGAGATATGGGTGTTCTACATTTTTCGATTCTGTATTTTTATGTTTCGAATTGCAGACAATCTGAATATTCGTTTTCGAATAAATTACCTCTCCAATAAATAATGGTTCGATTTATAGTCATTCGATTTTTTTATCAGTCGAAAGATAAAATTTCGAATGATTTAACCTTCGTTATTTTGAGATTTCATAATTCTGTCGTTTCGAAATCTTTGTCTTTCTATATTTGGTCATTCGACATTTTTACCCCCACCCAAAAAAATTCCCCAAAAAAGCATTGAAAAACGGCCTTCACACTAGACGACCCCGTTAAGCAGACCCCTTACTCAAGCGATTCGCCATACTCTTGATCGCTGTCGTTATCTCGCTGTTGGCAGGCGCTTTAGAGCAGAAGAATCGAGGCGCCAGTCGGTTGAGAAGATTTTCGTTGGGGTTTCACGCATTCGATGCTCGTAGAAACGAGAGCTTTGTAACTGAGAGATGATACCAGAGGACGCAGCGTGTCTCGCGTGTGTCTGTCAAATGATCGGTTCTCCAAGAGTCGTTAAACACAGACACTCGCATACCCATGAGCATAAGCACAAAGCCGATAGAGACCACCAGCGGCGCGGAAAGTTCTGAGTGAGCGTGCGCGCCATTTGCCTCGTGCCTATGTTCGCGTTCTACTACGTGACCCCTGGATGACCTCTTCGCCTTGACGTCGCAACCGTGGCGACAGCGACGGTGGTTGTCCGACGACAATAACAACAATAATCAGCCGAGTCCCATTGTGCGCCAAGCCCGAATCCTTCAATTCCATTGGCAACACAATTCGCAATAACTGTGGCAAATAGTGCACAACAATGGGTGGCGCTTGTTTTCGTGCAATGCGATAACGATCGTCTTGCGACTAGTGTTGCCTTATCGGTTGATATCTCCTTCCTCGCCATTGGTCTCTCCATCTCTCAGCCTCTCCCCAATCGTAAAGATTTATTTTCGTAATATCAACAATGGTAAACTGGTAGAACGACACATGAACGCACTTGCCGGATTTGGTAGATCCAGTATGATTAGTAAGATGTAATTCAAATGGCGGCCATGACAATTGGGAAGAAGTTTCAAGTTTGCGGAAACCTTGTGGAGCCTTTTCACTTTAGACGCTAAAAAATGCTATTTTCATGAATTTGTTTTATAGGTGTATATTACAGATATTGATATACAAGTTGTTACACTTAAAAAGACGGACAATTAATGTATTTCTGTAACCCATACAAACTTTAAACGCGTTTTTTCTCGAAACAACGTTTTTAGACGGTTTGTTGATAAAATCTTCGCAACTACTGAATCGATCCTTATGAAATTTCAACCACATATTCATTACAGCTATAGCTATAGCGCATATCAAGGTTTTCTTTTTAATTTTCGATATTTATTTTTTGCCAAAAACAGTGAAAAAACACGTTTTTTTCGAAAAATGCTCGCCATCTTGTCATTTTTGCATATATGAAAAATCGTATGATATGCACTATAGCCATTCGATACTGAATCTAAAACCATTTGATTTTGTTGTTTCGGTTGATCTATCTCCGCGATTTCATCCACAGCGCAGACCTCCAATTTTTTAGGACAATTTTTTTAAATACCATTTTTTTTAAATGTATTCCGAACGTGTATTTATTAACTGTGACAACTTTTACATCAATATCTATAATATGAACCTATCAAAAATTCATGAAAGTAGCCTCTAATAGCGTCTAAAGTGAGAAGACCCCTTGAGATTGATCAGCTTTGCTGCTTTACTGGTGTGCACGCTGGAAATCCGCGCTAGTGTTCTTTACTAACAGATATCGCATTTTCTGTACTTGACGTTCGACTTGATGGTTCCTGATTTTTAAAAAAGCGCAGGCATATTCCAAAAGTGATGTTCTTTTATCCAAGGCTCATGAAAAAAGCTTCAGCCGTTTTCACGCCAACTGCGATTGGACCACTCACTGTTCCAAAATTGATAGATATCTTCTCAGCATTGTACGGCATCGGCTCAATTCTTGGCTGAAAAAACGAATTTGCAGAAACTAGCTTTTTGTTGCAATAAGTTTAGATTACTAGTTTGTTTTTTTCAAGATCCAATTGCCAACCAGCTGCTTAATCATTGTGGACTATGTGATCTATACGTAACTCTATTCGAATTGCTTAGTGATTCACGTAAACTTCACGTTTTTGGATATATATTTTAAGCTATTTTGCCCGCTCATTGTTTAGAATTTTCATTGCAACATATTGCAAAAAAGCAATGAGTCCGAAAGAGCCCAGTCATCGCTTTGGAAGCAATATATAATATCCAACACGATCAAATTCGCATTCCGTTTCGGTTTCGTGAGCTCCAAATCGCGAAACTTATTTTAAAAAACCATTGGCAACTCGAATGAAAACAACTCAAACAATTGCCAAGAGGTCACGACGCCCTTTAAATACTTCCCCTTAAGCGAATCCCTCGATCCTACTACGATCATATTTGCTTTCCCATAAATCAGGCCGTATCTTAAAATCTGTAAAATCTGGGGACACTTTTTCTGTTTCCGCGGTCGTGTCCCGATCGGACAGTCCTTCAGAGGATTATAGTCGGTCGTCTGGGGCACAGATGCACCTGCTTCCGCATCGTAGAGTTACGCAAAAGCTTGCGTGCGGGTTCCGAGGGCACTTGATGTCTGAATCAGAGGTGCTGGTTGCCGGAGAGGGGATCGACAGCGTTGTAGCTTCGAGTGTTCGGGCCAGTGGTAGTACTGGTGGAATTTTAGACGGGGCGACAGTTGAAAAAAAAACGAGGAAGGGACACTGGTGTACGGTGAGTGTATTAACCCCGAAGCTAGGGTGGTAATCCGACACCGTAGAACGGAAGCCGCGGGTGCAGCCGTTTCCGTAGTGACAGATGCGATCCCGTCGGAGTTCTGCTGCTGCTGCTGCTGCTGCTGTAGAATGATCAAGGAAGGAGCCTTGCCTGGGTCGCGTGGAGCTGTGTACACGGGGAAAGGGAAGGGATCGGGCATACTCGAGGATCCGACGACCAAGAGTCCTCACTCTAAAAAGGGTACATCGTCTGCTCTGTCAACAGTATTCTCCTCCAAGGTAAATACGTGATACGCTGTTCAATCGTGAGATAAGGCAGGCTAAATGGACGTGATGTAAGTCAGAGAATAGAATGAGCGAACAAAAAAGCTGGCAAGGCTCCTAACCCTGACTTTCAACTCCGGGCCCTAGGAATGGCGCTCCGAGTAGAGAAGAAGAGGAAGAAAAAAGCATGTAGATAGGACAGATTCCAAGAGGGGTGATATACGGCAATGGGTATCCCCGGTAATGCCAGTGTTATTCATGCGGTTGTAAAACGATTGTCTAACCACAATATTTGTCTGACTTTATGAATGGAACCGAGACGGAAAGTGCTGCGGTGAAGAACGGTAAGGGGAAAAAGGTGTAGGTGGAACGAAAAAAAAAGTGTACTCCGCGTACAGTCCTGCCGCCGAAGCACTCGTAAAATAATGTTTAAGGCAAACACGAGCGAAGATCTTTGGGAGAAAAGGGAGAGTGACCCCCGTGCATGGACAGTTTGGGTCTTCGCTTCCGCGTTCCTTCGATCCATCATCTCAAAGTGGTGGACCTGAAAAAAAGGACCGCAGAGTGACGCGTTCATTGATCTTTCGGGTGTTCTTTTCCTTTCGCGATGCTCCCCTCGATAAAGACTTTCCCGATAGAAGTCATCAGCTTTCAGGCATGCATTTCCGATCGGCCTGATAACTATTGATCGGATATTGGCCGAATCGCGTTTAGTCATCAGAGTGATCGTTAGCCGAGTTCAGCTTCAATGCGCTTCTGCCTAGGCTCTATTGCCCAATTGGGCATCGGATATAATTTCGGTAGGAGAGGATCAAGAGATTGCAGATGATTCCCACTCGGAAAACCATGAAGAAGCGAGCTACCCGGCCATTCACTTCGTGTCCTCCCGTCATTTCCAGTTTATTTGCGGATGGGAAACGGAGGGTCCCCCACCAGCTTTTTTCCCGCAACGTGACCCGCGAAGCGCCGAGGGATGTTGCCTGCACACGCTGCTTGGGGTGTACCCGGCTACCCTGCTCACACCAGCTAGGACGCTTTTTCACCCAAGTGCCCCGGTGGATGAAACAGTCGGCAATGGGTGCGAGAGAACGAGGCGGTTCCCACAGCTCACGGTAGAGCGTGTGAAAACCGCATCGCGGGGGAATATTTTTCACTGATCGGTGAACTCGTGAGACACAAGCGCGACAAGTGTCTGGATATTATTGACTACCGATAGGAAGTGGCCAGGACGGATCGTCCGGCGGTTTCTCACGTTCGTTGCTTCGTATATCATCGTAACAGTACAAGTGTTAGCAAAGTGGTTTTCCGTTTTCTCAAGCTTGATCTCTTGTCGGCGGTGTGTAATCCGGATCCATGAGGCCTGATTTTTCCTATGAAGTCAAAGAAATCAGCACTTTAGCAGGCCGGGAAAATAGCTCTTTTGCAGCCCTGGTACTCTGAGCCCCATCTGGGCCTGGTTATGTCATTATTATAATTGAAGCTGGATCTTTCCATACTGTTATCACAATAAAACAATTATCATAACCCAAAAGAAATAGGCGTAATCGGATCCAAAAGAACGTGCTTTGGTAATGATCCAAAATATTTGATTAGAGAATCAAATCCAATAGAATCGAACTGGCATTTTATGTTCCCCTCCGGAGATTCCTTATGTATACTTTCGCTAATATTTTCCAGTCTGATGCCTTTGTTACTACATTTTCCATTCGGAAGATTTCCTCGTGGACACCTCAGTCGATATAGTTGCCTTTCAGCAGATTCTTTATAAAGACATTCCACTTGATTGATCAGTTTCCATAGGCGAGAATTTCGACGGTCGATGTGCAGACCTGTCCGTAAGCAAGCAGCCTGTCCATTGTTTGGTCGCGTTACGGGCATCGGGAAAAAAACCACACGACACAATTTGCAAAAAGTTATGGCACAGGTGCACAGATTCTTCGGAGTAGGGGAGTACAGGGAACCGGATTCTTCGGGCTCACCTTATTCCTCATTCTCGAGTTTATTTTTACTTTGCCGTACATTTATCGAGGCATGTGCGGTACGGACAGCAATAACTTTTTCCCTCCGCGTAGTCCGGCAGGTCCGCGAGGAGGAGAGAGAGGCCGCTTTCGCGTCTCGGGCACGATCGCGCGTGGTTCAAGCACTGCCGGTCCTGTTCTTCCTCTTCTCCCCTTCCGCACCCTCCTCATCTTCCCTCCACAACAGCAACCATGCAAATCCGAAGGTATACGAGGTGGCAAGCGCGGGACGCGAATAAACCTGTCGTCCTGTCGGGCTTTCGTAAAAGTTAAAAGCGATGAGAGAGAGAGAGAGAGAGAGAGAGAGAGAGAGAGAGAGACGGGAAGGGCCGAAGAAGGGAAGACGCTGGTAGCGGAGACACGCCGGGTAGACCTGGACGCACGAGGAAGACGAAGAGGAGGACGACAACGACGACGCAAGGAGCACTAAGATCCTGTCGAGCTCCAGTTGCGTGGCTGCTCGCAGGTTTCTTCGCAGCTCGACGCGTCATCGCTCTCTTCGTCGTCGGCAATCGGAGCTTCTGCGCACACACTTTTACCCTCCAGGAGTCTTTCTCTCTCGATCCTGTCGGGTGTCATCCGCTTCCCCGTAATGTGTGCCGCAGCATGGCGGTGGCGGCTTCGATCGAGGGGCTGGGAATCAGCGTGGCTAAAACGGAAAGCCGAACATAAAACCGCAGATAAGACCGCCACCGTGTGCGACTCTTCGAGCAGGGAGCAAGCCGCGGATCCTGATGGTGCGGATGTGCATGAGCACGTGGAAAAAGACGAGCGAGACAGTCGAGGTGCAAGAGACGACGAGTGGACGGGACGAAGAAAAGAAGTTGCGTATGTATAGAGGGAAGTCGGTGGAATCCCGCAAGAGCCTGCCGGCCGTTGAGTTACGATCGCACCACGGGCATTAAAATTTTTGCCGGTCGCCCAACAAATTAAAGCAATCTGGTTCGGATTCCCCATCGTTTCTTTTTCCTCTCATTCTTCTCCCCCGCGTCCATCGTGTCTCTCGCGAACTGTCGTGCAGCGAGATTGTTACTTATACACGACACCACTTCGTGATCTACGGTGTATCCATCCTTTTGGTTTGCTTTCCGCGTAATCGGGCTGCCGGATGTAGAATTATAGCTAGTTGCCAGCAGGCGCAATGCCCTTGAACTACCAATTTGATCCTGCTCGATCTTCGAGTCGTCCAAAAAACGGATCGAGGCGATTCTTCCATCCTGGGGGCCAGTCCAATCTTTGAACTTCACAAAGAAACCCAAACATATTCCTTTAAGCGTTCTATTGTCTTGTGCTTATAAGATGAGATGCTTCGATCAACCTACTGCGCCGACATCAAGACATCTTGCAACTTGAAAAACTTGAAAAAACTTTGAAAATGTAAAAAAACGTACAACATTCGTGAATTGCATGCTCTTTGTATCTAATTTACATCCAAGACTTGTCGTCACACCTCTGCCAAGTCTCTTGATGCCTTCAAATATTTTAAAATTCAACTACCAGATTGGGATCAGGATCGGAACAGCAGAACTGAACCACGTACGTTCCTCCTAGACAGACCTGATTGGTTCTATTATATGAGCAGAACTCACCAATTGAGATCCCAATGCCGGAAAACATCCGACCAGTCTCGAAAAAAAATTAACTCAATATGAGTACTCATTTTTTGACGCGGATTAGGCGGCGTAAAAAGATTCTGAAGCTGTCACCATGATTTTCTCACGTGATTTTTTCGAGTCTCACGCGAGCGATACTTCGTTCACGTCTCATGCCATTGCGATGCCCAAAGTCTATTGTTCCTCTCCTTTAGGATCTTGATCAACTCTCGACTTGCGGCTGCGCGCGCCTTTTAACAGTGTCCGTACGAGGTTTTTCTTCTTGCCCGAGTCGTTTGTGTTGAATACCCGCTCACTCGGCACACAAGCGCATACAGGGCCTCCATACAACGGGTAGCTCTGTTACACGAAGAATAAGCACCGGCTTCACTCGCGCAAGCCTCGGCATCCTTTTTTCCTCTCTCATCATCCTATTGTCCTCTAATGAATCCGTAGATGCTGACGGAAGCACCTCTCTTAGCATGCTCGCAAGACACACGGGACAGGTTACTTCGTCTCTTCTTCATCGTCCTTTCACAAGTTTCTTCTTTCTCATCCTGGCATCCTTGCTTCACCATTCCCCTTTGGTACTATCTTTCGCTCTCTTCTATCTCTCGCTCTTCTCTTTTTCTCTTACTCAGGCCTCTGCGCCTGCAACTCTAGCTCCATCATGCTTGTAATATGTTTCGTATACATGGACGAGAGGCGCATACCCGATGGTAATCGAATATGAATGACCCGAGACGACTGACCCAAAGTGTTGAGCCATCGCTCCATTGGAACGAAGTCCACATGTGAACCCTGAAGAGTAACCCTCCAATGTGGTAGCTGAAAGCTATCAAATCTCACAATTTGTAGTCGAGGAACAGAGTACAGTTCGTCGTATGTCTGTGTGACCGAGAAAAAGGAAAACCACCAAGTGGATCTGCCCTAAACATGGAACGGTAGCTTGGTTGAATAGAATCCCAAAACTGGTTTGGTTATTTTCGGTCTGATTTCATGCTTTCGACACTTTCCACCCACCAATAAATGGCAATATTCTGATGCAAACCTGCTGAATCTCTGATTGAAAAATCAAGTCCCGTTGAACCATGTTGGGTTGATATCTGTTCTTTTCCTCCAACCACTGCTTCTCAAAATGGACTGAACCAACATCAAAACGAGCCGGATTAAATGTTTTTGGGCAACTTGAATGAAACCAAGTACCTTTTTTGGTTCGTTAGAGACCTGCTTAAACAAAACCGAAAAAGAAAAAGGCAGGAAGTTGGTTCATATGAAGATAAGCGAGGGTTCTCCAGGGTCAAGATCAGATTCACAGTAGACGTAAACTTTCCAACCACTGGGAGGATCCATTATTTACCCGATCGTGTAATAAATAACGGGTGCTCCCGGTTATTCAGATTCCGGGGTCACCAGAGATGGGGTTGCGGAGTTCTCGCTTGTTTACCCGTGAACACACGTGCGTTCACACAGACATAGGCACTCGGTTCGCGTTGGCGAGGACGCTTATGGAAATTCATTGGGGCGTCGGTTAGCGGAGTCTCCATCTATTCAAAGCGGTCGCTCGTACGCCCGATAAGATCGGTCTTAGGGCAAAAGAGGCACCTGTGCCCCGATTTGCCACCGTGGAGAACCCTGGGAGGTGCCGTTTGTTGTTCCCTCGCTTGTTTCTCGCTCGACGCGGAACAACGCGAGACACGATCAACATCGACGAGTCAGAGGACAGAGAGAAAGAGAAAGAGAGAGGTCCAAACTGATCGACGGATACGATGATACGACGCAGGTCACTGGCCGGCGCGGGGGCAACTTATATCCTACTTTAAATATGGAAGAATCAACGCAGGATCGCGATAAGACTCGGTGGGCCACAAACGCCTGGTAACCGACTCACTTTTTTCTCCTCTGTCATGTAAATTATGCACATCGTTGCTCATGTAGGCAGTTTTCCTCAACGAATTGACGCGGGGACTCTCAGCCTCAACTTCAACTCAGGAAAAGATGCACGTACGTGAAAAGCTTCGCGTCCTGCACGCAAGAAAATGATCGTCCGTCAATGTAGAGAATGTCATCGTTCTCTAAATTAATTCGTAGACAGGGAGCCAGTATTTCTTAGGGCCCCGCAACCACTGGGAATACCTGGAGATTCGTCATGTATGGTTTAGATCTTAGATCCTGGTCATCGTCTAATGGAGAGTATGAATGGACGCGATGTTATAAGTTGTCTGCCCATAATGGGATAATATCGACGGAAAAAAATTGACGTTCCACGATGAGTAGGATATCACTGGATGGGACATTTAAAATCCTACTAGAGCTGTTAAAAAATAACTGCGCATGTCCAGTTGGGCGTTGGACAATTAGCGATGCCCCCCCCCCCCCCATCATAAACTTTCACTCAACAGTTGAGTGAAAATAATAAGCTGCAAAGCAAAAACTATAGAAAACGTTATTTGATATGACAAGATTCACCCAAAATCAAACCGTTACACCAAACATCCAAGTGAATCCTAAAGAGAGGACAAGATTCACCCAAAACCAAACTGTTACACCAAACATCCACGTGAATCCTTAAGGGGTAAATCAACTCCGGAATTTTCAGAATATGGATTTTTTGCTTAAACGATGCTTTTGGGTCTCGAAAATAAGAAAAAAGAGGTTTTATAAATCGGAAGAATTCTAAAGAGGTCGTTTTCGTGAGTTTTGTCAAGGCACTCCGCTGCGCGCTCATATCCCTTTTGCCCCAGTGCAGTGTGATTTCTGAGCGATCGCTAACTGATGCAGCAACAGCTGCTCGCCAATGTTTGAAATCGACCAGAAAAGGACACGTAGAGGATAATGTTCATTTGGTAAGCCAAATGTATGGTGCTGGCATTGCAGATTGAAGTTAACTGGAAAATGTATATTGCTAAATGTTAGTTCAAATTTTGAAACCGTATTTCTAGAATCCGTGTTTTTTAAACTTGACGGCAACGTAGCTCAGCCAAATATGAACCGATTCACTTGAAATTTCGAACGTATTTTCTCAGATGCATTCTCCATGAAACTACGTACGGAATTTGCGATTAGTTATTAACTTTTCCTTATAAACAATTACTCATGTGGTTTTTCGCTAAAAAAATTAAGTTTTTATTCCAATTTGCACTACTTAAAAAAAAAGGTTTTTTTTTTCAATTTCCGTACGCAGTCCCATATATTTTTGTACATATATTAAAGATTTGTTTGGTTTTTCGTTCTGGGAACAAAACTGAAAACTACAAGAGTAATCTTTCCGACCGCGAAACACGTTGTACGAGAGGTACTCTGCGGGCTTAAACTCTGACGCCGCCATTTTCAATTGAAAAATTAAAAAAAAGCTTTCGTGTACTTAAAATTATGTATAATAAAGTTTTCCAATCCAATTTTTTAATGGTTTCATTATACTCTTTTAAAAAAATCTTAAATTGAGGCTTTTTGAAGAGCTTGAGTTCACCCCTTAATGTCACCGTGAGGAAATTGAATCTCAACTTATTTTCGACAATATCCGGATTTGAACTGCAATGATGTATCAACGCAAGGGAAGTTGTTTACGCGATTTTTCAAATGTCGATACGAGGGAGAGAGAGAGAGAGAGGAAGGAGAGAGAGAGAGAGAGAGAGAGAGAGAGAGAGAGAGAGAGACGCGATAGGGATACCAATTATTATTCGGAAAATATAGCGTCTTCTCGAGATCGGCCGCCAGGCGATTACGGCGTTATAAATTTCTCAAAGGAGTACAGGTAAAGGTGTACAGTCGAGTACGACATATATCTATCTACCGCACGTACTTCATCTTTATTCGCACCATGGGTGAATTTCTTTTTATTCTCACTCCTCGTTTTTGCTTCCTGATTTTTTTTTATTTGGTTTATTTTATCACTTCACTCGCTTCCTTTTACGTTTTTACGACACGTGCGTCACGAGTAACGAAGATTCTATGCTTCACCTAGATGGCGCGTAGACGGTTATAATCTCGCCGAGGAGGACCGCGGATGTAGCCCCTGAGCCTCGTTGCGCGCGTATAGGCGCTCACGTAATATATCGCCGTGTGATCCATCATTCAAATTGTTGCTAAATGGGATTATGCATGATTGCGGAGAAATAAACGCGAAGAGAAAAAAGAAATTGCGCTCGTCCGGCGTCTTCACCGCGCAGTTCGATGCTCGTGGGACGAGTCGGCGCTCCATCATTATGCCCTCGCCTCTGTACCATACTTGGCAGAGCCACGGACAATCGTACGCGTCTGTTCATTTTTTTTAATTGATCGAGCTGTCGTAAAATTGTATTTACTTAGCGATGGGCGATTGTCGACATTTTTTGCGCTCGCCGAAAATATGAGGGTGCTTTGAGAACTGAAATTTTAGATATACTATGTATAAATGTGACGAAAATGTCAGGGCTGATTTGTCAATAATCATTTTTCTGATTTTTCTCGATTTTTATTATTTTCACAATTTATTTGTATTTTTTTTACTGTAACTAACACAAATGAAAAGTAAAATGTGCAATAACAATTCATTTATAATTTTTTATTTGTTATTTATTATTCATTATTTATGATTTACTATTGACTGTTTATAATTTATACATTTTTGTTATTCTTGTTATTTACACATTTTATTCGTATTTTTGCACTGTAAATAACAACAATTAGAAGTAAACTATGATATAACAATGTACTTATCATTTTAATCTTATTATTTATAATTTCCTACTTACTACTTATTAGAGTTTATAATCTTTGGTTACTTTTGTATATTCATAATTGAGTCATAATCATTTTTCTCTGCCAACAACCAAAATTATAAGTGGAATGTGACATAACAATTCATTTTTGATTTTCAATTTATTATTTTATATTTACAATTGATAATTGATAATTTTTTTATACAATTCGTTATCCTAAGAATATTTCTTGACAGATTGTTTATATTAACGAAAGTAATAAGAAAAATGGTATTTGGAGAAAAAAGTTTTAAAAAACACGCGTACAAAAAAATATTGCTTTTATATTAAATAAACAAAAGGCGCGAACAATCGAGTTCAAACAAAAAAACCGATGAACGAATTTAAAGAATGTATAAAGTAACAAGGTAACAAAAATGTACAAACAATGAAAAGTGCGGGTAATCTCCGGGAGAGAGGTAAAGAACTTTTGGTAAACAAAAATGCGGTGATTTGGTCTCGAAAACGTCGCCAAATAGACGTCCCGTGAAAAATAACGATTACACATATTTCAAATTTAATATTATTCAACAATGTAAAATTATATAAAAAATTGGAATAACAAAAAAATCATTCAAATATTTAAAAGTATTTAAAAAATTTAATTAGCCAACAATGTAAAGATATTTGAAAAATTAAGAGTATACAAAAGTTCTGAATATTAAAAAAAAATGTAACCATTTAACAATGCAAAATTATTCAAAAAATTGGAATTATAAAAAAATTAAAAATTATCCAATTATTCGAAAGTATTGAAAATGTTTAATTAGCCAACGATGTAAAGATATTTAAAAAATTACGATTATTAAAAAAATTGAGCTTATCGAAAAATTCTGAATATTAAAAAAATCTACCATTCAAAACATGAATATTATTCAAAAAATTGAAATCATTCAAAAATGTAAAATAAAACATTATTTTCGTTTTTTAAATCTTTTTGTTCCGGAAATAGGCGTACTATTTTGAATTATATTATATCCAAGCATTATGGCTGATAGAGGTTCAGTGACTTCGCGATTTTCAATGATTTTCTCTTACCGATCGAAGATCGCGTAAACGATTCCTTTCCCTCGCTCTCCCCCTGCATGTCTTCAAGCGTCACTCTCTTTCCCGTCTCGCTTGTTATTCCGTGTGTGTCGATAATACAAAATCCTTACAAGACGACTCTCCGGCATAAGTTTATTCGACGTGGCAATTTCCTCTCGTGTTCCGTCCACTCCGTATATTTAATTTGTATGTAAAGCGTATTCTACGCTAGTGTATGCGCGCAGGTTTTTATTGAGGCGAGAAATCCCGCGGCTTTTCAGGATCCTCTCCTCTCAGTTCTCGCTCGCGCGCGCACGCACGGTCCAATAATACCGACGAGAGAGAGAGAAGAAAAAAAGTGCACCGTATATACCGGGACGAGAGAGGGATAACGAGGACGCCGGGATCATCGGATCGATTCTTTATCGCGTCCCGATACAATCGAAAAGAAATGAGCCGTGATTTCGTGTCGCCCAGAAACCACTGCGTGTGTGTTCGTATATATGCATATATAAATATATATATATATATTCTCGTATATTTATAGATGCGAGCTTGGCTGCGTTCGCGTCAGGATCGAGGATCTCCTCGGGGGAAAACCTCGACGGGAATCTCTGGACGCCCACGCGACTACACGAGACGAGAAAGAGAGAAGATCGCGATTACAGGTGCGGCTCCAACCGCACGTCCCGACAACCTGTATCTTTGCTTCATCTCATTCGTGTATATATATATATATATATATATATATATATATATATATATATATATATATATATATATACGTATATATCAATATTCCATTGACAGACTGGTCCATTTTGGCCCGCACGAATTTTCAATAAAATTCCCAAAGTACCAATATTGAACATTTTCAAACATTCCTTACGACGATTAAATTGTATATTTTATGAATTTAAATTATGCAGATATATTACGACATGTTGGAAGGGTATGTCGGATTTTTTAAGAGGGTTGGGCTACCGTCACGACCCAAAAATCAGGGTCATAAAAAAATTAATTTTGAAGGAATAAGTAAGATGATTGAGAAATCTTTTGGACATTTATTTGTATGTACATTAACAAAGGGTTGTATCAAATTTCGTAAAAAAAATATTGGTTATTAGAGAAGTGATAAACAAGCTCGTGAAGGACCTTTAAACGTGAGGGGCTTAACAGTGTACTTGATTTTGGCCAGCTGGTTGATGTGAAAAAAATAGTTTTTTTTCGTTATCGCGTTTTTATTATTGCAAAAGTTATTATTGAAAAAAATTAGCTTTTTTCGATCTTTCGACGAAAAATGACAGCATTATTATTAATAACGAATTAAATAATGTTAGGAAGCAAAACGTCGGTCAAGACTAAACTTCTTGATCGAGCCTTTTTTCGTTATCACGTTTTAATTATTGAAAAAGTTATTATTGAAAAAAAAATTAACTTTTTGTCGATCTTTCGAGGAAAAATTACAGCATTATTGTGAATAACAAATTAAATAATGTTAGGAAGCAAAACGTCGGTCAAGACTAAACTACTGGTACACTGATTAAGTGTACCAAATTTCACGTCAATTACATGTCGAGAAATCGTGTACTTACACCGTTTTGAAAAAAATAATTTCGAGAAAAAGGCGTTTAAAGCTTCAGTAGCAGTTCAGTCGAAATAATCATAAGTTTACCTTAAATCTGCGATACCAACACTATATTTAACCTTCCTCTTCAATTTGAGTTGCCTCAAGCGACGTCATTTTCTCAGTAGCTTAACCCCTTAAATAAAAACCGACCGAAGGTTTGTTAATGACAGGTGGATGAAGTTTTCGGGTCAAATTGACCGATGATGGATTTTTTATTTATTTTATTACGTTTACTAAAAAAAAACGTCCTAAAATGAATACTTACAATTAGCCTAATTGTAATACACAATAAATATAAATTTACAACAAAATTGGTTTGTAAATATAATATTCATTCATTGATATAATATATTTAAATATATAAGTATATTTACATTTACAGTTACATATTACGACACATATTTATACCCAAAAGCCTGTATTTTTATTAAATGATCGCACCACTTGATTCCTCATTCAAAGGTCTTTTTTAACAATCAAATTAATGTAAGTAAAAAAGAAAAGGCAACTGGAAGTAGTGATGCGTAAAAGTTTAAGGAGAGGGTAGGGGTTTCAGCGTGAAAAAAATACTTTTGGCGAATTTTTTTTTATCCATATGGATAGAGTAAATTTTTTGAAACCTTTTGTACATTATTAAGTGTCATTTCAAGAACATTCCGTGAAATTTGTACGCAAAAATATCCACAAACAAGCCGGTGTCGCGTTTTTCTCGAAACCACTTTTTCAAAGTCCGTGTTCACCGCCATTTGAAAACTACATGACCGATTTATTTCAAACTTGGTACACACTTTCTACATATAAAATACCTCCCCCCAACGGTTGGTTTGAGATTTTTTTTACTTTGAGGGGGTTTTCGACCCCCAAAATGGCGGGATTTTTCGTGAAAAATAGCACTTTTCACTTTACATGACCATCAAAAATTCAAAAATGAAAAAAAAAATTATCAAAGACCGTTGAGGGGAGGATTTGACGATACTTTGACTAAATTTTGATGGTGCTTGATTTCAGATAATTTCTAGCTGACAATGAGATACAGTGAACACCGTAAATCGTGTTTTTCCAAAGACGTTCTTGGAAAAGCTTTGTCGCCGGCTTGTTTGTGGATATTTTCGCGTACAAATTTCACGGAATTATCTTGATATGTAACAATGTACAAAAGGTTTCAATAAATTTACTCTATCCATATAGATGAAAAGAAATCGCAAAAAAGAGTTTTTTTCATGCTGAAACCCCTACCCTTCCCTTAAGGGATTGGGACCGTAAAATTCCAAACAGACATACAAGACATTTTCAAATCTGTCACCACATTGCTTTTCTATTGCAATATTGATCAGGGTGTTAAAAAAAGTATTTCTACAAGCTTTTATTTAACTTGCGTCGTTCGTATATCTGTATTTCCAGTTAAAAATTTGTAATTCATTTTTCAAGCACTTGCTGCCATCCGATTGAGCTGAAATTAGGCATACCAATGTAACTTCGGTGACAATGCAATAATATGGTACCATGGAGCTGGTCTGATGATGCAGGTAGGAGGTAGGCAGCGCAACTCTTTAACAGCATATACTAGGACAGTCGAGTTTGTGCTCATTTGTTTTATTATCATGAGCACTTTTCATTACACATGATAACGAGAGTCTGGTAATGGTGGTGAGAGGTGGGAACTGAAATTGCCCAATGGCAAATGATAGGACAATGGAGTTTGCGCTCATTAAGTTTGATGACTTGAGCACTATTTACAATTATAATATTATAAAGTTTCTCGCGAAACCGTTATATCCTAAGGCAAGGTTTTTGATTACGCTGATGTCTGAATGGCATTGGCATGGAAAATAAATAAACAAATTCTAATCCTCAAAACTCTACAGTGAAAGAAACGTAAAAAGACTTTTTAAAAACAAGCTTTTATTCAAAAGGTACTGCACTAAAAAGTAAAAAAACAAGGTTCAGTAAAATTGAAAATCGAAACACCATCACTACAAAAAAGTCCCTTTCTTGGTCACTCATCATAGGTGCAAGTACTTAAAAGGTGCATAAACGGCGATATTTTTTAAATATGAAATATAAATTTCAGACGCCAACGTCCCAAGTACTAAAACGACTTTTAAATTTCTGGAAAAAGGCTGAAGCTTTTAAAATCTATATTTCATATTTCAAAAATATCTACGTTTGTGTACTTTTTCAGTACAGTATGATGAGTGACCAAGGAAGAGACTTTTTTTAGTTATACTGCTTTGATTTTCAATTTTACTGAACATTATTTTGTACTTTTTAGTGTAGTACCTATTGAATAAATGCTCGGTCATAAAAAGTTTTCTTTTCCTTTACTTTTTCTATTTGGATCAATCAACCCATTTTTCTGGATTTCCAGATTTGGGAAATCGACCCCGGGAAAAACGCCCTATTATAGCAAAAGCGTATAAACTAGGCTTCTACCAGGTGTACAAATAAGTTCTATCACAAGTACAAATAAGGAGCTTACTAGTACATTAGGAGTTACCCAACAAGCCATTTCCAGTCGTTTAAAAAAGCTCGGCAAGATTCTAAAAGGCGTTACACAGGCAAAGGACCTAGGCCGGTCATATTCCTGCATCCAGACCACACCCAGCAAAAAGAACCAGAGACGCTTTAGATTCTATGGGCAGGGAAGTTTTGCCACACCCGGCGTATTCACCAGACTTGGCTGGTGGATCGGATTTTCACTTGTTCCGATCGCTCCATCATTTAGCTAATAGCCACTCTAAAACGTTCGATGATGTCAAAAATTCCGTTATCGGCTTTGTGGACTCAATACCACCATCTATTTGTTGCCAAGGAATTCGCAATCTGCCTAACAGATGGGGAACATGTGTAGAAGCAAACGGAGATTACTTTCCCGATTGAAATGTACCGTGATTTTAAGTAAACATTGTTTCCATGAAATAAAAATGAACGTTGAAAGTCTTTTTTAAACGAAGCTTTTATTTATAAACTATTGAACTAAAAAGAAAAAAATAATATTCAGTGTATGAAGTTAAATAGTAAAGCTAAGAAAAGGTTCTTTTGTAGCTTCACTATTCAGCTTCATACGGTAAATATTATTTTTCACTTTTTAGTTCAATAGTTAATAAATAAAAGCTTGTTTCTAAAAGGATTTTATACGTTTATGTTTTTATTTTTTACTTTTAAGCATTAAACTTTGTTTAATTATTTGTCTTAATACCTTCACTTTGGCTATTCACTTGTTACATATTATTTATTTTATGGCTCCATATGTATGCCATAAAAAGTTACGTATGTATGCGAAATTTCAGCTCAGTCGCATACCAGAAAGTGCTTGAAAAATGGATTATAAATTCTCAACTCGAAAGACATACGCTCGACCCAAGTTAAATAAAAGCTTGTACAAACTTATTTGTACATTCAATAAAAAGTGTTCACATTGGAAGAATTCACGCTGAGACGCTTCGGCTCAAAGTGTTGCGACTAGAGCGCAAGATGTGGGAGTGATCATCGGGACGAGCAGGTTGCGCGTTAACGGGCTACATCTACCTAGATGGGTTGAAAATTGCATTTTCCAAAAAAATATTTTTATTCGATAGTATCAACTTTTAGCTATATTCCCTGAAAATGTCATTGAAACATTCCTAAAATTGAATGAGCTACGGCTTCCAACAGTCGGCCGGGCGAACAGTAGCAGCGTCATACTTCAAACTTGAAACGCGTTTTCTCGAAACACCGCTTTCAAAGTCGGTGGACCTGATATCTCGAGAACCACTTCAGGGATTGTCTCCAAATTTACAGGATATACGATGAGAAACATTTTAAGGTCGTTGACGATCTCACTTTTTTGTAAATCGATCGTTATTTTTTAATAGTTACGTAAAATGATGACTTTTTTCATCGATTTTGTATGGTCGAGATGCCATTCGTCGCCACGTTGTTAAAAAAAAATTATTAAAGAAATCGACGATCGTCAACGACTCGTGTTTATTGTTAGCGTAAATAAACCGTTTGGTTTTTAGATTTCAGATGGACCGTTTAAGCTGGAGGGTGTCCACCGCGCGAAAAAAATATCATTATCTCCCGACAGCCATGTTTTGTTGTTTTCCTGTATTTTTTGGTGATTTTTTTAAGGTTCTCAATAAATCGTCATTGGTTTTGGCAAACGTTCTACACCTCTTGAAAAAAAAAAATTGTGACCATTATGTTTAACATTTTAATTCTGAACGCGTCCGTGAACCGGTCCATATCAATAACCAATCAGAACGCTTCATTCAGCTGCTGCAATACGTCACGCGACCCCAAGCCGCATCTTTTCGATATTGCAATAATTTTTTCGGCTCTCTTGTAACGTCGTCTGAAAGTCACATAAAACGAATTGCAATATCAACCACAATATGTACCTTTGTGTTAAAAAAAACCTTTCTTTTTCACCAGTCGTTTGCCCGAAAAAAATCCGAATTTGGCCATTATTTTCAGGCCTCTAAGTAGATGTAGCCCCTTAAAAATCGCTTCTTTTTTTGGAGCAGAAAAAAAAGTTGCGCTCGTGGCGTGCGCGCGCGTGATTAAGTAAGTACCAATCGTAAAGTTCCCCAACCGCGCGTCGTTCGATAATCCTTGTAAACGCATAAATTGCCAGTTATTTAAGATAGCGCGCGCCCGGGTATTATTCGGATAGTTCTGGTGATGGCACGGCATAAGTTACTGCCGGGCCACCTAAGATGATTCTCGAAGAGAGAGAGAGAGAGAGAGAGAGAGAGACACGGACCTCTTTCTCTCGATGGCTGCTCGTTTTCTCCGGTATTTCAATGCGGGACCTGTCTCGTCGCCAGAAAATTCTTCTTCTCGCACCTACATCCGGAACGCGAGTTTGGAACGCGCGGTCCATAAATAACCGAAGCAGAGACATTCCAGATTGAAATATCGACGACCGAAGGGAGTACACGCTTGGAAAGGAAAAAAAATCTTTACGATACGTGGGTCTCCGTAAGAGTACAATAAAAAAGCAGTCAAGTGCGTGTCGGAAGGCGAATTCAATTTTTTGTGACATTCGATTGAAGCTTCGTTACTTTTTTTTTCGACACGCAAACAATTTGTCGAAAATTGTCGAAGATATGGCAAGATTGAATTCCACGATTAGGCTCGGTCCTCTTTTTGGAATTTACGTGACGGATGGGCGGGGAAGAGAAATTTGGAAGAGCACCAATTTGGGTTCAAAAGTGAGCACATAAATCTTGAGGAGTCATACGAAATCGATAAGTCGATGGAAATTTAGCGTTGAAAAAGCTGTCAAGTGGGTAGGAGATTTGATTAGTGAAAAAAAAAGTTTGCGGATTAATCCTTGGTTTATTGAGCAACGGTATTTTACGACCGGTAATACAAGTCAGGGAAAAAAATGTTGGCGCCGGCAAAATTTGTATGATTTTTTTGTCAAGTGCCTACTGGTGAGACCTGTGCCAACCTATATTTCAAGTGAATACACAAACTTTTCAAATGAATTTTAATTTTATAGTCAGTGTCGTTAGCAGTTTATTGAAGAATTTTTTTCTTTATTTTTTTATTATTCGCTGTTATAAATTAATTAATTGATATGAATAATGCATTTTTTTTCTTATTTCGCGGTAGAAATGAAGGATCAAGATGAATTCGTGGAAAATCTTGGCTCTTTTCGTGAAGAGCAAGGGGAACGCTTCCATCAAGACATAAAAATCATAAACGTTAGGTAGCAGAGAAGATGAGGCACACACACATATGGTGGGTGATTACCGTAAAACGGGGTTACTTTGAACAGGTTTTAAAAGTTTTTTGTAGGTAACTTTTTTTAACATCCTAAATTCCAATTTTTTTGCTCTAATAGAACAATATGTCCTTTGGCTATCCAATGTATAAGGAAGTCAAGCCCAACCCCCCAAATTTCATATTTTTTTCCAACAGTGTCAAAGTAACCTCGCGTGTGAGGTTTCTTTGGCAACGCATTGAAATGCAACTTATGTCAAAGATTAAGGGCCACTTTGACATCATTTTAATTGAAAAAGTTGAATATTTTATGCATTATACATAAAATTAAACTACTATTTGTTTTTTCGAACACCCGTTTTACGATCTTTTTTCCCGAAAAAAACGCAAATGTACAACGAGAACTACATTTACGTAGATTATAAAACTTGTTTATTTTTCAGTCCAACCATTGTCAAGTTATCGATCCGACCGTTAGGTCATAGTTTTTTATACAGAGGCTCGATTATGCCTCAATAACGTTGTTCATTTTTCATTTCGTTAGATGAAAATGTACACAGAGTCAGTTCAATGTACGCTTAGTAACATATCTTTTTTCCAAATCTCCAATAAACAATCTGGATGAAAACAAAAATTGGAAAAAAATGACTTTTCGGCCTATCACAGTGGTGTTCTTTCTTAAATATAATTTTCCTTCTTTTTTTTTTAAACTAATTATTTCACATCAAGCACAATAATTTTCCTCGAAGGTACTCACTAAATTCTAACTTCGTGAATTATTTCAAATTTTTTCTACTAATGGGTTACAAGAATAGGACGCAGGGGCGCTTTTGGGATTTTGGGATTTTTTTCTTTCAAAACATCGCATACGTACACCGAGAACTATATTTACATAGACTATAAAACTTTTTTATTTTTCAGACCAACCATTATCAAGTTATCAATCCGGCCGTTGGACCACATTTTTTATACAGAAATACTTCAATAACGTTGTTAATTTTTCATTCCGTTAAATAATAACTTACACGAAATAAGTATAATATATGCTTAATAGCATACCTTTTTTCTAAATCTCGAATGACCAATGTAGTAGACAAAAAAAATCGGAAGAAACGAATTTTTCGGTCCATCACAGTGGTGTCCTTTCTTAAATATCGTTTCCCTTTTTTCCGAAACTAATTACTTCATATTAAGCACAATAATTTTCCGCAAATGTACTCACTAAATTCTAGCTTTGTGAATTATTTCAAATTTGTTGAACCAATGGGTTACAAGAATAGGGGGCGGGGGCGCTCTGCTGATTTTGTGAGCCCCCCATGCGCATCTGGACGGAGGCAATTTTCCTTAAACAATGATGAGTAAGATTTTACATGCGCTTTGCAGTGACATCCTATACTCCATGATGTACGCGAATTTTGTGTTCCCTTTAACAAAAAGTATTTATAAGTCTACTTTAATTTACAACCTCCATCTATCGAAAACTCATATCTTCAAAGCTTTACGATAAATCGTAAGAGCCACCGAACTGTGTACGACACTCCAAAATGATACGCTAATAATCGAAATAAGTTCAATGTATGCTTAATCACATACCTTTTTTCAAATCTGGAATAAACAATTTAGTAGACAAAAAATCGGAAGAAACGACTATTTTCGGCCCGTCACAATAATGTCCTTTCTCAAACATCGTTTTTCTTGTTTTTTTTTCGAAACTAATTATTTCACATTAACCATAAAAATTTTCCGTGAATGTACTTACTAAATTCTAGCTTCGCGAATTATTTCAATTTTTTTAAATGAATGGGTTACAAGAATAGGAGGCGGGGGCGCTCCGCTGATTTTGGGAGCCCGCCATGCGCATCTGGACGGACGCAATTTCCTTAAGGCAGAACACCACTGTGACCCCCTGTTTTTTTTGCCATTTTTCAAGAATTTTTTTGTGGGAAAAAAAAGAGATATTCGAAATTTTTTTTTGTTTTGTTCGTTGTTTATTGCAGATACATAAAAAAAAAATTTCACATTTTTCACGCCCCATGGTGACGCTGCGGAAGCTCCCGCGTCAGGTACTGTTGCCTCTGCAGTGGTTCGCGGCACGCAGCAGAACTCTCTTCAAAGTCGATCTGAAAAAAATACCAAGTGTTTTCGTTAATAATATGATATTTTGAAGAGAAGTACACAAGGATTTGAAAAAATATTGATTTTTAAAAAATAGGCACGCTTTTGAAATTAAAGGACGATTTTCGAGCAAAATTTCTCGTCGAAAATAGGACATAACTTTTTTTATTATTGAGATATCGAAAAAATCCTATGTACTTCTTTAGATAATCTAGTTTTATTGATGCAGTCCAAATTTAAAGTCGATTGGATAAAAATTGCTCGAGTTCTGCTGCGTGCCGCACTCAAAAAAGTGGTTTTGAGAAAAACGCGTTCAAAGTTTTAGGTTTGTTAATTTATGCGATAAATTGGAAAAAATTGTTTACCTTTAATCAGCGATGCCAGCACCATATAGCTGGCCTTCAACAAGCAAATCATTGTCCCTAGCATCTTTTCTCGAATTTGTAGAGGCTCTTCTTGCCTCTTTTGCAGCGTCTGTGAGCGAGCGCTCCGCCAGCTCGATCCGCGCTGCGTCGGTTTTAACGCAAAAATTGAAACAATTTGGGCCGATAGTTATCCCCAACGTCTCCAAAACTTTCATGAGGCTTCTCAGGCCATCATTGAATAATAATACCGCGATATCAGCTGCAATATCGACGATTTTTTTACTCCCGGACTGACACTTGGGGGCTATTGCTCAAACTGATTTGTTGTAGCTTTTGTTGTTGTTTTGCGTGAAGCCGCCCAAACAACGCTGCAGCAAATCGTCTCTGCTCAAATTTTCGAAGACTGGCGTAATTGCCTCCAATACTTCCTCAGGAAAAGGCGGCTTATGGCGATATTCAGAAATATTACCGCTTGCGACCGCTCGCTGCCACGAACACCACGACTCGGCTCCCTCTGGGCAATCGTCATGTTGTGACTCACTATCTGTGGATACTTTATGTTTGATAGTTGCCCAAATTGCCTTCCTCATTTTTTCAACATCATCGCTGTTCCTCCGAATAGCCAAGCTGTAATATGTGCTCAACTCGTCAATCAATTTTCCGGTGAGCTTTCCTCTGCCAGACAATCCTTTTTGTTTTTTCACGATTTCGCGGAAGCGCGTCCCCATACGTTTTTGGACATGATCGATGCACTCTTTTTTTTCATCTCGAAACCGTCGTATGGATCGCTATTCGATATGCCCAGAAACATTTTAGAATCGCCGTCACCAATATAATATTTATATTTTATGCCATAGAGCTCTTCAGACCGTTGAAACATTTCGACAGCTGAGTCGACTTCCATTTTTCCGGAGGAGCCGCTCCCATGTAGGTTTCGCCAATCGAACCGTAACGGCCAATACTTGGACCAATGTTGGCGGGACGATGATCGATTAACCAATTGTACGCCAATGCTCGGCTGAGTATTGACTAGCCAACATTGGTTCGCTGAAACGAGGCCAATGTTCGGCCAAAAATAGACTCGCTAATCATTGGCTTGTCGATACGAGGCCGATGTTTGGTGAAGTATAGACTCGCCAATCATTGGTTTGCCGATACGCGGCCAATGTTCGGCCAAACGTAGACTCGCTAATCATTGGCTTGTCGATACGAGGCCGATGTTTGGCGAAGTATAGACTGGCCAATCATTGGTTTGCCAATACGAGGCCAATGTTCGGCCAAGTATAGACTTGTTCATTATTGGTTTATCGATATGAGGCCGATGTTTGGCTAAGTATAGACTCGCCAATCATTGGTTTGCCGATACGAGGACAATGTTCGGCCAAATATAGGCTCTTTAATCACTGGCTTATCGATACACGGTCGATGTTTGGCGAAGTATAGACTCGCCAATCATGTTTTTACCGATACGAGGCCAATGTTCGGCCGAGTAACGCATGATCGAACCGCAATTCGTATATTGACGATTCATTGTTTCGCGTTGAAGTCATTGAGACACGAGAAAATACTTTTTACGAGTCGATTCTTAACAAATATACTACCAAATCAATGCACTCATTGTTGGCCGATTCTCGAACGAGCTCATACACGATATTCTGCCGATTTTTATGAACCATCTTCCACTGACAGAAAAATTCTATTAATATTAACTAACCGCGTCTATTTATTTATTTTTTATTTGAATTAACTAGATTTTTCGTGAAATCACATTTTTCCTATTGCATTCCATTATTGGAATTATTCATTTTAAATATATTTATTTATTCAAATTAAACTTGAACTAATGAACTAATGGTCTGTCTTTATTGCAACACACATATTAACGGGTTGTGGGGGTAGAGAAGGTGGAGAGAGAGGAATTATATATATAGGTTAGGTTTGGAAATTCGATAACATGTCATTCGATAACACTCTCTAATTATCACAATGATATTAACGAATTGATATAGTTTATGTGATACAAATAATGATGAGAATCCATTTGGTATCTTATGCCATATCTGCGATTCAAATGTTACAAGCACTCGGTAGCATAGGGGCAGCGTATTTGGCTATGAGTAGAGAAGTTCAAGGTTCGAGCCCCATATGGGTGAAATATTTTCTTCGAACTAATCATTTCGAAAGACCAGATAATGACGAATTACAATATAAAAATAATTAATTTTTTTTTTGGCAGTGCAGGACCAATTTTGGTGATCTATATTGGGTCACAATTATCCGCCAAGACTCGGTCGATAATCGGGCCAAGCTCGAGTGCCAATGACGGCAATCTTGAGGGGGCTTATTGTTGGCCGATTCTCGAATGAACTCCTACGCGACGCTCGGCCGATCTCATAAGCTCTAGGATCATTCTAGGGCCAATATTGATTGCGAATATCGGGCCGCTCTTATCATCCAAGGCTCGGTCGATAATCGGGCCAAGCTCGAGTGCCAATGTTGGCAAGCTTGGCGTCGAGCATCGGCCAATCATTGGCCACTACCGATCACCCTACATGGGCTATGGTTCGCCTGGCACTCGTCGTCGTGGATACTTTTCCATTCCCAGTACTCCGCGGTGCTTTCTTTTTTTTCCCAATGCTCGCAAGCTTTGCAATATTCCGATTTCACCATAACGTCGATCACTTTTTTAGTGTACCAGCCGATTAGCGATGTTATGCCGAAAAGCGAGCTGAAACCGCGCTTACGCCACGTTCCGTCGCCTGAAACGATAATTCCGTCCTCCACCCCATTTTCCAATGAAATTGTCTCCTCCTCAAGTGCAGCCTTTTGTTTGCTCACTGTGCTCACAGCTTTAGTGGCAATCGAAATCGAATTTAAGATTCGATCGTAGAAAGACTGAAATATGGGGCGCGGTAGGTCCATAAATGCACAAAACTTCATCAGGCCATTCAAACCGACGCCAAGAAGACGCATACTGAATACGATCCGACGATTTATTTCGTATGCATTGTCAATCATAGGACACGAATTGATTTGCACTTTTTCACAATGGCCGCAATCGACCTCGATTTTGAATCCGAGTCCGCGTAAACTTGTTTCAGTAAACTTTATATCGCGATCACACACTTTACACTTCACTAACGTCGATATAATGTTCAATGCATTGACGAGGTGTACTATACGATAACCGAAATCGTTAGTAACACCGACCTCTAAATCGTCCGACGATTTTAACTTTTTCGCCGACGTGCTCACATACTCTGCAGAACTATTTTCGGAGCTATAACGGTTCGGAGGTTTTCGATTCGAAATTTTCGTTCGACTCCTCGTCACATAGCTCCATTTTGTTCCCTTTTTCCCCGCGTACACTTTCGGATTATCCATTTCGATGTGCAAAGAATAATTCTAAGCGTTCGATATTTATAAACGAAACGATTCGGAGCGTTTAGAAACGAGTAGCGTCGCTTCTATTCGCAAACTGACGCTATGACGCTATCCCTATACCTGCCTTGAAATTTTTTCAATTATCGCCACCTATGGCTTTTTTTCGAAACTATATTTATAACAATAGCCGGTTTTTGTGAAGGGAGACAAAAGAATACCTGGGAAAGACCCGCAGGACCTGGGAAAGGCCCGGTATACCTGCCGACCCTGAGGCGCGCAGCTGCGCGGGACCCCGAGCGTCACGGAGCGCTGCACCGCTCCACAAAATATTCAATATCTCCGAAAATAATTATTTTTTCGACCTGGGTCCAACGGCATCTTAATCTTAAATGTATTTTAGATTTTTCTAGATGGTTTTCAAAAAATCGTTTTTTTTTGAAACCGTCACTGTGGTGTTGTCCCTTAAACACCTTTGGCTAAGATTTTACATGCGCTCTACAATGACATCCTATACTTAACGATGTACGCGAATTTTGTGTTCCATTTAACAAAAAGTGTTTACAAGTCTACTGTAATTTACAACCACCATCTATCGAAAGCTTGTATCTTCAAAGCTCTTACGATAAATCGTAAGAGCCACCGAACTGTGTCCGACATGCCAAAATTACCCGCTAGTGATCACGGAGCCCTCAAAAAAACAACCCGGAGTGTAAAATCCGAGCAAATGGACTGCCTGACAAGGATTGGCCCGAGTCAACTCGTGTGCTCGAGCTGCTCGTGAATAAAATTTTCAACTATTCCATAGTATCTTAATTACCTCTGTCCCTGATTGAGATCGAGGTTCGTATGGTCGCTTTCTCGTAAAAGCAAAGATCACACATATGTTGCCAGGAGGCTGCACATACACGCGTGCGTATTTTCGTGGGGCATAAAGTGCGCGAGTCAAGTGGAAAGGTGAGAAAGCGGAGAAAGAAGAAAGCTGTCCGGGAGGGGGGGAGGCATAAATTACTTGAAATAATGATGTCAGCGCTTTCCTAATGAGCCTAAAGTGCCAGTTTGCATTGCGGGGTTGTACATAAAGAAGGGTCCATCCGGAGAGAAAGGACAGAGACTTCGGTCCTCGGGCACGAGACTCGAGGACCAATTTTTTTGTTTTGTTTTTTTTTTTCTCCAAATTTGGACACTCGTATAGGAACGTCAGAAAATTACCTCGTTTATTTGCAATATCGTAAAGAGTCTTCTCCACACGAGGACATCTCTTTCGGCCCGAAGGCCCTGAGGAGCTTTGCCATAAAAACGACGATAACTTTTTCTCTGCGAGGCCCACATTAATATTTAATAAATTTGATTTTAAATTTTGTATGGTTTATTGTTCGATTTTCGTTTTTCATTGCTTTCTAAATTTTTTTAGTGTTTTTATTATTTTTTGAATTTTCATTATTTTTTATAATTCTTCCATTTTTGTATGATTTTTTTATCTTCCATTGTTTGTTATGATTAAAAAAAAATAGTTTGACACTTATTTTTTCAAATTGTTTTTATTATTATTGCGGAGAAAGTTTAAAACAGCCATGCAGCATTTGCTTGGGCCAGTACTGAGATGGGTGACCGCTCACGATAAGCGAAACTGCGATGGCACATCGTCTTTTTTCGTGGTCCCTTACTCACCATCTTTTTTTTCGTACCCTCGATCCCTCTGGCTTCCGCTCTTACCGCTTTTTATTTTTCTTCGATGGCTTCGTTTTTTTTTAAATCTTTTTTCCGCGGCTTCGCTCCGTGCCGATTTTAATGGCCGGTGTAAATTAAAATTTGACCCGATAGGCGAGAAAACAGGTGACTTAAGACGTCTGCGAGTGTATCAATACGGAAAGTGCTCGCGCTCCCCCGCAAATGGTACGTCCCCTGAGCCCCTTTATTGGCAATTTGTCGTGAGTGATTTTCGAAAGTTTTATCGTCGGAGCCGAGCAAATCACGCATTATATCCCCAAGATGCACTCCATTACAGCAGAGTAACATTCGATTCACCCCGCACTCTCTCCTACTGCCTTTAAGGCGCAATTTCGCCAGGCCACACGGATTTCTCAATTAACGCAACGTAAGTACGTAACTGGAGAGAAAAAAATCTGCTCGACAGCCTGAAGGGTAAATTTATTCGTCGTTTTTTTTCTTTGAACGTAAAAAGGCACGAGTGGGCACGAAAGTGAGAAGTGAGGCACTTTTCAGCTGCTGGAGCCGAGCGAAAAAATCGAAACTTAAAACAAACTTCAATTAGGGGCACCTTGATAAGCAGTACAAGCGGAAAATGTATGCAGGATGAACTTTTTTGCATACAAGGATAGCAATAGCAATAAAAAGCATTTTTTCGATTGCCATACTAAATAAAACAAAAATTCAGCATTTTTTTCGATGCAAAATAAAAAGAACAAATTTAAGCCTATTTTCGATTGCAGAATTAAAAAAAAAACTCTGCGCATTTTTGTTGTTTGGATTGTTTCTTATGTTCAAATCCTTTGAAAAAGACATTTGCTGAAATAATAAAAGCTATAAATAACCGGAAGCGGAAGGATTTAGTTATTTGTATATTTAAATCGCCAAAAAATGAACTATCATTTTTCAATCGCCTTTTTTTCTCTGTTTTTTTTTATCATTGAATCTTTTGTATTTTTTACCCTTATCAAACAAATTATTTATGTATTTGAATAATCAAAACTCTAGATATATTAATTTAAATGTATGCAAACAATTATAAAATTCCAGGGTTCAATAGACTTTGATATTTCATTGAAGGATAGCAGTAGTATGAAAAGCATTTATTCAATTGCAGTATTAAAAAAAGTTTAAGTATTTTGTTAAATTGCATTCATTTTTTCATGAAATTAATTTTGTTCCGCATGTCTTTTGGTGATTGGATTATTTTGTGTGTACAATCCTTTCAAAAATGTATCTTGAGAAATAATAAAAGTTATAAATAACCGGAAACGGAAGGATTTAGTTCGTTGCATATTTAAATCACCACAAATGGACTATTATTGTTCACTTTCCTATTTTTTAATGTATTTTTTACATCGAATCTTGTTTTTTTTTAACTTATCAAATATTTATTTTTCGTGTAATACAATGTGCGAATAACCAAAAGTGGTGTAAATTCATTATTTATGTATTTGAATTATGAAAAATCTACTTATCGTAGTATAAATCTATGCAAATGAATGTAAAATATTTTACGAAACTGATATAAATGAGCTTTCCAGGGTTCGATAGAATCAAATGTTCATTGAAGGAGTGGATATCCAGATAGATAAGAAATTAAATCTCATTTGGCACAATGATACATTGCACAATTTTCAGTAACATATTTTTCTGGACGATAATCTTTTTTCTATTTAATGAAGTTTAATATATCAATAGGTGGGTTTTTCGAATTAAAAACCGTGCAAATGATAAAAAACGATAGAATTTGAGTAACCAAAAATGGAATTATAATAATCTGATTATATATAAACAATTACAAAGTATTAAGAAAATGACCTCAAGTTTGCTAGAATTTGATATTCGTATACTGAAAAAAAAACCAATTGGATCAAACAAATATATTGATTGATCCAAATAAATGTGCTGCCGCGGAATGCCACCGATATATGAGATTTTTACAATACTATAAAATATTGGAAAATGTGATTTATTTAAATAACATATTATTTTATTTGAAAAAGCTCTTCTGTTCTCTAAATATCTACAGTATCTTTCAAATAAAAAGTTATTCTATTGAAATCATTCTATATACAATCCGTAGATGCATGGCTGAAATATTAGGTGTACAACTTAGTTCGGTCCGTTTTCAAAAGATGGCTCTAGGTGCTATAAATGGTTGACGGCAACAGCTGACTGTTGCTGTATCGTGACGTATCAACATATCTTAACCAAGTATCGTTTACAGACCTTTGAGTTTTGCGCATCAAGTCTAATTTTTACTGCAGTGAAAATGTCGAATTTCGTCCCAAATAAGGACCATTTGCAGGAAGTGTTGATTTTCTGTTTCAATTGGAAGAAAAGTGCAGCTGAAGCCCACCGAATGATTGTGGGACCATCACGGGAGACATCTGCAGGCAACAATTGATCCGTTTAAGGCGAGCTATAGCCGAAAAACGTCCAGAATATGCGACCAAACACGAGTCCATAATCTTTCAACATGACAGCGTTCGACCTCACGTTGCTATTGTGGTTAAAAACTATTTGGAAAATAGCGGGTGGGAAATTCTGGCTCACCCGCCTTATAGCCCAGACCTTGCCCCTTTCGACTACCACTTGTTTCGATCGATGCAGAACGCTTTGACTGGAATACGCTTCACGTCACAATAGGGTATCCAAAATGGGCTCGATTCATTCTTGGCTTCATATCAAGAGATGAACGCTTCTTCCGCAACGGAATTAATAAATTACCAGAAAGATGGGGGAAAGTAGTGGCTAGCGATGGACAATATTTTGATGAATGTATTAATTCATTTTATCATTCAAATAAGTGGGTATTTTAAGCAAAAAACGGACCGAATTAAGTTGTACACCCAATAATTAAGCGGCTACTACAAAAAAATTTATTTCGGACAAAAATATAATCAATAGAATTATTTCTTTACTGCATCGAAACGAATATGCCATGGTACGCAAGTTTTTCAATTTGTTTTAAATCTTGATTAAAAACTGGGCACTAGAATGATCATCCACCATAATAGTGGAGAGAATATCAGATAGCCAGCGGAATATCCATGAAGAAAATATCAGATATTCAACTGACAAGAACAGATACCACACTTTAATCTTAGCGACAGGCCAAGAAGCGATACTCTTTAGAGTTTGTCCTGCGTTTAAGTAGATTTTCGGTTCGCGCTACGGTTACGAGAAACGAGCGCGCGTGCGGCTTCTAGCGGTTACTCCGAGAACTACGGGTTTCCTCACACCTAGGATTTCGGTGGCGCTCGGTCATGATTTGGTTGAATTTTTTCAACCAAATGCGCAAGGAACAAATTTTATTTTCGCATAATTTTTTAACCAATTCAGACATGCGCTTAATATTTTTCAATGAAAATAAAATAATAATATTTTAATGAATGTACTTCGAAATCAATATCGGATATGATGAAAAAAATAAAATAACATATTTACTCAATAGAAATTTTATCTGAATCAAATAAGCGAAATTCAATGTTTCCTGTGTATTCGAATCAACAACATTTATGTTATAAATTGAAACGCTTTGTTTGTTCGTTGCAGAAAATGCATTCAAAACTATATAATTTGGTCGCGATAATTTTTCAGATAGTTTCAATTATATATTGTTCTCGGCAAACAATATATCTTTAGAATGAAAGAAAACTTTTAATTTGATCATGTTATTGAAGTCAATAGCGTTTTGTTTGGACTAATAAATCAGCTTATTTACACCAACAATTTTACAATTGAATCAACGAAATTTCATTCAATACCACCAATGATATTGGATCAATGATTTTTTTCTCAGTGTAGATAGTAGTAGAAGTGGTATTTTGTTCCTTGTATATCCGTTTAAGGGTGTTTACACAAATGCCCCTCCCTTTTGATTTACATACATGATTTTACATTGGTTTTTTATATCTATCCTTTCTCTGCTACTTTGCTAGTTGCTACTTTCTCAAATTGTCTGATGTAATCGCATAGTTGCTTTGCCGGTTGCATTTTCAGTTGCGCTTCTATTTTCCGGTGACTTTCAACGCCCTGCTATTTTCCAACCATTGCTCCACTTTAATTACTATTTCCCGGTTTAGTTTACCCTTACCTTCCGTAAACTCGAAAATAAGACTGAAATGTTCAATTGCCTGCTTGCATATTCTACATTTGGCATCCACATACCTTTTGTCCATCTTTCTCGACATTTCCACATCTTATCCTCGCCCACGTTTCTTTTAATTCTTCGCTAACCATCTGGTCCTCCCAATATTCTTCCTATATCTGTTTCCCTATATTGGCATTTCTTGCAGTATGTTAACCCATCGATTTTGCTCCAATCGTATTGACTTTCTTGTTCAATTTTAATTTGTATGCCTCTTTCTATTTTTCTTTCCTGCTCCCTTACATTTCCATTCTATACGGCTTGCCAGATTACCCCCTCACATACGCTTTCTATGCTTCTTTTATTTATTTTCCCCATTTTTATGAGTTACCATTTGTAATTGCTCTTACCCTTCTTGCTTCTTCCCTTCGACATTTTTTTCGCCACCCACCATCCCCGATCTTCACTATTTCAAGTAGATACCATGCGGCCAACCCCACACTGAGAAAACAGTTTATTTATAGTATAGAAATATATCGCGCTGGCACTTTTATTCAAATATGCATGAACTGTTACAAAATTTGTTAGTCGTTAAGAAATGTGTTTGCATGATAACATTTTATAGCCATAGCTTGAATAGCTTTGAAAAGAGTGATTTATTTTATCACTTTATTTTCTTTTAACTCACATCAGTAGATGTTTATGGTCGTCGAATAACGAGCTGAAATTGTGATATGATTACACTATTCAAAGGCATGGAGATTTGTTCTCAATTAATATATTTAGATTTCGGGCCGTTAACGTGTAGTTGCCGCAACTATCCTGTGTTCAATGCAAAGCAGTTGACACGACAACGTCTCCATTAAACGCAAAAAAGGATTATTCATTAATCCTATTCATTAATCTGTATTTAAGATGCTGGCCCAGTAGTTCTTTCAGATAACAGTCTTATTACAAAATGAATATTTGATACTAATTAATAAATCTTCAGTTGAATCAAACAGCCCCGGTAAGAGTTAGAACATAACTGTTAAAAAACCGACGCCTCGTCTTAAATAATGATTTGTTAATAGTTAAGAAATCTGTACTTGAGATGAGTATCGCATATTTGGCACGACTGCTTACTTTGTACCACGGCCCTTTGTCGCACAAGATCATTCGCGCGTAGATGCGACGTAGATATGATCGAGGTACACTGGGGACTGAGTGTGACCGCGTGTCCGCTTACCTAAAGGATATCAGTTTGTGACCGTGAAAACGTGAACCTTTGTTTCTACTCACGTGAGCACATAAGTTCCATTTTAACAACGGTTTTGAATCAAATACTGTTGGTACACATTTATTGGGTTTATCTAAATGCAGAACATGAAATTAGAGAAATAGGTATGCTCGGAGAGTTATTAAACAATTGAAATGAACTGTCAACGTTTGTTCCTTGCCCACTAGCACTATAGGGCTACATTGATTCAACTGCACATTCACATGCCGACAATCAATGAATGACTTCGTTCAAATATTCATCCGGTAACTGTACGCGAATCTTTGTGCGATTAGAAAATATCAATCACTCAACTATCCTTTACATCTGGGACAACTTTTCTACTGATCTCATTAAATAAACGCCTCGGTTATATGAAACAAGTATTGTTAGTATATTAATCGTCAGCATTGGGTTAGACCAACTGTATACAGGGACGGATTTGATCCGTTGGTCGCCCTAGGCATATGAAAGATTGCCGCCCCCCCCCCCCCCCCCTACACGCCGAGAAGCACGAAAAATTAATTGAAGTATAGGAATAAAATAAAAATAAAAACAACGAAAGTCAGTAAATGATAAAATTATCTCAATCAGTGTTTCGCAGATACTATACAATGAATCGTTATTCACAAATTGTCTTTTGTCTAGCTTTCTGGGCAGCGAATTTGTTTATCAAATCATCACAATCCAAAGACCGTAGCAACTGTGATTCGATGCAGAGGATAGCCAGAGCGTTCAACCTGTCCTCGTTCATTTTCGAGCGCAAATAATTTTTCACCCGCCGCAAACATGAGAAGCTGCGTTCACTGGAACAGTTCGTAATCGGGATACAAACACACATACGTAGAGCTATATCAACGTTAGGATAAATGCTGTGTAGATCCTGATCATGAAGCCATTTCAATAATGTCATCGGCGTGTCGGTTTGGCTTCGGCTCGAAAAACACTGGCAGCGAAAATGATGGCACTCTTCAACAAAACCCTCTTCGAGATCAGAAGAGTAAATCTTTTTTAACGCTGTTGCTTTCTCTTCTACTTCAGCTGGGTTTAGGACCATCAGATTTGTGAGAAACGAGAATTTATTATGAAATTGCTGATATGCTTCTCGTCGTGTACAGAAAGCAAGCTGAAAAACGGTTGAGAAACAAGTTGATGTGATTTAAGAAATTAACAAATTGAAGGCGTTTTTTAGAAGGCCTGCGGGCGGCGTGCGATGGGAATATGACGGATCCTGGGAACGACTCTTCCACTTCTCCACCATGTACGAAAACTAATACTTATTTCCAGAATGTCATTTATTCGTACTCTTTTTTTGTGATTGTGCACCTACTCATCAGGTCCGCTTTTTTTATTATAATTTTTTTCCGAATATCGCCTACGCGAAGGAGCGGGAGGCGAAAGGCGCGATTACTGAAAAAAAAAAATCCCACCAAGTTTTGCCGCCCTCTAAATTTTGCCGCCCTAGGCCCGGGCCTAGTCGGCCTATAGGGAAATCCGCCCCTGACTGTATATCTATTGCCTGGTAAGAAAGGGTATGTTCCATTAAAGTACCAATTTTTTAACTTTTACCTAGTCTTTATTTGTGACCATTCAGAAGCCCAAATGATTCATTAACTGCTCAATTCATTAACTGTAAGATGATATTTATTTCGCCATGTCCAACTTTCCTATTTGTTAATAGCTAACAAATCCTGGTGAATAGAAATATATTGTTTTCACAGTGCATACTTGATATTTGTAGATATTTGATTGACAAAGTGAGCTGTTAAATTGATTGACAAAGTGAGCTCCATCGTTCTTTATATGAGCATATAAATAGATTGAATAACACATTTTTGTTAAATAATTGCAATGGCTGCTCTTTCTG
>OZ023324.1:7246475-7378975 GCA_964007375.1 Ophion obscuratus
AGCGAGAAAATACGAGATCGCTAGAGCGACGGGATCGGAGCGATAATTCGCGAGTGAGGGAACCGCTACGTAGGATTTTATTCTTCACTCTTTACAGTTTCTTGTCTCTTGCTTTTCAAGTAAATTCATTTTCAAGTAAAAACATTTTTACTTTAATAATCGCGTGTTTGAGGACTTTTCGCCAGTGCAACGTCTTTGTACCTGTAAGGGATTATTGCGCTTCATGTTGCAAAGATATTGGATGGATTATATATATATATATATATATATATATATATATATATATATATATATATGTATATATATATATATATATGTATAATCACACACACGCGCGCGCGTGTGTGTGCCTGTGTGTGTAGAGAGAGAGAGAGAGAGAGAGAGAGAGAGAGAGAGAGAGATGAAGATGATGCTGGACCGGAAACGCCCGCGCATTCCACCCGCGTGTGGCCACGCGGGGTGCTCACTCACACCCAACGCACGCACTCACACACACTCACGGAGGGAGCTACGATAAATTGCCGTTAATTTCGCACGCCGGCGAACGACGCATGAATTACCATAAATTTCGGCGTAATTGACCACTCGTTAGACGCACAGTATATACACAATATCGAATATACATTGGTTGATGTATGACGAAATTAGGACATTAAAAAAAATGGGCGATCATTCTCACTTCATTTTTCACGATAGAACACTCTACGAGAAAGTGCACTGTTGTGAAAGATAGAATTTCTCGTGGAAAACTTTTTCACGAAATAAAAATGAGGTCCGTTTTTTGACTGTGACGACGATTTCTATTTTCTCATTTTACAGAACATTTACAATTAATTGTTTATAAACGATCTCAGTTTCATGATTTTAAGAATAATTTGCACTTCAAAGCTTTAAGAGACAAGTGATTTTTATTTTACTGAAATTAAAAAACGACTGAGTTATTCGCTGTTCAGATGATTTTACAAAGGATATGAAATTATTTCTTTAAAAATAATTTTAATTTTATGATTTTAAAATGCAGCTTGCATTTAATTTGCATCTAAAAAGTTCATGAGACAATGGATTTTTATTTTATTATAAAAACGACTGAGTTATTTTTTTTCAAAACGATTTTGAAAAGATTGTCCATTTATTTGATTAGAAACGAGTTTAATCTTTCGACTTTCAAAACAATTCGCATTTGAAAATGTTACAAAAAATTGGTCTTTTTATTTTAGTTTGAAAACAACCGATTTCCTTTCTTTTAAGACGATTTTTAAAAGCATTTAGATTTATGTGTTTCAAACCGATTGCAATTATATTATTTTAGAAACAATTCGCGTTAAACAATTTTATGATACAATTGATTTCTATCTTCTTTCAAAACGCCCATTTTTTCCATTTTAAGATGATTTCAATTATAATTAGCATTTGTTTGTTTCAAGTCGATTTTCATTTAAACATTTCGCATTTTTTTAATTCACTAAACAATTAATCTTTTTTTTATTTAAAAAATGACTGAATTTTTGTTCTTTTCAAAATGAAGTTCATTTCACGACTATTAAAATTGGCGAATTTACCAAAGTTTACTTAGTTAAAAAACCAAGTAAACTTTGGTAAATTCGCCAATTTTAATTAATATTCTTAGTTTTTATCGATACTGAATATATATCGTTGGATACACATTTATATTAAGTATTGCACAACCTTTTTCCCTTTTGCTTTGCTTCTACTTTTCCCCGCACGTATATGAGTACGTGCATGTAAACAGGCGCCATGGCTTTCGAATATCACTCGTGCCGCTGATATTCCGTTCTCGCGAGGGACATTAATCTACCTCGACACCTCGAGGAGCCTGTTCGCGCAGGTATTACCGACTGAGAACAGAGAGAGAGAGAGAGAGAGAGAGAGAGAGAGAGAGAGAGAGAGAGAGAGAGAGAGAGAGAGAGAGATACGCGGAGGCAGACAGACGAAGTGAAACGGGAAAAAAGAGAGAACCAATAACCATAGAGAAAAAATAAACGATCCGGGGATTTAAATCAATTTATTTTTACCGAGACCCACACGTGAGACGAACAAGATTTCGATTGTCGGATCGGCGAGAATGGCGAAAGGGCGGAAAGGCTAAGTGTGTCGGGACAGAGGGAGAATAAAATAAAAAAAATTACGAATAAAATACTTTTGCTTTCTCCGTTTACGTATCATAGATGACTACCAAGCATTGGCGATAGCCGGGGGCTGGGATGGGCACGCCCCCCCCCCCCCTCCCAAATTGGTAAAAAATAATAAAATTCGAAAAATCGATTAAAATTATACGTTTTACCAAAACAAGCATAAACGAATAATTTAATAAAACGTGAACTATTTCCTTCGTCATAAATTCGTAACTTCTTTTAAAAAAGTAGCTATTCCATTACGTAAATTAAATATATATTCAAATTTGACAATTAACCCTTAGACTGCACACTGGATGATTTTGGCCCCATTTTTGTTCAACTGACTGTATCACAAAACGGGATAATCTATTTGGCCACAGTGCAGCGCGCGAATGTTCACCCACTCCTAATAGGAGGACACCCGGCCCCCACCCTACATCCTGAACGTGTACTGAGGACAGCTGTCGAAAGAGGACCTGGGGTCGGATCGACCCCGTTATACAGGAGTGCGGTAAAAGAGAAACCATTTTTTTTGTGGGAAATATGGTGTTTTATTACTACATGTAAGTGAGTTACGATAGAAAATGCTCATAGATATTTTTTTATTTTGCGCGACTGTAGTAAATTATGTATTTAGAATGCCGATCATAAAACGAAAAGCAAGTGTTCATTCTGCAGGAGGGCTATGTGCAGCGAGCACCGAATACGTCGACTGCGGTAAATGTGAACAATAATAAGTCATTGAAGTAAAAAAAATGGGAAAAATATACGTTTTCAAGAATTAATCTGCCGAAGTAGTCGATTTTTTTCTTCCATTTTTCACTATCCCGAAATTGGTCAAATTGAAACCTCCGAATACATATACTTTTTGGAAAGACGGTCGAAACTGTCTTTTTTCGTATCTACCAACCTTCCTCTTTGAAAACCTCAAAGGACTTCTTTTCATATTTTGAAAACAAAAAATTATGATCTTTTTCGTACAAGTACGTATTTTTCAACGCATCTCCCACTTTGAACGAATGTTTGGGCACTTAACTCTGGTTCTTCTTAAAAACTAAAATTTGGGTGATGAACGAAGGTTCATTGGCTACAAAAAACGTCTCCATAAAAAAAACGCATATTTATCAAAATACAATGATCAAACAGATCAACATTTAGTACCAAATGATATATAATATAATTGCAAACTTAAAACGCCGATTTGAGATTCTACCGTTGGCTCATGCAGTTGACGCATTTTTTAAATTGAGCATGAAGAACGGAGAGGACTTCATCAATAATTATTTTAAAATCTTAATAATTGATATGTTTAGCTGAAGCGATATGGTCATGAAAAACATACTTTAATTTCGAAATAAATGGTGGAAATTTAAGAAAGCATATCAAAAAGGGGTACTGCCCTAACGTATATAAACTTTCCCGAGCACCAATAGTGCTCCCAGTGAGCTCCGCCGGCGGTGGGTTGAGTTTTTCCGCCATCAGGCGGATACAATCGTGTTTAAGAAGGACAACGCTTCAGTAACGATGCTCTCATGTGTTACTGCTGAACGTAGAGAATGACATTGTTAGAATAAAAATCCAACTAAAATGGCGTTGGTCTGATGTACAGAAACAAATAGAAAACTATGACTATAGTAGAAGACTTATATAATCGAATACCTACCGAAAGTAAAGTTTAAAGACTGGTAACTGGATTAAAGAACGATGAAGAGTTAGTTGATTATTTTTTAAGTTATTGCAAGAGTTGATATTAATGTTAATATGACGTGTGATTAAAGCTACATATTTTATGTGCGTTACGTGATTGTCGATTATTATGGAAAATGATTTTTTTTAAAGTTAGAGAGAGAGAGAGAGAGAGAGAGAGGGGGGGAATTATATATACAAAAAAAATTATTTTTTTTTCCTTCAGGATTCTCGTGCTATTGTTGGGCACTAATAAAAGAAAATTTCTCTAAAAAGATGGGCGCGGTCACTCAATTTTTAGAGGTGGCTATCTCGACTTTTTTGTATTTGAATTTTTTTAACGAACGTATTGCATTTGAGCATAGTCATGGCTTCGGATTACGGATAAAAATCACATCCAGCCGCTATTTCGTAACAAAAATAAACTCTAACAATTTGAAAAGATTGCAATATTCACAATTCAAATCCAGGTAGATCAATAATGGCGTCTATACTACTCTCGTTATTCATGTAGATTTATTTATACGTATTAACATTTCGCACTTTTTACGAAAAATTAAATTATAAGCTTTTATTCATAAATCGTATATTTACATTTTCAAAATGCTACACTTATATTATCTTCAAACTCATTTATATTTCTTCCCAGCCACTGTGCATAACATCGCGCATGCCACTGCGCATACCACTGCGCCAGTCACTGCGCATCCGTGGCGCCATTTTGTATTGGCGCAGCACATTTGTAAGTGGTGTTGTTTTTTTTCAATGTGACTCAAGTAAAGACAATTTTAAACAATGACTCGGAAAAACGAAGACAACACAATTTGGCTAATCGGCAAGAAAATTCCGAAAATAAGTACCCGTCTTTTTAACCCGATTTTTTAAAAGTTTTTTTCCAGACTAGATGGAGTTTTATTAATTTCACGATTGCGTTATTCAATCGACGCGTTGGAATTTCAGCACATTTCCATTGTTCGAAAACTTCTTTCATCATTTCGTGTGCACTTCGACGTATGGTCAGTTTTTCTCTGTTATGCTTGTAAAAGAACAAACTCAAAACTTTCCGATTTGACGGTAAATGACGGGTACTTATTTTCGGAATTTCTTTGCCGATTAGCCAAATTGTGTTGTCTTCGTTTTTCCGAGCCATTGTTTAAAATAGTCTTTAATTGAGTCACATTGAAAAAAACAACACCACTTACAAATACGCTGCGCCAATACAAAATGGCGCCACGGATGCGCAGAGACATGCGCAGTGGTATGCGCAGTGGCATGCGCGATGTTATGCACATGTATTGCCCCGAAAAGTGACGACCATCAGGCAAATTTAGATACCTCGTATCCTATCCGAACCACCTCCATGTAAGTTCAACAATCTTTTTTCACTTCACGAGAAATTTTTCTATTTTCAATTTTTCTGTTTTGTGTATACACTTCCCTGGCATTTTTTTATAGTCATATTAATCCATGAAGTGCACCATTAACCCTTCGTGGTCACATGTTCTGGCCATAACATGCTGGTCACAGGGGGTCGCAATGACCCCAGCCATGCTTCAAACGATTGCCGCGTTGGCATATGGTTCTGAATGACTCATAAAAATTCAGGATATTAGTTTGAACATTCTAGAATGTGGCATTCTCGGTATTATATTTTAATGTAATTTTAAAATGGTGGCAAAAAATCAGCAAGGTGTCAATGCGTAAAACAACGGTTTTTTACTAAAAAAAAATCATATATCCAGCAATTTTCATTTTTGTTTCATACAATTTTAGGGTGATACTCTTGAGCTATCATAGTTGAAGGGAAAACATAGCTTCATAGTGGGAAATTGTTTGAGGAAAAAAATAGCTCCACATCCGACCCTAGATTGTACTTAGAAATGGTTACCCCAAAGCACCGTTAGAAGGCCGGACGTCGCCTTGGCTGCCAATAACTCATAGTACTTTTGGCTTAAAGTTCCGCTTGGGGTAATTGTGACCCCAGATGACCGCGGAGGGTTGAAAAAAAAGGTGTAAAAAAATATTTGAGAGGATCAGTTACTAAAATTCTGAGGATAAAACATTACATATACTAGTCCAAATGACTCCTGATTTATTTTTAAAACTTTCAAGAGAAAAGTACATACCCGAAAGAGAAAAAAAATTAAAACCTATGCTATAGGAAAACGGCAAGAAAAAAATGAAAGATGCTTTCTCGAACCTAAATAGATCGTGGAACATACATGGGGGTCGTTCGTATGGGATATTGATGCGAAGACTATAGATTTTCATTTCGGACGTCACTTTTCGGGCCACCCTATATATATATATATATATATACAGGGTGCCCCTCTTATCTCTGCCACCCGAGAAACGGGTGTACGGTGTAAAGAGGGCCATCAAATGCAACCAATTTTTTTTATTTCGGTGGAGGCGCTGACGCACAGTGAAGGTCACCTCCACTTTTTTAAATGGAATGGTACATTTTTTTCAACCATCTGGTAGAACACCTCGAGCCACATAAAAAACATTGGGGGTAAAAGTCGTTCAAGGTCATTCAAAGTCACCCATTAAAATGAAATACTAATCTGAATTTATAAGGTTGCCCGAAAATATTTATATATATATATATATATATATATATATAAATCCGTGCTTTAGGACAAATGGAAAAAAAAATTGAATAAGACTTTTTTCTCGAAACCTAAAAAAGATCGTAGAATATCCATGGGGGTGATTCGGATCGGATATTGATACGTGACATGTAGATTTTCGTTGCAGACGTCACTTTTCGGGCCACCCTGTATATGTATATGAGTGTATGTATGTGTGTGTATATATATATATGTATGTATGTATATGCATACATGTACATCTAGAGCTTGGCGAGAACCAAGAGTTACGAGCCGCGAGTGTCTCTTATAATCCTGGTTTATATTCGCCAAGTGCGTAACGATCGAAAAAAGAACAGAAAAAAAGAAAACCCAACTAAGATTCGTTATTCGTGGGATGTATGCGCCGCTATTCGCGGGAGAAGAGCGTATAGCCTCTCTTATACTTGTCACCATGCTCGCAACGCTGCAAAACTCTTACACAGTTGTATATCTGTTGGATCACTGAAAAAAAAAGAAGAAAAACGTGTAGATGGACGATTACGCGGATTATTATTAAGGAGGTTAACTCACCGTAAAAGCGTATTAAATTAGAAAATGATAAAGCAGCATTAGGAAGGATTAATAATATTGATAGCGAAGGCTTTCGTCTCACAAACAATGCACTTTTCTCGTACACGCGTATGTATGAAATAACGTTTACAGGGGGCTTAAAGCAAAAGTTTTCGAATCCTCTGAGCTAAAGTTCGTGACAGATGGATATCGGTGTCGTTGATTGAAAACGTGCGCGGTTGTCGGTGCTTTGCGCGATGACGGAAGATGAAGTACCTTGATGACGGAATTTGCCCATCTGTTGAAGAACTTAAGGAGTTTCGGGACAATTGACGATATGTTACTGTTTGATTGAAATTTATATAGTAACTTCTGTGTCATATACCGAATGTACTTTCCAAATTTTTAATCGGTCGTCTACACCGTTTTGATAAAATTTACAATTAAAAAAAAAACATTTTAGCATAGGGAAATAGTATGAAAAAATGTTTGAAATGTTATGAAAAACTGACAAATCACTCAGTACATTATGATGATGAAATTGTCGTAATGTGATTTGACAATTTTCCATAACTGCTTTTTTGGTTTTATGAAAAAAATTGTTTTTGTTTTTCAATTGTAAATTATGTAGAAACGTTATAAGGAACGATACCAAAATTAGAGGGTGCACTCGGTATATGACAAATAATTTACTGTATAAATTTGAATGGAATGGTAACATTTCGTTACAGCTGACAAATCATTCAGTACATTATGACACTGATGACGAAATTGTCATAATATACCGCGTGATAGTACAGTTTTTCATAACATTTAAAACTTTTTTTCACGCTATTTCGGATGTAAAACTGCCGTTCAGCAATTATCGTAGTCATATCTCCGTATTAAAAAGTGTTTTTTTCTATTGTGAATATTATAGAAACGGTGTACACGATCGATTCAAATTTTGGAGTGTGCATTCGATATATGGCAGAGAATTTTTTGTATAAATTTGAATGAATTGGTGACATTCTGTAACAACTGTCAAATCACTCAGTACATTATGACAATTTCGTCATCAGTTTCATAATGTGCTGAGTGGTTTGACATTTTTTCGTAATATTTAAAACATTTTTTCACACTATTTCGTGTGTAAAACTGCCATTCAGCGATGGTTGTAGTCATCTCCCTATGTTAAAAAGTGCTTTTTCTCAATTGTAAATTTTATAGAAACGGTGTGGACGATCAATTTAAAATTTGGAGGGTGCATTCAGTATATGACAAAGAATTTACTGTATACATTTCAATCAAATGGTAACATTTGGTCTATCGTCCCGAATCTCCTTAAGATCAGCTGATGACTCCTGACGTTTCGTACGTGAATATTCATGACTCCGTCATAACTTCCTCGCACACGTAACGATCGATAAACTTTGACGTCAAGTTTGACGTACCACGTTTCTCCCCTTTTTCAGACACACCCAACGAGAAACAACACTCGGATGTATGACGTAGCTGTTGGTTTTAATTGCATCGATGATGCGCTGAAAGGAAGAAAAGCCCGTGGGGGGGGGGGGGGCTCGAATGTTCCTCGTCTCCTACGTATGCTGTCCATCAACGACTCTAAGTAAGAACAGACGAACCTACACCTGTGAAATGATGGCTCATTCGTACGATCGCGTCTCTATCCGGAGGAATATTATTTTCTTTACGATCCTCGATAATTAAGGGTCTCGTTATATTTTAATTAGACGCGCGCATGCGCGGGTTGTGTCTCACTTCACCACCAATTGTTGACGTTTGAAAGTATCTGTAGACAGTTTACGTATACAGGGTGTTTTTTAAATGCAGTAAGAATTTAGAAAAATACGCGTTATAATTGGAAAAATGATTTAAATGAACGTGATTAAAATTATAAAGAAAAAGATCATTAGAACACATTGAGAGGTAAAGACAGACGAGGATTTTTAAATTTTCAGAAAAAAAAGAAAGCGGACAATCATTATTTGGAAGGCCAAAGGTATGGTGTTGCCATTGCAGATGGGAGGTAAATCGTAACTTGCTATTCATAAATGTTCAAACATTTAACGCGTTTTTCTCGAAAACTTTTTTTTTTCAATTAGCTGGAAACATAACTCAGCCAAATATGTACCGATTCACGTCAATTTTTTAACGCTTCTTTTGAGATGCATTCTCCATGGAACTACGTATATAATTTGCAATCGGTCATTAACTTTTTTTTTATAATTACTCATGTGATGTTTAGCTGAGAAATGTAAGTTTTTATTAAAATCTGCACTTTCTTTGTTAAAGGCGGTATTTTCTTATTTCCGTACGCAGTTCCATACCTTTTTGTATATATTCTAAAGATTTTTTTGGTTTTTTATTCTAGGTTAAAAACTACACGAAAGAAAATTTCTGTTTCATTTGAAAGATTACGAAAAAAAAAATGTTTGTACAGATAAAACCATGTGTAATCAAGTTTTCCAATTCAATTTTTCAATGCATTTATTGGACTCAAAAAATATTACTAAAATTGGCCTTTCTTTTGAAGAGTCGGAGTGGCTGACCCCTCAAAATAATATAATTAATTTCGGGGCGAGGGGGTATGGGACTGCGTTCAACCTTGGGTACTGCCAAGATGATGCGAAAACCAACTCTAATTTTGTAAATAATTACTCACATTTTTATTTTACATTCTGACAGCTTGTCTCGTCAATTTTTCAAACCCCTATGAATAACATGCAATAATTGCGAATCAGATTGCGACCGTGCCTTAAAGAGGTGGTCATCACTTTGAGTACCTTTTATACGCGTAAATCCTTGCACCGTTTTTTCATCGATCTCAAGTTATAAAAATCGAAATGCCTGTTTTATCGATGTTTTCATGCTAAATCTTGATCGATCATCTTGAAATTTGGGGTATGAAGTTATTTCAAGTGCCCTGATAAAATTCATGAAAAAATGGTGGTCCTATTACAAAACATGGACGTGACTTTGGAATCTCCAAAGCGCTACCACTTGATGACCCTGTTCGAACAATGCAACTTTTGTGGGGAAAGTTTTCTCCTAAGTCTGATAGGTTAGAAAATAATTTACTGCTAATAGTTGTTGCCTCACCCGGTGTATGTAGCTTGTATGTTTATGCACATAAAATAATATGCGTCAGACGTGTAGGAATCGAAGAATAGATGAAAAAGTGTGACGGAGAGGGAGAAGAGAGAATTCGATTGTGAACTCTCGCTTGTAGAGACGAATATATATATATATATACACATTTGTGTGTGTGCGTATGCAAACATGAAATTAGCTCGACCCACGCGGCTAATGGGCCGTGGAGGTGCGGTAAAAATCATCTCTATGGAACTCTCACGACTGCATCCTTCTTCATTTTTATTCCCCTTCTTTTCGGCTTTCACACACACGCGAACTCATAGTTGAAGCTCATCCCGCCCACAAAAGAAGATTTAAAAAAATACAAAAACCAAAATTTATTCGTGGAGATTGATTGTTCTCAAGAAAAAAGTGCGTGCAATTAGCCTGAGGAATTAATACCGCAAAAATTGAGTGTCAATGGAATTAGTATTTTGATCTTTTCAGAATTCGAATTAGTCTGTTGAGATTATCCCCGCGGCATCGCTAGGCGCCGAGACACTGATCGATGGTCCGTCAGCCGTTGATGCGACGACGGCATTCTAATCGCAACATAATGAAATACAACATTCATAAAAATGAAATTTCCGCTGTCCAGCCGCGATGGAATGAACTCGTGACAAGCTTGATCAGTTTGTACTCACGCCTTTCTATGTACTTACGTGTAGGGTGTCTCGTGATCTCGTTTCGAAACAAGGAAGAGAATTAAACGAGGAACAGTAGGAATTCGTGTATGGGATCCGAAAAATGTCGGGTATTCGAGGGGAGCTTTGGGGAATGTTGAATTCCTGGGCGGAGCTGGCTATAGGGAGAATTCTTGGGTTACCGCGGTATGTAAATCCGACACGAGAATCCCTTCGGAATGGCACGAGGCGATGACGTATAGTACATATGTAAAAGGTGGTTTGGCTTTGTTTTTGTTTTAGTTTCGGGATTTTTTCTCGTGATCGTTTGAATCAAGGGGTTAGGTCTGGTTATAAAAGTAATAAATAATCAAATACGTAAATACAATAATGAACAAATAAGTGAATGAATATGTAACTAAAAAAAAGGCAAAAAGAATTAATACGTGTATAAATGAATAACAAAACATGCCCAAAAAGTAACAAACTACTCAATGCGTGATTAAACAATTGAATAAATAAATGTATGTATGGATGCATGAATAAACGAATGAATAGTCAAATTAGTGGATAAATGAATATATAAATAAGTAAACAAACAGGCAAAAATGAACAAGCTACTTAATACGTAATTAAACGGTTATGCCTAGTTGTAAAAGTCGAGAAATAACTTTTTTCAAAACCAATACACCTTGATAGTATAAATGTTTTCTGGAAATTTCAAGTCGATCGGATCGCAATTGACAAATTTATAGGCTGTTACGTTGACGCCCGTCGCAACGCTGGAACATCGTTGGAAACTTTGAACCCATTTTTCTCGAAAGTACATTTTTTAAGTCAGTGAGCGAAAATATAGTATTTTATCCGAGGGTTTTTTTTCCGAGGCACACATTCGATTTCATGAACGAAAAATGCCCTTTTTCGCAACAATGAAGACTCGCACTTTGAACACGCGCCATTTTCATTTAAATTTGATATTTCGGAAATTTCTTCGATTAATCATAGCATAAACTAATATACTAACGAAATTTGCTTGATTTTTTTTAGATATCCCGGTACACAGTGTTAGGCGTTAATTAATTAAATATTCAATCAGTTCATCAATTGACTAAAAAAGTAAGTGCACATAATTTAATTACAATTAACATTAATTCCATGTTATAATTAATTTATTCGGATTCATCTATTTTAAGGAGAGACATGCACCTAGATGGTCGAGGTCGCGGATTTAGAAGTTATGAACATTCCGTCGATCGTAGAAGACCTAGACTATGGGCCTGGTATCTATGATTCCATGTCAGTTGACAAATTTCATGATTTATTCATTCCCAAGTTTTCAAACGCGTTTTTCACAAAACCACGTTTTTCAAATCGGTACCCAAAATTTCTCGAAAATCAATTAACCGATTGCCTTGAGGTTTTCTGTGGATATTCTATGCACCATTATCTAGTACTTGTCATAGGATTTTTTTTCCGTTACTTAGTATTTGTTTTATAGGCAAAATAATAACTAATTTTTGGCCCAAAAATCACTATTTATGTTCAAACGTGCGCCATTTAGTCGTAAATCGATATTTTCAAAATCGGCTCTGACAAATACTAGATTATAGTATCTAATTTAATAATCTTTTTGGTTTTTTTTTTCAGATGATTTTTGAAGAAACGCCGGTGGGTACCGTATACGCAGATTTTTTTACGACGCTCCAAGGATCATACGATATCTTTTTATATTTCTTATATTTTTAAATAAAGAAAATTAAACATATTTTTGAAAGTATATACTTTTAGATAATTAAAACCCCAATCCGAAATTTTAAATAGTTTTCCTTGAAAAAATGCACAAAAATGACCTTTTCTCCGGCTCCTAGGTGTATATCTTCCCTCAATTGCAACTTGGAATTAAAAAATTGCAATTAACTTTTTTAATGGTTCTAAGCAACAATTAAAACTAACAATTAACCTATTTAACTTTACAGATATCAGATAAAAAAGATTTAGATATTATTATTCATTATTGTCTATATTATTGATTATTAATATCAGTCTTTCATTTGCTACTCATATTTGTATTTCAATAACTTACACATTTGTTCTGACGCCACTACGCGCCCTATACAATGATCAATTTTAATAGTTAGTTTTCAATAAAATATATTAGAAAGATTGAAAAACAATAAGTTTGTAATTGTGGAAAGTCACGATCAACAATTGGTTAAGTGTTGATTATTAATAATAAATTTATTCTTAATTGGTATGATCGTGATTAACAATTAATTTATTGTTAATTGTTATGATTGTGATTAACAATTAATTTATTGTTAATCTTCAGTTAAGTCATCGATTACAATTAAATATGTTTACAGAAAAAAATGACAGAGTGTTTCTTCAGATGATACTTTTTCGAATACCGATTATTTTATAGAAATTGATCATCGCGATTTTCTATTTAAAAATCCTAAAAATGAGCGTTCTTTGACTATCACAACTAGACACAACCCGTCAACTAAAGAAAGTAGAAAAACCATATTCTGAAAAAAAATTGCTTGTACGTCTGGACCTTTATAATTCGAGAACTACCGTATCGATTTCGATGAATCTTTCACAGAGACTCAACTAGATTGCGGACTGTGATTTAGACCCACGATCATTACGCTATGTAATAAATTACGATTACAATGAACAAGCATACAAACAAATAAACGTAACGTTCGGATTGAACAAACAAACGGCAACGATAAACGAACGCGAACAAATGGAGAAATAAACGAATTAACGAAAAAAAGATTACGATTAATCAGGGTATATGTGAATGCGGGATAAAATGCGAAAATGCAATTTTCGCATTTTCATCAATTGGAACCACATATAATTATTATTAACAAACAAAATACGAAAGTAAAAATACAAAAACTACCAACGTAAAAACGAAATGAAAGAAAAAAATACATTTAACCATTTAAAAAGAAATTTCGAAAAATAACTTTTTTATTGCATTTTCGGAATGTACAAATATGTGAATGAAAATTTCAAATCGATCCAGCGAATACTCTCGGAAATGCACACATATTTGTAAGGACGCTCGGAGCGCATCTCCGAGCGTCCGAGAAACTTCAAACGAAAAAAAATTTGGTCGAAAATCAAAATTGTTTCTTTCCGGAGCCACCATTTTGTCAAAAATTAAAATTCCGACTATTCCTTCGATCAATACCTGGATTCATCTATCCTCTAAAAGAATCCTTTGGTTTTTTCATTTTAGATAATCCAAACCGGAGATACTTTGCTCACCGCCGGACACTTTTTTCGGGGACCTCCAGGAGACTTCCTACAGAAGCAATGTTAATGAATATTTTTGAAAATAAAAAAATGCCCATCTAAAGCTGAAACATGCCACTACACTGCGTAATACTTTTCGTTTTGCCCAAATAAAATCCTTTTCCAGAAAAAAATTAGTGAAAAAACGACTTTTTTGGCCTTGCAACTGCGTATAACGCCTGAATAATGCGAATGGGTGAGGGACAGGGAAGGAGAGATATTGGTGTCCAGCCTTTCCAGTATGTCACGTAAGAATTCGGATAAAACCGCCAAAAATGTTTGTAAATCGTGGAATTGAGGGGGCAAATTACAAAAAGGATAAGCGTTAATTATCGTCGAATCTCCGATTTCTGGTGGATAAGGTGAACGATCTTTTGATGAAAATTAGCATCTCACGAATGCGGCTATAATTATATTCATTAGCTGAGAAAGTCTGGGTTAGGGCAAAAGAGCGACAGGTTCGATGAGCTGGAATAACATGTATACATATGCATGAATACACATTATTTCTATACACACACACACACACACACACACACACACACACACATGTGAAAGCACATATGGTGATCTCGTAGGGCGGATGAGAGGTCAGAGTATACTTCCTATGTGAGCCTCTCTCGTCGTCAACCCACGATCACCGACAAAGTAGCGGAGATGCCCGTACATTGATTTATTGCCGATTGACATAATTTACATACTTAATTTTATCACAGCATAATAGAAAGAGTAAATGTGACAATAACTAAAAATTTCGTTCGAATTAGAAAGGGAACCATTTGTTTTTATATTAGGTGTGCAAATAAGTTCTCGGCCTTCTTTTCATGAAAACAATTATTTATGTATGCAAAATCAAGGTATATTTGAATCGGGAAAGTGATTTCCGTTTGCCTCCACACATTTCCCCTACCTGTATGGCAGATTGCGAGCTCCTTGTCGACAGAAAGATGATGATTTTGAGTCCATAAAGTGAGTAATGGAATTTTCGACTTCATCGAACGTTTTGTAGTGGCTATCAGCCATGTGATGTTAGAGCGATTGGAACAAGTGACAATCCGATGGAGTCAAGTGTGGCGAATACGCCGGGTGTGGCTTATCTGCTCCAGGCTAATGAATCTAAAGCTTCTCTGGTCCTTTTTGGTGTGTGTGTGATCTGCATTGTCATGCAGCAATATGACCGGTCTAGGTCCTTCGCCTGTTTAAGGGGGGAAATTCCTTAACCCATTAACGCCCAAGAATCGCGATTTTTTCCTTCATTTTCAAGCCAGATTTTTATTATATAAAAAAAATCATAAAAAATGAAGAGATACGTTCCCTAGTATTTTCGAGGGTGCTCTTTCAGAATCTGGGGTCAAAATCGGGTTTTGTCCATTAGGAAAAAGAATATGGCGGCTTTTAAACAAAAAAAACAGCAAAAATCGATGACACTTTTTTTTCAAATTTTTTTTTCACCTCGAAGCCGTTGAAGAGTCCGGCTTTTTTTCAACCATGGGTGCATAGAATAGTGACGATTGAACAATCAATTTTTTTAATTCGTCGTTGTCAACATTTTCACCCCTAAGTGACACGAAAAATTTCACGCTCGGTGTCCCAAATGAAATGCAGTTGGATTTGGACGAAAATTGGTACTCAGAGGTTTTTGAGGTCGCTGATTACGATTCTGTTCTCAAAATTCCGAAATTCAAAATGGCCGATCCAATATGGCCGACACAAATGCAAAAGTTCATTTGAATTAGATAAAACGTGGCACTCGAGGGTTTTCTAGGTCACTTATTATATTTCTGCTCTCAAAATTCGAAAACCTTTGGGTATTTAAATACCTGATATTTTCAGGTATTTGAATACCCAAAGGCTTTCAAATTTATCCAATTCAAATGAACTTTTGCATTTGTGTCCGCCATATTGGATCCGCCATTTTTAATTTCGGAATTTTGAGAGCAGAATCATAATCAGCGACCTCGCAAATCCCCGAGTGCCACATTCCATCCGACATAAATGAACTTTTGCATTTTTGTCCGCCATATTGGATCCGCCATTTCTAATTTCGGAACTTTGGGAGCAGAATCATAATCAGCGATCTCGAAAACCCCCAAGTGTCACGTTTTATCCAATTCAAATGAACTTTTGCTTTTGTGTCCGCCACATTGCATCCGCCATTTTGAATTTCGGAATTTTGAGAGCAGAATCATAATCAGCGACCTCGAAAACCCCCAAGTGCCACGTTTTATCCAATTCAAATAAACTTTTGCATTTGTGTCCGTCATATTGCATCCGCCATTTTGAATTTCGGAATTTTGAGAGCAGAATCATAATCAGCGACCTCGAAAACCCCCGAGCGCCACGTTTTATCCAATTCAAATGAACTTTTGCATTTGTGTTCGCCATATTGGATCCGCCATTTTGAATTTCGGAATTTTGAGAGCAGAATCGTAATCAGCGACCTCGAAAACTCCTGAGTGCCACGTTTTATCCAATTCAAATGAACTTTTGCATTTGTGTCCGCCATATTGGATCCGCCATTTTGAATTTCGGAATTTTGAGAGCAGAAACATAATCAGCGACCTCGAAAACCCCCGAGTACCACGTTTTATCCAATTCAAATGAACTTTTGCATTTGTGTCCGCCATATTGGATCGGCCATTTTGAATTTTGGAATTTTGAGAACAAAATCGTAATCAGCGACCTCAAAAACCTCCGAGTACCAATTTTCGTCCAAATCCAACTACTTTCATTTGGGACACCGAGCGTGAAATTTTTCGTGTCACTCAGGGGGTGAAAAGCGCCATTTTGGGGGTGAAAATGTTGACAACGGGGAATTAAAAAAATTGATTGTTCAATCGTCACTATTCTATGCACCCGTGGTTGAAAAAAAACCGAACTTTTCAACGGCTTGGAGGCGAAAAAAAAATTGAAAAAAAAGTGTCATCGATTTTTCCTGTTTTTTTTTGTTTAAAAGTCGCCATATTTTTTTTCCTAATGGACAAAACCCGATTTTGACCCCAGATTCTGAAAGAGCACCCCCGAAAATACTAGAGAACGTATCTCTTCATTTTTTATGATTTTTTTTATATAATAAAAATCTGGCTTGAAATTGAAGGAAAAAATCGCGATTCTTGGGCGTCAATGGGTTAAGACGCCCGAAAATGAGTTATTTTTCATGAATTTCTTTAAAGGTGGTAAAATAATTGAATCATTTTCAAATTTTACCATTGTCTTGTTACAACTTTCAAGTGTTATGAAAAATTATTTTTTAAAGAAAACAAAATGGGGTCGTTATAAGGCATCCCGTTGGGCGACTTTTAAAAAACTTCTCATGCTATAGCTCAAAAAGTTATTGATCGACCTGGCTGAAATTTTGGGAGGTTTCTCACTATAACATTATTGGAAGGATGTACCTAAAATTTTAAGATTATCGCGTAAATAAATTACTTTTTGAGGGTAAAAATGGTCAAGAAAATGGTCAAAAGTATGAAAATTTGATTACAAAGCCTATTAAATTTTTTCTTTTATACTTTTTAATATTTTTATAGGCATATCCTTCCAATAATGTTGTAGCGAGAAACCTCCCAAAATTTCAGCTAGATCGATCAATAACTTTTTGAGCTATGGCATGAGCAGCCTTTCAAAAGACGCCTAAAGGAATACCCTATAACGCCACTATTTTGTTTTGTTTAAAAAAGAAAAAAAAATCGAACCCTTGAAAGTCGTAATAAGATAATGCAACAATTTGAAAATGATGCGATTATTTTATGACTTAAAAAAAAATTAATGACTAATGACTCATTTTCGGGCATCTAAACGGATTTCCCCCCTTAAGGCCGTTCTGAATGTTGCCGAGATTTTTTAAACGACTGGAAATATCTTGTTGGGTAACTGCAAGCTCCGATTGCATTTGGCAAGGATCTTCGTCCAGCAACTGCTCCAAATCGTCGTCTTTAAATTCTTTTGGTCCTCCTGCTCTCTCACCATCCTCGAGGTCGAAATTTCCACTCCGAAAGCTTTAAGGGGTCTTTTCACTCTAGACGCTAAAAGAAAGGCTACTTTTATGATTTTTCAAATAGGTTTATATTATAGATACCTATTGATATAAAAGTTGTTACACTTAATAAATACGCTTTCAGAATACATTTAAAAAAAAATTTATTGAAGTCACTATTTATAAACGAAAATGGAAGTTATAAAAATAATCACAATAATTGTAGGTTTGCAATATCGGAGATGGATCATCCGAAACAGAAACATCAAACGGTTTTATATTCAGTATGTTAATGACTATTGCGCATATCATACGATTTTTTATATTTGCAAAAATAACAAAATGGCGGACATTTTTCGAAAAACAAAAAAAAAACGTGTTTTTTCACCGTTGTTGGCGAAAAAATAGTAAATTTCAAAGTAAAAAAAAATCCTCGACATGAGCTATAGCTAAAGTTGTGAAGAATATATGGTTAAAATTTCATAAGCATCTGTTCAGTAGTTTCGAAGATTTTTTCAACAAATCGTCGAAAAACGATGTTTCGAGAAAAACGCGTTCAAAGTTTGTTTGGCTTAGACAAATACGTCAAAATATTTTTTTTTAATTTATGTTGACAGTGTATTTATAAAATGTAATCACTTTTATATCAATAACTATAACATAAACCTATCAAAAAAATCATGAAAATAGCCTTTTTAGCGTCTCAAGTGAGAAGACCACTCAAAACCACGACGTCACGGTCGTGATGAATACGGCATCTTCCTCCAATGCATGACAAATCATCTCCTTAGCGTTGGAAGTAATTTTTTTCAATTCGGACGCGAAAAGCATACAGTTATATGCGTGTTATTTCATCTCATTTTGCTCACTGTGCTCACGATGTATATTCTGAGGTTATGTTACGCTTTCGATCCAGAAAAATAGTCTACTAGTTTGGTATTACATGACACTAGAGCTGGAGGGCATTTTTTTATTCGAATATTCAATACAGCTGTTTTTATTCTTGTGCCGAGAACTTATTTGTACAGCTAATGAATAAAAGGCCATTTTATAGTTTTCACCTCTGTTTCAAATTTCAGTTTCAAGCACCTCTGACTAAATACGATTTCGTCCCCCAATAATCGCTGTAAATGAAAGAAAATGCGATTTTAATAGATATGAAAAAATTAAGCTTTTACATGCACGCCTGAACATTTTTCAAAACTTCAAGCACAACAAAAAAATTAGTAAACTCATCGCAGAGAGGCTCTATTGCAAAATGCTCTGCAAATTAATATTTAATGAGCTTTGCTATGCGAAAACTACACTTCAATTAAAAAAGTGAAGGCAAAGTCTGAAGAAATACATATACACATATTCCACAATATGCTGATTTTTCAGCTGTTTGAACATACAAAACGTTATTATGTTCAGTATCGATAAAAAAATTGTGTGCATATAGACATCTTACATTGGAATCTTTGAAAAAAAAAAAATACAAAAAAAATTGCTACGTATTTTAAAGTGGAAGCCCGAGGCCAATATTACAAAAGAAAAATATTTCCACGAAAACGACAAGTTCTGTTAAGCACAAAAGAAAATCGACCAGCGCCTGGCGCTGTTACTCGAAATGCCCCATACAAGCCGGATTTTTTTTTCAATTTTTTTAGGTATCGCCAGTTCATATTGACCGCACGTGTGCCGAGCCTCGTACTAATCCCTGTAGCGCGGGATATACGTGTACCACCTATTTTTTAAGGAGCACACACATGTATGTGTCATGATTGGCCCGGACATGCGAGATACACGTTTACGACCACACGTGTTCATCACTCTCTCGTTCTCTCTCTCTCTCTCTCTCTCTCTCTCTCTCTCTCTCTCTCTCTCTTGCTATATATAGAAATGAATGGAAATACTCGTGTATCTTATGGATGCCGCAGCTTCCTCTTCCGGTGTGCCGGTGCACGTGGGACCCACGAGAGAGATGAGAAACAAGCGCATGGTGCACGACGAGTCAGGTGACGCATCGCCGATCCACGCCTATTATTATTGCTAGGTACGTGCAAGACACGTTAAGAAAAAAACGGAAGAGATGACAAAAGGAGAAAGAGAGAGAGAGAGAGAGAGAGAGAGAGAGAGCCAACGATGATGATTTTCTCCTGGATCGTACGGGATGCTGCGATAAACAACGGCTGGATCTTTCGACGTCCTATCCTTGAGGAACCATTCCGATGTGACTGGTTTAAAAGTAGCTGATTTTCATGATTAAAAAAACTTAAATTCGATAATCAGCCTGATTATGTTTTCATTCATTAAAATTATTTATGTTGTAGATCAAAATATTTTTTATGTTTAGTTTTATTTTTCATATAATGTTCTTAGCTACTGCAAAATGACGTCTGAAAAAAATTGTCGTTGACAGTGGAAAGCCGTACTCCTGCAAAAATTGTGTGGAAGAAAAAATCGAAAAGATTTTCAATCAGAATGAAAGACTGTATCGACGTACGGTGCATTTTTTTCGATGAAAATTAACTAAATGTTGGCCCTTTCAAAATTAAGTGTAAAATTGGGCTTATTCAACAGTTATCAACAGTTTATTATCAACAGTTTATCATATTAAAGAACAGAAAATTTTGATTTAAAAAAAAACGCTTCCGTACTACGTTGCGGCATAGCGTGAAGAACGACGTGGTCAAATTTCAGACGTATAGCTTGAAACCCCTTCGTTTGAAATCTTTCACCGTTTGGAAAAACGACGATTCGAGAAAAACGCGCACCGTTCGCGACAGGTCTAACGCAGCTGAATCCCTTTTTCTAAGAAAGACTGTAGCGACCAGAATAATTCGAATTTCGCGACCAAAATTTAACAACATGATTATGAAATCCTATATTTTTGGATAATGCAAAAAAAAAACAATTTCACACTGGAATGGTCCCTTAAGGAAACACGCATATGAGGTATAGATTTATTCTGTAGATGCTTATTTTTCCTAAAATATATAATCAAAGAGAAAAATTATGCTTTTGGATTTTTTTATTATGTGAATGAGAAAAACTTTTGTGTTGCTACCGACATGAAAAAGTTTAACATTGTCGATTATTTTTGTGAAAAAACTGCGTTCGCGAATGTTTTATACCGCTCAGAATAAAATGTTGAGTCATTTATAATTCTATGCCTATTTATATTGATGCCACGAGATTATTTGTTATTGCCAATAACTAATATTAAGTATCGCCGAAATACGGCAACTACGGCATCTACGGAAACAGTCAATAACTTGGAGAGTTTTGCTCTGATGGACTTGAAATTTTGGGATTATATTCTTGAAATGTTTAACTATAAGAAAAGACGAAAAAAAATTGATTTTTCAAAAGTGCAAAAGCCTACCCCCCCTTAAGGTTGGTAGGAATGCTCTTCATTCGCTAGCCAAGATCCGTGATCTTTTAGCAAACCTTGATAATTCAATATTGAACATATATTGTTTACGATGGGCAAAATGGGTTTTTTTCTTTTTCAAAAGTTTACAACGGTTTAGTTTGCGTTAATCCGTTGTTAGAAGTGGTTTATCTTGGTGCTAAATAGTAAAAAAAGTGACATCACCCGTAGCGTGAACGTCTTGCTCATCTACCGCACGTGAAATTACATGCATTAAACCATTTTTTATCTCTGGTGTTTTGTGGTGAATTTTTTTTTAATTCGTACAGTCTCATTATAGTCTAGACAATAAGATATATTTTTATTGTTTTAAATATTGAATTGTGGCTAACGCTCCAACCGCCTTAAGTGGGAAGATCCCTTTATATCGTAAAGAAGAGCTTATGGCCTTAAATGATCTCCACGAGGAAGCTGAAGGGCCACTTTATGGACCCGAAATAGGTTAATCGATTGGTTGTTTAGTGACAAGATTTTTGAGTCTGGAAACTTCAAACGCATTCTCCTGAAAATCCTTGTCTGAGAACATCGTACAAGATAACTCAAAAACGATCCGGTCCATAATTTCGACATTTTGCACTTTTCTAGATAACATGTGAAGATTTTCTAGATAACATGTGAACCTCAAGTTCTTTGAGATTTTCAAACTACTTATTCATTACAAAGTACTATATTAAAAGTTTCATGAAAAAGAGAACATTTTATTCAATTATGTACAATATTTCGAACTTTCACTTTTCTTCGGTTTTTTTCTTTCGTATAAAGTGTGTGGGCCTTAGAAATCTAAAATTCTTAACTCTGACGCTTCAGATTAATTCACCAGACGCAAGGTTGTACGCCGTGGAACAGTTCAGGCGACAAGCGTCTCTCAAGCGAGTATGTCGTACAGCGCCATTTTTTAATATTGAAAAAAATGGAAAATTCGAAGATGGAATAATATGTAGATAAAATGTTAGTTATGTAGAATAAATAGTTTTAACGCAAAAAAAAACTTGAACATTCGCTTGTTTCCGGCTGCCTAAAAGGTCTCCCCCTTGAGATCTTCAGGAGGATAAAAGCACGAATGAAGGAGCTCGCAAGTTGCAATTACTCTAGCTGATGAAGATTTGGTTCACGTCGAAATAATATATCTCTATTTACAATGATCCTTCGTACGCCTTTGCGGGCTTTTACGATCCCAAACCCTTTATACCGCACTCGCCACTTTTTCCAGTTCTTACGAGACCACCCCTATTTTTTATACCCATTAAGGCATCAGGGTATGGCTGAAATTCAATTCATACGATTTTTCTAATACATCGTTTTTCAGCCTAGTGTTTTAACGTCGATTAGAATTAAAGATTTTGAGAAAATTAAAAAAATTCACCGAGTCATGACGATTTTTGTAAAGCATCGGATCGCTCACTGCTGTACAGCAAACTTTTTCATAAGTCTTATCACAAAATCTTCTCAGCCACTTCAATTAGGATAGAGCATAGTTTATAACTTTTTCTATCTTATAAATGGAGGATTTTTTTCACATGTTGACCCATATGTTAATAAGAAATGATTGAAGTATCGGGTCATACGAAAGTTTTATTATTATACAAGAAATACTTTTTTATTTTCCATTTCACGACAGTATAGTTGCCAAAAGTACCTACACCGATTTTTCATGCAGAAACGGTCGCACTGTATTTAAATAATAATAACTTCCTTGCTTATAAATGCTTTCCATAAAAAAAAACTCGAGCTTGGCAAGACTATGTATCAATTATGAGTAAAATTCCGACCTTCATATCCCAATACTCCTATCGGAAAAAAATATTGAAAATCGACCTGTTCCTTGTGCCCGAAGCTTATGCAGACTCTCAAAAATTAAATCCAAACCCTATACCTTCGAGCCACTCTGATCACGATTCGTATCTGACGGTTTTACGAATATATAGCCATTCATAGCTCACAAAAATGACGGTTGAATAAATTCCTATTTTTTTTCTTCTGACAGTGAACTTTTTGTTACAAATGACAGATAATTCATTAAAAACAGACCTACCGGAACTCTCGAACATTAGAATCCTAATTTCATCATTCCTAGTATGCAAGCTGTCTCCGAAAATAAATGATCATTGATATTATTTACGGTTTAGATTTCTCGAAAGTTAAGGGGTTGTGCCTGGTTGTGAAAGTCGAAAAATCACTGTTTCAAAACCAATACGTTTTTACAGTATATCATTTTATAAATGTTCCCTAAAAGTTTCAAGGTGATCGGATCAAAATTGACAGATTTATGGGCTGTTATGTGGATTCCCGTCGGAACCTTCGGAGCGTCGTTCGAAACTTTGAACGCTTTTTTCTCGAAAGTACGTTTTCAAAGTCGGTGAGCAAAATATCTCAAAAACTACTGAATCGATTTTTGTTAAATTGTTAGAGCATTTTCTAGATGTAAAAATATAGTCTTTGATCGAAGGATTTTTTTTCGTTGTATTCTTTCGATTTCATGAACGAAAAGTGCCCATGTATTCAAAAAATCAAGACTCACTTTGAACACACGTCATTTTTTTAAATTTAATATTTTGTAAATGCCTTCGATTAATTATAGAATCAACTGATGTATATCGATTTAGTTATAGAATAATTATAGAATTTAATTATAGAGTTAATTATTTAATGAATTAAATTATTATTTATATTAAACTTATCATTAAAGTAATTGTATTACATTATTATGATTATTAAAGTATTCAATTTAACAACGATTTAATTATAGAATTAATTATAGAATAAACCGATGTATACATTTCCTTGGTATTAACGAAATCTTTTTGATTTTTTCATGTTAGATAACCTCGTTTGGAAGGGCACTGCTCACCGCAAAGGACGTTTTCGAGAGTTCTTCCCGGATATCCGCTGTAAATCGATCATAATTAGTTATTTTTACTAAAAAAAATTACCATTTGTTCTTCAGATGATACTTATTCAAATACCTAATTTTTCTCGGAATTTATCATCACGATATTCTTTCAAAAAATACCAAAAATAAGCTACCGTCGACTGTTACAACTAGGCATGACCCGTTAATCGGACTCGAGGAACGGAAAACCTGTAGGATTCTCCTCGTCACCCACGCCCTACGGCTCTCGCTTACCGATAACCAAGATCGTGTAATAGCTCACTTTCGGTTCACTGCGTTCCACTGTTATGCAAGATATAATAGGGAAATAATGGCCACGAGGCCCCCAGAGATTTCTGATGAGTACACGATATATATCGTGTACTATATATATATATATATATATATATATATATATATATATATATATATATATATGTCCCCTTAAGCAGCATTGGGCCACAGCAACGCGCAGGGTGGAGCCGATCACGATATCGAACTGACGTAAGCATCTCGTTCTACTCCTCTCTTGTGTTTAGAGATTGCCAGACGAGCAAATCTCGGAACGAGGGATGCAATATCGCGATTCGGTACAAAAATATTGAGGTCATGAGGCAACCGGTTTTCAAAAACGTACCGTCTGTAGAAAATTTATAATTAATTTTTAGTTCATGCATATGTAGGGATAAAAGCTTTTGTACTGGTTATACCTATCTACGTAACGTTGGCTTCCGACACATCTGAGCGTCCCGAGGCCCTTTTGTATAAATATATAGATTAGGGCGATGCAAAAAAAAATGTATCCTTGATTCCTTCGTTACGATGGCAAAAATATTAGTATATGGTGAAAAAAAGACCGCGTGACGTGAGTCGCATTTTGAGCAAGATCTAGGAAAACACCTTGAAAATGTTACCGCCACCCTGTTAGCGTTTTAGAAGCGTCTGGTAGGATTGACTTTTCGTATTTTTATTACCATATATTATTTTTTTTGCTAGGTCCTCCAAGAATAATTTCGATTCGACATTGTGAATATATTCTATGGTTAATTATATTTTATTTGAAAAATTATGAGTATAAGAAAACGCACTAAAAATAAAGATATCAAATTTACTAAAATTCTATTGGATTTGAAGTTGTGCAATCTGTAGGCAATTTTATTTTATCCATTTAAATTCGATTAAAAAAAGTATTATTTTATATTTTTAACAATGTATACAGTGGGTAAGGGAAAAATTATAAGGAGTATAACAAAACGTACTACCAGAAAAAATGTATATATAAAAAATAAAGATAAAATAAAAAAATTCTATTGTATTTGAAATTGTGCGTATATTCTATGGTAAATTTTGTTCTAATCGTTTAAATCTGATTTAAAAAAATATTTATTTTATATTATTAAGAATGTATACAGTCGGTAAAGAAAAATTGTGATGAAAAATTATACCGAGTATAACACAACGTACTGAAAAAAATAAAACATATAGATATAGTTGAACAAATTTCTATTGAATTGACATTGTGCTATGGTAAACTTTATTTTATTTTCTTTATTTACATTAAACCAAAAAAATATTTTACATTTTCAACAATGTATATATTCGGTGAACGAAAAAAAAAGAAGAAAAATTATGAGAAGTACAACCAAACGTGCTTCAAAAAAATTGTTAAACAAATATATAAACATATTTGTGTGTGTGCGTACATAGCCGAATAAATTCCAAACAAAAAACACGAAGAAAAATTGTGACAACGACAAAATGCTCTTAAAAAAAATTAAAGAAAAAAATCGTTTATATTAATGTGCGTGTGCGTCTATAGGCGAAAGAATGTCCATTGGCATCGTAATTATGCGGATATTCCATAGTAAACAAATTTAATATTTAATATTGTAAACAGATCATAAAAACGTATTGAGAAAAGTGCCGTTGCACCATAACTGTAATCCGTGTTTCGACTTCCAGTCATTAATTTCCTGTCATACTTATCGATCTCCATAATCGATTGTCCAAAAAGAAAAAAATAGAAGCTTGTTTTTTTTTTTACAAGAGTACAATTAATAAGAAGCACGGGTGTCTTGCGATGTGTCGCAAGTGATTTCGTTACAACGTGAAATATCCCGGGGAAATACCTGTACCAACCCAAGGAGAGATTGATAGCTAAGAGAGAGAGAGAGAGAGAGAGAGAGAGAGAGAGAGAGAGAGAGAGAGAGAAAGAGTAGGTTGGCAAGCGTAATCGAGAAGTTCGAGAGAATTCGACAAAGACCGAGAGAGAGAGACAGAGATAATCGAGCCGCACGCCAACGCCTCACATAATTTATCTGGCTTGTCCTGCAATTTAGCTGGGCGTTTACCGCATCGCGCGCGCACCGACTTTTCTTCTCCGCGCGCCTCTTTTTATCATTTCGCCGCTTTTTATCGTATAAGCGCGGGGAAATATTAAACCGCCAAACGAATGCGGTCGTTTCGGCAATTCTCCGGGGTGGGATAGGTCACGAATTCGCGGAATTCTCGAAAACGTTGCGCCATTGAAGCGAGACAAAAATCGAATCAGCTGCTTCTCTTTGATTACTGAATATTTGCGGATGCTGCGGAAAGAGTGTGCAATTTAGGTGCGCGAATTAGCTTGAGATTTTTTATTGCGAGACTTCAAAATCGTTGATACGATATTTTTGCAAGGATTTCGAAGTTAACAGAAAAAACAGCTTAACAGGTTACAAATTGTGCAAGCCTGTCGGAGTTACGACTTAGTAACTGGCTTGTCCAATTGAGCTCATACGAACTGACTAATGGTTGGCACGCTTTGAGGTGGTAATATTGTGAATGTTTTGTTATCCAGCCCTTGACTAGTCACTGCCCAGCAGATCTTGGTCACGAATGACAAAGTGTGGCTATGTGACTACGTGTAGTTCCATCTAGCGATTGGCTCATGGCTGGCTAAGCAACTTGAGTTACAGATGACGTTCCGAATGAAAACAATCTTTAAGTCGGTATCTCGCGATGACCTAGCCAACACCTGCCAACTGCGGCCGCACTAGGCGGAACAAATGAACGGACAAATACAATTGAAGGTTATGTAATTCTATGCGATTATCGCTGTCAATGCGAACGCAATTACCCGAGTAGAAATATTGTCAGGCTGGTCTGATATTTGATCCGGGCCTGATCACGTTGTAGCACGGAGGGCTTACTTTAGGTATACCTTAATTTGCCTGATCCGGCTGGTGTCGGGCCATAGTCAGGCAACTGGATGTACGGTCTCCTCCAGTTGCCTGATCCGGCGAGCTTCGAGCTGTGGTCAAGCAACTGAATTTACGGCTCGAGTCAATTCGCCTGACCCGGCTAGCATCAGGCGATGGTCAAGCAACTGGACTTGTACAGTTTAGCGCTAAACACATACCTAACGTGCACGAGACATATACACAAGTTAGTGTAACAATTAATTATTTTTAAACACTTTTAAAATTCTCATATCTGTAAATATAAATTAGTTTAATTCCATGACTATGAATGTATTTTTAATTTATTCCTATAAATTAACATATGACTATAAAATAATCATGTTCACGTTAACCCGGAGAGGATAGGCCAAACAAATAATGGTAAGTTGACAGCGTAGTTTAGTTCAGTAAACGTAATGCCATTGGTGAAGGTTAGTCCATTCGAAATGCATTTTGAATGGACGTTGCATTCACTGAACTGTACTACACAGTCAACTTACCATTGTGCGGTTGGCCTACACTGTCCTGGCTAACCTGCACCGATGAATGTGATGCCATCGGTGCAGGTTAGCCCGGACAGCGTAGGCCAACTGAACAATGGTAAGTTGACTGCGTAATTCAGTCTGATGGATGTAATGCCATCGGTGCTGGTTAGCCTGTACAGCATAGACCAAGCACATTATGGTAAGTTGACAGCGTAGTTTAGTTCAGTGAACATAATGCCATCGGTGCAAGTTAGTCCATTCGAAATTCACTTCGAATAGACATTACATTTACTGTACTGTTAACTTATCATTATTTGATTGGCCTACGCTGTACACACTAACCTGCACCGATGGCATCACATTCATCGATTAGCCCATGCTGTCCGGGCTAACGCACCGATGGCATCGTATTCATCGGCTGGCCTACGCTGTCCGTGCTAACATGCACCAATGGCATCACATTCATCGTAAGTATTTTTTATTTGATTTAATTTTTATTATATTCAAATTTTACTTTACTTAAGGTATTGCTTATAATTTTGTGCCTTTTTTATTTTGAATATTGGTGGTACTTTTTAGCTCAGTAATAAATAGGAAGCCTGAAAAAAATGAAGCACTGATCAGGCCTTGGTTTTTTACTCTGATCAGGCCTTGACTTTTTACGCTGATCAGACCTCGATTTTGTACCTTGATCAGGCCTTGATGTTTTAACCCTGATGAGGCCTGATCAGGCCTTGATCTTTTACGCTGATCAGGCCGAACTCAGGGATTGCGTTTCAAAAATGATCAGGGCTTGATAAAAAAAAATCCTGATCAAGGCCGGATAGAAAAATCAGGATGCCTGATCAGGTCTTTATTGCAGCCGGAGCAAGATTTCTACTCGAGCGAGTCATTGATTCGATAATGTTATTTACATTTGTTAATCCACCCATTGTGCACTATTTTAACATTGTGTAGTGTTAAATATGTAGACGATACGAAAATTGATAAATTAAACAAGTAAAACTGTCTCAGTGGACAACCATATAACTTATCACCCAGAGGTCCCGGGATCGAAACCACGTAACGGCATAAGTGTTTGTCTGAGATAATTTAAAATTGAACCATTAAGGCGTTTGGCCACTCTAGAGGCCGAAAAATAGGCTTTTTGGGGATTTTTATTTGAGAAAAACCACAATATAAATCGAGATTACAAAAAAGGGTGTTTATCATACATATCAGTGACTGTATATAATTATTTTTTTGAAGCGATTAATTATAAAATGGTGTCTCTGCAGCGTTTGTCTCAAAACTCCATTTTTTAAGTTGGCCGAAAACATAAGTCAGACAATTTTCAACCAATTCACTTGAAATGTTGAACATATCTTGAAAAATACATTGTCTATGGAAGTGCGTAGGATTTTTTTTATATTGCATAGTTCATTTGTTATTAACAACTATCTGACGATTTTTTAAGCAAATGTGTCGCTTTCCAAAAATTTTGAAATTAAACGCTTAAAAAAATGATTGTATACAGTCCCTGATATGTATGATAAACACCCTTTTTTGTAATCTAGATTTATTTTGTAGTTTTTCTGAAGAAAAAAAATCGCTCAAAAAGCTTATTTTTTCGGCCCCTAGAGTGACCTAAGGCCTTAATATGTTTTACGGCGGAAACATCATAACCGTAATGAATGAACAACAAAGACCAAAGTATAAGGGTCCAATAATGTAAATAATGTGCAAAAAAATCACGAAAAAAATACATATATAGCCCCAATTAATTTTTTATTTAGTCACGAGCTAATTTTTTTTCCCGTCACTAGCTAAAAAAACTAGGCCATGGTTAGGTCAGAAATATTATACAGCCGTGAGATATTTCTTTCTATCTAGTCACCATCTAATTTTTCGTATTCAGTCACGGGAGAACCAAATCGTTACAAGGCTGGGTAGTCAATAGCTAATGGCAATTCGTAACATAACTTTACTAGCTTGTGGCTAGGCGGTGATGAGTTACTTTTTCCACTCGGGAAGTGAGAGTCGTGATTTTTGCGAAAACAATTGGGAAGTTCATCGAATTAAAAGCATACATCGGAAAAAGAAACCCTTTAATCAAATACTATGCTTTTACATCTAGAAAGGGCCCTAACCTTTTCAGAAAGATCGATGCAATAGTTTTTGAAATATTTTGCTGACCGACTTTGAAAAAGTACTTTAAAAAAAGGGCTTAACGTTTCGAACGATGCTCCGACCGTTCCGACGGGCGTCAACATAACACCCTATAAAGCTGTCAATTTTGATCCGATCACCTTGAAACTTCTAGGGAACATTAATAAAATAATACACTCTAAAAATATATTGGTTTGGAAAAAACTCATTTTTCGACTTTTACAATTAGGCATAACCTTTTAATTATGCATTACGTAGTTTTTTATTTTTGACCTGTATATTGATCTATTTATAGATTTATTTATCCATTTATTTAACTATTTATTCGTCTATTCATTCAATCATTCATACATTTATTTATTGAATCGTCTAATCACGCATTGAGTAATTTTTGGGCACCTTTTATTATTCATTTATACATTTATTTATTCAATCATTCATTGATTTGTTTAATTATATATTAATTTGTACATTCATTTTTTTGCCCGTTCGTTTATTCATATATTCATTCACTTGTTTGTTCATTAATATATATGCGCATTTGACTATTTATTCAGCTGTAATGCCAATTTCTGCAATAGCAAAAAGTCTGGTCTAAGTTCCATAAAAATCGCGTACCATTTTGATGTTGGGTTCGTCACATCGACGTGGCCATTTTCAATTTCGATATTTTGCTCCTAACATCAACGATGCAAAGAAGACCCTATAATTATTGAGGCAGTTAAGTGATTTGTCCCATATGGTAGGGCCTATTAAAAATTGTTAACTCTATTGGCGATTTTTAAAAAGTCCCTAGAACTCCCTGTTTACGGAGCCTTTTTACGGATACGGAGTTTAAACTTATCTATGAAATCGATTGAAAACAAGCATGATTTTTTATGTGAAAGAGGAGAGAGAGCGAGAGAGAGAGAGAGAGAGAGAGAGAGAGAGAGAGAGAGAGAGAGAGAGAGAGAGAGAGAGAGAGAGCTAATTTCGTCGAGTCACCGAGAGGCTTTTCGTAACATTTTTAACATCGAGTTTACATGCTCGTTAGATCGCCGGTGGAAGTAGCAGAATGGCCCGTTACTAATTTGACACACGTCGGTGGAGAGACGAAAAATGATGGAGAAATTAGTGAACGCGCCAACGAAGCGAGTAAAATAAGAATGGAGAGAAAAAAAGGGCACGATCGAAAAACGAAGGTGCATCAAAATTCGTGGACCTAATTGAAGGAGGGAAGAAGGTCGTGAGGCAAGTCTGCCGTGTAGTGGTAGTCGAAAGTGGATGGGGAAAAATGTCGAAGGTGGTCACGGGACAACGTGTAATTAAATAAGGTTGAGCAAGGCACTCTCTCTCTCTCTCTCTCTCTCTCTCTCTCTCTCTCTCCCTCGTTCAATCTCTGTCGCTCTTTCGCTCGCGATGGCAATAAAGACTGGTACCGCGACGTTGGCGCGTGCGTGTAATGTACCGAATGACTAGGCAAACTCTTCCTCGATCGTTCTCCCGATCTTCGGCTTCTCGGTCCATTCGTTTCACGAATAAAGTAGCAGTAGTGCTTCGCGTCCTTTGCCCCGCGACTCCCGATCGTGGCAGAAGCTTGCCCAACAATTCTTCAAGTTGGGATTATTAGTTGACCCTCCAATTGACCCGGTGAGCACGCAATGCCGATTGCCAAATGCACAGACCTGGATAATAAAAACGAAAGGAAAAGTACCAGAGGAATGGAAACTTCGTATCGTGCTCAAAAAATATGTTTATTGCTGACCCTTAAATTTTGCTGCCCCAAAAAATATGTATATTGCTGCCTCTGCGGAAAGCGATGGTAATTAAGGAAACACTTGGTGGTAGCAATTGACGGATGGATGGAGAAAGAATAATTATAATATATCTACAGCACATGATGGCAGGGGAGACCCGGGAGGGTTGACACAGAGGTGAGGTGAAACAATGTCAATGTCTCGGTAGATGTCATTGTTAGCGAGCTGGTAACAATGCCATTCTTTCAGTCCTACGACGCGCGCCACTTGTTAGGTCGCTCCGGTGCTCTTGCGAGTTCAGTTGCGTCACATCGATACTCGCGCCAAAAAATTGGCAAAAGTAAGTATTTTTCGTATTTTTCATTAAGCTACAGTTACCTTGTTTACATATTTGATGGTATGTGATATGCATTGTTTGGAAGCTTAATTACTTAGCATTCGACTTGTCATATTGAATTTGTTGTCTTCCAATACTGTTTATCAGTAGTGAGTTCCGAATCAAGTGGCATCGCATTGTTGACACCTAGGAGGATTGAAACAAAATGTTTCAACTTACGTGGGTTGCAGTAATGTTTTCATACGTTTATATTTTGCGGTGTGGTTTGCAAGGCTTGCATTTGTTTTATTTCAGATGCCGAATAAATATGTATATTGGTGAAACGGATAGAGGCAGGGCGAGTCGAGAAATATATGAGCTCCCCGCTGGAGGGGTTATTCCACGGGACGAAAGATCAAGCACAAAGCGATCGTGAACAGTGAAGACGAGGAAAGGTGTTTTTGCGTGTGTTGTATGAAATTGTATTCAAACAGCAGGCCAAATGAAAATTAAGTGCAATGCCTAGAGTGCAAAGCATAGTCGCACGAAGCCTGCACTGGTGGAGAACTTTCATACGCATGTCACAATTTTTTGTCAGAATAGAGATTGATTTGCTTTCTTGCCACGAAGTTTCTTCGTCAATTTATTTGTTTGTGTTGCCATATTTTACTATTTAATTTTGTGAGATTCGTAAGTTTATATTCGTTTCAGTTAGAACTGATGAACATTTGTCAGACTGAATAAAAAAGTGAGACAGATTAATGTCGAGGTTAAGTTTTTTAAATGTTTAATAATTTTTTTTACTAACAATGTGTTTTGACATACTGTATACCTTTATTTTGTACCAATCCCTAGGCGTTTCAACTCACCTCGATAGCTGTTTCAACTTGCCTCAATACGAGGAGAGTCGAAACAAAACGACTTATTGTGCTTGAATGTTTTTTTTTACAGGGTACATAATTCCTGATCATTTCTAGTAGATAATCTATTAGTCGATTAAGAAAGCTACAAAATGACTTTAGTTTTACCCGAATCTCTCGTTTCGATTGCAAGATATGGGCTGAAATGTGAAGATTGCTTCAACCTTTCTAGGCCTCCCCTACTCGTTACACTTAGGACCATTTTCATCCACCGTCCAAGCCTCATAGACGAAACGTCAGGAGTCATCAGCTGGTCTGTATCGAAACGGCGACAATTGCGAACGTAATGCACGCTACAAACCAGCTCACTGGATGCGAGTGATCGGAAATACGTTTGTTTCTGTCGATTCGGCATTGTGTCGGATCAATTATCTGCTTCCAGTTGGAGACACGTACACGTTTTAATTCGTTTGACTGGAGCCAAAGTGGGACTACATAGATTGTCTGTTAATCTCCAATGTAATTAGGTACAAGTCTGGTTTGCACAAGCCAACAATGTAAGAGGCCTTACAACGAAACGGCTCTCCACCATGCAACTGGACTACTGTTCGCTACCGTATAACCATTCCAGTCTAGTTTTAACTTCACCGAAAGATGGGCAAATTCATTCGTCGGAGTACTTCATATTCCGTCATCCAGCAAAGTACCGATAACGATACGCCTCTTCAATCAACGACCCTGATACCAACGTTTTGCGAACTTTCGAGAAACGCTTAAACTTTAGCTTTCAATCGCTATACGATCTATAGCGCATGTCTACGACAACTCACCAATTCCAGTTTTAGCTACAGTCTACATTCCTGCAGTCAATGCGCTACCTAATTTGTTTTCAATCGTCAAGTCTTCCTACAACTGCCACAGTCACCATCTTGGACGGTTCAACCCAATTAAAATACAATAAACTTTGAAAAGAAACAAACTACATCTCTTTCCACGTCTCAATCCCCTCAAGGCGATTGACACCTCCTGAAAAAGTGATATCCAAATGAACTTTCATCTCAACGACAAATCGTTTCCAAAACATATTTTTCCCAGCCAAAAGAACGTCCCGCCACATTCTATAACACCACTGATAGCCATTCATAAAAACTCTAGATTGAATCATTTGAAACTCAACTTTGAACCGCTACAACGTCATTTTCACGATTCCCATAACGCATTATTTGAACGAAACCCGAGTGGAAATGTTCAGCTTATTTTGAAGGCCTTTGATCCTATGTCAGCCTCACTTGAGTCTGTTTATTGCTACAAGTCCTACTATGGGCTCCTAACATGTTCTTTCTTTGCTGCTTACCTCCTGCATAGGCCCTTATACTCCTACCCAACCTAGCTGAAGTCCTTGCAGCTCCTTTTTTGATTGCGTTTGGTCCTATCGCGCATTTGGCTGTTTCGAAGAAACTAGGGTAGGGATGGTCGCATTCGAAAGAGGGGGTCTGATAGTTTTCAGTAACCATCATGCGTTGGACTAGGTAGGTCCTTTTCGCATTCGCTTCAAACTTGCCCCGTGCAGCTCCAGCAACTCTCCAAAGTGGAAAAAAATGGATCTTGGGCAAACAGTTACAATATTTTTGATAGGAATTGTCCTCACGTATGCATGTATACGCGGATCCCTGTAGCAGGCACGCACGCATACGTATCGGTACTAGTATACGTGTGGTGGTGTATTCTTAGGCGTGTATGTGTGCGGGTATATACGTGTGTCTATGTATTCAGGCATATGTGAATACCTAGACCCTCTATATGCGTGTGCGTGTATACGTGTGCCAATCGACGTCCTCCTTAGCGCCTACAAGTAGAGAAAAGGGAAATTTATTCCCGTTCTAGGTCCTAAGTAGGAGCTCATTTTATATTAGATACGAAGCTAGTTTACTGCCTTTATCTCCTACCACTGTGAGGATCTGGAGGGGCAAAATCGGCCGAAAATTTCGACTCGGGAAGCCTTCTCCATCAATATCATTAATCCTCACTAACCCTGCTGCACGATTTAAACCAATCCTTCATCCAATTGAAAGCACTTCCACGGCCAGTCGATCTCACCAATACTAATCCGCACCATCTCTCCGTCTGCTGGATTCTTTGCCAATGTCCCACGCAGCCCCTTGTTCAGGAACTCGCGGCGGATATCGACATGTACAAGGGAGGTTGCACCTACACAAACTTTTCCCCAGGAAAGCTCACCAACAGTGGCTCCTCCGTCATGCGAATTCGACCATCCACTGGGTACCCATTTCTCTCGGCGCAATTACATCGGATCGGTAAACGCGTAAAAATCCATCCCACGTTTTATCCTTTAGCCTCTTGGGTGAAGAAAAACCCCATGTAGCGAGCCACTCAGCATTACGGTAGGATGAAGATTTTCTCGCGCTTGATGAGGCTTCACCGACGTGCGAACTCGCAGACTCCCGTATCTGACCTCCCGCGCTGACCTCACTCGGTACCAGCGAATAGAGAAGCACAGAGGAAAAAAAGGAAGAATGTATATGTACGTATGAGAACAAGAATAACAAGACGAGCTGTATAAAAGGGAGAAGAGGAAGAGAGAGAGAGAGAGAGAGAGAGAGAGAGAGGAGAGGAGAGGAGAAAATGAGATAGAACGGCGCCAGACGAGAGGCATTACCGATCTCTCTTTCGAGGAAGAAGCGAGAGGTAAGGTAACACGTCTGGCTTTATCGGATCGTCCCTATCAACGGACCTTCCATGCAATACCGACTGTATAAAGTATACGTACTTGAAGACCACTGGCATTTGACCGCGCTTGGCAGATCTCGAGGAAATACAATTATTGGCATGCTCCTTCGAGCTCCCGTTGGCTCAATGGCTCTTTTTGGTAATGCGGATAATTGGCACGTGGTTCGGCTCGATCGTCACCAAATCATTGGATTTTCCATCAACGTAGTTGAGGATCGAACTCTCAAAATCCTAATGTCAGCTGCATCGTGGAGAAGGTTCTGTGAGCTTCGGCGTAAAATATATAGCAGTGGAGATTTTTTTATTTCGCCTGCTTGAGAAGATAACGGTTTTCGCAAATCTTTTTTCCGAAGATTTTGATCGATTCGTCGTAGCATTTGTTAGACGATGATCCAAACGCTCGAGATAATGTATTAAATATTGATAGGAGAGCAGAACTCATATGTAATTTACAATTATTGGACGACGTAGCAATATGAGGTTGTAAATTGTATTGTGTGTTGCTATAGAATCGGAGAAAACTCCGACATAGATACGCGGTTGGAAAACTCGGATACAGGAAAATTAAACGAAAACAGGTAAGATCTGGACTAATGAGATTTGATTTTGCCGGTAATGGGAGATACCTACATCGTCAGTGAGCTTATACTCAGTGTATTGTATTCACGCGTGAAATCTTTGTTCCGTCAATGGGAGCCACAGCTGCTCTTTACAGATTGCAAAGTCCAGAATCAAGGAATTTGATCAACACTTAAAATAATACTTTATCCTACCATTAGATAATACAAAGAAATGTTATAATCAAGCCACTAAACTAAATCTTAAACTAAAGCGTCTTCCAAGATTCGAATCAGTTTTATATATAATGATAAGATCTGGACTAATGAGGTTTGACTCTACCGGTAATGTGAGATAAATCTTTAGTACATTCATACTCGATCGCTTGTATTCACGCGTCAATTTTTTTCCATCCATGGGAATCACAGCTGGTCCTTACCGATTGTAAAGTCCAAAATCAAGGAATTTTATCAATAATTAAAATAAAATTTTATCTTACCATTAGAGAATAATTAGTAATTTTATAATCAACCAACTAAACTAAATCTTGAATTAAAGCGTCTTCCAAGATTTCAATCCATTTCATATATAATGATAAGATCTGGACTAATAAGGTTTTGCGTTGCCGGTGATGGGAGATACCTACATCGTTAGTGAATTTATACTCGATTTATTGTATTCACGCGTCATATTTTCTTCCCATCAATGAGAGTCAAAGATGGCCCTTACAGATTGCAAAGTCCAGAACCAAGGAATTTGACCGACAATTTGAATGATACTTTATCATATCATTAGATGATAATTAGAAGTTTAAGATGAAGCAGCTAAACTAAATCTTGAACTGAAGCGTCTACTAAGATTTCAATCCATTTTACAGGAATATTTGTAAATAAATAAGTTTCATGATTTTTTTTCACTATAGATCATTATTCTTTCAACAGTAAAACTTCGTTCAACAGATTACCGTTTGTGTAAGTTAGAATGCAATTGTGTTAGTTACTGAACTAGGTCACTGACTGATTCTTGATCATGTCCACAGTTGAAAGTCTCTCATGTACAGCAACTGGGCCCGTACGTAATGTTTCGAATCCAAAGATTCCGCAGATCGTCATCAGAACGAAATTTGACGATTGGGATTAATCGGTAGGCTGGAACTACGATTGGTAGGCCGAAAAGTGATCGACCCAAAAGAGCCGAATCAATACGTCTGAATCAATACGTCAAAAGATCAACTTCATCGGGATAAATGAGCCTGTCGTTGGCGACCTAGGAACTCTCTTCGTCTATCTGTCCCCATCTCCCTAATCTCTTCGATAGGCCGGTTGCACCACATGTAGAGCAACAATTATACAAGACCTGCGCGAATATCTGTCACATCGTCGAATACCTCGAGACCCCATCGATGAATAACAGCCAGAAGTGGCAGGTTCGACATTGACTGATGTGACACCGTTGAATTTCGTACGTGGCAAGATTGGAGCGAGCAGGCGCGCGTGGACCAACGGATGCCGATCGTACGAGTCGATAAGAGGCTGGTATGTGGGCCAATAACTGGTATCAGCTGTGGATGGCATTGGAATACGACGTTCGAGCCGAGTACGAAGTAGCGAGCAAAGTAATGAGGCGTGGCCGATCACCTGCGCGGTAGCGGGATGAGCATGCATTGCTGCACCGTTGTTGCGATCGTGATGGTGCGGCGTGCCAGAGTTGCTTCTTCATTTTGCTATGTGGCGCGAACTTTGATCGGATCCTCGTTCTCTCTCCCTCTATTGCGGTTCTTCGCGTCTCGCGGGGTTACGACCCTCTGTAGCCCTTCAGCTCGGTCTTTTTCTCGCTCCCCCTCTTGGCACTCACTTTGGATACGTCTTTCGAAGAGATGGAGCTATTCCGATGATTCTGCAAAGCTCCTCTAAGGCGCACAACTTGCCGATCTTACCTCTTTTCTGCTTATGATGAACCGATCAAGGAACGATTATCTTACTGATATAAGGAAATTGTAGTTTCTGCCTATACATTCGTTTTTCAGATTGAAATTGAAGTGGGATGGAATACGATGCTGGATACCGCTCATTTTTGGAAATTTTGGTCGTTTGTCCAAACGAAGTTGGAGTGAAAACGCCTAACGTCTTTTTTGCTGATCTTTTGGCAGATGCCAATAAGCGCATGCACTATTTCCCTGCACTTTTTTCATCTGGATCAGTCAAGTAGAACCGGAAAACACACAACTTTCTTTTTGAAAGGACGATGCCCTTCAGCATTGATAAGGCCCTCTTCAGAAGATACACAATGGAAGACTGTTTTATTAGTTTCAGTCTTTACCTTTCCCAATTTTTTATGTTTTTTTAATGATCTAATCGTGAATGTGTATTGAAATATATAGATCACTTTTGCACGATTGAAAACGGCTGAAGCATTTTTCAGATCCCTTGGTATGTGGCGATAAACCCCTCCAACATTTCTCGGCAGTATTTTCATCTGGATCCGTCAAGTAAAACCTGAGAACATGCAACTTACTTCGCGTATTCTCAGCTTCCATGAGCATTTATAGGGAAGCCCTTCAGTGAGTACGCAATAGAAGACTGTTTTATTAGCTTCATCCATTACCTTACTCATTTGTTGGTGTTTTTTTATGACCTGATCATGAATATGTATTAAAATATATAGACCTGAACCTTTTTTTCTGATCCTTTGGTACGTGAAAATAAACGCCTCGGACATTTCCCTGCACTTTTTTCATCTGGATCCCTCAAGTAGAATCTGAGAACATGCAACTTTCCCTTTGGAAGGACAGCATTCTTCAGCATTCGTAAAGAAGCTCTTCAGTGAATACGCAATAAAAGGATATTTCATCAGTTGTTCTTTCTGTCTGTTTCTTTACCTTAGTCAATTTTTGATGTTTTTTGTTATGGCCTGATCATGAATATGTATTTAAGTATATATAGATTACTTGTGAACTATTTAGAAAACGTGCTTTTTTAAATATATAGGCAACGTAGTTATTTAAAACAACTTTGGTGAGCAACGCTGCGATACGACCCTGAAATCCATTCCCGATATGCACATGGAGCGGTGGAGTTATTTCGATGATGCTGCCGTGCTTTTATCTCCTAGCTTACAACCATTCCTGTCTACCTTTTGCCCTTCTTCTTATCCGTCTTCCAAGGAGCAATGAAGAGACGATACTACCCAAGTGAAGAAGTCATTGCGCTATTTATCTTTCCGTCTTGCCCTATCAGCCTCTCTCTCTCTCTCTCTCTCTCTCTCTCTCTCTCCGTACGTGCTTGGCTCTTTACGCGTTTCATTAGCCGCTCGTTTTGGCTGGAATTTCCATACCGGCGATATAATAATCCCCATATATGAGAACGTTTCGCCGTGTGCCACGAGATGTACACGGCGGCAGGGGAGAGGAGAGCCATATCTCCTCGCGGATTTTGCCGACAGGGCATAAGTCTCGCAGTCGTGGGCTTCGGGAGGCTGGAATATAGTGTCACTGCCATCAAGCGAGGAAAGCAAGAGCGCTGCTCGTAAAACCTCCCGTAATCGCTGCCTTTTTGCGCTTGCTGTCATTATTATTCTCATCATTAAAGGAATATTAAATCCCTTTTTTCTTTGTTCTCGTCGATTTTTTGCATCGTGAAACAGCTTTGTAATAACTACATCAAAGTAACGTCAACTCTCTCTCTCTCTCTCTCTCTCTCTCTCTCTCTCTCTCTCTCTCTCTCTCTCTCTCTCTCTCTCTCTCTCGCTCGTCTGTATATTGAAATCTCGTTTCTTTAATTTCTGTTTAATTCTGTTCTATATCAAATACTCATTTCTTGAATCTCTGTCGATTTATTGTTTTCGTTGCACATTAAATTTGGCGGCTCGTAAATAATATTGTCACGTTCCATCTGTTACTTTATACTTGCCTGAGAGTTTTACTAGGGCACAATAAATATTATCAACCAATCAATCTCTCTCCCATTATTGCAGGCTCCAAGTCGTATTGTATATCAAGGATAAGCACCCATGTCGGTTTCGCCAATCGAACCGTAACGGCCAATACTTGGACCAATGTTGGCGGGACGATGATCTATTAAGCAATTGTACGCCAATGCTCGGCTGAGTATTGACTAGCCAACATTGTCTTGCTGATACGAGGCCAATGTTCGGCCAAATATAGACTCGCTAATCATTGGCTTGTCGATACGAGGCCGATGTTTGGCGAAGTATAGACTCGCCAATCATTGGTTTGCCGATACGCGGCCAATGTTCGGCCAAACGTAGACTCGCTAATCATTGGCTTGTCGATACGAGGCCGATGTTTGGCGAAGTATAGACTGGCCAATCATTGGTTTGCCAATACGAGTCCAATGTTTGGCCAAGTATAGACTTGTTCATTATTGGTTTATCGATATGAGGCCGATGTTTGACGAAATATAGACTCGCCAATCATTGGTTTGCCGATACGAGGACAATGTTCGGCCAAATATAGGCTCTCTAATCATTGGCTTATCGATACGAGGTCGATGTTTGGCGAAGTATAGATTCGCCAATCATGTTTTTGCCGATACGAGGCCAATGTTCGGTCGAGTAACGCATGATCGAACCGCAATTCGTATATTGACGATTCATTGTTTTGCGTTGAAGTCATTGAGAGACGAGATAAATACTTTTTACGAGTCCATTGTATTCTTAATAAATATACTACCAAATCAATGCACTCATTGTTGGCCGATTCTCGAACGAGCTCATACGCGATATTCTGCCGATTTTTATGAACCATCCTACATTGACAGAAAAATTCTATTAATATTAACTAACCGCGTCTATTTATTTATTTTTTATTTGAATTAACTAGATTTTTCGTGAAAACAAATTTTTCCTATTGCATTCCGTTATTGGAATTATTTATTTTAGATACATTTATTTATTCAAATTAAACTTGAACTAATGAACTAATGGTCTGTCTTTATTGCAACACACATATTAACGGGTTGCGGGGGTAGAGAAGGTGGAGAGAGAGGAATTATACATATAGGTTAGGTTTGAACATTTTATAACATGTCATTCGATAACACTCTCTAATTATCACAATGATATTAACTAATTGATATAGTTTATGTGATACAAATAATGATGAGAATCCATTTGGTGTCTTATGCGAATCTGCGATTCAAATGTTACAAGCACTCGGTCGCACAGGGGCAGCGTGTTTGGTTATGAGTAGGGAAGTTCAAGGTTCGAGCCCCATATGGGTGAAATATTTTCTTCGAACTAATCATTTCGAAAGACCAGATAATGACGAATTACAATACAAAAATAATTAATTTTTTTTGGCAGTGCAGGACCAATTTTGGTGATCTATATTGGGTCACAATTATCCGCCAAGACTCGGTCGATAATCGGGCCAAGCTCGATTGCCAATGATGGCAATCTTGAGGGGGCTTATTGTTGGCCGATTCTCGAATGAACTCCTACGCGATGCTCGGCCGATTCTCATAAGCCATTCTAGGGCCAATATTGATTGCGAATATCGGGCCGCTCTTATCATCCAAGGCTCGGTCGATGATCGGGCCAAGCTCGAGTGCCAATGTTGGCAAGCTTGGCGTCGAACACCGGCCAATCATTGGCCACTACCGGTCACCCTACATGGGCAAGGACACGAAAAAAGGACTGTCCAGGCATCGTTATCTTACGTGATAAAATTGCAGTTTTCGGCTGTACATTCTTTTTTTCTGGCAGAATTTATTAATCCTTTCAATTATTAATGCATTTAATTACTCATTTATTTATTTTAATAGCTCATTGAATCTCATTTATTGATTTAATTAATCATTTATCAATTCATTTACTCATTCATTCGATTACTGACTAATTAATTCAATTTATTAATATATCAATTACTCATTTCTCCATTGAATTGCTCATTTATTTGTTTACTTCATCAATTAATTTAATTAATGTTTGAAAAATCGCCATTATTTTATTCAATTGCAACTGGAACTACCCGAGTGCTGCGGCCGTCTTTTAATTTTCCTCAATCAATTACACGTTAATTTTTAACAATTTTTGTTTCCACCCAAAATGGTAGCAGTCGCTATGGGGTTGCGGGAACTCGTGAGCAACGCAAAAGTCCGAGATCAGTGGAAGAGATGAAAGGAAACGAAACTACCGGAATGATCTGGCGAACCTGAGGAAAACGTTGTAACTTGTTCTGTTTGCTACATCGTTCCTTCATTCCCGGCTTCGTTTTCACGGTGCGAAGCTCGCGTTCCGGTAGCGATATGGCAAGAGAGAGCGAGAGAGATAGAGAGGGAGAGAGAGGACGAGTCCTCATCCGAGAGTCGAGGCACGCGCGACTACCGGCACGCACTCTTCTCGCGTGTCTAACGTCAGCGGCAAAAGAGCAAAAGCAGAAGCGGCTTCAGATACACACACACAGGTGTATACACACACACACACACACACACACACACACACACACACACACACACACACACACACACACACACACACACACACACACACACACACACACACACACACACACACACACACACACACACACACACACACACACACACACACACACACACACACACACACACACACACACACACACACACACACACACACACACACACACACACACATGCACGCACGCACGCACACACATGTATTCATATGCGCGTATGGGCAAATCGACGCGAACTCTACGTCAGTTTGATTCGCCATTTCCATTCCCGTTGTTTTTTATTTTGTGTTTTTCTTTTATGTTGTCCCATAATTTTTATGTTTGAATTCTTTATGAATATATTATATGTATCATTTAAAGTAAAATAATATATACGATTATTATTTCTTTATAGGTTATTTTCTGTTTTTCATGATTTATTATGTTTGTATTGTTGTCATAATTGTTCACGATTTCATCACGCAGTAAAACATTTTTTCCCCCTGCTCAATGATATTTCACACTCGATCGATCATATTATTTCTCCTCGCGCTAACACGCATTGCAATAGAATCGACAGGGCTGTAGATTCGTTAGAAAAATGGGGAAAAAAATTGCCGATCGCCTCGTGTCAGAGTCGGTATCGAAGTTCCTTGGGCGACACGTGCGTCAGTGTTCTTCGTCAGTGTTCTTCGCGGCTTGCAAGAGACTCAGACGCATGGGAAGGTCTATTAGATTTTCAAAAAAATTAGCATACACGTCAGATCGATTTTTAGATAATTCTTATTCTTTTTCTCTTCTTTTCGTAACCGAATCTCCAAGATCGCGGTTCGAACCAATGCGGGAACGAACATTTTTTACTATGGGGAAATCGAAATCGAAAGTGGAACGAAGCAGTCGTGGCTAGCTCATTTAGCGTATCGAAATGTATTATTTATTTAATTTATGAACATACCGTGCGGAGAAAGAAAAATATGATTGGGCGCCTGGGTGTTGTCGGAAAATGTCAGTAAGAAACGCGATCGTGGAGGGCGAATTGCGTTTTTTTACTGATGAATGAAAAAATCACAGAATTCGTTACTAATTGAATTGATGACTAATTAATTAGTAAGCGATTACCGATTTTAGTAACGGATTATTAAGTAATTAGTAACTGATTGCTAATTATTAGTAACTGAATACTGATAAATTGGTAGCTCATTGCTAAATAACTAGACACTGATTACTAATTAATCAGTTACTTAAAACTAATAAATTAGTAACTGCTCACTAATCAATAAACAAAATGGAATATGGAGGTGAATGTAAAAAGTAGAAGGACCTCTTACTACGGAATCACTTTTTTTTTAAATAGTGATTGATTACTAATTGTGAAGGTAACAGAATTCGTTCGAGGCTCGTTAAAATTGTATAAAAATGATGAATCAATCAAATATCCCGTGTGAACAAAACGACCTACCCGCAGTTTGTTCTCTATATATAATTGGTTGCCGGCAAGCAAAATGGCACAAGATAAATGTCATTTAATATTTTGAGTGACTTGGATCTAGCCTCTTTCAATCGATGACAATGAATGTGTACTTGAGCACAATATATATATATATATATATATATATATTAGACTGATTTAAAAAAAAAACATTATTTTTTTTCCTTCGGGATTCTCGTGCTATTGTTGGGCACTAATAAAATAAAATTTCTCTAAAAAGATGGGCGCGGTCACTCAATTTTTAGAGGTGTCTATCTCGACTTTTTTGTATTTGAATTTTTTTTAACGAACGTATTGCATTTAAGCATAGTCACGGTTTCGGGTTACGGATAAAAATCACATCCAGCAGCTATTTCGTAACAAAAATAAACTCTAACAATTTGAAAAGATTGCAATATTCACAATTCAAATCCAGGTTGATCAATAATGGCGTCGATACTACTCTCTTTATTCATGTAGATTTATTTATACGCATTAACATTTCGCACTTTTTACGAAAAATTAAATTATAAGCTTTTATTCATAAATCATGTATTTACATTTTCAAAATGCTACACTTATATTATCTTCAAACTCATTTATATTTCTTCCCAGCCACTGTGCATAACATCGCGCATCGTGGTGTTGTTTTTTTTCAATGTGACTCAATTAAAGACAATTTTAAACAATGGCTCGGAAAAATGAAGACACGACAATTTGGCTAATCGGCAAGGCAATTCCGAAAATAAGTACCCGTCATTTACCGTCAAATCGGAAAGTTTTGAGTTTGTTCTTTTACAAACATAACAGAGAAAAACTGACTATACGTCGAAGTGCACACGAAACGATGAATGAAGTTTTCGAACAATGGAAATGTGCTGAAATTCCAACACGTCGATTGAACAACGCAATATTGAAATTAATAAAACTCCATCTAGTCTGGAAAAAACTTTTAAAAAATCGGGATTAAAAGAAGTTGTCTTCGTTTTTCCGAGCCATTGTTTAAAATTGTCTTTACTTGAGCCACATTGAAAAAAAAACAACACCGCTTACAAATGCGCTGCGCCAATACAAAATGGCGCCACGGATGCGCAGTGACTTGCGCAGTGGTATGCGCGATTTTATGTACAGTGGCTGGGAAGAAATATAAATGAGTTTGAAGATAATATAAGTGTAGCATTTTGAAAATGTAAATATACGATTTATGAATAAAAGCTTATAATTTAATTTTTCGTACAAAGTGCGAAATGTTAATGCGTATAAATAAATCTACATGAATAAAGAGAGTAGTATAGACGCCATTATTGATCTACCTGGATTTAAATTGTGAATATTGCAATCTTTTCAAATTGTTAGAGTTTATTTTTGATACGAAATAGCTGCTGGGTGTGATATTTATCCGGAACCCGAAGCCGTGACTATGCTTAAATGCAATAGGTTCGTTAAAAAAAATTCAAATACAAAAAAGTCGAGATAGCCACCTCTAAAAATTGAGTGACCGCGCCCATCTTTTTAGAGAAATTTTCTTTTATTAGTGCCCAACAATAGCACGAGAATCCCGAACGAAAAAAAATAATTTTTTTTTTTTTGAATCAGTCATATATATATATATATATATATATATATATATATATATATATATATATAAGTAATATGCGTACGTGTCGAGTACGTAAAAGGTATATAGGTAAGTGAGGAGCGCAGGTAACGTGTGTACCACACCGCCTATCCCATCTTTTGCCCAGTTGCACTTGCTTGACGCCGCACGAGCGAGCACACACGCGGCAGATTGTATCGTCAATGTCTTAACCGCGTTACGCCTCCTCACTTCCATTCCTGCATCTTCTTGCCTTTTTCTCGGGCTAAGTGAGAGAAAGAGAAAAGGGCCTAAAGAGAGAGAGAGAGAGAGAGAGAGAGAGAGAGAGAGAGAGAGAGAGAGAGAGAGAGAGAGAGAGAGAGAGAGAGAGAGAGAGAGAGAGAGATAAGAAGTGAGAATGTGTAGAATGAGAGTTTTTCTCTTAGTTTGTAGAATGTCGCGAAACATTTTTTGGATAGCAAAAATATTTTTTGTCGACCATTTATTGTTGCGATTAAAGTTTTTTTCGGGTATCAATTTTTCATGAGGTATCAATCGCGTTGTGGGGGTCAGATTTTATCGAGGACAGACTTAGGTGAGGATTTGAGGAGTGGAAAGAGACGTTTGTTTTTTTATCCAAATTTGCTTATACTTTAATAGGGTCGAACCTTGCAAGATGTAGATTGTGCAGTGTTGGAAAGACTTGACAAATGAAAAAAAAAATTACGTGGCACATGGATTGCAGTAATGTAGACTCAAACTGAAACTGGAATTACTGAGTCGTCGTAGACATGCAATAAACCTATGCAATAAAGATGCATATGCTCATCGTTGAATGGCAGTTTTGCGCACGAAAAAGTGCGAGAAAATGTTATAAATATTATGAAAAACTGTCAAATCACCCAGTACACTATGACACTGATGCAGAAAGTGTCATAATGTGATGTGACAAATTTTTTGTTTGATGACAAATTGTAATAATGTGCTGATTGATTTGACAGTTTTTTTTATAACATATTTAACATTTTTACACACTATTGCGTGCGTAATAATGCCATTTAGCGATGAGCGTAGGCATCATCCTATATTTAAAAGTGTTTTTTTTTCAATTGTAAATTTTATAGAATCGGACGAGATCGATTTAAAATTCGGAGGGTGCAGTCAGTATATGACAAAGAATTTATCGCATAAATTTGAATCAAATTGCAACATATCGCTAATTTCCCCGAAACTCCTTATGGGGTTTTTAAGCAAAAAAAATGCTGATTTTTATTTTATTTTTTTAAAGGAAAGATTTCTTCACTTTTGCCAAACTATTTCACTCTTTTCCCAACTTGCTTGCTATCTAAATTCACCCATCTAATTTTTTTCCTCCGATCTATAAGCACAATAGAATGGTGCGACGAATTATGTGACCTGATTTTCGATCAATGCAGACCCTGCAGTGTTAAAAGTTGCAATTTTAAAACCCATTATCTCCCAATCTAAATACTCGACTGTTCAGAAATTTCACTTAAACATGCATAATGATATGAACATTTAATGGTTAAAATTTGAACAAAATATATAGAAATGAAGAGCGCGCGCTCGTTCTACCTTAAGGCACCAAGGTCTTTCGTTTACTCAGATACACCCCTAACGAAAGACAACTCGCAGGTATCTGAGAGGCAGCTATTGAGACAAGTGGCGTGCGTTCCTTCGCCCTCGAACGCTGAAAGGACCAAAGGGCTCGACGGTCCCTTTGAAAAATACGCACCTTCAGCTGGCGAGGCATCCTTGAGGCTTCGCGGGCGAGCGGAGTGCCCCGTGAGGACTTTGTTTCCGCATATGAGGAACGCGATGCCTCCTGGAGACATGTGTACTCGCGTAAAAAGCAGCAGGTTCGGGTCTCGCTCCTTTCCTATACGCTTCGTGAGCACATATTAGCTGTATCGATAATGGGCCCGAGCCACCACGGCGGGGCACGCAGTCCGAAAATAGCGACACCTGCTGTGCTTCTCCTCGCCGTCTAGTCGCGTGCGTTTACCCCACACGCTACTTCGTGGCATCGTCAGCTCTAGGCCAAGGTCCGCTGACCTCACTTCCTTCCTACTTGCGACCGGTGTCGTGTGCGCGTTTCGCGTCGCAGGACTTGCACCTCACTCCTCGGAACGTGAAACTACATGGCTCGGAAATTAATTACCAATGTAAAGCGAGGGGGCAGGCCCTTTTCTCTGGTCCGGCGACCTGCCGTGTCGAGCAGCCCAATACTTGGATGGGTGACCGCTCGGAAGAGTTTGCACGCTACTTTTCGAAAAATTCTCAACATTTAGCTAGCCGCCCTTTTTGCAAGCTTTTATTTAACTTGCTTCGTTCGTATGTCTGTCTTTCCGGTTCAAAATTTGTAATCCATTTTTCAAGCGGTTGCTGGCATCCGATTAGGCTCAAATTTGACATACGTATGTGTAACTTCGGTGACATTGCAATGATATGGTAACATGGAGCTGGTCTGATGACGGAGGTGGGTAGTGGGCAATGCAATCCGTGATGACATATACTAGGACCGTCGAGTTTGTGCTCATTTGTTTTTTATTACAAGCACTTTTCATTACACATGATAACGAGAGCCTGATAATGGTGGTGGGAGGTGGGAACTTAAATTTCCTAATGGCAAATGGTAGGACAATCGAGTTTGGGCTCATTAACTTTATTGACTTATGCACTATTCATTACACTTTTATAAAGTTTCACGCGAAACCTTCATAATCTAAGGTAAGGTTTTTTATTATGCCGATGTCCGAATGGCATGGGAGTCTGGCATGGCAAATAAATCAACAAATTCTAATACTAAAAAGTATTAAATAAAATAAATGTAAGCAAATTTTTTTGAAACAAGCTTTCATTTAAAAGGTACCGTACTAAAATGTGAAAAGTAATGTTCAGTAAAATTGAAAATCAAAACAGTACAGCTACAACAAAGTCCCTTCTTTGGTCACTCATCATAGGTGCAAGTACTTAAAAGGTACATAAATTGAGATATTTTAAACATATGAGTTATAACTTTTCAAAGCTTCAGGCTTCAAACGTCATAAGTAGGTACTAAGACTACTTGAACATTTCTGAAAAAAGCCTCAAGCTTTTTAAACTTATATTTCATATTTAAACAATAATTACGTTTGTGTACCTTTTAAGTATTTGCACCTATGATGAGTGATCAAGGAAGGGACTTTTTTTGTAGTTTAAAAGTAAGTCCGGCGTAGTCGGCCACAGTTTTTTCAAGGATCCGTCGAAATAAAAGAACGTACGTTTCTTAACTTATCTTCATTTGTAATTGAACTTTGAATATTTAACTTTAAGATAATTTACGAAATTAAAACAACCTTCTATCAGATCGATCTAAACATTACTATTATTAAAAACTCACGATTGGCTATCGCTCCCGGAGTATCCGGTTGTGATGGCCATAGGAGTAGAGGTGAGATCGCCAGTTACCCAGCATTATGCTCTCGATTTTCTACTCGGTTTTATGTTTTGATTCTCAATTTTTTTTCTTTTGGCCATATCTAGAACACATATCATCGAAATCGGTATAATTTTTGTGTACCCAAAGTTGGCATAATATCCACTAAAACTAGTCTTCGATGAGACAAGTTTCATAATAATTTTCTCCGCAAAATGTTTTGTCATTGTTCTTATATCGTCTTTCTAAGGTCTTCCTAGAAATTTCGCAGGTCCGAGGGGCCGCACGAACCGGCAATTCATCATTTTTTGCAGCTCGAATAGCTACTTTTAACGATACTTGAGTCCAGTTCCCTCGTAGAGCACTTTCTTTTCTCTTGTACTTATTAGGCATCTAAAACAGCCCGAGTCGAAATTTAGACCCTCCTTTAAACCTCCTTTCGATCCCAATTTGTCATTCAATGGAGGTTCAAGAGGTTCAAATAGAAATCCAAAAACATGTATATCAGAACCTACTGAACCTCCAAAAGTGGCAGAAATTGGACTTTTTCACTCAAAGGAGGTTTAGTAGGTTCATCTGAACCTCCTTTAAACCCTCGTGAGCCTGATTTAATGCTTACGCCAACCTACAGACCCTCTTTTAAACCTCCTTTCGCCCTACTAACTCTCCTTTGACTCCTTTCACCGGTGGCTCGCAGAGCCTCCTAGCCCTCCTTTAAACCTCTTCTGACCCTACTAACCCTCCTTTAAGCCTACTTCAATATGCTGCCCTCCGCTCCCCCCCTTCTCTCCCATCCACAGTTCACCAATATTCCAAAGAAGGGATAATTATTATTAAAAAATATTTTCAGATAAACTATATATCATTTATTTATAATAATGAAATAAACTTGAAAACACACAAACAAATGTAGTACCAGCGTACTTTACTGGACTACTAACGTATACTATAGTGCATATATAGTATACGTTTAATATAACGTTTTTTTAAGTTACACGAAATAATTTATAGTTGTAACAATGTATGTATATGTTTCGAATTAATAAATCAATCTTATAATAAATAATCAAACATCATATTTTTAATTCACACATATAATTTATTTTTCAGATATAGCTTGACCCTACAGAACCTCATTTGTATCCAATCTTTCATTTTCCTTCTGCTCTGGATTCAAAGGAGGTTCTGTAGGGTACAGATAGGTCTTTAGGCCAAAACGAGGTTGTGTAGGTTCACGCAAGCCGAGCCCATAGGCCTAAAGGAGGCTCAGGAGGTTGAATAGAAGGTTCAGTAGGGCTAAAGGAGGGTCGCCAACGGTGCAAATTTCTCCATATAGGTTCAAGGGGAGTCAAAGGAGGGCGGCGGTCTGTGCGTTACAAAGGAAATAGTTTCTCGAGCATTCACAGGAGGGTCTAAATTTCGACTTGGGAGATGTAAAAAAAATTAATTACTTCAACACATTACAACTAATACTATGGCCATCATACACCGACTGTACGTGGCCATCTCTCCCAATCTTCCAGGAGAGACATTTTTATACAGAGTCTCTATTATACCTCAATAACGTTGGTGATTGTTAATTCTTAAAAATAAAAAATGTACACGAAAAAAGTTCAATGTATAATTAATAGCATAACTCGTTCCACAGCCCAAATTAATAATTTAGTAGACAAAAAAATCCTGAAAAACTGCTTCTTTCGGCCCCGTGACAGTGTCGCCTCTTAAGCCAAACATCAAAGCCGACAGAACAACCTAGGATATAAAGAAATACCATAATCAGGTATATGTGCACTTGCCTCGTTACCGAGATTAATCAAAACATTCTAATAATAATACTAACTGCATTGCTTATCAAAATTTTTCAATAAAAAAAACTCAAACTCGTCAAGACTATGTATCAATTGCGTGTAAAATCCCTACCTCGTAATCGCAATACTCACAACAGAAAAAAATATTGAATATCGATCTGTTTTTCATGTCCCAATAAGATACTACTGTAACATCCATGTCGACATACACGCGAGTGGAGCCCACAAAAAAAACTTCACCCTCGAAAATCGTTTAAATTGTAGTACCAAGAGAAAATTTGACGTTCCCCTGGCAATCGGTAACCAAGGAAATGGCGGCGAAAACTTTTCAAAACCAAGGGCACGCAGGGCCCCAAAGAGTGTTTTGTTTTTATCGTCCGTTCGTATAAAACGTATATACAGCCAATCATTGAATAGTTCACGACCTGTAAACCACTTTAAATTAAAGTGACACGCACTATGCATACATATGGGCACAAGACTCCCGGTATTCCGGGCCCCTTGGAGGGCATCCGGGATCTCCGTGCGTCACCTGGGACTCGTCCGGGTCGCCACTTCCTCACCACTTGCACCCTTTTTCCGGACGGCTTGCCACACGACCGCATAATTTATATTTATATACACGTATACATCGAAATGCACGTTTGGAAAATGAAGGGGCCCGTAGGTCGACACTCTTGCAATGTTGAATTCTTTGACTTAGGACCTTTTGCTCGTAAGCAAAGGGCATACTTCAGCATACATGTTTTCGACCTCCCCCTCGTGTCCGCGAACGCCCCCAGCCGTGAACTTCACCGGGTCCGCGCTCCATTGAAACAATATATACACACACACACATATGTATACACGTACATATACAGGGTGGCTTGAAAAATGACGTCCAAAAGAAAAATCTAGATGCCTCGTATCAATATCTATCCGAACCACCCCCATGTATGTTCTCAGATCTTCTTTACTTTTCAACAAAAAATAACTTTTTTCTCTTTTGTGTATGTAATTTCCTCGCGATTTTACTTGTGCTATCGCTCTTAAGGGGGGTCTATCTGTAAAAGGTCAAAAATCACTTTTTTTCAAAATCAATATATTATGACAGTATATCATGTGATAAATATTCCCGGAAAATTCAAAAGTAATCGCATAAAAATAGACAGTTTTATAGGATATGACCATACGAAAGTATGGTTTCAAAGTTGGTGAGCAAAATATCTTAAAAACGACTGCATCGATCATTCTGTAATTTCCAGGGCTTCTTCTAGATGTCAAAATATAGTATTTGATCGAAGGATTTTTTTCCGATGTATACTTGTGATTTGATGAACAAAAAATGTCCCTTTTTTCGCAAAATCAAGACTCATCTTGAACATGCGCCTTTTGATTAATCATGAGATAAACTAATATACGAACGAAATCTGTTTTACTTTTGATATTAGATAACCTGGTTCAAAACGGCATTGCTCATCGCAAAATACGTTTTCGAGAGGTGCTTCCCGGACATCGGCTATAAATCGATTATAATTAAATATTTTTTCCTGCCCTTAACAACCCTTCGGTCGATGGTTATTGAAAAAATCCAGGATACATCTAAACATTTCTTAATACGTCTGCACAATTAAAATTCGTAAAGTATACAATTGAATCGATGTAAAACATTGTTGAAAACTTTCAATTTCAGCAAAGCGAGCATTTTATTTCAAGTTCGTCCGGGTCGGAATGACCCAGTGTGTCAAGGAAGGGTTAAAAACGTGAAAAAATCCTTTTGTACATTTTTTTTTATTTTTCTACGTGCCTTACTAATTTAGGTCTGCGAAAACCATTAAATAATAGTCATCAAATTAGCCGAGTTAAAAATGACAAGGAGTATGCTCGGGGAGCGCGGTTGAGACGAAGCTTGGTAGCAGAATTGAGTCATTGTAAAATAGTAAGAAGAATACGAAGAATTGATAATCAAACTAAAGCATGCCGACATTTTATAATTTTGTTATTTTTTTTGCTGAATCTGGTCCCAAACATCACAACACTCATACAGATTGAAAATACGTTTGGTTTTATTTTCAGATTTCTTATTTTCAACAACGTCCGCAACAAATTGTACATCTTTTCGTAGGATCAATAATTACGTGTAAAAATGTCAAAAAGAGAACTCGAACGGCCTAAAGGTTATTAAATCCGAAAAATCACCTCCAAAACGCGAAAACTAATTAGATTTTGATCAAATGTTTAAAAAAAGGTTCTAGAGGATCAGTCACTAAAGTTCCGATGACGACAAAAATACTTCTACTAGTCAAAATGACTCCCAATTGCTATATTAAAAACTCCTAACAATAAGAGGAAAGTGCATACACAAAAGAGAAAAAAATGAAAACTCAAAGCTACTAAAAATAAAAGCCACAGAAACACGCGAAAAAAATGTTTAATGCTTTTTTGTCAAACACCAGAAAATATCGTAAAACGTACATGGGGGTATTTCGGTAGATAGATATTGATACGAGGCATCTAAATTTTTCTTTTGGACGTCACTTTTCAGGCCACCCTATATATATATATATATATATATATATATATATATATATATATATATATGCATATGCACTGACGGAGATAGCAGCACACGATCGCAGTTGCGTTCCTCAAGTTCCGCGGCAGGTGGGACCCCCTCGATCGTCCAGGCGAGACCGGGGGTGCGTAGAAAACCATCCACCCTTAATCCCCGGTCGACATGTGATGAGCGGCATGCCGACTCCACGAGATTTAGACTTTCACTTGCCCCGACGTCGTATGGAAAAAGGGGCGAACGGCGGGGGGTGGGGCGGATTGGTATTATAATCAATCGATATGATAATATCTGAAAATAACTCCACGATCCAGGACTCGCGTTTTATTGTTACAGAATTATGCGAGACGATATAATACGTCATATAATGAATCGAATAATTGAAAGAAGAGAATGGACGATTTTTAAATTATCAAATGAAATATTGGATAACTATTGCGAAGACGGTATCCTCTAAATCCAGGATCTCACTCTAATGAGGAAGGTTGCAGAATATTCAAGTCCGTCGTTTAAGGGGTTAGGCTACTTTGAAAACGACGAACAGACGTTCGCCGCTTGAGGCAACTCAAATTAAACAGGAAAGTCCAACATATGGTGCAAGAATCGCTGATTGAAGGTAAACTTATTATCACAACGATATAACCGCTAGTAAAACTTTATCGGGCTACATCTATCTAGGTGGGTCAAAAAATGCCATTTTACAAAACTATGCTATTGCCTTCTTGCCAAATAAGAAAACAGACTTTTTGTCATAACTACGTTATTTTGTTAGATTTTGATTTTTTTCGAAAATCCTACGTCATCATACAGGAAATACCTTCCAGTTTAACGACATTGTTTCCTTTTTTGGTTTCAGCTACTCAATCGGCCGGAATCATGTCAGCAGTGGAGGAACTTTTTTTTGGGCCTCCGAAGGTAGCACATAAGTCGCTTGAATCTCAATATTTTTCTATGAAAAAAAATACGTAATTGAGGTTAAATATAGCCAAACATATTCTTAATTTTCCGAAACACTTAATTGAGTAACTTTTTTCAAAAAAATTCCCGAAAATCACCCAAATTTTCAGCGTTCACACTGGTATAGCCCCTTAAACACGTTTTTTCTTGAAACGACGTTTTTCAAAATGATGTACACGCCTTTTCGACATCTAATGAACGGATTGGCTTGAAATTTGGTACACTTATTCAGTATAATTTAGTCTTGACGGACGTTTTTCTTCTAAAGATTCTTTCGTCATTAGTTATTATCAACAATGGTGTCATTTTCTCTCACAAAGTTAACTTTAATGAGTTACTTTAATGAAAAAAATTAATAATTTTAAAAATTATAAAAAATCTTTCAAAGGATTTTTCAACGTGGGGAGTTCAACTATGTACTTGATTTCGGTCACCCAGTTCATCAGAAACAAAAAAAAGAGTTTTATTCCTAAAGTAAACAGTATTGGCTAAGACTTGACAGGGCGTTTTTGTTATCTTGTCTGAATCATAAAAAAAAGGTTTAAGTTTGTTTGGGGTTAGGCCACTGCGACGGCCTGATAATCAGGGTTATTGAATAAAAATAACTTTATAGAAATAAGTAATATCATAAAAAATCGTTTGGACATTTATTTGCATGTACATTAAAAAAGTTTTGTACCAAATTGCATTATAAATATTGATAATTAATAAAGTTATAAATAATCTCGTGAAGGACCTTGGAACGTGGGAGCTCAACAGTGTACTAGAATGAACGTAGGGGGCTCAACAGTGTATAATGCACATTTATTTTTATGTGCGTTAAATCCAAACGATTTTTCAATCATCTTACTTATTCCTTCATAATTTTTTTTTAGTAACCATGACTTTCAGGTCTTTACAGCAGCCTAACCCCGTCAATTCTTTCGCGATAAGAATTAATAAAATACATTATAACGAAATACGTATTAAATAAAAAGTTTCACTATAAAAAGCGCTACGACATAATATATTATATTTCGAGTCTCGTTCTCGAGATTACATGGTAGTAGTGCTACTTCCACACGATAATGTCACGTAACTTCAGAGCTTCAAATAAAAAATGATGGTCGGCCGCCTAGCAACCCTATCAACACCCTCGATTCTTCATAATGTTTTTCGTGCGCGATACGGTCACACGCTCAGAGTTTGTGCTCATATATTTTTTTTTGTTTATACTAAATTTAACATGGGCAAATCTCGCAAGAGAAAAAGAAGTGATAATGCGAAGTTTTTGAAGAAACTCAAGAAGCTAGTTGACACGTTACCAGACTCCGCAACGGATTCGGATGAGGAGAATTGTCAACGCATCCACAGCGTAATAGTCCCCGTAAATGAAAATTCGGAGGAGTCAAACACGGAAAATTCTCGAGGTATTGATTCGTTCGCCCGAGAAAAGGAATTTAGAAACATCTCGGCGGCTTAGTCCGTACGAAGGCAGTCTCTCAGAGTACTGCCTTGAGTTCCATGCGGCACGTCTCGTGCACGTCTCGAATATATAACCCTTTTATTAAACTCGGCGGCATTATCCGTACGAAGATAACCCTTCAAGGAGTTATCTTGAGTTTACCAAAGAAGGCATTGATGCACTTGGGATCAGCGATGACAGGTATGTAATATTTTATAGGTCGGACTCCGGAAAACGAAGTTGAAGTGATTTCCCAGCATTCAACAGCAAAATCCCCACGCGAGCCAGACAACATCCACTCACAGGATTTTTTGGCAAAGTCGACAAACAATGACGTAGAGCAAGCACCTCATTTGTTGGATGACGAAACATTACGAATTCTCGGTCTCGATACAAGTATCACAGCCCCAGAACTGCAGCTTAATTCGAGCTTAGCCAATAATTGGCAAAAATGGATCGAGGGAGGTCTTAAACGAGAAGAGCAAGCCGAAGTCTTGGCTAAGTACTCGCGTAAAGGAAACTGTCATCTCGAAGCACCAAAGATCAATCCTGAAGTCATTGCATCTCTGTTTGAGTCAGCGATAAAAAGAGATAAATATTTAATGAATGCGCAAAACATTCGTGGGTCCGCTCTAGCAGCTTTAGGTACTGGCATAACACTATTATTATCGCCTAAAGAAGAAGGAATCGATGAGTATCAGCTGTTGGAGTGCCTCGCGGATGCTGGGCGCTTGTTAACGTGTGCTCACCGCCTGGATACAATTACTCGCAAGGCTCTTATCACCCCGTATATTGATAAGAAAATGAAGAGTATGCTCGATGAAACAAAACCCGATGTATTTCTATTTGGCGAGAATTTGGCAGAAAGGCTCAAGTCCTCGAAATTAATTGAAAAAGCGGGGTTGGAGGTGAAATCTCAGCCGACTGTAGCGAATTTACCCATGCGTGCACCTACTATGGGAAACTGGCGGGGCCCACCTGCCAAATTGAATCAGGGAAGACCTCAGGTGGGCAACAGAGTTATCGAAAACTCACCAAATTTCAACGACGAGGGGAGTCATCGCGAGATCACCAACGCGACTGGCGCAGGACTTACAACCAATCCCGAGGTTTGAGCCGACCCAACACTCTTCAACGCAAGCGATAGAGGTAACAAAAATCGCGGGACGCTTATGCAAGTATATAAAGGAGTGGAAACAAATTACGAAGGATCCCTTTGTACTTAACTGCGTGACAGGCTACAAAATCAAGTTCGACTTGCCGGTGTATCAAGATAGTATTCCATCACTCGCCTTGTATAATTCTAATAGTCAATGCGAAGAGTTAAGAATAGCCATACAAAGATTAATATCTATCGGTGCAGTGAGGACCTGTACTCCGTCCCCAGGACAATTTCTGTCATCCTATTTTTTAGTACCGAAGGCAGACGGATCAAAACGATTTGTGCTGAATTTAAAAAAGCTTAATACTTTTATTGTGACAGAACATTTTAAAATGGAGGATCTGAGAACAGCAACAAAATTAATCTCCCAGCATGATTTCATGAGCAATATCGATCTGCAAGATGCATATTTTTTAATACCAATGCATCGCGAGAGCCGGATTTATTTAAGGTTTTCATTCGAAGAACAATTGTATGAGTTCACTTGCCTACCGTTTGGGTTATGTACGGCACCGTTTATTTTCACCAAAGTTCTGAAACGGGTTGTTAATTATTTGAGAAGAAAGGGATTCATTTCAACAATTTACTTGGACGATATTTTATGTATCGGCACCAGTTCCCACTCTTGTATTGAAAACGTTGAAATAACGGTGAACACACTTCAGTCTCTTGGTTTTTTGATCAATTATAAAAAGAGCAACTTAATCCCAAGGACAAATTGTAAGTTTCTGGGACTCATCATTAATTCCGACAGAATGACAGTAGAGTTACCGGATAAAAAACGAGTCAGAACGTTGGATCTAATCGAGAAATTTAGTAAAAAATCGGTTGCCTGATGTAAAGTCGGTTTACTGACGATAGTTGAACGTGACAACGTCATAAGAAAATACTGATGGAAAGGTTTCATTTTTCAAAAGAAAATTTTAATTTTGTTTGTTTGATAGATATTTTGTATGGATATAGAGAAGGAGGTAAATGGAAATCACAATTGAATTGATCAAGTTACATTTATTTGTACGCATAAATACAATTATGTCAATTTTTTTTACAATATACATATTTTTTACAAGTATGAATATGTTTGAGCAATTGTTTTACAACTTTTATTTTTTCATAAAATTCTTCGTTCAGAAAATCATTTTAAATTTACAAAATACTTGAATAAAATGTATTGTTTAAATTTCTACGCGACTGTTAAAATTTAATTTTTGATTTTTTTATTTTATAATAATAAATTTTGTATTGACATTATTTCTTTCAGCAAGTGAACTGAATAAAAGTTGTTGTTCAATTAGTTACTTAATTATTTTTGCAAATTTAATTGTAATTTGTTGTAAAAAAGTAATAATTTTGAATAATTTATTATAAGAATAAACTGTGATTAAATTATTGTTCATAAATCTTAAATTTAAAATTTAAAAATTGGAAACATCATTAAAATTTTTGTAACTCTAGCTTTTAAAAAGCCCGCCGCAATGTGTTTGATATAGGAGAAAATTATTCCCTTTGACGGCTGGCTGGTCCAACCTGTCATTTCAGACACGTTGTTATGATATGTGGAAGATTTAACATTTATGTTTTAATTTTTTGAAATCATAGCTACGCTCGATAATTATTTCGATCGAATAGTAAAGCAATTGATTTTTACTCACCGTGAAATAGTTCTGTTAACTTATTGTTATAGTTTTGTCAATTATAGCATAAACTACAATCGCTGCACTAGCGGACCGATGCTATTTATTTTAATGATGAAAGCACGAATATTCGACAATATATCACTGAACATATATTTAATATCGAAAGAATCATTACCTTTATCGCCGCAATTATCGTTGCTATAAACAATTCACACCACATTCACTTTTCACTGCACTTCATACTTGACGAAAACATGTACATGTATTATTGTATAGCAGCTGTCCACGCGGACGCATCGCTCATGGCTTCTGCACACTGCGCGCGATGGGCGACAAGCGATGAGCGATATCCAATGAGAGCTCGAGTATGACGGAAATGCTCTATGAGAGTGACGTTGCCATTGGAAATCGCTGATCGCTCGTCGCTCGTCGCTCGCAGTGTACAGAGGCCATCACTCAAGTAGGAGAGAGACAAATGTCGAACGCTGCCGAACGCTGCCGAACGCGGAGGCCGATTGTACCTCTTTGTCGCTCGTTCCGCGCTCTCGCTTACACTTCAAGCCTTAAATGGAACGCCTCAGAGCGAGGTAACGGCGATGAGTCATGCTTTTTCGTGCGTGCAGCCGGCTCCATCGAATTATAAGACGTTATCACGTCAAAAATCTTTGTGTACGATCAGAGAGTTTGCCCATTTTCTCGGGATATTAGTAGATTGTTGCCGAGCTATAGAATACGGATGGCTGTATACAAAAAGATTCGAAAGAGAAAAGTATTTGAGCTTATTAATTAATGACGGTAATTATGACGCTGAGATGATACTGCCGAAATATTTACAAGAAGAGTTCCAATGGTGGAAGAAGCAGGCTCCGATCGCGAGAAACTCAATAAAATCATTTCAATTCACCAAAGAAATTTATTCGGACGCGTCAAAAACCGGCTGGGGTGCTTTCTGTAATAATGAAAGTGCGCGCGGTTTCTGGAAAGATTGGGAAAAAGACCTGCACATTAATCAGCTGGAGCTTATAGCAGCTTGGATGGCATTAAAATGTTTTGCAAAAAATTTGAAAAATTGCGAAGTACTATTACGCGTGGATAACACAACAGCGATATCGTACATAAACCGTATGGGAGGTGTTCAATACTTGGCCCTCAATAAGATTGCGTCGGATATTTGGAAATGGTGTGAAAAAAGACAAATTTGGATATTCGCATCATATATAGCGTCCAAAGAAAATGTAGAGGCCGACAGAGAATCCCGTATAAAAAATATCGATACGGAGTGGGAGTTGTCACAAGCGGCTTATAACATTATAGTTTCAAGCTTTGGTAAACCAGAAATAGATTTATTTGCGACAAGGACAAACACGAAATGTATTGAATATTGCGCATGGCATCGAGACCCTGAGGCAACTGCCATAGATGCGTTCACAATTGATTGGGGATCGATCTATTTTTACGCATTTCCTCCATTTTCACTAGTACTAAGGACGTTAAGAAAAATTATAGCCGATCGAGCTACTGGAATCGCAGTAGTACCAAACTGGCCTTCGCAACCTTGGTTTCCGATATTTAAAGATTTATCAATTGCCAAACCTGTGGAATTGCGGCCGTCTGAATCATTATTGTTATCGCCCTGTAGGTCCCTACAGCACCCTATGGCGAAGACTCTGTGTTTGATTGTCGGGAAGTTATCCGCGAAGCATATCGCAGGAAAAATTTCTCGGAATCCGTAATTCAGGTGCTGGTAGCATCACTCGCGGACTCGACTTGGAAGCAATATACCCAGCCTATACGTCTTTGGATGCAGTTTTGTCATAAAACAAACACGGATCCATACAACGCCTGAGGCAGCGCCTGAGTTGACTCAGGAGCTGCCTACGGCACAATAAATTCTATGCGAGCAGCAATATCATTGATTTCAGTTTAAAATATATCGGAAAACGTTGATATACGGAGATATTTTAAAGGCCTATTCAGACTCAAGCCAATGAGACCGAAATACGATGAAATATGGGACGTATCCCCGGTGTTGGATTTTATTTCAAAACAGTATCCTCTGAGTAAATTAAGCATTCAAGAACTATCAGAAAGACTGGTTACACTATTAGCATTAGGTACTGCCCATAGGGTTCAGACATTCACGTTTATGAAGTTGGAAAATATTTCACAATCATCTGAGGGTTTCGAAATAAAAATAACGGATCTGATTAAAACATCGCGACCTGGTACGTACCAACCACTCTTGATACTGCCATGTTTCAAAGAAAAACCAGAATTATGTATAGCAAATAATTTTAAGACGTATTTGGAAGCTACGAAACCCCTGAGAGGCGATATAAGCAATGTATTAATAACGTCAAGAAAGCCATATAAGGCAGCTTCTGCTCAAACTATTAGTCGATGGATTCGAGCAACATTGATGAAAAGTGGCATCAGCAACAAATATACAGCGCATAGCACCAGGCATGCAGCCACTTCGGCGGCATTGGCAAAAGGAGTGGACATTGCTATTATAAAAAATACAGCTGGATGGTCCAAAGAGTCACAAGTATTTGCTAAGTTTTATAATCGACCAATCGGTTTAAATAAAAAGGGTTTCGCGTCGACTGTTTTGGGACAATAGTATTAACATATCTTGCGTTCTGTTCTTGGATATGTTATTTCAAGTTGTATGTTACGTCTATATAAAGACCAGTTAAGATACTGCGTTTGTGTTGTGTGTTATAAAAATAATAAATCAAGTTATTAGATGTGATAAAATAGCTAAACATCTACCATGTAATCTCGAGAACGAGACTCGAAATATAATTAAACGATCAAACGAACTTACCTAGTGAAGTTCGATCGTGATTATATGAGAGTCTCGTTCGAGATGATTACATCCCACCCAAAAAAGGTTCACAGAAACTTAAATTGATTTTCCCGCCCTCTTTTCGGTATTTGTTCAATGATTATATTATTTTTATAATTCGAAAAGGCTTTAAACAATATGAAGAATCGAGGGTGTTGATAGGGTTGCTAGGCGGCCGACCATCATTTTTTATTTGAAGCTCTGAAGTTACGTGACATTATCGTGTGGAAGTAGCACTACTACCATGTAATCATCTCGAACGAGACTCTCATATAATCACGATCGAACTTCACTAGGTAAGTTCGTTTGATCGTTTAATTATTTCGCAAAAAAAATAATAGAACCGTTGTTATATGTTACAGAATTATGCGAGACGAAATCTCATTCCCGTCGTATAATTGTCATGTTACAGGATTACACGATGGGAATGAAATTTTTCAACAAAATCCTTCTTGACTCTTGGATTCGTTTAAGTTTTGCTTTTCAATCACGAATTACTAACAGCCGAACGAGAATCTCCCGAAACTTGACCCCAAATCGTGAAAACCCGACAACGATTGTAGAAGTAAACAAATTCTACGGTCTATTAGAACATAACAATTGAACCTACTCCGTTGAATTCACCTTTATTTCAAAAGCGACTTCGATTTTATTTTCGTTTGTCTCATATGCTCAATTTTTCTCATATTTTTTTCCCAGGGCAATGGACGATTATTTCAACTGAAAATGTCTGTCTTTATGAAGAAAACCTAGTACAAATATTTCAAAACTACGAATAATTCTGAAATCACAATAAACTTGGATCGTGAAATTTTATTTGCAATTTTTTTTTATTACCCGCGCTCGTGCATACCTTTCATCTATATATATTGAGGGAAGGTAGGATAGTACTGAAATTCTCGTTGCATATATATCGCGGCACTCTCGTCGGGATGTATCGGTGCTCGTGTGTCACGACGGGTGTACAAACTTTCGGACACCAATATATATTTTTTTCTCACCTCTCTTTCTCTCACACTTTCGAGCACATCCGCGAGAGACACACGCGAGAGTGTCCGTACCGCGAGTTACGTTCCTACCAAATTTTTGTGTTCGTACACACGTAATACCTACCGCGTATACGCCACGCTTTTTTGTTTTCAACGTCTATGGGACATTCCTTGCCCAGTTTCGAGTAAAAAAATTCAAATTTTCCAAATTGTCAAGTTTTTCCAATATTTGCCGCGATGTTTCGGGAAATTTTTCCTTCTGGCTGTCAGTGCGTTGGTATTGAAAATGGAAACTTTCGAAACAATATTTTAAAAAAGCAAAATTTCATTGAAGAGTCTTCATTATTAATAAATTCAATTATTAATTCAATTAATAATCAAATTGAATTTTTGAATCTAAACTGATTAATCTGATAAACCATTATGATTCTCCGATTTATTCATTCAAATTAATTAGGTAAATTAATGATATTTATTCGATTAAATGCAATTAATTACTTATAAAATTGGAGTCCATATTTAATTAAATTTAATTTAAGACACGTATATATATATATATATCTCATAAAAATATATTTCGTTATTTCTTTTCGCGAAAAAATTAATGAACAGACTTAAATTTTCTCCAACCTTCCCTATCACGCTGAGGTCCTAAATTTTGAGGAAAACGTCTACGCAATAGGAATTCAATATTTTCATCAGTTTTTTGTTTGTTTTCAAGAAAGGCCCCGTACATGCCTGCGCGTATGTATATATTTGTAAAATGCGAGACGAAGAGCAGCAGCAAAGGCACCAGCGACGGGCGAATTGGCGCCTGGTACGTACGGGGGTGTTGGGATTTATCGCCACTCGGTCATCGTCGTCGTCGTCGTCGTCGTCGGGCACACGAGATACCCCGTCGTTTTTTCAGGATTCACGTTCACCGGTCCATCTACCAAGCGCGGCAATACCGAAAACAAAATTCGGCGCCACGACGTTTCACCTCACGTGCACACACACATGTGTCTATATATATATATATATATATATATATATATATATATATATATATATATATATATATATATATATATATATATATATATATATATATATATATATATATATATATATATATATATATATATATATATATATATATATATGTTTGAATATTCGTATTGCCGGCGAAAGGTTCGGCAACATTTTTCGCGGTTTTTTAAACGGAAGCTGCCGTAGAAACAAAATATCTACATAATTTTTATTCAAAAACTGTCTAGTTTTTTTTGTAAACGCCCTTTTTATCCTCTTCATATTTTATTTCATATTTCCAAGCTTCATAGTTCTCGAGATCCGGCCTATTTTAGAAAAATGCAGTGCTTTACAAAATGCCAAAAGACGTCGCAGTTTAAATCGGAAGGAACGTTGTTTTGGAAGCAACGTCAAGGTACATGTTAGGCCCTTGGGCCCTTTCAGAAAAAAATACTATCGTCGTTTGCCAAAAAATGACACGCGACTTTATGAGAGTAGGGAAATCGAAAAAATAAATAAACAAATGTGTTCAAGATCCCCCAATGCAGAAAAAAGGGGATAGATGGATAGATAGGTAGATAGATAGATAAACGACAATAAGAAAAAGTACAATGGGGCTTGTTTTTGATATTTTAGATACTACCTGGGAGTACAAAATTATAAAAAGCTCAATCGAGTTTGTTTTTATATTTTTCAAAAACTACCTAGGAGAAGAAAATAAAAAGTAGTGGAGAATTAAAAAGAGCACAATGGAGTTTTTAAAATTTATTTTGCCAACACTACCTAGGTGTAAGGAATTCAAAAAAGCAGAATGGAGTTTGTTTTTCTATTTTTCAATAACTACCTAGGAGGAGAGAATAAAAAGTCGTATTTTTTTAAAAGCACAATCGAGTTAGTTTTTATATTTTTCAACTACTACCTAGGAGCAAAGAATAAAAACTAGTCGCAAATTTAGAAAAAAGCATAATAGAATGTGTTTTTTTTATTGTTCGAATACTACCTCAGTATAGTGAATAAACGATAGCATAGAATACGAAAAAAGGACAATTGGCTTTGTTATTGTATATGTCAAATCCTACCCCAGACCTTCCAGACTTTTTTGGCCGAGATTTGTAACTTTTCTTGCTGGCTGAAAATTGGAAAAGTGTTTTCGTACTTTTCGCCAGTAGTGTACATATATGTACACTTATGGTATTGTATATATACGTGTACATGTGTGTGTGCGCATGCGTGTGTGTGGGAAGTCATATGGATACGGGCATTTAACGCCGTCTCACAGCGGAGATCGATGTACGTCCTCGTTTCCTTCGACCCGCGGCCGCGCGAGATCTGCCCCTCGCCAGTCACCCAAAAAAATCTCATTTTGCAACGCACACCTCTCAACCTTCTATTTTTAGCGCCGAGTTATTTTACGCACGACGAGGAGACAATTTCGTGCCATCCGAAAAATGTTGCATCGGTCAAGTTCCTCGATTACCTCGCATAAATTTAAGGACACGTAATGCCGAGTGATACTTGATAAACGGGAACGCTGCGAGGGCAGAAGAAAGTTTTTTGTACATTCTATCGTCGAGAAAAAAAATCATTAAACAAATTATAACTTAATAAAAATGATTAAAAAATTAAACAAAAATAATTAAATAATTAAAGAAAAATGATTGAATAAGTAAATAAAAAATTATAAACACAAAAAATTAGAATCAAATAAAATAAAATTCTCAAAGATGCATTTTGAAGTGGACAAATGAAATTTAATTCCAATGGGATCAAGTTTTTTAGGAGTGCTTCGTATTGAGCATTTATTTATTTTCATTCTGCTGAGCCAAAATCGAATTTTGATTATTGTCCGGAATGCTAATCGTTTTCTGGCAAATACTATTCAACGCGAAAATAGGTGAGATTTTTTTTCGAAGAGGACTCGAAAAACCATTAACTATAATATTTTTCTCTATGGCAAAATCTGCGGGTCAGAGCATTAAAAAAAACATAGCCACCTTATAATTGTCACTATATATATAGCGGTGGTATATAACAGGAAACTAATATTTCGTCGTTCCCATCGACGGGGCTTCGAAACACTACTCACCTGCTACCGGTATGGTCTCGAGGCCTTCGAATTGTCACCATATGTTTGCCACGTACATGTATTCACGTTCACAGAACCACCCAAACCAATTTCGTTCGCTCGTGCAAATTCCCGAGGTGCTTAGTCTCGTGAGCTGCCGGTACTTTGGGAATATCCCACCGATACATCCGAACCGGCCACATTTTCCGTTTCCTTGCACAAATATTATTCACATTTCTTGTTTCTCGTACAATAGGCATGGGCTTCGACGAACCTGAACAGAAAATTAAATTGGTAGAACGAAAATCCATTTTTCCTGAAATAGGTATAAAAACAGTCCATGCACAGATAGAAACGAGATCGGATTCATTTTTTTTCAGAACAGAATAAAAGTATAGACATAGAAGTTTTTTATTGTTGGTTGACATACAAATATTGTTGTATGAAGGTGAAACATTATTTTCGGGTTTGAAGTATTCGGAGTAGGAAAAGTTTTGACAAGTACCTTTTTAGGCGTGAAAAAAACTTACTAAACTATTTCTGGTTGGTAACAATTTTTCTAGAGGAAAAAATGTCTATTCGGCCAATTTTTGTAGAGAAAACAAAAATTCTATCTGGTGATGTTTTTTTTTCTCGACAAAACTCGAAAGTTTCTGGTTTGTTTTGTACATTGTTTTAATAGGAGGTTTCTACTTTGTTTGGGCAAAAAATGTTCGATTCTTCACCAATTTTTATTTAATTTTTACTATCACCTATTTTCACCGGATTTTGAAAAAGTTCGTTTTTTCGATCGTAATTTTCATATAAAAACTGATATATTTTTTGCAATTTTCAATTAACCGAAAACCGCGCTCCTACTTGACTGTTAAGGCAATCTAAGAAGCTACAATAAAAAATGTCAAGTCGATTGGACGAAAATTGTTCGAGTTGTGCTGCGTGCCGATTTCAAAAACACGGTTTTGAGAAAACCGTATTTGAAGTGTTCGGTCTAGTCAACGGTTTTATAGGCCCTACAGCTGACGACTTTTTTCGTAATCTAATGCCACCATTGGCATAAAATAAAACAATTTTTAGTCGGTAACTTTGTCCCCAAAGATAATAGGCTTACAAGAGTCGAGAACTGCGTCTATCGGCGTGGCATCGCTGAAGGCCCTTTTCAGCGCTCGGAGACTCCCCTCAAAAATAGCTCGAAATTCACTTTAAAACAGTTTTTTCAGCTATAAACGAATATGCATTATATTTTTGACTGTGCAAAGGATTTTTTCAAAGTGTTTGAAAAAAAAAAGATTCTCCGATAATTTTACAGTGGTGTCCTCCCTTAAAGTGAAACTGAAGTTTATGTGCGAATAAAATAAAACGTTTCATACTTACCTAATTTGCTATGCCTGCACCACAGAGTTCACCTTCCTCTTTTTTTAAAAAGAAGAGATACAACAAAAACAATTTTTTTTTGCCCCAAGAAAGTAGAAACCTCCCTTAAGGAAAAAAACTATTTCCTTTTACTCCTTTTTTCAAGCAAAAGAGGAATGTTCAGTCCGTCTATTTTTTCAGAGCAACAAAAACATTTTCTTTTTTATTTTTGTATGCAAAATAAGGATTTTTAGTCGTTGAACATGCTCTAATTTTGTTTTCAAAGTGCGCGTTGTTAATTATTTCGAATTTATTTATCGGGTTCGTTCGAGCTGATGAGTCGTCTTTACATGCCTTTCGGTCCCAGGGCAAAGGAATCTCAATGAGATATGCAATAAAGCAATTAGACTTTTTGTAATGGTCCCCAAAACAGTCACGCACATGGTTGGCACAAAGTCTCGAAAAATTGGCTATTTTCGTATATCTGCGAAAGGCGAAAAATCGTCGATTTTCAATGAGAAAACGTTGCCCGAACAGATACAATGGACTTTTGCACGAGGAAACGGAAGAGACGAGTGTCGAGCATATGGTAAGATTCGAAGATTCCGAAGACGACGGCTCGAGACGGAGGCACGAACCTGTGAGAATTTTTCGATTTCTTATGATCTTTCTTCTGGTTGTCTGTGGCACAGATTTTCCGTCGGTAAACGAAGACACGTGGTCTCGTATTTTTCGTCGTTAGACGAAGACAGAGAGAGAGAGGGGGGGGGGGGGGAGACTGCAATATAATTTTAATAATTTGTGCCCGATCACGTAGTCGAGATTGTAAAAGTATTTCGATCAATGTCACGTGGATTACCGATTTTTTATGTACAGAGGGGCATATCCGCTTCGCGAGTTGTGTTGGGCCATTGATTGGGTTTCGGTTTGTCCCTTGATGTGAATTTCATCATCAAGGGATAAACCCAAGCAATCCGAACTGATCGTCGTTGGTGCTACTTTTAAATACACATATATTTTGATTCAAATAATAGTATCAATTTTCTATTGGTTAGCGGTCAATCAATAATAAATGCATAAATCACGATTTAGTTATAGGCACAAATTCATTACAATGTAATTGACAATTTAAGTTTGATTTATAGCCATTTAATTTATTATGGCTTGTAGTTTCACTGTCGTTCGAAAAAATTATACGGTGAATTATCATTAAATTTATATTTATAATATATACATCATGCTTGGTGTAATTACAAGCACAAATTCGATGCAATTGAATTAATAATGCATCGTCCCTTGAAGGAATTTACGCAATTTGATTTATAACCATTAAATTTATTCCGGATTATAGTTTTATTGTAATTCGAAAAAAAGGTATATAGTGAATTATCATTCAATTGATTGGAAAATATATATCGCGCATGATGTAAGTCCAGGCATACATTCAATGCAATTCAATTAATGATGCAATATCTCTTGATGGAATTCGCGAAATTCGATGTCTAGCCGATTTTTTTTGCTGCTTATAGTTACATCGTAATAGAAAAAAATTATATTGTAAATTATCATTCATTTGATTACAAATGCATGAGTTAGATATGCAATAATTATAGGTATACATTCATTGCAACTCAATTAATAATTCATTATCTTTTGATAGAATTCGCGAGATTCGTTTAATAAGCATTTTATTTGTCTCGAATTATAGTTATATTGTAATTCGAAAAAATGATGAAATATCATTCAATACATATATATATATATATAAAAGACTAAGTCCTGACACTGACTGACTGATCGATTCATCATCGCCCAGCCTAAACCGCTCAATGTAGAAACGTGATATTTGAAGGGCATGTTGATTTTATTATGTACGCACCATTTAAAAGGGGATTTTTTCGATATTCAACCCTTAAGGGGAGAAAAGGGGTAGCAAAGTTTGTATGGAAATTTAAAACCGTCTGGTCGGATTTGCTTGAAATTTGGTATTCGCGCTTCTTGACAGAATTAATAAAACACGTACGTCAGCGTTTTTAGAAATTCAACCCCTAAGGAGAGGAAAGGGGTGGCAAATTTGTATGGGAAATAGAAAAAATCTGGCCAGAAGATTTACTTGAAACTTAGTATAACTGCTCATAGACACAATTAACGAAATTTCACCGTTTTTGGAAATTCAATCCTTAAGGGGAAAAAGGCGTAGGGAAGTTTGTGTGGTAAGAGAAATATCTGGTCAGATTTACTCGAAACTTAGTATCAACGCTCTTCAACACAATTCTGCGTGTTCCTTAATTAAACATTTCAGGAGCACATTCGACACAAAGCTGCACGAGGGACACCGCGGGCGGAAAGCTAGTTGGTTATAAATGCATACGTCAGGTATGCTGTAATTGTAGGTATAAATTCATTGATATTCAAGTAATAATGCATTATCGCTTGATGATGAAATTCGGTTTATAGGCGATTTTTTTATTGCGGTTAATAGTTACATTGTAATAAAAAAAATAGTTTGTCAATTATCATTTAATTATGATAAATGCATACACCAGGTTTGCTGTAACGATAGGTATAAATCCAGTGCAACTCAATTATTTATCTATTATCTGTTGATACAATTCGTGAAATTCGATTACAAGCCATTTTATTTATTTCCAATATCGTAATATGAAAAAAATTGTACAGTAGATCATCACTTAATTGATTATAAATGCATATTCAAGGCATGCAGTTATGCACTATGTCGAAAACGCGTTAAAAAAAATACAAAACTTACTATTTTCCTTAATTCCTTTTTTCTTAATAACCCTTTCCTAGTTAGTAAACAACCCTTGATACGACAAGGCCCTAAAATCCATTCGCGTCCGACAAGGACCAAAATCCAATTTTCCGACGTACACCAGGAAGAGCACTGCCTCAAACCGACCTAGCCTTGCCAGTATATGACACAAAATCAAAAACTTAAAAAAAAATAGGGCGCAAAATGGACTCTTTTTTTCAGACAGTTACCATTAAGGTAGTGCGAGCGCGCAATCTTGATTTCTATCGATTTTGTTCAAATTTCAACCAGACATTGTTCATATCATTATGCATGTTTGAGTGAAATTTCAGAACAGTCGACTTCTTAGATTGGGAGATATTGGGTTTTAAAATTGCAACTTTTAACACTGCAGGGTCTGCATTGAAACTTGGACAGAATAATTTTCCGTAAAAAATATTTGTCCCCTATAATAAGAGGACATGGCAACACCGCATCGTTCCACGTATCCAATGACGTGAGTTTGCGCGGCATATTAAAAATAATACTGCAAGACAAATTTTTATTTGGAAGTAATTTTTAATCGAACAAAGTTATCAATTAGTTATGAGTGAACTAACACTTTCATTTGTTAATGAAGATAACATAAACAATATAAAATATTAATATTTATCATGCAAATAATGTTTTATGACAACATCTTTAACTTTAGGAACACGATAATTATTTTTTTCTCAAAATATTGATCAAGACTGTTCTGCGGTGTTGCCATGTGTCTTTTTATTATAGGGGACAAAAATTTGTTACAGAAAATTATTCTGTCTAAATTTCAATGCAGAACCTGCAGTGTTCAACGTTTCCAGTTTAAAACTCATTATCTCCCAATCTAAATAGCCGACTGTTCTGAAATTTCACTCAAACATGCATAATGATATGAACAATGTCTGGTTAAAATTTGAACAAAATCTATAGAAAACGAGATTGCGCGCTCGTACTACCTTAAGGTGTATTCTCACTTTAGACGCTAAAAAAGGCTATATTCATGAATTTTTTGATAGTTTTATATTATAAATTGATATTAAAGTTGTTACACTTAATAAACACCCTTTCGAAATACATTTTTTAAACATTGTTTATTTAGGTCACTATTTATGGACGAAAATAAAAGTTAAAAAATCTCCTAAAAATTGTAAGTCTGCGCTGTTGATGAAATCTCGGAGAGCGATCGTCCGAAACAAAAAAATTTAATGGTTTTAGATTCAGTATGTTAATGGCTATAGCGCATATCGAACGATTTTTGATATATGCAAAAATAACAAAAAGGCGGACATTTTTCGAAAAAAAAAAAAAAAAAAAAACGACGGTGTATTTATTGAGGATAACAACTTTTATATCAATATCTATAATATAAACCTATCAAAAAAATTCATGAAGACAGCCTTTTTTAGCGTCTAAAGTGAGAAGACCCCTTGAATTTTGTATTTCTCTTCGGTAACTGCCGTAATGACATTTCAATTGATCAAGAAAATTGGTTTTATTTCTGCTTCAGATGAATGGAAGCTTCGGAATCATGTCAATCGCCTCAACCCTTTACCTTCTCGTCCATACATAAAGGTCCATAATCTTTTATATTTTTTTTTGCAAGTTCTCGAAACATCAAGAAAAATACTAAAAAATGAACGACAAAAATATTTTATGTTTTTTTTTTTAACAAAACCGAAAAAAAAACGCTCGTATTTTAGGCATCTAGACTAGAATACTGCCTTTCGACAACGGTTGATCCAAAATAGCTGCCCATTCACAACCGACCAGCGAGCCCGAGAAATCCGAGTAATTATCGAACACTTGTTCGCCCTCGGCGTTCTCGACTTTTCCGGGGATTCCACAAGTTCTAATCCACCGGGAAAGTCTCTTGGCGAAAACAAAGGCAGCATTGCCATGCGGGTGTAAAAGGAAGAGCGAAAAAACCCACGGTCACCAGCAACGCCACCAGTCGGGTCTCACTCCGAGAGAGGTTTATTATACCTCAGGTCAGAGCGGGAGAAAGGGAGAGGGGAGAGGAGAGAGAGAGAGAGGGGAAGATATTTCGGTGGTGACGGAAGGTCTGTCATGAAAATCTCGGGGAAACACCGAAAAGGGTCGTCATCATCGTTCTGGCCTCCTCGACAGGGTCTTAAGGACTTTTAAGGTGCCTTCGGTCCTTTGTTGGGACACGTACCGGTGCAATGTTCCCCCAATTTTTGCTGGTGGTACATTTAATCGCTACATGCGCATATACTCACACATACCTACTGCACATGCCCAGTACCTTAGCTTATAGTTAGTCGCTCGTGTCCATAAAAAGTTAATGCCCTTATTGGACCGTTTGCTGGTGGCGTGATTTTCCTTCCGTCCCTCCGTCAATTGCCACCCGGAATAGGGGTCGGAATTTTGCTGGTGGTTGTACTATCTCTCGTGTGAGCTGGACAATGGAGACCAGTTCGTGGATTGCGCCCCTACCTTCGAAGACATTTCCTCCGGGAAAACCCCTTAATGACCCTACAAAGCTTTTCAATGCATTCGCGTATAATCGCGAGAGAAAGTGAGGGCTATTGCAAATGTGTGAGAAAACGAACGCCAAGTAGATTAAAGTATGTCCCTGTGTATATATAGATATATACATAGGGAAGTTGTGCTCAAGATGACATACTTCTTCTTTTGCGAGAAATATTTGAATAAATGACGTTGTACGAATTCAAAGCCAAGTCTATATCCATAAAGGTTTATTATCGCAATGAAATAATCAGTTTTAGGACAATAGTTACTTAAATTTAAAAAAAAAACCGGTGCGATGGTCTAGTGGTAGCGTGTTCGCCACTAAACCAGCGGACCGGGAGGTCCCGGGTTCGAATCCCAGTCGCGTACATTTCGTCGTGAAATGTTGTTCCTCGGCTGCGGCCGCAAGAGGGGGAGGGGGAAACAGGGAGAAAGATGGAGAAGAAAGGAGTAAACAGTAGAGAAAAGAAACGGGAACAATGAGGGGAAAAAATAGGCAACAAACGCGAAAAGCGTGTACCTAAGGAAAAAACCAATAAAAAATAGAAAAATAAGAAACCACATTTAGGTCGACGTGTGTAAGACTACATACTTCGGTCCGGTATGACATATGTAGGTATGTCATGGTACACACGTCGACCAAATTATGCTCAGATACATTAATTTCTGGGTTAAAGGTTAGTTTATAGCAACCAATATTTACTGGAACATTATTATAGTGACGATGAAGTGCCTACGGCACGGTAAAATCTTTTGATGCTAAAAGCCAACCCATTGTATTCTTTTTTACAGCTTCAATGGTGTTGGTCGTGTGTTCTTGTGACTAGCTCTTACGTGTCGAGATTCGTTGATAACAGTCAGGCATCCTATAACGATATTCCAAAAATCTGATTTTATATCCGGTTTTATATTTTATAACGCATCAGTGTGAGATAACATAGTGTGTCATCTTACACCGACGTCTGGTATGTCTACCTACCCATAAGTGAATGCAGATTTTTTTTTTGTTGTGACAAAACTATGGCGTTCGAAAATCCGTTGTGCAGTATTTGTGAAGTACAATGATCCTAGATTACGAATAAATTTGTTTAACTAGAAAACATCTTACCCGACGGGTATTTTTAGCACCAAATAATAACGTGGTCAGTTTTTTTTGCATTTTGAAGTCGAGAAAATATTTATTAGAAGCTCGCGTTCACCGACGGTTATTATAGATTTCACTACTAACAACACGTATTGGTCGACCATAGAATTTAGACACACACACACACACACACACACACACATATATATATGTAAGAATTATTGTCGTAAGTCGCAAGAAACCAGGGAATTTTATTTTACGACTGGCATACGCCTGGCACGTCTCGATGTTTATTGGAATTTTTTTTTGGATTCCAAATTCTTCCAAATTCTTCAGTAATTTGGATTTTTCTCCGACTTATTGGCATTGATGTTGAGGAACAATTGAGAAAGGGGAAGGGATGCGAAGTCGAATAAACGATAGGAATGGGAATTTCGGAACGCACGGAAAAAAAGTTCGATGAAATTGATAATTTTTCATTGTACGTCTGATCGCGATCGACAGGCTGTGCAGAGCAAAAAGTTTCAAAAGAAAATGAGCGAAATTCTTCTTTCAATTTGACAATCTGCGATATTATTAACATGGAAAAAAATTATCAAACATCGATGGTCACCGGTTTTCGTAAAATATTTTCGCTCGATGAACAACTTTTCCGAAGGGTTTACACCACCTTGTGGAAGGGCGTGAGATTTAAAAAAAACCTTGAGATCTAAAAAAATCGATTTTCCTTTCTAGGTTTATTATTTATACTTTCAAGAATACTTTGAGAGTTTAGACCTGTCGAAATTCCAATTATTACCAGAGTGATACTCAACCGATTTTCATGAAATTTATACCACATATTCTTTATGATATTATCTAGGATGCAGCGCAGAATTTTTTTAAATTGGGTACCGCGTTCATTTTTATCAATTTTTGATACTCAAAATATTGATAAAAATTAGTTTTTTTTTAAAGCTGTCATTAATTACCTTTTTTTACAAGATTTTTAATTTATTATTCAAACGATGCCTATCAGAGAAAAAAATTCCACCATCGGCAAGGATTTCAAAAAGGGTTCTACTACACGACTTATATGTCTGCCATTTTAAATTTTTTTCCATACGTTTTTTTTAATTTGCTCATAATATGATTATGGGATCATGAAAAATAAAAATTATTTTATATGTTTAATATTGGCGTCAAATTTTTAAATTATTTTTATACCGTTTCTAGCGCCAGAGTGGTGTAACTCCTTAAGTTTTAATTCTGTGGATCGCGATTGAACGCTTTTTCGAACGCCATCAAGCGTTTTCACTCAGCGATGGCTACCCAAAAATGGTATCCGGCTCCTCGAGTACACTGCCATTGCGCTCATTCTGTCCTAGTGTGTCTCTCATTCGTTGGACTTGACTCCATCTCGCTCGTCTCTCATTTATTCACGACTATTCAATTTAATCGGGATAGGTCTTCTCGGGGCCTGTCGATTTTTTTTTCTCGACTGGGGTCTCGCTCCGACCATTTGGTTCGACCCCTCGGCTGGGAGGGTCAATGGTATGCTAATTGCCAGCCAAAATACAAATGTGTTCTCTTCTCTCTCTCTCTCTCTCTCTCTCTCTCTCTCTCTCTCTCTCTCTCTCTCTCTCTCTCTTTCTCTCTCTCTTTCTTACACACACACATATACATATATGTATGTATGTATGTTCACACACCAATACATATGGACCACTACATAGACATATATGCAAATACACGACTGGCATGGTATAGTCTACCCAAAAGTCGACTTTTGATCAGAGATAATTAATTTTGACTCACGATTACAAAATTTACGTCCCTTTATGTCCTCGTACGGGAAGACGACCATATATTTCCATATTCGTGTATGGGTTACCGTCTAGTCAGATAGGTACGCTATTATAGTATTACGCGATTGATATCATACCTATTATTTCTTACACGATGTTTCTTTTTTTCTATATATCTATATATATATATATATATATATCTCTTCATTTGAATATGGATGCCCTTTGTTTTCTTCGTTTCTGGGTGAGGATGCAAAACGAGGCCTGATATTTTTACGCGCACTCGAAAAACAAAAAAACAACACGATGATTTTTTTCTCGCTTTTGCTTGAGCGTGTATATAGGAAAAGGTCTTTGAACCGACGACTGATCGTCGCGGACCTGATACCGCGGTGTGCACGGAGTTTGGTTGAGCGGGAGAAAAACAGAGAGAGAGAGAGAGAGAGAGAGAGAGAGAGAGAGAGAGAGAGAGAGAGAGAGAGAGAGAGAAAGGGAATGAAGAGAATTGAATAGCAGAGAAAAAGAGAGAAAGAAACAGAGAAGTTCGATGGAAAAGACAGAAAGAGAAATATAGCGACATGACGGAGAAAAAAGGGCAAGGGGGGAGGGAGGGTCTTAATGCCCCGTTGTCGTTGAATTGTTCTGCATAAATTGATGATGCACGAATGTGAGATCGCTCTCGCGTGATGCACACGCATCGAACCACACCACAAGCGCCGCATGTTTCCCCTTCGCCCTTGCCTTCGCCGTCCTTTTATTCTTCCTCACTCTAGCCCGTAAGGCCGGAGCCTGTATTGGAAGGTTCGAAAAATCATTTTTTTTTTACTGCTTAAATCGTTAGATAAACTATTCAAGAATATGTTTACAAAGTAACAGAGGCCAATTGTAAATATTTTCGAAGATACAAGGCCAAAAGCAGAGAAGCGATTCATATTTGATATTGATATTTCGTCCTATTGAAAACTTTGAAGAGCTTTGTCTCCAGTTTTCATTTTTACGATTTTTTTCAAATTGACGGGCGTGATAGCAAAAAGAAAGTAAACGACCTATTGAATCAAACCAAAGTTTATTTTTTTCGGTCCGAAAATCTCTTCTAAGTGAATTTAAAAAATTGTTGGAAAAGTATTATTAATTAGTTTTATAGCATGTTAAAGGGTTTTTGCTAATATATTTTTTTTCAAGCCTGAGAAAAGTTATAATTTCACGATTTTTTCAGCTTTTTCTTATTTCGCCCAGAAGAATAATGTATGAGAATTGAAAATTTTATTGGTTTTTTTGTTTCAGTCACGAATTACGAGCTGTACCTTTCCCGCCGATTGGGGAGTGCAGTCGCAAGACGCACATGAAGTAGGCTGATAAATCTGCAGTGATTTATTGTTTCATCTTGACGTTTTTTAAATACATTTCAAACATACATGAAAAGATACCTCAATGTTTACTGAACATTGAGGTTACATTTCCGGTTTGATAAAAAATCTAAATATATTTTTAACATATATTTTCAACAGTCTTTTTAACGATGTTTCAAGAATATGCAAAAACAACAATCGAAGGTTATAGGTCTCTAAATTTGGCCATGAAAAAAGGGTTGAGGCGGTTGAAATGATTTCAAGGCTTCCATTCATGTGAAACAGAAATAAAACCACTTTTCTCGATCAATTAGAATATCATTATGACAATAACCAACGAGAAAAAAAATATGAAAAATGGCGACTGTCTCAAAAAAAAACTTTTCGCCCAATTTTTTTCAGTTTTCAATTTTCGAAAAATAGTAATAATAATAATTTCGCAATGCCCGAGGTAGAGTCGATTGATACTGAAGGTCCTGCCGAATTTGAAGTCAATCGGTTGAATAAAACTCGATATTTTATGCCACAATCAGGTTGAAAGCAGTAGTTTCGAGAAAAAGTGTTTAATGGTACCAGGCAGCGAAAATAAGTCGAAAATGGGACAAATAACAAATGGCATTTGTGCAGAATCGAAACGAAATACATACATTTTCTTTTTTGCAACGTTTTTATTGGAGTTTCGGCTATTGAATTCAATGATTGAGGATTCAAAAAAAGAAATATTTACGGGCGATATTTGCGGATAAAGAAGACCACGCGCGTCTTATGCACTGCTCTCTCATTGCCACGATTCCCAGTGGCTGGTTGAAGTTTTCGGCAATTCCCAAACGCCATTCTCTTTAGGGGATGTTCTTGCGCAGACCGAACCTAGCATTTTTGGAAAATGTCAAAATTTGAAAATGTGCGGCTAAAATTATAACAATAATGATAAGTTGATTTATTACATAGACGTCGGTTGATTTTGTAGAGAAAGTTGATATGTTCATTTTTTTTTTAATCAAAGCGATATCTTCAATCGCTCTTGAGCTATCACGGCAAAACTAGTACAAAATGCTGTTTCGAGAACAACGCGTTTAAGGGGCTATTCTGGTGTGACGGCTCAAAAAATAAGTTATTTATAAGATTTTTTTTGGAAAACTGTTGCACGTATGAGTTCAAACGTTTTTTTCGTTTAACGGTCCACTCTTGTAGAATGGAAAACACCATCACTGTAACTGCTCATTTGCGACTGTTTTATTTGGAATTTTGTTTAAAGAAAGGAATGAAATACATGGTCAAAAGAACTGTCAGGTTTTAATAGGTAAATATTGAAGTATGTAAAAAAAAATTATTTGTTAAAATAATACAAAATGGCGGCGCACGAGTCGCTATAGTACTACGGGTTTTCAGCCAACCCTTTCCGTGGCACGCAGTAGAACTGCCGTAAATTCGTTAATAACATTGGTTTTAGCAGTCAAGTGTGAGAGGAAATTAAAAAATAATGATAAAACCAAAATATAGACGAGTTTTAAAAAAAGTTCTTTTTTCGACCTTAATTTTCATATCAAAAGTGATATGTTTTTTACAATTTTCAATTACTCGAAAAAAGCGCTCGCACTGGACTGTTAAAGCTATCTAAGAAGCTACAGTTCAAAATTCAAGTCGATTGGACGAAAATTGTTCGAGTTCTGCTGTGTGCCGATTTCAAAATCATGGTTTTGAAAAAAACATTTTTGTTTAAATTTTCTTGTAAATTTTTAAAAATAAAAATTTACATGAAATAAGTTCAATTTAGGCTTAATAACATAGCTTTTTTCCAAATCCCAAATAAATAATCCAGTGGACAAAACAATCGGTAAAAATAACCTTTTTCGGCCTGTCACAGTGATGTCCTCCCTTAAGTTCTCGCGCAGTACTACGGCACAAAAATTGCAACTTACATACTTACGACTTCTCGAGTAGAGCTTTTTCCGCGGCAACAATCGCGGAATGTCGGTTTTTTCCACCCTAGCTTCTTTTACCGATGTTTGCGAACTCTTGTCTGCATTCAACCGTTGGCCGTTAGCGGAGTATTGGAATTTGATTGCTCTCTTGAGCTCAGTTTTGAGAATTTTTCAACTTTGTTTGCGCTAAAATGTTTGGAAGAGATTGCAGTTACAGAATACAAAAATCGAGATTTTTCTATTTCTGGTCCCCTTAAAGTTTTGAGTTTCAAACCGCATTGCAGTAACTGCAGTAAAATTTCAGCAACAGAAAACAAAAAAAAACCAAAAAATTCAAGATTTTTCGATTTTCTCGTCCCCTTTAAGTTTTGAATTTCGAACCGCAACTATCCATGTGGTATAATGACATGTTATACTTACGTTATGATATTAATCGGCCATTCCTGCCTCGTAAATCGAAATCCTTCCTCGATGATTTCCTGAAGCTCGTTCTTTCCTGTGAGCAATTCAGGCTTCCTCAAAAGCTTCTGAAGTTCGTAGCTCCAACCAGTTGATGATATTTTGGTCTCGTTTCAAATTGCTATAACCATGTAAATATTGGGAATTTCAACATTTACTTTTTAGGCCATATTCTTAAGAGTCTATACTTTAAGAAAATGCCAAAAAATTGATTTACTTAAAACTACTTAAAAATACTTAAAACTAGAATAAAGGCTTTGGGGCCTTAAAACTGTATTTTAAAGCCCTAAAGGCCCTTCACTTCACGTAAAGGGCCCTTAGGGGCCTTTTGCAGGCCTCTAAAGGCCCTTATATTAATTCGCCTAATTGTAATTAATAAAGAGGGTGACAATTAAGTCTTATTATAATTAATAATTAATATAAGAGCCCCAAAAGTCCCTTGTATTAATTTTAAGGCCACTTAGGCTTTTAACTCCGTACAACTATACGGACTGGTAGCGAAAATTTTTTACTGACAAACCCAAAATAATTGCGGCCCAAAAACTCTGAAAGCATTTTTCCGGAAACGACGTTTTTTAAATTGCCCTCCAGCGTAACTTGGACAAATTTTATTCGAAGCTTCAAATTTTCGCATTATCTTCGGAATTAAATTTTCCCTTAAAATACGCAGGGCAGTCTCGATTTTTAGAATTTTGTTCAAAATTGCCAAACGCTGTCGTCGAGCGTTTTTTAAAACCCGGGAACGAGAAAAAAAAGGGAGACTCTCTACTCTCTTTTCGGACCTCGAATGGCGGACGAAGAAACGATTTAAAGCAATTAGCTCAGCAAGATAACACGAAGTGTGAAATTTTCCGCAGCGCGCACGCACACGCGTTGCGCCCCAGCTTCGGCCTCGTGTGTCACAATCTGCTCGTCACATGTTCACCAATCACCTTCATACCTGTTGACAGACTTCTCGTTTCACGTGTCACACATGCGCGGATTGCTGGCTCGCACGACGTCGACGACGCGCGGTCTCTCGGTTCAAACATGCACCTGCATTAATGAGGCTCGCCCAGGCTCATCCGCATATGGTTTTTTCCCACTTCCCTTCTTCGTGTCCTCGGCTCATCCTCGTTCCAAACGCGTTTTCTCGGTGCACGTTATTGCACTATGCGGTGCGGTGCATTTCTCTCTCTCTCTCTCTCTCTCTCTCTCTCTCTCTCTCACTCTCACTCTTTCTCTCTCTATGGCGACATACGGAGAGCAGAAGCCGCATGTGCAAGTTTGTTCGCAAGGATTGCCCTCAGGGAGAAAGAAAAAGGAGACGTCTATGTGTATAAATTCAATATTGAAACATTTACCTGCGTCCCATATGTAGGCACGAGGGAGATGAACCGTTTCGTCGAGATTTTTAAAAACTCCGTTTTATTTTAATATATAATTATTTAAAAATTACAATGAAAATCTCTTCGCCTTGCTTTTTGATTCATTAAAATCTTGAGAAATATTCGCGTCTGTTCCTGAAATATACATCTCAAAAAACATTCACCTGCATCACATGTGTACGAGGGCGGTGAAAAGTTTCGTCGAGATTTTTCAAAAATTCATTTTTCTTTCAATTTATAATTAGTTTTAAATCAAAACAAAAATCTCTCCGCCTTGCTTTTTGATTAATGAAAATCTTGACCAGAAATATTCGCCGCTCTCTTGAAAATGTTAATCTTGAAAAATATTCGCCAGCATCACACGTGTACGGGAGAGGTGAATAGTTTCGTTAAGATTTTTTTTTTCTTTTCTGCTTAAATTTTTTTCAGAATTAAAACAAAATAATCTCTGCTCTTTCCTTTTTAATGAACGAGAATCTTGACGAGAAACATTCTCCCCTATTTTCGAAACATTCATCTCGAAAAATATTTGACTGCATCACACCCGTAGAAGGAAGGTGAATATTTTAATCTACTGTTTATTTTTAATCGTAATTCCTTTTCAATTAAGACAACAAATTCTTTCACCCCTTTCCTTTTCAATAAAAAAAATTGGTGAATGATATTCACTACGGTGTTGAGAATATTCATTTTGAAAAATATTCACCTCCATCACACTTCTACAAGGGAGCCGAATATTTTTCGTCGAGATGTTTTTCAATTTTCCCTTTTTTTATTCTTCGGAGGTAATGCCACGATAATAGGTCGAAAAAACTTGATTGAATATTCCCAATTAATTTTTCATAACATTCTGACAGAAAAATAAAAAAGCTTCGCTTTTTCTTAAGTTTTTTTGTTCCGTAAGCATTTTTTCGCCATCAGCGATGGATTTTTTCCAATTTCAAGGAGCCTGACCGTAAATGAAAAGCGTTTTTAAGGGGGGATTGTCTTTTTTTTTCGCAAAATTTACCGCTTTTTGGGAATTTTTTTGTGGAGAAAGTATACAACGGAAAACTTGTGAAACTTGGCATATAATTTTATTCATCTGTTTACTACATACAAAAAAAATTTTAAACAATTTCATCGAAAAATCCGCCTCCCACCCCCCTCGACGCGCGATGGTCCTTTTTTGATGGTGTGCACGATTTCTCAAAAACTATTCAACCGATTGCCTTCAAATTTGGACAGAATGCTCAGCTGATATCCTTTTATCGTTTGATGAAGCAAAATAGCAATACGTTTAATAGTTTTTTATTTATAACAAAAAATCGATCAATTTTTTTCGAAAAATCGATACTTCAAGTTCAAAACGTCACCAAATCGTCAATTTTTTTTTTTCCCTTCATCGAACGATAGCTATATGTGTCTAAAGTAAAATGCTTTTTGGGTTTTTGTTGCAGGATGAACGTGAAGGCTGTAATCTTGCACACCATCAAAAAAGGACCATCGCGCGTCGAGGGGGGTGGGAGGCGGATTTTTTGATGAAATTGCTTAAAAATTGTTTTGTATGTAGTAAACAGATCAATAAAACTATATGCCAAGTTTCACAAGTTTTCCGTTGTATACTTTCTTCACAAAAAAATTCCCAACAAGCGGTAAATTTTGCGAAAAAAAAGACAATCCCCCCTTAAAAGGTATGTACATGACGGCAGAGAAGTAACAAGAAATTTCGCAAAATATTGAAAAATGGCGGTACAATTACAATTTCTATCTATTTTTAAAGAAATTTCAATAGACTGCGATAATTTTTTTTTCTTCACATCAACTTCAAAATTCCCATGTCATTTTTGTGCCTAACATGCTCGTGGGTACCCGTTAAGATGATTTCGATAAAATATATTACGAATGCAGAAAAATACGATAATAACAAAGGCAGTGAGCGTAGTACTGGAAGTATTATTCATCCTAGTAATAGCAACAATAATTACAGCAAAAACAAAAAACAACATTAACTTAGAACGTCAATTACATCGTCACTCCACTATCGATATTTCATCTTTCATCAATATTTCCAACTCATTGTTATTAAATAATAAAGAGGAAAATATCGACGTACCCGACGTAGGCCAATAATGGAGCATTTTTTGCCGAAATTCTCATTCGATTTTTTTTTTGTTCACCTCTGCGTCTCGACACAAGAGTGATTCATTTTTTTTCCACATCACATGGCGTAGTTCTCGGTTGCTTTTTCTTTCTTTTACGATTTGTTTTTTTTTACTACAGATTAGAAAAGTGCTGGCGAATGAAAAAGACTTCGACATATCGTGATTTTTGCCGCTGCGACCTGAGCACGTGCCATTGGCATGTGCACCCGTGTGTGTGTGTGTGTGTGTGTGTGTGTGTGTGTGTGTGTGTGTGTGTGTGTGTGTGTGTGTGTGTGTGTGTGTGTGTAAATATATATATATATATATATATATATATATATATATATATATATATATATATATATATATATACACATACATATATATATATATATGTAATTGAAGCTGGTGGGTGCACTGCTCGGTTCGCGGTACTTTATTGCTCTCTACCAAAGGTTTACGTTAGGAAACACGTACGTGTCGCCACAAGAGAGCACTTTTATTCGAGGAAACGAATGCTGAACTCCTTCACCATCGCTCTCGTCCCAAGAACGTGCTGAGATCATACACGAGATGATTTCATCGCGGGAGGACCGAGGACGCAGTTCTGCGATAATGCCTTTGTTTTCGTTTCATATATATATATATATTTATATATATATATATATATATATATATATATATATATATATAAATGTCAATATATGACAAACTTAATAAATATCTAATTTTAAAATTTTATATCAAATATTTAAAAAACTACTCAATAACTAGTTATTGAATATAAATATTTAATTTAATGATCACTAATACAAGAACCATAGTTATATATTTATAATGAAAATAATATTTTTATTCTAAAAGTATGAATCTATAATAAATAATTTAATGAAATATTTTATATAAAATCAATTGAGTATGGAGAAGGGCCGCAAGGTATCTATAGGGCGTTTAAAAATGACCTGACATTTCAATTGATTAACAAAACGTATTGTTTATTTGAAAAGTACGAATATTTTTATTTTAATATAAGGTACAAACATAGAGGTTCTGTATGGAACACAATATCTGACAAATTACCGCCTTGGCCCGGTTTGTAAACGGTCACTCTTTGACGAAATGTTCAATAACATTTTGACATAATTGCGGGTTAATTGCATTAATGCCCAATTGCTTTCTTGGGCTCCGGAATGGTCTGCAGATCATTCGTATACACTTTTCCTTTCAGAAAACCCCGATGAGAGAAGTCCAATGGCGTCAAATCGCACGATCTTGGTGGCCAATTGACATTCGTCTGCAATAACTATGCAGTAACAATGCAGCAAAAAACAATTTCTATGCGTCGCCTGGTCGTGTAAGTCTCCAAGACTAAAATTCAATACTTCCTGATGCTAGTTGTCAAATAATAGTACTTCATGTTCGCCACAAAAAAATCCCCCCGTTAAAAATATCAGGTCATTTTGAGACGCCGTTTATATATTTTAATATTAATGTATAATAAAATTGATAAATACCTAATATTAAAAATGTATTTCGAATATTTAAAAAACTACTTAATAATTAATTATTGTATATAAATACTTAAATTAATGATAACTAGTAGAAGAGCAACAGTTTATAATAAAAATAACAAGGTATAATAAAATTTTATTTTTATAGTTCATATTTTATAGTTTTTATTCACTATTATGTTTATAGTTTTCTTTTATAGTTTATACTGAAAATGAGAATTTATGATAAAAATAATATTTCTGATATTTAACGTATGAATATATAATAAATTAATTTGATGCAATATTTTATATAAAATCAATCGAGTATGGAGAAGTACCGTAAGGTATCTACTCGAAATGACGAAGATGGGGGATGGTATGTAGCGAAAAAATGCCTGAGGGAACAAAAGTGAGAGCAATTATAAATGGTAACCCATCAAAATGGGGTAAAGAAATAAGAGAAGCAATGGAAAGCACAGGTGAGGGAGCAATCTGGCAAGCCGTATGGAATCGTAATGTAAGGGAGCGTGAAAGAAAAATATACAGAGTCATAAAAATTAAAATTCAAATATACAGAGTCATAAAAATTAAAAAGTAAACATAGAAAAACAGGTGTAAACGTGGAAAAATGTTGGGAGGACACGACCATTAGTGGCGAATGAAAAGAAACGTGGCTGAGGATAAAATGTGGAAATGACGGGAAAGACGGGGAGAAAAGGCCAGGGGCCGTCCATATAATACGTCATCGATTTTGGCTGATTTTCAATCCCCCCCCCCCCAAATCATCCTATCCTTCCTATCGTCATAATCCAATTATCGTTACCGTCATCCAACGATCAGACCCCTCCCCCTATTTTAAAATGACGTAATTTATGGACCGCCTCCCATATAGACGCGAAATGTAGAACATATAAGTGAGAAATTGGAAATTTTAAACATATTTGCGAGTGTATCGAAACGCAATTGAAAATGCACCGGCAAAGCAACTATGCGATTACATATGACAATTTGAGAAACTAATAATTAGGATAGATATAAAGAGAACCAATCTGAAATAAATGATTCAAATAAGAAGGGAGAGGCATTTATGTGAACACCCATAAAAAGGGTATACAAGTAATAAAATACTACAACAGGCGAACCTCGATATAAAGAATCTTTAGGGGAGCTCGCTATATCTAGTTTTCGTTACATCGAGGTCATGCGCCTTAAGGGGTTACGGGTGTTCCGAGGCCTAAAAAGCATATTTTTTCGATTAAAAAAATATGATATATGAATTATTTTATTCAAAGTATTAAGCACATAAAAGGGCAACATTTCAACATTATTTTTGAAAAAATTCATCCAAAAATTTGGGAAATTCAGTCGGTGGGGCCTGGTTTTCGAAGACCCCTCAAAAAAGTGTTATCAGGATAAATCATCTGAAATCTCATCAGCTTTATCTGCTTTATCAATAGCTCAATTTCATCAGCTTTATCTGAAATTAAAAAACCAATTTTTTTCGGGTAATAGTTAAGTATAGCTCGTGATTGAACGAAGGATTTAAAAAGAAAGGAAACTTCAATTTTTGGAGAGGGCACCGAAAATTCGGATCAGTGCCAAAAAAAATTGTGATTCTCAAAAGACGAATAACAGGTGGTAGATTTCACCTTTAATCGATTTTCGGCAAAAACCACAATTTCGATCATTCGGAACACAATGAAAAAAAATCGCAGGGGTTTAAACTTTCGAGGGCTTTTTTAGGATACTTTGAGGTCATAAAAAACCGAATTTTTTTTTTGATCTATTCGATATTGGCAAAATAATCCTTAGTTAAAAGAATATTCGCAAATGTGCCATTTTTTACGTTTTTTAAAATCCATTTTCCCGCATAAAAAAAATCTTGATAACAAAATAATAAAAGCATCTTACAGAGAATACTTGAAAGTACCCAAAATCCTCTGATTTTTTCTGTGCGACCATTAGTCTCTGAGTAATCAGTCATCAAAGTCAAAAGTGTTATTTTTGCTTTGAACATCGATAACTCAGCGAGAAAAAATCGTACAGAGCTCTCCCACCGCTCAAATTAAAGGGGAAGAATCTAGCTAGACGATCCTTCTAATCCGATCATTCAGAAAAATGTATTACAGTCCGTGCAGACTGTGAAAGATGAGCAAACATTTTTGAAAAATTGGTTTACTTTGGTTTTTTGATGGCTACTGAAAATTGGCGGTCTTTTTCAATATCCTTTATTCTTTGGCCTAGTGTATATATATTAAAAATTAATATGAGTTAATAAAAAATTCACACGCACACACGCATATATATATATATATACATATACACACATACATACAGAGAAACTCGGGGCAAGACGAAAACGCTAAGGCCATGTTCAAATAAAACAATCCATATCAATCAGTTACCTTTAATTATTATTTTTAACATATCAACATTTATTATTCTTTTAATGTTGGAAACAAAAAAACAGTCTTTTTTATTGCTAGCGTACAATATACATTTTTAAATAAAACTTAATTTTTTTCATCCTACTCCGTATGCGGGGCAAAATGAAACAGCACTGGGAGCATGATAGGACACGAATTATAGGCGCCTTTCGCATATGAAAATGCTTTCATTCTCAATACCAGCAATCTGATAAGCCAATCGTCTAAGTTCTGTAGATTTGGTCCGAATAATCTTGCCTTCGTATCATTTAAATGATGTATAAGTTCTTCTTTTTCCTCTCGTAGAAACATCGGTTGAAGAGAAATCGAGGGCCCTACTAGTTTCATTTCACCCTTTCTAACGTACATAGTTGTAAAACATTTCCGATAGCTTGTATTTATCTTGCCCTATCAAACGGTTAACGAATTAATACTAAATTGCCTCGCAATTTTCTGACAAACCGTCCTTATTATATTAATAATGACTACTTTCATTGTGTTTACTTACCTGTCTATAATCAATATCAGCAACTCAAATGAACTGAAACGATGGTAACTTAAAAAACCTTGCAAATTTTTGACAAACCGTCCTTATTGTATTAATAATGACTACTTTCATTGTGTTTACTTGCCTGTCGCTAATCAATATCAGCAACTCAAATGAACTGAAACGATGGTAAATTCAGACCGAAAATTATTTCGTTTTGTCAAAAAATCGATATTATTTTCTCACTCGAGACGCGTGCTCCCGCCACAGTTGATACTTTCACACTCATATACCTCCCCGCCATCACGTAAAACTTCAATTGGAGCACTGTACTCGCACACACTGTTTAGTAGCTGGGCTTATGATTCATCTTCTTCTTGCCTCGAGTTCCCCTTTATATATAAACATATATATATAGTAGGGTGGCACAAATTTCAGCTCTATTTCTTTTCTTTTTTCTCGGCGTCCAATTATTTTCGTTGAAGAAAAAGAAAAACTCTCGCAAAAGAGGTCAACAAATATTTAGAGGTCGCTCAAGCCGCCCGAAAATTCAATTTTTCATTCAAGAAATCGATTTGTTTTTCGTCCATTTCTCACCCATGAATTTTACGCTTTATAATTTTTTAAATAACTTCGCGAAAGCTCTAGCTGGCCAATGAATATTCAGTGGTCGCTCAAGAGGTTCGAAATTTCCAATTTGCGCCTATTTTTTTACTATCCTCACTCATAACTTTGACGCTGTCTAAAATGTTCAAAATAATTAATCCTTTTTTCTTTAGAAACAATTTTCCGCGCATCGTAATGCGTCCCACAGTTGGTCTCGTTAGTCAAGCTGCGGATCAATCGTAGCTGTAGTCACTGACGAGCGACGGCATAATACAATAATACATAATAAGATGTATCGTCTAATCGGTGTTTGTTGCAAATTATTATAATAAATTGTTCAAAAAATATAACCGTTCACTGTTGATTTTATTTTTATGCTACAAGGAATTATAGTGCATGCGAAACTTATTTTTTGGCGCAAAATCTGAATTTCGAAAACCTTGAGCGAACACTAAATATTTATTGGTCGGCTAGAGCTTTCGTGAGGTTAATTAAAAAATTATAAAGCGTAAAGTTCATGGGTAGGAAGTGGACGAAAAAAATCATTTTTTTAATGAAAATTTTAATTTTTGTTAATATTTATATATATATATATACATATGTATACTTTATATTTCAAACGCGAGAAACCGGTATTTTACGAGAAAAAAAAATTGAAAAATAAGTAAGAATGATTCCCGCTACCTTTAAAAATCGACCTATAGGGCCCACTTTTCGCAAGAACTTTTTTGTCATCATGCACTAATTCTTTGCTATAAAAAAGAAAAGAAAACGTGTTTTTTTCAATATGTATGTGTGTGCAGGTGTGTATAATTGTATAAAACGTTCCTTTTGTTTCGTAGGGTATGATATATGTATCAAAAATTCCGAAAAGTTCCCAAATACGAGGCGAGGATACATAGAAAATCCGAATCCCCTCTCTTCGATCTTTCGCTCGTCTCGCGAAAATTAATTAAGATGTCACATGACTCGGGGCACCGTCGCCGAACATTCAGAATCGATTAAGGCGCACGAGCTTGGGGACTATCGCGTGCCACGAATTCCAAAAAACGTATCGAACGAGAATCTTCGCTGTGGGGTCCACAGCCGCACGCGGAGAAAGTTGAATGCGACCTGTCTTCACCCACACAAGTGTGCACGGTGTTTTGGCCGCCCACTACATATGTATGTATATTTATACACGCACGCATATATATATTTGTATACGTACAGGGCATTCGGTGCTGAGGAGAGAAAAGTTTATGAAGATTTTATTCGGTTTAGAAAAAATGCCGAAAGCCCATCTCATACCCACGAAAAACTCCATTTTTGACAATATTTTGCGAGCTAGGAAAAATCTTAAGGTCGAATCTTAACGGGTCTGAGTTCGGGCCCCAAAATGTCGATTTTCAATATTTTTTTTTTGACAAGAGTTTCGGGATGACGATATCGGAATTTTGCACACATTTGATATGGAGTCTTGAGGAGTTTGAGATTTTTTATCAAATAATATTTAGAAAGAATGGAGTTATTATTATTTAATCAACGTGCCGTCGTTGCTGCATGGTCAAACGGCTCAGGTGGTTCTAGCAAACAAGGGCATCGCAAATTAAAAATTAAAAAATGTCAAGAACACTACAAAAAGTAGTAAAATAATAAAACTTTCGTATGATCGGATACTTTTTTTAAATGGAAAAAGAAAAAAACATTTGACTTCGACAACAACAAAAACTTGAATCATTTGTTGTTAACAAATGGATAAACATATTGAAAAATCATCGGTCGTTACGATAGGAAACGTTATGAATTGTGCTCTGTCCGAATTTAAAGTGAATCGGACGAACAGATTCTGTGAAAAAGCGCTAAAGAAAAAAGGGTCCGCGGTTCGGCGGTCCGAACATTTACAAAAATCGTCATAACTCGGTCGTTTTTTTTTTGGCAATTTCACAGAATCTTCGTTGCAAATTAAAGTTAAGCTATATAACTGATCGATGTAAAATCTTTTTTTAACCCGTCACGGCCACACTCTCTGTTTATAATACGCTGGTCACAGGGGGTCGCGATGACCCCAGCCATGTGTCAAACAATTGCCGCGTTGACCGTATCGTTCCGAATGACACATAAAAATTCAGGATATTAGTTTGAACATTCTAGAATGTGGCATTCTCAGTATTATATTTGAATCAAATTTGAAAATGACCGAAAAAAATCAGCAAGGCGTCAATGCGTAAAAAAGCCTTTTTTTACTAGAAAAATCATAACTCTTGAAATTAATTTTTTTCCCTCAACTCTCAGGGGATACTGTTGAGATGTGGTAGTTTAAGAGAAAAATAGCCTCATAGTAGGAAGTAGTTTAAGGAAATAAATAGCTCTACGTCCGACCCTAGTCTACTTAAAAAGGTACCAAAGCACCGTTAGAAGATAGGCCAGTCGTCTCGGCCTTCAACAACATTTAGTCATTTTGGCTTAAAGTTGCGGTTGGGGTCATTTTGACCCCAGGTGGCCGCGGAGGGCTAATTTGAAGCCCATGCAGCATAATATTGATGGGAAATCGTTCTGCAGACGGATTAGGTCGCGTTTTGAACCGCGATACCATGGGCCCGAATGGAGAGACGGAAAAAAGGATGATGGCGATGGGTTCGTAGAGTTGTCGAATCGCGTTGGAATGGCCCATGGAGCGAACACTGAATGTGGTAGGTAGAGTGGTATACGTTATAAGTAACCCACAATTCATCGATCTTACGAGCCCGTGTCTGATGAAACCGTTCGAATTGTTCTCTCGCCTGTTCTCTCGGACACGCCAACTTTTTTTCGTTTTTTTTAGAATTCTCGTTCCCTCGAACACGCTCTCGAACACCGAACGACTTGTCGATCCCAAGATCGCGAGCACGCGCGTTATCGCATTCCGATAAAGTAAAGTAAGCGTCTCGTCTTTTTGCTAGTTTTATCACTCTTGTACATCCGAGTAATCGAAAATCTAGGGGAATTTTTATTTATTTTTTTCATTGGCGGCGAATCGCGAGCAGCGAAAAAATAAGTCGTCCATTTTAACGGGGGTACGTTTAGGAAATATCATTTTTTTTCTCCGAGTCACAGGTGAACGTGTTATCTTATTGATAATTATAAAAATATCGATAGCCACAGGATACAAGAGGAGGCTGAAAAGTTCTCGGCCTGAGGTACTAACGAACGCATATGATGACCAATAGTACTTGGGCCGAGAAGTTTTCAGCCTCTCCTCCTCCATTCCCAAATTTCCAAATTTGAAGTCCCAAAAAGAAAAGAAAATCCCGTTTTCGTATTACAGTTTTGAAAAAAAAAAAAAAACGTCGAACCAACTCCGCTGAAACACCCAATCAATGAGAAAAATTATTGTTCAAAGTTAAAGGGCTAAGGATAAAGACTCCTTTCTGGGTGGAAAAATTGCTATCGATACCGGTGGATTTTCCCGCTGGGAATATTCGTATACCCTGCTCACTCTCTGCGCGCGGTGACGATAGCCGCTAGTGAATTATTCAGTATCGCTAATAAAATCGGCCGACGATTTGTTACGCGCTTTTTTTCTCGCCGACTGGTGACGCAGCAGGTGTGGCGAAGGAATGTAGACGATGGAGCATCAGCTCGAAGCGAGTCTGCCGGTTGTCCTCTCGGAGGATCTCGCACGCGTTTTTACGAGAGACCTGTGACAAAGAGAATTTAAAGAATATATAAACTGATGTCAAGGATCAAATGTAAAGTGTTTTTAAGGGTCTAGCGCAGAGATTTTGGGACCGAAAAATATAATTTTTGATAGTTTTCTCGAGTTCTCTTCGAAAAAAAATATAACGTTTATTCATGAAAATAATAATTTATTTACTTAAAATCACGGTATATTCTAATCGGGAAAGTAATCTCCGTTTGCTTCCACACATTTCTCTCACCTGTCTATCCCACCCAAGTGGCTATCGGCCAAATGATGTTGGAGCGATTCGAAACAAGTGAAAATCCGATGGAGCCACGTCTGATGAATAGGCCGGGTGTGGCCAAACTTCCCAGCCCAACGATTCTAAAGCATCTCCGGTCCTTTTTACAAGCTTTTATTTAACTCGACGTTCTGTGAGATGCAAAACGAAAAATCAATGTTTCACCCACTTCCCGGCTACTTAGAGCTCTGAAATTTGGCAAAGATACATCTAAAAGGTGACAATGCATGATGCAACTTTTAAAAAAATATCCATACACTTTTCAACTCTTCATGTAAAATTAGCGATATCTAATGATCCATATAAAATCTCACTAACACATACAAAGCAATTCGTAGCCAACTGTGTTTGTATGTGAAAAGTTTATGTGCAGCAATTAGTCGAAAGTTCAATTCCAATTATAGTCTTTGTTATTGTTAATAAGCATTCCATGTTCCTAACGTACAAACTCCTAAACTAGTAAACTACTAGTGACAACTAACTAGTAAAATCAATGAAAAACTAAAGAGTAGAAAATAATTTATATGTATCAAAATATTTTAAAAAACAAGCTTTTATTTTATGTACTAAGAAAATTTATTTAGATGTTTTTTTTACTATGTCACCTATATGTGACTACAAATAAAAGCTTAGGGCGCTCAAAATTTAGACATATAATCTTCAATTAACATAAACTCGTTAACACATCAACTGTATTTAATCTACTGTGAAACAACCTTAGATTTCTTTAATAAAAACCCTGAAACTGTGTATAAACGTGTGACCATAATTTCTCTAATTACTATTGTGCCAAATTACATGTGGTTTATTAAACTGAATTGATCAAATTCATTAAACATTTAAAAAGTAGAGCGCCACAAGGTTTTATTTATAGTAAAATAGGTAACTAGAGACACATAGCTGAATTGGTAAGAAACATTATTTTGTACGTTTTAGTACATTAAATAAAAGCTTGTTTTTTTTAAACATTTGTTTTACCCATAAATTACAGTGTGTGGTCTGCTGGCATTAATGTCATGCAGCGATATGACCAGCTTAGATCCTTTGCCTGTGTAAGGCCATTTAGAATCGTGCCGAGCTTTTTAGAACTACTGGAAATGTCTTATTGGGTAACTCCTAATGTAGTGGCAAGCTCCGATTGCGCTTGGCAAGGATCTTCGTCCAGCAACTACTCCAAATCCTCGTCTGCAAATTTTTTCGGTCGTCTTGCTCGCCATCCTCAGAGTGGAAATTTCCACCTTGAACCCACTTCTTCACGGTACCGATGGATACGGTATCTTTCCCGAATAACTGACAAATCGTCGCATTGGCCTCGAAAGTATTTTTTTTTTTTCAACTCACTCTGCTCACCGTGCTCACATTGTATATTTTGAGGTTATATTAAGCTGTTGGTCCGGATAAATAGTCTACTAGGTTGGTATTATTTGACGCCAGACCTGGACGAAACATTTCTTCGTTCAAATATTCAATACAGCTGTTTTTATTCTCAAGCCGAGAACTTATTTGTATACACAATATGGGCCAGAAAAAATTGAGCTTTCTGTAAAAAAAAAAAATAATTTGGTTCAGTTCAGCAAAATAAAGATATTCAGATTCTGAATACGAAACACTCCTTTAAAAACTTTTTTTAAGCGTCCCGTCATCGAGAAAAAAATTGTCAAAGATGTGTGTCAAAGTGAATGAAGGGAATGTAGTTCAATTAGAAAACCAATTATTTTAGGAGTGTTTCGTGTTCGAAATTTAATTATCTTCATTTTCGTAAACTCAAAATGCTGTTGTGATTTTTTTCCAGTTCAATGTTCAACTTTTTTGGCGAATATTACTCGTAACAAAAATACGCTATATTTATTTCCTAACGGACTTAAAAAACAATTGAATGTCATAGCCACTTTATAATTATCACCCTGTTTATACAGACCTGGTGCGTCAGCAGAAAATTGAAAAAAAAACTCCTTGATCGATATCGATTAGATTTGAGACTGAAAAAAATCAGCGTTAAAATTCGAGTGTAAATCGGACGACCAAATTTGTTTTCTACATGAAGGCGTTCGAAGCCCCCTCCCCTTTTTAAAACGCGACCCCCTTCTACGAAACTCCGTCTTCCACTACTTTTGTTAACAAAACCGATCGACACTTTACGATGACTTTGGCATTAAAAAAATGATAAATCGGAATTAGCACAAGGCGAGTAATGAATGTTGTATTTTCAGAAAGAAATAACAATTTTTGTGAAGTGACGATGATTAAATAAACTACCGATCGACGATAATTTATTTATCATCCATCCACGATAAACCGACGATATTACTAGCGAACATAAATCGACGATAAACCAATAAATTGAATATTGATTAAATTAAACGTTCTCCAAATACCCCATAATATTTTTAATGCGATTTTGAGTGCATTATTATGTATGTACATATTTAATTTTTTTGTATGTGTGTGTGTGTGTCATTTATTTACTTTATTCGTCGAGAGAATCTCGTCGTCGTAGCAATGCGCTATGGCGTTCCGACGTCTATCCTGGCTGGCGATAAGATCAGTGTCGGTGCCGGCAGAGCGATCTAGCATTTGGTACCCGGTGTGTCTCCCAACGTTTTTTCAGAACATGGTGTGTGTGTGTGTGTGTGTGTGTGTGTGTGTGTGTGTGTGTGTGTGTGTGCGCGCGCGCGCGCGCGTGTGTGTGCATTCTCGGGCGTTTGCTCGCGTCAGCGTGTTAACTCAGGTTTTACTTCTTTTCATAATGGAGTGCGTGAACGCGTGCGCTCGACACCCTCGCATTAAAAAAAAAGACACTTTCTTGGGAGTTTCCCCCCTTTACGCGTCTCGCTCCGTATAGACACACGGACTAATTAAGATGTTTCACGAGTCGAAGCACGAGCTCCCATTAATTGCTTCGATTCAGGTTTCTCCTCCTACACCATTATCCTAATGTCTCTAGTTCTATTCCCACAGTGCGATATGCAAATATTTCATATGAGGAATATAGGAATTGCCTTTGAGAATTATATTTTCGTGCCACCTGTGGAATTTTCAACTTAAGGGGAGGAAGAAATTGCTGAATTTCATGATTTTTTTTATGGCAAGGTTTCTTCACCATTTTTGAGACTTCGGGTATGTTTTATTACTCCTTTGGGCTGTTACAAGGAATTTTGTATTTTTTAATCAATGTTTAACAATGACGTGACCCGTAGCATCGGCGGGATTAGTCTGAAAAGAACCAACGAAGATTTTTCTTTCATTAATACACATACGCAGAATATGAACCGAGAAATATTGAAAACCGATTAAATGGTATGCTTTGAATTTTAAAAAAATTAATTTTCAAAAAAAAATAGCTACATTTTGTAATAAAAAATACGGTTTTTTTGTATTTAAAAAAACATTTATGGTCATGTTTTGGACAATAAGATTAGAAAAATTAATACTAAATTTCACCACAATCGGTCGATTCGTTTTTTAGCTATACGTCACGCCGGTTGTGAAAATGCCGTGCCAAAAATTTTCCAATTGTAGCCTTAAAAAAAATCATGAAAACCAGCATATTTGTTTCTCGCTTGAAGGTATCACCTCCCTTAAAATAGTCCAAAGTTTTCGAGCATCCCGATCATCGGGCGTTTGATTCTGCAGTTGAAAAAAGTCCTTAAACCTTCGTTTGGTCCCCAATCGAAATTACAACTCACAATTTTGGAGAATATTTTATTTTTTTGAAAAATTACACTAATATTTCTAAAGAGTTTTTAGAAAAGGAGAAAATGCTAACCGTCCTAGTTTTTAGGGGTGGTTGTTTGGGTTCAAGGAAATGAAGAGGTTGCTGACCTTTTTATTTTGGTGCCAAGTTTCTTCGCCGAAGCTCACTGTCCGTTGTTTTTAAATATTTAATTAAGGCGTTAGGCTAGTATTGAATTGACGAACGCTCGTTCGTCGTTTGAGACGACTCAAATTGAAGAGGAAGATCCAATAAATGGTACAGGAATCGCAGATTGAAGGTAAACTTATGTTTACAACGATAGAACTGCTAGTAAAACTTCAGACGCGCTTTTCTCGTAACGATGTTTTTCGAAACGGTGTACACGATTTCTCGACACGTAATGAAGGGATTAACTTGACATTTGGCACACTTGTTCAGTGTGATAGTAGATTAGTCTTGACTGACGTTTTTCTTGTTAACATTTTTTTAATACTTATTAACAATAATAAAGTCATTTTTGCTCGAAAAATCCAAAATTTACAATTTTCGAAAGTTTTAATCACCAAAAAAATTTTTATTTATTTTTTGCTAATTGAAAAACGATGACAAAAAAAAGGTTAGTCAATTCTTAGCCACTATTATCTATATTAAGAAAAAACTGTTTTTGTTTTGTTTCAGATCAACCAATTGACGTTCAAAGGTCCTTCACGAGATTGTTTATAACTTCTCTAATTATTAACGTTTTTGAATTAATTTTGGTACACAACTTTGTTAATGTACGAGAAAATAAAAGTCGGAGGGTTTTTTCAATCATCTTACTTATACCTTCAAATTTCTTTTATTTTAATGGCTCGTCACAGTAGCCCACCGCCTTAATTCAATCTCCGAGCACGAAATATTCTTGCAAAACCGCATTTTCACGCATCCCGAAAACATTTAAGCTACGTGAATGTATCAAAGGTAAAAAAAAGCACTCACCGTGCGCTCAAACGTATAAAGATTCTTCTACGAGGCGAAAAGTGGAAGGAAAGGAGGAGATGGAGGTGTGCGATGTTGAAGATATCTGAATGTATAAATAATTGACAAAGTAACACGATATCCGTAGACGCTATGATAATTTTTCATACCTCCGAGGATGCCTGGCTGGTATTTCAACAAGAGTGTCTTCAAAAATAATAAAAATAAATTTACAATTCGCGATTCGTATCTTCTGAATAGGGTGCTAATTTTAGAAAAATATATACATTTTTCGTCTCCAGCCATGTAGTTGATTAAGTAATATTTTTATTCGATAACTCTTCCGGGTTAAAAACACTCGGTTGGAGATCCGAAGGCAGAATTAAATGTTATACCTCACCATTTTATTTCCAAACATTGCATGCATACGAAGTCAAAATAATCCAGACTTGCTACCATTGTAAGAAAAACTAAAAACGAATTAATTCTATCTTCAGCAGATTATCAGTTCGTAGAAATCAGACTGGTTGTTTAACTCGTTGAATAAACTTTGCCAAAGTCGAGGCTTAACCGTCGATGAATTCCCGGAGGCAAATACCCAAAAGCAGTAGATTTGATCCGATTACCGGATCACTCTTAGCCACGATCCCAATATCGTTCAACAATTCCAATATATTTGAATATAAAAGATAAAACCTTCGCTCCTTCAAATTAAGGGACATGTTTATTTTAATTATATAGTAAAATATAATATTAATTATACGATTATTTGACAAATGTGATAAAATTTAGCATAATAATTATATAAAAATAATATCTGATAATAATAATAATAATAATAATAATAATAATAATAATACCCCTAGTAATGTTGATAATGAAAAAAGCACATATAAGGTTTACTCAATGGGACGATACGATGATAATATGATATAATATATAATATCAATAGGTGATGCTTCTGAAATTATCACTCTGCGAGACGTCGACATTTATAAACAATAATATTTCGTTTTTTCATTAAAAAATTGCAATTGACTTCAGCTCGAACCGATATAATATAATTCCCTATGGATCATACGGATTTTCCAGTTTTGAGATGCTTATCATGATCGAAAGAAATAGTAAAGCCAGAAGAATGATACAAAGCTTTTCCTATCAAGTTTGCATTGGTTTATTAATATAATTTTCTCCTTTTTTTAAAACATTAATCTCGCTTTTTTTGTTTTAACTTTTCTCTTCCTACAAGATCCTATTTAAGGGGTAATACCACGGTAGAATTTTTCAAAATTCGCAGGTCTGCAGTGGCAGTGGCTGGCCCGTGAGCGAGACGACGACCGCTTTTCTCGGAACACAATTTTTCAAAACGGCACGCAGTATAAATCCAACAGATTTCATTATTTTCACGCCAAATGTTGAGCACATATTTTTAATGAAATTCTGAAGAGAAATACGTGCAGGATTTTCAATGAGTGAATTATAACGGTAGCTATAATTGTGTTATAGTTATAAAAAAGGGACAAGTAATAGTTATAAAAAGGACAAAAAAATAGTTATAAAAAAGGACAAACAATTGTCCTTTTTTTCTGTCGAAAATTGAGTTTTTACTGTAAATGCTTGCCGATTACACAAAAAATCATATTTTCAAAATCCCCTATATATTTCTCTAGCTATACTCATGTAAATCAATAGAATTTTTCTTATTTTTTTCGAAATACAAATTGGCGCCAGTTATACGACGTGCCGTAGACCATCTCAGATTCAACATACCTCGCGAGAATGGCTCCAGCATCACCATTTTGTATCATTTTTTAATCTAATTTTCTTTTTGTTCACTTGATGTTATGACTTCTAAAATCCTCGAATATTATTATCCGCTTACATGTCCTTCCACGTTTTTCTAACCGCAAAATCTGGCCCTGCCTATGTGTCTGAAAGTTCCACTTGAACATGTGACTTATTTTATTGAAACATGATACCGTTAAGGGATAACACCACTTTAGCGACAGTAAATGAAGCCTAACTTTGACATTTTATTTTGGGAGTATGAAAAAAGGAATAGGATTTCTTTTATGAGGGTTTATTTAACACATAGAGTACAAAAAAAAGTTTATTACAATTTTCATACAATATGGCGGCGACAGAGCCCATCTTGAAAAATGTATTTTTTACAAATACCTTCACGGTTTCCTTGTAAAGTATAAGACATGGAACAAAAATCAAAACAAATTATAATCTATATATTATTAGCTATCGGACTACGTAAAGATTTTTTAGTAATCAAATTTAAAAAAAATGGCGTACTTTCAAAGAAATAAATCGTTTTTTGCCCAAAAAAACAATAAAGTTTTTATTTAAAAAAATTCATTTAATAAAAAAAACGACTACGTATTGCCATAGAGAATGTAATTGTGAAGCTACTATCAACATTTCAAATCGATGCCTGCAAAGGTGTTCGTGTAATCCGTCCTCACAGTTTGAAAAAAGTGGTTTCGAGAAAAAAGCGTTTAAAGTTGTACGAGCACTTAAATCCTTGAAATTTTTGTTTACCTTTAATCTGAAAGCCTGCACCATGAGGGATAACACCATCGTAGAGTGATGCTATCCCTTAAGAATAACCAGAGAAATGACTCTCTCGCCTGTGGCACCACCTCATAACACCCAATGCCTGTAAAAAAACGCATAACCTATAAAAATGATACGACACAATCAGTATCTCCTGAAAAGTCGATCTAGAAGGCACTGCTCTGGCAAGCATGATCACCTTGCGATACTCGTCGCACACTATGTGAACTGATTTACGGCTCTCCAGAGGAATGATTGAAAAAAAGGGTTAGAAAATTTCCTTCTTTATTGTGAGATACCTGTGCTTATTATTTATTTTATTTTTTAGGGAGGAATTAAATAAATACCCAGTGGTTTCAATGAATATGTTTTTTTTTGGTATTTTTGAATTTTTAGTACCTCTTCAAATTGCTAGTATATACGAAATCTGGAAAGCTACACTCCAGTGGAATGATTTACACGGTCAAAATAAAGGGAAAAAAGGATAACGATGATTTGTCTGCCAAATCTTTTCTGTAAGAAGATTTCGAAATATTTCAAACTCTTATATTCCAAAAGATCCTCCGAAGTAATCGAACAGCATCTACTAAAAATCAAATTACATGCAAAATGATCATTCCGGGAGAATTGCCCATGTAACAAAAAGAATAGGGGTACAGTTAATGAAATTCATATTTTTTTAATGCAAAAGTTTATGGGCCGACACTGGTAAATGGGCGGTCGGGTTGTTCGGCACTGGCGATATTTCGAGTTAAGCACCATTATGCGTGGCCCCTATTCGGAGCGGTGATCGCTTAGCGGTGGATCGATTGGCGCATCAACCAGCGAGCGGAAGGCCAATACTTCTGATACTTGGCTGTCGATACTTGGTCTGTGCACTAAAGAATTAGAAGAATATAGGGCAAATGCGGTATAGTGTAGACAGCTGTGGATGCAACGGAACGTTAGGTTAGATTGGCAAAGGGTGAGTAGGGAGTGATAGAAAAGGGGACATTGGGAAGGGTTATACGTAAAAACCCTCTGGGTATACGTTAGAACTCAGAAATTAATTAAGACCTCAATAAAAAGAAAAATCAATATTTATATACAAAAGGTTATAAAAATACAAAATGTGTAATTTAATTTTGTCGTATGATATGATAGAACGCAGTAAAATATTTATGTAACAGTACTACTACTACTACTACAAAAAATAATAATCATAATAAGAATATATTCTAACAACGAAATCAAGTATTATGTGCACAACTTTTTTTTAACAAGGTTTTTAGAAAATGCAATTTTTTCTCTTACATCCACCTTAACTCATTTTCCACTCGGCATACTCTTTCCCTCGTCGTTATCTAACATTTCTCGCTTTTTCCTAGTTTAATCCTCCCTTCCATCTCTTTCTGCTCACCCTTCCTCGTTGCACATCTTTCTGCACACTTTCTTTATTTCCCTAAAATACTCGTATATCCCTTTTTGTGTCTTCGCGCCCAACATATTTATAATTTCTCCCTTTATCGCCAAATTAAGAACATATTATATATACATATTAAATAATTACATATTATGTATGTAAAATATCATTGTATAATAATCAACTAATAATATAATGTATTTAGAAATAATAAAATAGTCATAGTAATGATGATTACATATTATAAAAAGTAAATAATATTCTTCAATAAGCAGATAACGACAAAATTTAGTAATAATAACAATGATGTAATAATAGTTATGAAAAACGTATATGTATGGATACACACACACACACACACACACACACACACACACACACACACACACACACACACACACACACACACACACACACATATATATATATATACACACATCTATTTAATTCAGTAATATAAAATGAACTCATGCACAATCAAATTGATTTACACACCCACACAATACACACACACATATATATCTATACAAATGCAGTAAAATTGTCGAGCGTAAATCAGACGGCGTTCTTCAGGACGAGAAAACCTGACGAAAGAATCTCGTTCGCAAGTGACGTTTTCAGACGAAAAAAAAAAAAAAAAAAAAACAGAGGAAAAATAAAATATGCCGTACACGGAACGAGCACAGGCGAATGTGTCTTTCTCCTGAAGGGGACGTACGTCTGCGACCCGTATGGCGAACATTCCTCAAGTTCCTTTTTCACACCTATATACGCACGCGTTTCTTACCTATATATTTATACGTATGCACGGAGGGAGCTTCGGGCTTCGCTCGCGCGTCCTCGCTCGAAATTGCACGTAAATCCCATCGTTTCCTGCCCCGAGCGCGTTTCTGGAGAACACGTGCTGGAAACCGATGGTTTTTCATATTCTCGGGGCCCTCCCTCCGCGACGTATCATAAAATCATCAGAACGAATTGTTAGCGTGACGGAACTTTTTTTCCCGCACCCGCACCGGTCACGAAACACTTTGCGTATGGGACGGGACGTCTCAAGGGGGTGGATAGATTTTCGTTGGCTCAGCTCCTCGTTCATTTCGCGCAGAAAAATAAATGTATATATATATATATATATATATATATATATATATATATATATATATATTATTTTAGTGAGTGTTTTGATCAATTGTTCATTGGAAAAGATTGGTCGGGTGATAGTTTTGCACGGCAGTTTAATCGACTCCTCTTTTTGCGACGTCACCAGCACTGTTTGATGGCATTGCTGGGACGATAAAATTGAAATATTGAGACATGTAGAAGAAACGTTAATTTCAATTCGAAACAATTAAAATTAGAATTATAATATTAAAAGTTACTTTAGAATATTTTTACAGTAAATTCAGATGTATTTTAGAATCTTTTTAGAGCACATTTACAATTATCCGAAATTCAATTCTGAATAATAATGTAGAAATTTAATTTCCAACTATTATTATAATTATATCTTATTGTAATCAGAAATAATTGAAATTAGAACTTTGGCGCTAATGGAATTGAATATTGACGAATGCAAGTAAAACTTTCTATTCAACCCTCGGTCTATGCTTTTTGTCACTTACGACTAAGCTACGACTGACAAACGCAAACAAACTCACACCCATATACACGGGCACACTTACACTGGTGATGTTGAAGTGTGCCTTTGGATTTGGATTTTGGATTTGGATAGCGCTAAAATCGTAAAAAATGGTATTCTGACCAAAAAATTATGAACGTTTGGCCTGACAAATTTTTTGGTGAAAAAAAGCATGGTCTGTTAGAAAGAAAAAAACAAGTCGGCCATTTTAACGTCACCATTTTGAATTTTGGACCAAAGAAATTTTTTTCTTTAAACGTCCCCCCTTGCATCCTAAAAGTTTTAATATACTCAATACTTGATCAGAAATTTCCGAAGAATGCTTTCGGTTTTCTGAAAGGAAAGTGCATGCCAATGATCCACAGACCATTTGATAAATGCAATGCAAGCAATTATGATAAAATGTTACTGAAAATTTCGTCAAAAGAGTGAACGTTTGCAAACAGGGATGAGGCGGCCATTTATCGGATATTGTGTTCGACACATAACTATTATTTATTTGAAAAATACGAATATTTTAATTTGAATATAAGGTGCAAACATGGAGGTTATGTGTGGAATACAATATTCGATGAATGGCCGCCTCGTCCCTCTTTCACTCTCGTCACTCTTTTCACGAAAATTTAATAATTTTCAATTCACTTATGTGTATATATATACACACATAAGTGAATATGCATAATAATTCTTAGGAAAGACCTGACGCGTTTGATCGGTATCGAAGATCGTTTTCGATTATTATCGTCTCTGCTGTTGAAGGTGCCTCACGAAACGGAATCAAACTACTTTGATTCGATTCCCATAATGGACTCATATATAAATAAATATTTTTGAAATATATATATATATATATATATATATATATATATTAATACGACGCTTGTTCAGTCGATACTTCCTACGAGGTTTCGGGGCCCATTCTCTCTCCTGGTGAAGTGATGGAGAACCGCGAAAGCCGAGCAGCAGCGGGAGCTGTCAGCGCGTCCGGCGTATAAAATCGTGCAAGGAAATATCCCCTCGGAGTCTCGTCGCGAGCCCCGACGATTATGCTCCTTCGATGCCGCCGCCATGGACCGCGCCGATAACATCTCGGCTTTTAGCATAAATTTGTGTTTGACGTGGGCGCCAATTAACATAGTAAGTAACACGCGGCGGGAGTTTACGTCGAAAAATAGACGAGACGGCTTCTTCTCTCGTTTGCTGATCGATCGATCGACCAATCGATCGACGATTTTTTGTCTCACTCCGGAACTGATAAAGGGAGTGAGAAAGAGAGAGGGAGAGCGAGAGAAATTTCTTGCACCTATACCCCTTAAGTTTACGAAATGTCTTGATCCACATATACACACACACACACACACACCCACGCGCGCGCACACACACACACACGCACGCACACACACGCACGCACGCACGCACGCACACACACGCGCGCGCGCTCGCAAGCACAATATTATAAAGACAATAATTTGTTATTAGGAATAAAAAAGGATTCTACATTTTATTTTTGATTATTGTTATTGTAATTAACTGCACAGCGTAATGCCCACAAGTCTAAATCTTACTTCAGAATTCGAGTTCCGTTTTCGTGAAAGATTCGTCAAAATCGATTCAGCCGCTCTCGATTCATATACGAAAAAAAATTAGAGACCGCAGTGTTTTATTATTATTAAATATATATATATATATATATATATATATATGTGTGTGTGTGTGTGTGTGTGTGTGTGTGTGTGTGTGTGTGTGTGTGTGTGTGTGTGTGTGTGTGTGTGTGCGTGCGTGCGTGCGTGCGTGCGTGTGCGCGCGCGCGTGTGTGTGTGTGTGTGTGTGAGTGTGTGTGTGTAATCTAGAGTTGTTTATTAATCTTTAAAAATAGTGGAGGTATGGCACAGTCGTCGAAACTGCACTTTCAAAACGCGCGTGACGTATAGCTAAAAAAAACTAATCGACCGAGTCTGATGAAATTTGGTATAAATCGTTCTAACCTTATTGTCTAAAATATGACCCTAAATGTTCTTGAAAATTGAAAGAATTTTTTTTATTTTTGTAAAATGTAGACGTTTTTTTTCGGAAAATTTAATCTTTTTTCTTTCAAAGCGTACCATTTTATTGATCTTAAACATTTCTCACTTTTTCTTGGTTCATATTCTACGTATGAGTGTTAATGAAAAAAAAAATTCCTCGCTGGTTTTTTTTCAGATTAATCCCGCTGACGGTACGTGTTCCGCCGTCTGACAACATCCGTCGCGACCTGTTTAGAAGACCATACCTGCGCAATTTTTAAAGATTAATTGAAAAATACCACGTAGCTGCCAAAAGTAGCGATAAAACGTACTCTAAGTCTCAAAAATAGTGAAGAAATATTTTTTTAACATGAATATCGGCATTTTTTCCTCGCCTAAAGGTATCTTTAGGCCCCCTTTAAGTATTTATTCACCTAAAGGTATCTTTAGAACCCCCTTAAGTATTTATTCGTTGCGAGTTTTAGTCCATGCCACGTACACGCGCTATTCGTTGTTCCGTACGAAAATGGGGTTCAGGGGGTACCTAGCACGGAAACCTGCGGTCGCTCGGGGTCCGTAAGTTAACAGGCACCGTCAACGGGAAAGCCAAGGGGCAAAATTGACTGTTACGAGATACACGCCTCATGTCATTTGCGTTATTAAATGTGAGTGTCGAGCTTGTTGAGGTGCACGCGATACGTATCCACGTATCGGTACACTGTACGTTCGGCAATGCATAGGTATACAGGGTGAGTCCGCAGAAATGGGATACTCGTAAACGAGACGCTGGCCAAGTTGGCCACATTCGCAAATCGCGACAGGGTCGACTACCAGTCTAGAGTCCGGAAAAAGGGCGAATTTCAAAAAACATTTACGGATAGCCAGTTGACGGAAGGAAAATTCCGTTTGGTGGCGTTTATTCTACATATCTTTGAGAATCTTTACAAATTTTTTCACAAAATTTTGTAACAAAATGGCAGCGCTGAAGTTGGATAAAGCGAGTCGCGTTTATCCGATGGTGTCTGACGTCCGGCAACATTACATCGCCAATTCTTCACCGATTTAATTGACTTTTATTTTAACCTTGTTTAACCCAATAAAACAATTTTTTGGTACTAAAAACCAAAACGAAACCGATATTTTTCGATTTTTCTGAGCACTTCGGAGGCAAATCTCTTTTAGAACTCGAAATATTTTGAATTTTTGTTTCAGGTAAAAAATTGAAAGAGAATCCTCCGACCGAAAATTTGTGAAAAAATGTGTAAATATACTCTAAATACGTAGAACAATGTCCACTGAACGGAAGTTTGATTCTATCAACAGGGTTCCCATAAAGAATGATCGAAATCCACCTCTTTTCCGGGCCCTAAACGGGCTTCCTTGAAAAATCCTACACCGATTAACGAGTTATGCCTATTTGTAACAGTCGAAAACATTTTATATTTGGAATTTTTTGGTAGAAAATCGTAATCATAAATTTCTACAAAAATTAGGCATTTGAAAAAGGTCTCACCTGAAGAACATTCCGTAATTTTTTTGTATAAAAATATTTAGTTATAACCGCTTTACAGCCGTTGTCCGGAAAGCACTTCTCGAAAACGTATTTTACTGTGAGCAATGCCCTTCTGAATCAGGTTATCTATTGTAAAAAAAGTCACAAAGATTCCGTTAGTATATTAGCTTGTCCTATGATTAATCGAAGGAATTTCTGAAATATTAAATTTAAACAAATGGCGCGTGTTCAAAGTGCGTCTTGATTTTTGCGAATAAGTGGATATTTTTGTTCATCAAATTGAAAGTATACATCGCGAAAAAAATCCTCCAATTAAATACTACATTTTTAGATTCCGTAATTTTCACTTCTCGATTTTACAATAGTGGAATATGGTGAGACCAAACAAGGCCAAAAGCAGAGAAGCGATTGATATTTCCTCATATTGGAAACTTTGAAGCGCGATTTCTCCAGTTTTCATTTTCACGATTTTTCCAAATTGGCCGGAGTAATAGCAAAAAAACTGAACGGCCTATTGAATGAAACCAAAGTTTATTTTCTTAAGTATGAAAGTATCCTCTAAGTGAATTTAAAAAGTCGTTGAAAAAGTAATTCTCAATCATTTTTATAGCACGTTAAAGTGTTTTTTTTAAACATTATTTTCAAATCTGAGAAAAGTTATAATTTCACGATTTTTCAGCTTTTTCTTAGTTCAACCAGAAAAAAAATATGACAATTGAACATTTAATTGGTTTATTTGGTTCAGTCAAAAATTACGAGCTGCATCTTTACGGCCGATTGGGAACTGCAGTGGCAAGACGCACATGGAATAGGCTGATAAATCTGCAGTTATTTATTGTTTCATATTGAAATTATTTTTGGATACATTTCAAATATACATGAAAATATACCGCAATATTTACTGGGCTGACTTGTTTTTTTCCCTTCTAAAAAAATTCCCGAAAAAAATGCTTTTTTGGACCTTCTAATGCAGGCTCCCTCCTTAAGGGAGATTTCTCCTTTGTTGGGCCGACATTTTTTCGATTTTTCACCAATTTTTTATGCAAAAAATATTAAATATAAAATGTCGAAATTTACTATATTTACTAAATATATTTACTAATATTATATTTACTATATTTACATGGTCTTTGTTGATCATGATAATATTTTTGAAAGTTCGACGAAACTTAGTACTGGGAGTGGGAGGAGCCACGTCTGTCGGTGGTCCGGAGATGATATTCTTCGCTTGAAGTCTTCATCCCTGAACAGGCGATCTGAAGCAAAAAAATCCAGCATGTTTCTATTTTGTACAACATTGTGTATAAGTCGAACTAAAATCAAAAAGAAAAATTGGAAAATAATATAAAAAAGTGAGCGCTCGAAGGGGAAGTTTAGTTTTTTACCAAAAATATTTCCAGTTTTTTGTTCGTAAAATAAAAACGTTGGAATATTTTTTGATAATTCTCGTTCCGCCGTTGTTTCTTAGCTCAAAGTTGTTGTACAGATGCCTGCCCAATTTCACAACGATTGCCAATCTAGGGCGTGTCGGAGCACTTCCACAAACTTGGAAGTCGTGATTTCGAGAAAAACGCTTTTTGAGTTAAACTGAACTTTATGTGCTAATGAAATTAAAAGTGTCATACTTACACCTAACTTCCTATGCCAGGACCATAAAGTACACCTTCCTCCTTCTTTTTCCTTCTGATACAGCAAAAGCTAATTTTTTTCGTCCAACAAAGTAGAAACCCCCCTTAAGAATGATGCTCCGAGTGTTCCGACAGGCGTCACCATAGCAGCGTATAAAACCGTCAACTTCGATCCGATCAGCCTAAAATATTCAGGGAACATTTATAAAATGATATACTGTGAAAAATGTATACCTTTCAAAAAAAGGGATTTTTTAATTTTTACAACTAGTCATAACCCCTTAAAGGTGAACCTTTTAAACCCGTTGTCGAATGAAAATTACTACCCTTTTCAGAAAATATCACATTCGTTACGCGACTAGGGCGAATTCGCTAGACCTTGGCAAACCCTTCAAAATTCTTCTCCGACGTTTTTTTGTTGTTGTAAAAACAACATTTATGAAATTTTCGAAATTCCCAATGACGCACCCGGTATGTAGATATATCTACATTCGTAGATATCCACCTACAGAGAAAAATGATATACATTAGAGACCGTGCACCACGATACAATATTATTAGGGCCAATGCATGGGAACCGCCGTTGCAGGTGAGCAGGTGAAGTAGATCGATTTTTTCCATCATTGTTCGCCGCGAGAGCGTCCCGTATATATCTATAACTCCGTATGTCGGTGGCATTCGCAAAGCCGCAGGGGGTCCTCCCACAGTGCAAACAGTGACAGGTGTCGCGGTTTTTCCCGCGCGCGCGCAACATTCTCGTAAATAAAAGAAACATACTCATACAGTGCGCGGTAGCCGATCGAACGATCCTCCACGGTTACAAAGAGGGCACGATGGAACAAAAAATTGGAAAACCATTTTCAAAAATACCGCGTACGGAATTTGGCTATTCACAGCATTCAATTGCAGGGAGCCAATCTCTTTTGCATTTTCTCAATTTCTTTTGCAATTTCAGCAATTTTCAATTGCTGAAATTATTGATGCGATGGATCGGATCGAAAAATCGATCGATCATATTATGATTACACGATGACATAGAGTATTCTAAGAATTTTGTTTTCTCTCTCTCTCTCTCTCTCTCTCTCTCTCTCTCTCTCTCTCTCTCTCTCTCTCTCTCTCTTTCAACGTTACTCATCGTCGCGAAAGTGTTGAAAAATAAATAATTTCGCGATATACAGCGAGGAATAGCATGTGCGTCTACGCCTATAATAGACGCTTGAAATGAGCCTTGGACTGCCAGCGCAAGGACTAATTAGCGCCCGTGAAATCGAGAAAGCCACGGCCGATTTGCTCGATCTCGTCTCGCACTTCCTGGCACTCGTTTTACTCTGTTCTTTCTCTCACTCCCTTCCTCCCCCCCCTCTCTCTCTCACTCTCTTCTTGTTTCATTATGCCCGGTACAACGAGAGTGGTCGCGGTTTGTATAAGTAATGCATGAAGCGTCACAGTCTTCAGGACTAACCACCTTAAACGCTCTACCTCGGCATTATACATCGGACGAAAAATACATCAAATCCGCATGCATATATATATATACACACATACACACACACACACACACACACACACACACACACACACACACACACACACACACACACACACACACACACACACACACACACACACACACACACACACACATATATATATATCCATGCGGTTTTGGCGGTTTTGTGTGTGTGTAGACACACAAAACACACACACACACACACACACATAAAACCGTCAAAACCGCATGGTTATATATATATTTGACTCCGGAAGAGACGCCCCATATGCTCACGAGCGGAAAACTAGTAGTTAAGAAACACCCTGTATATGCAGGGCTACTGGTTATAAGTCACGTTACCGTGAAGGGTTGTGGGACATGTTTTCCGCTATCAAAGAACCCAGTAATGCTTTATGCGAAAGTGTATCATATGTATATACACACGCGCGCGCGCACACACACACACACACACACACATATGTATATGTGTGAAGGTGGCGAAGAGAACCAGACCGGTCCACACTACGACAATTTAAAAAAAATGTTGTCCTTTGAAGCACTTCTTTAATAGCTCCCAAAATATTTTTAATCAAATCTGGCTCTAAACACGTCAAAACTTGATTCGCCTTTTGGCTTAAAAAGGCAGTTTTTAGGCACAAAAAAATAAAATACGAAAAGTAAACAACTGTGACGTAGTGTGGACAAGTCCGGTATTCTTCGCCAGCTCCTCGTATATACACACCCACACACAGCCGCGCGCGTGTGTGTGTGTATGTGTGTGGTGGGAGCAGGGGGCTGCAGTGGTGGTGTAGTCAGGTCAGCGTGACGGATCACGAAAGCGTTCATTATTTTTTGAATAATTTTTAAGTGCACCTCCACAAACTTGAATAACCCAATTAAATAGGATCGTGCAGCAATCTAAAAAAAGAAAGAGGCTTGGCTAAAAAATCCATGCACTAATATTTAATAGAAAAAAAATTGATGTCGCAGACGCTAAGTAAAAAAGATCATATGACGTGGAAGAAGGTCATGCAAACTTTTCAATTTTTTCTTCAGCTGTTTGTCGTTAGCAAAAGGTTATTCCGAGAGGAAAACGAATTCTGTTAGCCATAAAAAAATAAAATATTAAGCTTCAAAACTTATTCTTTAAGGGGTTAGGCTACTGGGACGACCGGAAATCAGGGTTATAAAAAAAAACTTATATTGAAGAAATAAGTGAGTTCAGTGAAAAATCGTTTGGACATTTATTTATATGTACATTAACAAAGTTGTATATCAAATGAAAGGAGTTGTGAACAATCTCGTGAAGGCCCTTCCGACGTGAGGGGCTGAACGGTTACTTGATTTTGGCAACCCGGTTGATGTGAAACAAAAAAAAACGAGCTTTTCTTAAAATAGTTTATATTGGCTGACGACCGAGCTTTTTTGTGTTCGTGTTTCAGTCATCAAAAAATGTTTTTTTTGCAGAAAAATTGCACCATTATTGTTAATAACTGATAAAAAAAACGTTAAGAAGAAAGTCCTCGGTCAAGATTAATCTACTATTACACTGAATAAGTGTGCCAAGTTTCCTCATCAATTTCAGTTGTCTCCTGCGACGAACGAGTCTTCGTCATTTTCACAACCGCCTGAAAAATGACTTGACGATCATCTTTCGCGGAGACGCAGATACTTGAAAAGGCACTCGAAAAACTCTTGCGGTTCTGTCATCTTTAACGCTGATATATATTGTACATTTGACATGTAGCGATTTATATAAAAATAATATACTGTCTAGAAATCTCGATGAAATGTACACCGAATGAAAACTTTAGTATAACATGTGCAATGGAATAAAAACGAAAAAGCAGAGAGAGCGAAGAGACTGAAACGAAAAGACCAGAGAGCATGGTCGCCCCTCTTGATCGTCGCAGTCCAGCCAATGTGGAGAGCCTCGTGTGCTTCTGCACACCTTCTCCCGGGGTTATACTACATACCGTAAACTCTAATCCTCGGTGACGTTGACTGATTTACACCGGCGACATATTCCCAGTACATATGCGCCAGGTAGAACGGGAAATGAGAGAAAAAAGTACTCGCGTGTACGAATATAGATATTGGAGAGACGGCGAGGGTGAGGCGAGAACGGAGCGACGGGGGAGACGAATCTCCCTCCGACGCCAAACTGCGAGCTTGCGCAAGTGCATATTGAGTTTGTAGAATAAATTTGGTCACCTGTAAAAAAAATAGACCCTCTTCGATCTTTACGACGCGAATGGGAAGAATCCTGGGGAATATTTGATTTACGAATTTCGATAAATAAATTACATCGGCGCGTGACATATCTTATCATTTTTATGAGAGCATACGCGGTTCGTTGTTTTTTCTTTTATTTATTACTTTTATTTTCTTTTATTTGTGATTTTTAGGGTTTTTTTTATTTAATATTTTAGTTTCAATTGTTTATTTTTCATTTTCGTTATTTTTCTAGTGGGGAAAGCTAGAAAAATCTCTCTCGGCACTTGTCACAGTTTGTTGATGACACTGTTAAAAAAAGCTCGATTACAGTTACATGGCTGAATTCATCCAGAAAGGTGCAGAATTAACGATGGACGGTCCAGACTTTTTTGCTATCGGCTTATGTTGTCGTAACATTTTTTTTACGCTGATCGCTGAATAATGCTGAACGATAGGCTTTTTTCAACGTAGATACAGTGGAACGTTTACGAGTTTTTTCACTGCAATGACTTATTATTATTCTCATTTACTGCAATCGACGCACAATTACATTCGGTGCTCGTTGCACATAACCCTCCTGCATAAAGGACAGTTGCTTTTAGTTTTATGATCGACATTCTAAACACATAATTTACTATTGGAGCGCAAAATAAAAAGTATCTATGAGCATTTTCTATCGTAACTTATTTACATGGAGTAATAAATACCAAATTTCAAACAACAAAAAATGTTTTCACTTTCACCGCACTACTGCATAAACGGGGTCGATTCGACCCCAGGTCCTTTTTCGACAGCTGGCCTCAGTACACGAGCAGGATGTAGGGGTTATCCTGTATAAAATGGGGTTAAAATGACCCCTTCGTAAGTCGAAGGATTAAGCCACCGACTACTCCATGATATTTGAATTCAAATTTTTTTCAGATCATACAAACTTCCTGCACAACAATGTATCAGCATGGACATACTAAAGACAGATTTTCAAAAATTTTATGCCTCGACAACTCTCTCAATAAAAAGATACGAAAATGTTCCCTTTAAATCATAAATTCGACATAATCTCTTGTGTCCTTAAATTCAAAGGATTCCAGAAAAAATCGGCTAACAAGAACACAACAATAAGAACGTCTACTTTTATCCTCGCACAATCTTTTCTCGATACTTTTGAATCGTCAATTTTAAATTCTTAAGGAAGGACACCACTATGACGAGCCGACGAAGGTCCTTTTTCAGAATTTTTTGTTTCTACTTGATTTTTTATTTGGGATTCGGAAAAAGGTATGTTGTTATGCATACACTAAACATATTTGGTGTAAATTTTTATTTAAAAAAATTAATGATCGATGTCTTGACAATGGTTGGTCTGGAAAAGAAAGTTGTATAATATATATAAATGTAGTTCTCATTGTACGTAGCCGTTTTTCAAAGAAAATAAAATTTCACAAAATGGCGGGCGTTAACAAAAAAAAATGTAACTTTCGCAAACCTTTTACTTGTATTCGGGGACTTGAAACATACTAAATTTAAGAAAAAAAAATCAGCCCCTACAATAATATCGACTGCAACGACGGAAATTTTAATTAAAACAAAATGTAAATTTGTCGTTTATAGCTAGAGTCACGATTGCAGCCAGGTCGAGAAACGTTGTTTCTAGAAAAATGCGATTAAAAGTTTTCGAATACGTAAATCGTTGCGCTACCTGGTCTCACGAAAACATCTGTAACCTTACGAATTTTCAATGTTTTAACTTGACATTTCCTTCACATATTCTTGAATTTGTGTACTTTGAGAAAATGCAAAATATCGTTTTTTTTTCAGCCGTCACAGTTGTGTCCCGCCTGGAGAAAAAAAATTATTCACTTATCTCAAGGCACACTTTTCAATGTAGGAAAAAAAATCATTGGAAAAAAACAGAAATTCTTCGCAGCAAAATTTAAAAAAACCTTCGGCCTGTCAGAATTAGCGAGAAAGTAGGTTTGAGCGGAGCATTACGCCTCTTCGTTGCACCCGTGCATGTTTATACTAATATATATATATATATATATATATATATATATATATATATGTATGTATATGTATATATCTCTGTGTGTGTGTGTGTGTGTGTGGGATATTCCACGCCATTTCAGCTAGCCCGTAACCCCGACCATTTTGGTTTTCCTGATTTTTTGTTATTATAAAATGGTACCCCATGAAAGGAATACCTGCACCGATTTTTTTATTTTTATCTCCCTTCTTTTAGGAGATATAATTTTCCAAAATGTCGATTTCAGAAGTTTCGGAAACGGTCAAACCTGATAACTCCTGAACTAATAGAGATATCGACAAATGGTATAGTATATTTTTTTCCCATTTTAAAGCATACTTTGGTGAAGAAAAATTGAAAAAAATTATCAATTATGAATGTAAACGTTTTTTTTTGCTTCCAAAGTGAAAACTATTTCTTTTAAAGATGATTGCCTTTTTTATCTTTTTGCAAATTCTCTAACATAGAGTAACCCATTCTATGATTATTAAGACTAGTCTCATCGTGGGCCCGTATTTCCTTTATTTTTTTCCTCGACTTAATAATATTATTTACAATGATTTTTATCATTTTGATGTCCAATAATGCTATTAATGATTTTGTGATTTCCAATGCGGCTTCGACAGGCCAGGGACAGTTTATTTTTCATTTGTACTGAATATAATTTAAAAAAAAGTGGATTCCATTAAAAAAATTCTTACATTCAGTACAATCTAAAAATAAACCATTTTTGGCTTGTCGAAGCTGAATTGCAAATCGCGAATTCATTAATAGTATTATTGGACATTAAAATGATAAAAATCGTTTAAAAAAGATATGATCAGTTCGAAAAAAATAGAAGGAGAAATGGGCCGACGATGAGACTAGTCTTAAAAGTCATAGAATGGATCACTCTAATTTAGAGATTTTTTTTTAAAAAAGGCAATCATCTTTTCAAAATACAGTTTTCACTTTTGAAGCAAAAAAAACGTCGACATTGGTAATTGATCATTTTTCTCATATATTTTTAATGAAAGTATGCTACAAAATAAAAAAATACATATGCTGCCATATGTCGACATCTCAATTAGTTCAGGAGTTATCAGCGGTTAAGGGGGGATTGTCTTTTTTTCGCAAATTTTACCGCTTTTCGGGATTTTTTTTGTGAAGAAAGTATACAACGGAAAACTTGTGAAACTTCGCATATAGTTTTATCGATCTGTTTACTACATACAAAAAAATTTTTAAACAATTTCATCAAAAAATCCGCCTCCCACCCCCCTCGACGCGCGATGGTCCTTTTTTGATGGTGTGCACGATTTCTCAAAAACTATTCAACCGATTGCCTTCAAATTTGGACAGAATGCTCAGCTGACATCCTTTTATCGTTTGATGAAGCAAAAAAGCAATACGTTTAATAGTTTTTTATTTATAACAAAAAATCGATCAATTTTTTTCGAAAAATCGATACTTCAAGTTCAAAACGTCACCAAATCGTCAATTTTTTTTTCCCTTCATCGAACTATAGCTATATGTGTCTAAAGTAAAATGCTTTTTGGGTTTTTGTTGCAGGATGAACGTGAAGGCTGTAATCGTGCACACCATCAAAAAAGGACCATCGCGCGTTGAGGGGGGTGGGAGGCGGATTTTTTGATGAAATTGTTTAACATTTTTTTTGTATGTAGTAAACAGATCAATAAAACTATATGCCAAGTTTCACAAGTTTTTCGTTGTATACTTTCTTCACAAAAAAACTCCCAAAAAGCGGTAAATTTTGCGAAAAAAAAGACAATCCCCCCTTAAACGTTCCTAAAAGTTCTGAAATTGACATTTTTTGGAAAATTATAACTCCTTAAAGAGAAGAGATAATAATCTAAAAATTGGTGTGAATATTCCTTTCATGGAGTACAATTTTACAACAACAAAAAATCAAGAAAACCAAAAATGGTCGGTGTCAACCCGTTACATATATTTAATGTTGGCTATCAGGATATCTGGCTATTTTGAGAACGGTCCTTGAAATGACCTTCCTATAAATTTACTCACAATTATTTTAAGGTTAACACACACACGCGCACACACACACACACACATACACACACACACACACACACACACACACACACACATATATATATATATATATTTCTGTGTGTACGGTCGTCATGCAGTTATGGTGCAATATGCACCCTGAGCCAGTTCCATGCGCGGGTTATGTCCATCTCTGGGTGAACTCAAGCCGTACAGACAGACAAACGGACGGACAGGGCACGTTTGTCGTTAAACGTCGCATTCAACCGCACTTTCATGCATCTCAGAGGAGGGAGAGAGAGAGCGCGAGAGAGAGAGGTTTGTAGGCGATGAAGAGCAAGAGAGAGCCTTTTGGTGGAAACGCTCGCGGGGTCTGGTTAATTTTTATTGGGCATAAATTTGCCAAAATATTCGCGGTCGACGTGTATGGCCCGTAACTCTCGTAAGCGGCGACTCTCGCAATTTCTTCTTCTTCTTCCTCGTCTTCTTCCCTTCCTTTTTCTTTTTTTTCTCCACCAATTTTTATCTTTTCATTTTCATACGTACCCAGTCGTCGTCCATTTCTTTCTCTTTCACGATGGTTTTTCGGTGTGCTCATACACGCGAGATAAGTGCCGCCTTTCTCGCTTCATCTTTTCGAAACTTTTTCGCCACACGACGGCGCGACGAGCCATTCCATGACGATGGGACCGACGTGGTGCGAAAGATCCAAAAAGAGACGATTTGTATTGGGAGAACTCGATTGTCGCTTTCTCGTCGACCATTTATCGCGAGACGTCGATTTTTTTCGTATATCGTGTCGATGAAAACGAGTGTTTGTGCTGCCATTGTTTAAATTGGAAAAATGGCCCAACGAAGAATATATCTATTCGAATCTACTGGGTGACTGCTAAACGAAGATACAGGTAGAGTAAAATGATGATTTTTCTTTTACAGCGAAGTTTTTGTATCATTGTGTGGGATTTAATTTGTATTATTTATTTATTCACTATCGTTCAATTTTATTTATTAATTTGCGGAATTATTTATTTATATAAAAGCATTTTGGAATACATTTCATTATACACAGGCATTTTTTCGTAATTCGATTTACATTTTATAGTTAATTAACAATAACGTATTTCTTATATTCGGATGCAAGTTAAAAAATGACTTGTAATTTAGTTTTATAAATAAATGATGCACTCATAAATATTAAATATATGAATATTGTAAATTAAATGTCGCAATTGTTTATTATTTATTAGTTTCTTAGTAGTTGAATTAACTTGATATTATTAAGACGGGGTGATACTGTGAAGGGTAAAAATAATCGATTTTTTTCTTGCATTTTCTCAAAGTATACTTATTCAAGGAAATGTGAAAAAAATGTAATTAATGTATTGAAAATTGGCCTAGTTGGAGATGATTAAGTGAGAGCACCAAAATATAACAAAAAACGAAAATTTCCGCAATTGCAGCAGCTATCGATATACGGAGCCGTTTTTTTGTTTGTTTGAAATTTAGTATTTTTTAAGCCACACAATATAGAAAAAAAATTCCCCAAAATTACACCGTTTTTAACACCCACCACTACGTGATTTTTTTTTCGAAAAACGGCTCCGGACATCCAGATCTACATTTATAGAGATTGTGAAACTTTAGTATTTTTTTTGCAGATCAACCATTGTCAAAGCATCGATTCGGCCGCTGGACCACATTTTTTATACAGAGACTCTATTATACCTAGATAACGTTGTTAATTTTTAATTTTGTTTCAATAAAAATTTACACGAATTAAGTTCGATCTATGCTTAATGACATATCTTTTTTCCAAATCCCAAATAAATAATGTGGCAAACAAAAAAAATCGAAAATACTATCACTTTTCAGCTCGTCACAGTGCTGTCCCCTTTTTATTCAGAATTACGAACGATAAACGTTTATTTTAGCAAACGGTGAATTGAAGAAATGTTATCCTTACGTTGGCAGTAATACGACTAATAAATTATTTTTGTCCAATAAATGTTACGAAGAAGTAATATCCAAATACAAGTATTCGTATAAAACGCTTATATTTTTCCATTTTCCAAAAAGAAAATTCGCTTTTCAATGGGCGAGCTTCAATGTTTTTTTTTTAACACGCCTACGATATTTGTATTAACATATGGACAATAAAATACTAATATACATATTAACATACAATAACCTTTATGGGAAAAAAAAACTAAATTCACACATTCAAATTCTGAATTCAAATAAAATTAGATCGAATCAATGAGACTCAGCAAAAGTTTTTTTTTGTTTTCATTCAAATCAATTTTTTTCACAAAAACTAAATGCAACCGGAAGTGCGACTGAAAGTCAGTGAAATTATGCCCGCCTGTGTCGACACGGCGGCATAATTCTCGGCGCACTCTGGCTGTGCGCAAAATCCTGAAAGGGTCTCGAAATCGCCATAAAAATTAAAGTGCGGGATCAAAATCGAAGAGGCATTGCAAAAAAAATCCTCCCTTCAATGACCGGAAACAATGAATTTTCTTTTCGAGTTTGAACGGCTCGTACATTGGCGGAGGTGGATAGGAGGGAGGTGGAAGCTTTCTCGATAGCACGTTAAATATTATTCGTTTCCTGGAATGCTTGGGGAACAGCGGGTAAAAAATCTCTCTCTCCCTCTCTCCCTCTCTCTCTCTCCCTCCCTCTCTCCCTCTCTCTCTCTCTCCCTCTCCCTCTCTCTCTCTCTCCTCTCTCTCTCTCTCTCTCTCTCTCTCTCTCTCTCTCTCTCTCTCTCTCTCTCTCTCTCTCTCTCTCTCTCTCTCTCTCTCTCTCTCTCTCTCTCTCTCTCTCTCTCTCTTCAGTACATTACACAAAATGCATGTCTCCCTTGGCGTAGATGCACCGTGCCCGCGAACCTGTTAATTTTTTTAACACTCCCCCACGAGTGCCCGAAACTCAGACGTGATATTCTTTTTTCATTTCTTGGCACTCCCTGCGCTCTCGCGCCATCTCTCTAGCAAAACTTCGCTGTGGGCCATTATAATTTTATAATGACCCACAGCAAAGTTTGGAGACCGTCCATTGAAGATGGTCCATTTGAACCATTCGCGAAGTATCTTTCTTTAAAAGTCCGGACCATTATTATTATCATTACCATTATTGCTATTCGGTTCTAAGCTTCGACAACCCGACGCGCGAATTTGAAATACGAACGTGGCTGTGATATATTTATGTTTTCATAATGGCTCGAAGCCCCTCGCTGAGTGAGGTTGCGCGCTTTTATTATTGCCTTTTTGTGTTACGTTTTGGTACTCCCTGCACGCGCAGGGTATAAGGGTGCACTTAATTTTTTATTAAGGCTCTCTCGGCCACGTATCACGACGCGATAATGGGACTTATTTGGCTGCAAAATCGCCTGCCCCCGTTACGATGCCTACGAACGTTCGATATTCAGCCTTGGTGTAAAACAAGTAAAAAATATTAATAAATATTAGTGCACATTAGGGTGGCACAAATTTGAACTCTATTTTTTTCCTTTTCCTCGCCATCCAATTATCTTCTCTAAAGGAAAAAAATGGTCACGGAAGCTGCGAGTGCTCCAAAAATATTAAGAGGTCGCTCAAGTCTCCCGAAAAATTAAATTGCCATTAAAAAATCAATTTTTTTCCGTCCACTCCTTATCCATGCATTTTACGCTTTATAATTTCAAAATTAACCTCGCTAAAGCACTAGCCGACCGATGAATGTTTTATTTGGTGGTCGCTCAAAGTTTCCGAAATTCAGAATTACCGCCAAAAAATAAATCTCGCATGCACTATAATTCCTTGTAGCATAAAAACAAAATAAATTGCAAACTGTTACATTTTCTGAACAATTGATTACAATAATTTGCAATAAACACCAATTAGGTGGTATGTGTTATTATGTATTATTTTGTTTTTTTGTATTATGGCGTCGCTCGTCACAGAGTACAGGTACGATAGGTCCGCAGTTTGACTAACGAGACAAACCGTGGGGCGCATTACGATGCGCGAAAAACTGCTTCCAAAGAAAAATGAATTAATTGTTTTGAACATTTTACAAAGCGTAAAATTCATGGGTGAAAAGTGGGCGAAAAAAAATCGATGTTTTAATTGAAAATTTGAATTTTTGGGAGGCTTGAGCGACCTCTAAATTATTTCTGACCACTCGCAACTTTCGCGATAATTTTCCTTATTTTTTAAAGCGGCTAATTGGATGGTGAGAAAAAGAGAAAAAATAGAACTGAAATTTGTGCCACCCTATTGTACGTACATGTTTTGTGCTGTTCTGGAAAATACGGTATTTTTTGCTGAAGGTGGGATACACATTTAGACGGGGAAAAATTAAGCAGTTTTATGGGATTTTTTAAACTGATAAATAATTATTCTACATTTATCAAAGTATAGGTATACATTAATAGTGTATTTAAGTATACGAAACAATGTTTTAAAATTTATTTATCATTTAAACGGCGGAGCTTTGGCAGAGTGTTACAGCAAGTTTGCGGCGGGACTTGTGAATCGGCGTGCAGTGTGGCTTCCTGTAGACTATGGTTTGCAAAAAATTCTAATTTTTTCCGGTTGGAAGATGTATAATTTCTATTTGACATTAATTGAAATGTAGAAAATGCAAGTTTAAGACAATGGCACCCATTTATAAAAAAAATCAACATTTCACCCAAAATTTCTGTAAAATTTGGATTAAAAAGTAGTTTTTTTCTAGTTTTTCAAAAATAATTCTCATCGAGTAGAAGGTGGCAATATTATCAATATTTCTACCAAGTTTCAACTCAATCGGCTCGATAGTTTTTGAGTAATTCTGCCCGCCAATTTCGAAAATGCAGTTTACAGAAAAACGCGTTTAAAGTTTAAACCCACTTCGAATCCAAGCGGTGAGGCAGAGCGTTAACGGGCTGCAACATTTTAAGTTTTTGGAATTTCGCGTTGAAACTTTGGGTAAATATTCTACATATATATTTCTATTTTTTAAAGAAAAACAAACTCTTTTTTTTAATCTTTGGAGATGTATATCCCGCCTTAACGAGATGCGCCAGTTTGTTTTGTTTTTTTTTTGCGACATAAATTTGGAATTGTGGTTTGGAGCAGCTTTATTTTTATTTACTTTTTTGGAGTATTTGTTAGACTTGAAAAAAAAATTTAATTGGGACGTAGCCTTCGTTGCTAATGAACTTTTCAGCCACTGGTAGTCTCGAAGAAATTATTTGCTGAAGACAGATAATTTAGTGGATTGTTTATTTTTTTAATGAATAATTTCATCAAATAAATAAGAACCTAACAATGGTAATTTTTTAATAAGGACAAAAACATTTGTTTTATCTACATGTACACATCTATATAATTTGGTACACTCATTCAATGTAACAGTAGTTGAGTCTTAACCGACGTTTTTCGTCTTAACATTTTTTCATTAATTATTAATAATAATGATGTAATTTTCCCTAGAAAAATCGAAAAAAATGCAACACTTGTTTTTATCCATTGAAACACGACAACAAAAGAAAGCTCGATCAAGTCTTAGCAAAAATGATCTATTTCATGAAAAAAAAAACGAGTTATTTTGTTTCATATCAATCGGGTGGCCAAAAGCGAGGAGACCGTTGAGCCCCTCACGTTCAAAGGTCCTTACGAGATTGTTTATAGCTTCTTTAATTATTAATATTTTTTAACGAAATTTGGTGCACAACTGTGGTATTGTACATACAAATAAATGGCCAAACGATTTTTCAATCATCTTACTTACTATAAATTAAGTTTATATAATATTCTCTATTTTATACAATCTTTTTATAATCTTGATTTTTGGGTTGTCACAGTAGCCTAACCTCTTAACTGAAGTGAATATATTAATTCGTTTAATATTTTCAAAAATACTGTTGCGAACGAAATTTTATTCAATAAAACAGGCCGTTACTCTCCATACAGGGTGATTCAAAAAACAATTTCTAAATAAATAACAAAACTAATAATGAATGAAAATAAAAATAATCTCACCGGTCGTTTTTCACACGAACACTAACTTCCCAAATAATTTCCATATTTTCTGTTAAATGTCGATATATTTCTGCCGATAAAACCAAAAAATAAAATCACAAAATTCTCACAAGTCAAAGTTCACGCTCAAAGTGTCCACCGATATTTCAAACGTTACCGTAGGTTAAGCCGGAAATTCGAGAGTCCTGTCGTGGGTATCGAGGGAAGATCACGCAACCGAAATTCTCAGACGAGCTCTGCGCAGGGTCTACGACAAAATGGCACCCGGAATCACCAAATGGACGACGAGGCTCCGTTCGCAGCGGCGAGCTGGAAGGTGGTAAAATATGAAAATCAATAAGCATAAAAATTAACACGCCCTCAAACACCTATAATTTACCGATGTCCGGTCGCTTGGCAGTCGAGGGGCAGGGCGGGGGGCGGTGAGAGCTAAGAGAAGAGTTAACGCGGTCTCGTTTTCCGCTGCGGTTTCGCGTCTACGTAAGATGGCTATGAGACGCACGCGAGCAATGATCGTTGTTAATATTACCAACATTATTACCCTTGTATACCGAGAGCTCCTTATGCGCAGCAGTCCTAAGGTCCGGCATCGTTCGGACCCCTTAACGCGGCCCTATCGTTGGGGCCTTATCCTCACGGGTTATATGGGTGGTCAGAACTGTAATTTGGCAGCAGTATAAATCGTCTCGTTAAAACACTAAAGCGAGTTCAATAGTACACGCTGGGCCATACAAAGAAATAATTACATCGTATACAAATCTACGCACGTATGTACACAAATTGATACTTCTATGCTAAAGGATATTTCAATATTTATTATCGTTTTCTATATATATATATATATGTGTAGCAAATGGTCGTATATAATCTATATATTTCACATTAAGGGGTTGGAATACTATGAAATTCAAACAAGTTAATTTTGAAGTAATAAGCAAGATAATTGAAAAATCCTTTGAACATTTATTTGCATGAACATTAACAAAGGTGTGTACTAAATTCCTTGAACAAATATTAATAATTAAAGAAGTTGGAAAGAAACCTGGCGATGGGCCTTCGAACGTAAGGGGTAAGACGGTGTACTTGATTTTGGCCACCCGGTTGATCTACAACAAACAAACGAGTTTTCTTCTTAAAATAGATGGCTAAGACTTGACGGAGTTTTTTGTTATTGTGCTTCAATCATCAAAAATGTTTATAATTTGTTCGTTTTTTCGTGGAAAAATCACATCTATATGTATATGGCCATGATAGGTGTTTCTAGCACTTAGGGTCGTCTGAAATGAAAAATAAAATAAATATACTTTTAGTACAATAAAATTTCCGTATGACTGGAATTTTTGGAATTTTTTCGAACCTCCAAAAATTAGGAAAATGACAAGTTTCAGAAAAAAAAAAGTTCGATTGTCGACAAAAAAAACAACTCTCATCATTTGTTATCAACAAATGGATAATCTCAAAGAATGAAAAAAAAAAATGGAAACCACAAGAAAAATCTCAAAGCTTCCGTACATTTTTTCATTACGCTTTTCCCCTGCATGGAAAGCTACTGCAATTTTTCTTCAACCCGTCAGTGAGTCGATTTCAAATTTCGCTTCCAATCTTAAATTAAACAAACCTATGCATCCCATTTTTTTCACGTCCACGTTAGGATTCCCGCAATAATCCTATGCACTATGCACCATCTCTCATATATGCCTCGAACGAAAAGAGCCCAAATTTCATCGCACGCGCCCTTACAATGCAAAAATTAATGGCTGCGACGTTAACGGCCAACGAGAAATCGTCGTTTTAACGATAGCCTCGTGACGGATCGCGGCATTCCTCGCGGGATATATTGACCCGTCGAGATCAACAAACTGCACCAGAAACTGCGGATATTTATGTCTTTTTAAGATTTTACCGTGAGGGCCAACGTCTGAGGGATGTAGGTACATGTATACGAAAAATGCAGGCGAAGCGTGAGCGAGGCGAATAGCGATAATAAAAAAGTGAGGATACGGGGCGCGCGTTTGGCAAATTATACACGGCTAAACGGCCTGATTTATGCGACTTCGCGGTCTACTATAATAATCATAATCATAATAATAATAATAATGATGATGATGATGATGAAAGGGAAGAAAAGTAAAGGGCGAAAAAACTATATATATATATATGGGTGTGTATAAAGATGCACATACGAGGACACACATGAATGCGCTTTACTGCCGAGCTTCAATTACGAGCATTAACCTACAGTGCACACTTGTAGCTATATAGACAAACCGGTGAGTATATGGAATTTTTAACAGTCATATATATTATAAAAGATTAAATCCGCACATATACATAGGTGTAGCTGTGTGTGAGTCTGTTTAATTTTCCATCTGGTGGATATATATATATATATATATATATACACAGGGTGTCCCTCTTATCTCTGCCACCCGAAATAACTCGGTATTTATCGACGTCACAAAAAAATGTTCCAGAAAAAAGTTGTATGGCGCAAAGGGTGGGGGGGCATCAAATGCGACCATTTTTTTTTATTTCGGTGGAGGCGCTGACGCACAGTGACGGTCACCTCCACTTTTTTAAATGGAATGGTACATTTTTTTCAACCCTATTGTGGAGCACCTCAAACCGCATAAAAAACATTAGAGGGTCAAAGTCGTTCAAAGTCATTGAAGGTCAGTATCGATGATACAAATCTAAATATCTCGGATCACTACCAAATATTTGGTAGCGATCCGAGATATTTAGATTTGTATTTCATTTTAATAGGTGACCTTGAATGACCTTGAACGTCTTTGGCCTTTGACGTTGAAAAGTTTTATGCTTTTGAGGGGGACATGCGATGGTGATAAAAAAATATTTTCTTTTTGCCAACACGTCTACGAGATACCGCGGTGACATTCAATTTTTTAAATAGCAAAAATTGTTTTTTAGTTTTTTGAAAAACAGCTGGTCGTGAAACAAACGCAACGAAAAACCAAAACAATTCTCTAGCTCAAAAATGAAACAAGTTATGGCGGTTTAGAGTTTTTGGAATTATCCCACATTTCATACACTGAGGAATTTGGAACGTTAGTCACGATCTAGGATTGCATTTTTTTAAGTATATGTTATTGCCTAGACTATGCTGAGCCTTGACAATTTTTTGAAATTTTCCCACCACGTAACACCAAAGACAAAAAATTGTTTAATGTATGTAATGTTACGTGCGGTTAGATGGGCAAGACGTTCACGCTACGGGTGATGTATTTTTTTGCTATTTAGTATCAAGATAAATTATTTCTAATAACGGATTAACGCAAACTAAACCATTGTAAACATCTAGAAAAAAACACATCTTGCCCATCGTAAACCACATGTATTTAATAATAAACCATCAACGTTTGATGAACGATCACAAATCTTGGCTGGTGAATGAAGAGCATTGCGCCAACCTCAATGTCCGCGAAGTTGCCATATTTTGACTTAATATTAATTAATGGTAATAATAACTAATCTTGTAACATAAATAAACTTCATCATAAATTACTCCAAATTTTTATTCTGCATTGTACAAAACATTTGCTGACGCAGTTTTTTCAATAATAACCACCGATAATGTTATACTTTTTCAAGATGGTAATGACAGAAAAGATTTTCTTTTTTGCGTGATGAAAATATAAAAATGCATGATTTGCCGTGTAGTTATATATTTTATGAAAAATTAGTATCTAAAGAATAAAGCTATATACCTTTGATGCATTTTTTTGAGGTTCATTGGAAGAAAAAAATCATAAACCGTTACTTGACTCAGCTGGACCGCTCTGATCTCTAATTCCAAAGTTTTGTCAACCGCTGTACACATATCATTCGCCTCAGTTTTTTTTCCGAGAACATCAAAATAATTTCGAGGGAAAATACGCTTTTAAATGGGAACCTCATCCTCAAAGCCTCTGTGTCATTTCTTCATTTAAGGGGTCTGCATAAATATAAAATAAAAAAATATTGTTCTTTTTTCTGCCGGGCTTTGCAGCCTAGGGTTTTAACCTCAATTTGCAACGAGCATTTTGTAGAAATTCAAAAATTTTCCGTATTATAATGTTGTCTGTGAAGGGTCAGATGGCCCAATGCGCTACGGCGAACCGCCCCGCTGCGATTCACCCCGTTTTGCATTTTTCAAGTCGTATCTCAAAATCTATTTGTCCGATTCACCTTAAAATCCCACGGAGCATAGTTTAAAATCACAATACAACATGGTGTATCGTATAACCAGGTGATTTTTCGATATGTTTAACCATTTGGGATAAGGTTCCGAAAGCACCCTACCTCCGATCGAGCTGAAATTTAGCACCAACCTTCCTTTCAATATTTTAGACAACCCCTAAAGGGATTTTTGGCTACCTCAAATATTTTTCGAGATATTGAATTTTAAAGCTTTTTTTAAGGCGCACCGACTAAATCTACAGGGTGTCCCAGAGCTGAATGCGTTTCCTGAAATGGAGGGTTGAGGGTGAAATTCTGAGTCGATTGATGTTAGCATGTGTGGATGTCAGATCAACCCCTGAATTATAATTAATTTTTATAAGGAGGGCCAATCAGGTGCGCCTGATGAGCCCGCGTAGGTCGGTGAGCGAGACGCGCGTGTGTGGTGCCTGGCGAGAGCACCGCACCTACAGGCGCCACTACATTACTAGCTTATCGGACGCACCTGATTGGCCCGCATTTAAAAATTAATAATAATTCAACACTTGATCTGAGACCCACGCATGCTGATATCAATAGATTCAGGATTTCACCCCCAATCCCCCATTTCAGGAAGCGCATTCAGTTCTGGGACACCCTGTATGTCTGCTACGTTATCGCGCTCTCTGTTTTGTCCAAACAAAAATACCCAAACAAACCCAAGCAAACCCACACCTGAACCCAAACCCAAAAACTATTGCGCGCCGCCAAAAATCCTTTTGGATTTTTTAAGGGTTGTCTCAGGGCGCATTTAGACGCCTTAAAATGACATCTTAAAATGTTAAAAGGGAGGTCTGCGCAAAATTTCGGCTCGATAGAAGGTTGGAGGTTTTCGGAACCTTACCCACCATTAGTTAATAACAAATTATTTAAGTACTTTTTTCTCAAAAATCGACTCTGTTATCTACGTCTTGCCATTTTCGTAATTTTTTATGTATATTCGTGCATCGCTGTGCCTCGTAATATATCCGTAGAAAACTGCATCCTAGGCGCTTAAAGGGTTATATACAGTTAACGTTTTCGGATATCGACTTTTATTTATTTTATTTTCGTAATGTACATACATTTAAGTACACACACCGAAAATATCTTGTCAATCCGGCATATATTCTCGAAGTTACACGCACATTTGTAACGACGTGTCAGAGCGCTCGAAAGTGCTTTTCAAACTTTAAATGCGTTTTTCTCAAAACTGTGTTTCTAAAGTCAGTGAGCAAGATTTATCGAAAACGACTGAATCGATCAGTCTCAAATTTTGACACAATCTTTTCAAGTATATTTTTTAGTAATTAATTGAAGGTTTTTTTTTCACCGATAAATATTTTCCATATTATAAACAATTTAAGGCCTAAATTTTTGTCCAAAATAAATTATTTCGTTGTCGAGAATCCGCCATTTTGTCAAAAATTATTATTTTGCTTATTCCTTCGATCAATTACAAGATAATCCATAATATTAACGAAATATTTTCGATTTTTTTTTTCATTTTAGATGATCCAGTCCAGACATATCGTGCTCGGCGCGAGACGCCTTTTTCTAGAGGTGCTCCCGGAGATCAGCTATTGCCGCTTTCGACATAATTATTGTTACAAATAAAAAATGTTAAAATACAGTTAACAGTTACCATAATATATGTACAAATGTTTACGTTAAGAAATTTAAAGGTCTTCTCATGAAAAATCCTTAAAAATTGATCCTTTTGGGCCTCCTGACTGTATATAACTCCTTAAGGAACAAACGTACGATCGCCTGCCGGTCCACGCGCTCGTATTCTCCCGCTGTAGGTACAATAACGCGCCCGAACGTGAAGCCAGCATAAAAGGGACATAGCATTATCACGATGCCCACCGAGAGAAAATCATTTCCGCATGATTATACGCGTTCGTTTCGGTAAAGTTACGAGGGTGATTATTATACCGCGAGCCAACCTCGTAATCATCGACGAGACATTACGTGTAAAGCGTACAAGTTATATATTTATATTCTCGTTCGAGGAACAAACGTCATCGGGCTGACCGGAAGTGTACGACTTTTTTTTACACGCAGGACGCCCTAATATTAGCATTACTTTTGCGAGGCCGAGGGGATTTACGATCGAGCCAGAAACTTTCGCGAAAAATAAATCACCGATAATTGCCCAACGACGAGGAGAGCCGAAAATTTGTTATTGTCATTACACAGCTCAACAGCCGATTTGGTGCAGCAAAACTGTACATTTTTTTGTTCTAAATCTTATCTCTATACTGTTTTAAGACTCTTATTTTAACACTCGAGGGACACCACTGTGACTGGTCAAAAAATCGATTTTCTATGTATTTTCTAAAAGTATACATATACGGGAATTTGGGAAAAAAGATTCTGGTTGAAATATTGAAAATTTACCAAGTTATAGGCGATTTACTCTAGCTGCAATTGTCCGATTTTCAATTAAGGAGCTACATCTACCCAGAGGCCCGAAAAAATGGCCAAATTCGACATTTTTTCTGGCAAACGGTTGGTGAAAATGGAACGCATTTTTTGAAACACACAGGTACATATATTGAGAGCTTTTAAAAAAATCACCATAACATATAGGAAAACAAAAACTAGGCCGGTAGATAGTGAAATTTTGGCAACGTTTGGCGGTGGACACTTTCCAGCTTAAACGGTCCATTTGAATACTTGAAACCAAACAGTTTATTCAAGTTAACAATAAATACGAGTCGTTGACGATCGTCGATTTTTTAAATCATTTTTTTTTTAACAACGTGGCGACGAATTGAAACCGGAGCATACAAAATCTATGAAAAAAGTTGTAATTTTTAGGTAACTATTAAAAAAAGAAGATCGATTTAAAAAAAATGAGATCGTCACCGACCTTTATATGTTCCTCGTCGGATCTCGTGTAAATTTGAAAATAATCCATCAAGTGGTTCTCGAGACATCACGGCCACCGACTTTGAAAACAGTGGATCGATGAGAAAAATGCGTTTTAAGTTTGAAGTGCAGTGCTGCTACCGCTCGCCCGGCCGACTGTTAGAAGCTGTAGCTCATCCAACTTTAGGAATATTTCAATGACGTTTTCAGGGAATAGAACTAAAAAGTGATACTATCGAATTAAAATATTTTTGGAAAATGCAACTTTTTGACCCACCTAGGTCGATGTAGCCCGTAAAAAAACGAAAATTTCCGTAATTGCCGTAGCTTTCGTAGGCAGCCGTTTTATTTTTTATTTTTTATACCCCGAATACAAGTAAAAATTTCGGCAAAATTACACTTTTTTTATCACCCACCGTTTTGTGAATTGTTTTGTTATATGACTACGTACAAGGAGAACTAGATTTATATAAATAATGAAACTTTTTTATTTTTAGTTTTCCGGCCAACCATTGTCAATTTATCGATCTGGCCATTGGAGCACATTTTTTATACAGATACTCCATTATACCTCAATAACGTTCTTAATAGTTAATTTTTTTGAATAAAAATTTACTCGAAATAAGTTCAATGTATGCTCAACTGAATACCTTTTTTTCCAAATTCCAAATAAATAATCTAGTAGACAAAAACTAATCGGAAAAACCACCTTTTCCGGCCCGTCACAGTGGAGTCCTTAGTGATGATATTCCACGTAAGAACACGGAAATATACAATTTTTGTTCGAAATATAATTTTATTAAAAAAAAATTAGTATCATTCAATATTTTAACATCGAGTAAGGTTCTTTTTCGTGTTTTTCTTGAGTGAGACTTGTCAAGGCAGTGCATCAAACTCCAAACGTAGTCAGCCATCATAATTGTGTGTCTCATCTTCCCTGACACCTATCTTCCATAACTCTAATGTCTTGGTGGAAGCGTTCTCCTTGTTCTTCTCTGAAGGGGTCAAGATTTTCTGCAGATTCATCTTGATCCTTAATTCTGCCCTAAAATAAGAAAAAAAGCACGAACTCATAACCAAATGTGTTAGGGTAATTCGACCAATCTCGTCTTCGCTTCGCTGCTGTCAAAATACCACTGAATTGATTTATAACAATAAATAATATTTTTCTAAAACGACTAAAACATTCCACCAATACACTGCTAACGACACTCATTATGAAATAAAAAATTCATTTAAAAACCCTTCATGGTACCCTTAAATATAGGTTGGTATAGGTCTCACCAGAAGTCACTTGACAAAAAATCATACGAATTTTGCTGCCACCAAGAATTTTTTTGTTTGTTGACTCCTGTTATCGTTTGCTAAAAAACTTGAGCTTTATCACGACTAAGCTCCAACGAATGAAAACTTATGCCACGATTTCCGTGAGCGTTCTTCGGCTTATCGTAAACTGTGTTTTCAACGAGCAGCCTTAACGTTCCCCACTAACGCGTATAAACGAACATAATTTATTGCGGTCCTCACTTATAGAAATGACTCGGTCGCTCATGAATATTTCTTGCACCTTCGAGCAGTCGTCCAAATATGTGCTTGAGGCGCAATGAAATAAAAGTTCTAGAAAAACCAGCTATGCTTTTCCCAGACTGGACGAGTGTGAATGAGGCCCAAATATATATATATATATATATATATATATAGAGAGAGAGAGAGAGAGAGAGAGAGAGAGAGAGAGAGAGAGAAGTGCGATCGTTTCAACGCGAGACGTTAAGTGGCACGGGCCACCGGGCGAGATACATGCATATATCCACTATCCGTACGAGACAAATGGACGAAAGAGGGAAAGAGAGGAAGATCGATCGAGAGAGAGACATAGATGGGGGGGGGGGGGGGGGGGGTTGAGAGAGAGAAGGGGTCGATCGATTCAATCGCACGTCGAGTGGATAGTTACATCCGGCACTGTTTTATCGCCAAGTTATCGAGTGCCGATCCTATCCCTGTCTCCGCCTTCTCCCCGTCCGCAAGTCGACAATCCTTCCTCGATCGTGTTCGCATACTGCAAACTGGGCTTGTATAAAACGCGTATAAATCTGTATGTGTATATATATATCAAATGTCTTCAAAAGCACCTATACACGAATATATAGGTGATTTTGAAGACATTTGATTAAGAGGACCGTCCTGATAGTCGCAATGTCTCACTACTCAACAATGTTGAAATCTCAATAGCGTAAAAATCACCTTTGCATGGTTGAGGGGTTGAATGGGCGTCAGATTTTTTTAAATATGATTTTGCGGAATCATTTATATGGTTATGCCTAGTTGTAACAGTCGAAAATAGGTCATTTTTGGGGTTTTGTTTTTAGAAAATCGCGATGATGATTTTTTACAAAAATTAGGTGTTCGGATAAGTACCATCTGAAGAACGCTGTATTTTTTGTGTAAAATCCAGGCGAATCTCGATATAACGAAGTCCTTGATATAACGACGATTTGCCATTCCCTTCCGATAGACACCCGGACCCTTGATACAAAAACATAATAATATACATTATGCTCTAGTTGCTAATTGCTTGGAAAATTGCTCTAATATAAACGTTACGTTCTTTAAAAAATATCCCTACATTTATAGTACGAATATATTTTTTGTAAATCACATTTTAAGGAACATGATCTTGATATAACAAAACCTCAATATAACAAAAACTCGATATAACGAGCTTCCCTAGAGGCTCGTTATATCGAGGTTCGACTGTATTCAATTATAATCTATTTACAGCCGCTGTCTTAAAAGCTTCTCTCGAAAACGTCGTTGGATTTTGTTAGTATATTAGTTCATCCTATAATTAATCAAAGGAATTCTCGAAATATCAAAGTTTACAAAATTGGGCATGTTTAAAGTGAGTCTTGAATTTGCGAAAAGAATGGGAATTTTTCGTTCATCAAATCGAAAGGATACATCGGAAAATAAAATCCTTCGACCAAATGGTATGTTTTTACATCTAGAAAAATAACCTAAAAAATTCTAAAATATTTAACATCTAGAAAATCTTTTAAATATTTTACAAAAAAATCTTCTACAAAAATTGTTAAAAAAATATTTCCCATCTTTTACATCTATCTCTTACATCTAGAAAAATCCCTAAGAAATGCACTCTAGATAAAGCCCTAAAAAACTCAGAAGTTTTCAGGGAACATCTGTACGATCATATACAGTAAAAATTTGTCGGTTTTTCAAAAAGTGATTTTTCCATTTATGCAACTAGGCGTAACTTCTTAAATGGGAACCTCACATTCAAAACCTCTGTACCATTTATTCATTCGAAAGGTCTGCGTAAACGTCGATTAAAAAAAAAATTATCACATGGTTTTATAGTTGAGGATATGACTATAATTCGCAGCAAAGATTTTGTAAGAATTGAAAGAATTGAGCGAGTTTTGAAGATTTTTGCGAAGCGATTTACCCTTTTATCTTGTACGTTTCTCTCGAACCCGTGTGTTTGAGTCGTAGCTCAAAATCTATTCGGTCGATTCAGTTCAAATTCGGGCGAAGCGTTGTTCCATAACATTTTCCATCGTATGACCGGATGATTTTTTGATATGTCAATCTATTTGTAAATAACAAATGGGTAAAGTTGTTGAATTTTCTCATCACAGCTTGCCATTTTCGTAATTTTTAAAATTTCAAAAAAGTATCCGGTCACCTGGAAGTTTTATTATTATACTAACAATAAGAGTATATTTGTTAATTTTTCATTTCAGATATTGTCAAAACTATTTCCACCAACTGGCTATGCAGCAACGGCGTTATAACATCCAAAACATTGTTACAAGGCACCACTTTGTTTAAATAATAATAACTTCGTTGTTTACAAATATTTTTCAGTTAAAAAAAAACTCAAACTTGGACGTACTATGTATTAAATGTGTGTAAAATCCCGACCTCGTCATGCCGATATTCTCACGAGAAAAAAAATATCAAAATTGTTTTTTCGGTCGAAAATTGAGTTTTTTTCTGCGGCTTGCCATTTTTGTAATTATGAACTTTCCTAAAAACGGCTCCGATCATACGAAAGTTCCATTATTATACCAACTTCAACAACTAATCAGTTGGTGACGAATAACAGCGAGCAATGTTTGCCGCAATAAAAAATTACTTTTACTATAATAATCGAACTTACTTATGATCGGATCCATTGTTCGAAATTTTCATAATTAAGAAAATGGCAAACTGCAGAAAAAAACACTCAATGTTCGACCGAAAAAAGAATTATAATATTTCTAACGAGAGTATCGGCATGACGAGGTCGGAATTTTACACATAATTAATACCTAGTCTTCCCAGTTCAAGTTTTTTTTATTGAAAAATATTGATAAATACTGAAATTGTCTTATCGATTCCATTATCGATCCCAAACATTGCTTAACATCAATTTTTCCAATTTGCCCAATTTTTCGTCTCATGTGTTGGCGTGTCCCCAACCCTCCTACACCCTCAAACACGCTCCTAAGTCCTCCCTCGGAGAATCTCGACCCCCCGGCCACCCTGTGCCACCCCGTGTGCAGGAGCATTCGTCGTTTCCCGCCCTTACACGACGTTTCGACTTTTTCCACGATTTTCGCGCCAGAGCAAAAATGAAACTCGAACAAGATCGAGCGCACAAGAAAAAATAACAAAAAAAAAAGATTCAGCGTCGGAAAGTTCTCCGTACGAGGAAGCAAAACGTAGACATTATAATATGTGCATACATATGTATTGTGCATTACGTATGTATATATAATGTACGTAGGGTATATAATGGAGTGTACAAGAGCATTTCACTGCTGGTTTGTTTCCCCTGCCT
>OZ023324.1:7383975-7398367 GCA_964007375.1 Ophion obscuratus
CTAAATACAAAAAACAAAAAATATTAAAATCGGAAACGAAATACAAAAAAGTAAGGAAAGTACATAAAAAATCTAAAAACACGAAAACTAGAAATATAGGTAGGATAGAAGTAAATATATAATAAAAGAAGTAAAGTCAAATAAAAGAAAAGTAGTATATGGAACTATTAAAAATATTCTTTTCCATTCTTTATTATGGACAATAGTTTGCCATAAACAGTTTACTAAATTTCAATCTGTCACAATGTATCCGTGCTTTAGATCCTGAGAGTCAGGGCTCAAATTCGAAAATTCGCGACCACAAATATCTAAAGGTACAACTTTTTTCCAAATCCAACTACTTTTAGAATTTTTTCCCCACTGTATATAATCCGCCTTCCAGAACTTTGGAAATTTAACTTTAGATGGGAATTCGGCGGTCTCAAAAACCGTACGATACTCATTTTCGTCGAAATCGAATTATTGTTTCAAATCGCATCCGCAATTTCGAATTTAGAAAATATGATCATGTGTTTTAAATCAGCCACCTCAAAAACCACAGTATACTCACTTTCGCCGAAATCAAATTATTGTTTCAATTTGCATTCGCCATTTTGAATTGTGAGAAAATGATTTTAGATTTGAGTTCAGCAACCTCAAAAACCACAAGATACTTACTTTTGTCGAAATCAATCCATTTCTAATATTTGCATCCGCAATATTGGATTTATCATTTTGAATTTTGACAATCTGATTCCAGTTTCGGATCCAGATGCCTTAAAAATCACGATTTGGCAAAAAACAGTCAAATTAATGTAGTACAAAAATGTTTTCTTCTAAATGCCCACATGTGTGTCATAATGCAAAAGTGACAAGACTTTTTTGCGCTCACATGTGTATTACTCAAAGTCAAGGGGTTAACAGGCCACATCTACCTAGTTAGGTAAAAAAATTGCATGTTCCCAAAACATTTTCATTCGATAGTATCACCTGTTAGCGATATTCCCTGAAATTTTCATCGGAATATTCCAATAATTGACCGAGCTACAGCTTCTAACAGTCTGCCGGGCGGTCGGTAGCAGCACCATGTATGCTTCAAACTTTAAATGCGTTTTTCTCCAAACACTGTTTTAAAAGTTGGTGGACATGATATCTCAAGAATACCTCGATGGATTGTTTCCAAATTTGCAAAAGATGCGATGAGAAACATTTAAGGGTCGTTGACGATCTCACTTGTTTTAAAATCGATCTCCATTTTTTAATAACAACGCGAAAATAACGAGTATTTTCATAGATTTTGTATGCTCGAGTTTTAATTCATCGCCGCGTTGTTAAAGAAAAAAGATTTTCATAATTGATCATCGTCAACGACTCGTGTTTATTGTTAACTTGAATAAAATGTTTGGTTTTTAGATTTCAGATGGACTGTTAAAGCTGGACAGTGTCCACCGCCAAACGTCGCGACAAAATTCATTATCTCCCGATGGCTCGGTATTTGTTGTTTTTCTGTATGTTTGGTGATATTTTATGGCTCTCAAAATATGTACCTTTGAGTGTGAAAAAATTGTTTTTTTTTTCACCAACCTTTGCACAGAAAAAACACCGGTTTTTCGCAAAAATTTTCGTGCCTCTAGGTATATATAGCCCCTTAATGGTAAACATTTTGTTTTTCCTCATATATTTATTTATTTTTCTGCACGTCACCTATCGTCATTAGTTGAACTATGAAAAAGTAATGTTGACAAAAAATGATCAGGCACAAATCAATTTTAACAACGCAATTACGATATTGCGGAAAACGAACAATTTAATTTGCCGATTTTTTTCATAGCCCCATGCGGAGGACTTTCCGTATGAAAATAAAAAATATGTACATGTATATGCGGATGTAAAAATTCTCGATGCGCCGAGAGACAACGTGGGGGTGGATTCATCGTCCGAGGTGGACCACTGCACCGTCGCAACTGCATATAACGGCGGGAGGAGAGGCGCTTCTGTGCGCGAGGCTCACGGCCATTCGGGGCTAACGAGTGCGCATACAAAATCAACACGATTCTGTCGGGGTCGTGACGCTGCGCCTACACGAGTTACAGTAACGTATTATTATTATTGTTGTTATATGTATAACGTATTATTATTATTGTTGTTGTAACACACACACACACTTGACGCGCACGCACGCGCGCGCACGCACACGCATGGGGTGTCTTAAAATGAACTGACATTTTGATTTATTAAGCGATCAACCTACTTCAGACGGCAGAAAAATTAGGCATTTTTGGGATTTTTTTGTGCTTCATAAAATAACTCTTGAGTTGTATGAAGTTTTTTGAAAATTCATTTTACATTATTTATCTATTGGTGGTAGCAGCATCCGCATAGCCCCTAAAAAAAGCGCTCTCAGCTTCGTTGATGTTATTTCTCAGTAGATTTATTTGAAACACGAAAACCATAAAGATTTGAGTACAGTATGGTGGTGGCTGGTGTCCGAACTCAAAGTATTAATTTTTATGCAAGAATAACAAACTGGCGGCTTTTGGAAAAAAAGTCTCCCAAAATAAGACTTTTTTGAGCGAATTTCGTTTAAAATAAGTACTAAAAATAAAAATTTGCAAACAATTCTTGTTCCAGCAATAGTCATACATGTGACGGATATGTAGTTAAATTTTCGTAAGGATACGTTCAGTAGTTCCGGAGAAAAAATCAACGGTGCAAGGAAAAAAAGAGGTTATGAGAAAAACGCAGTTGAAGCTCGCGCCCGAGTAGAGCACGCTGGAGAGCGCGCTCAAATAAACTTAAAAAATAATACATAGACCGCTTCAATTTTTACGAAATTTTCACACAATATTTTTTAAGTGTGTAAACATCGATTTTTTTATGTTGATAAAATGGAATGAGCCTTAATAAAACGTATTATTTATTTGAAAAGTACGGATATTTTTATTTTAATATCGGAACGAGATAACATGACTACGACACTTCGTCTGCAATAACTGCATTGTTTCGCCCGCAGGATGCGCAGTGTGGCAGGGTCTTGTTGAAAGAATGAGTCTTCCAAGTCCTCGCCGTTTATGCCGTTTATCGGATATTCTGTTCCACACATAACCTCCGTGTTTGTATCTTATATTAAATTAAAAATATTCGTACTTTTCATATAAATAATACGTTGTATTAATAAATTTAAATGTCAAACCTTTATACACCAGATGAGCCGCTAGAAATGAAACAGTCGGAAACTTTTATAAAAACTGATTTTTAGACAAAAAAGTTGCAGCAATGTCCGCAGTTAGACAAGGTCACCATTAAGATCGGCTCAGGTTTGCTTTATGGAGGTAGAGGGCAATTCCCTACCGTGACCTTGGAACGACCTTCACTTAAAAAATAAGTGAATGAAATTGAAATAAATTCAAGGCGTGGGAAAAGAGCGTGATATTTCCGGAAGCAATTATTCATTTGCGTTGAAATGGGTATTGTTTTTCCAGTGTTTTGTTTTTAGTGACACACTCTGTACGTGCTGCTCTGGCCGGACAGCACACATAGAGAGCACATCATATCCGAAGAGAATCATAATAAACACGAAAAACTGTGTCGAAGTGAAGCACGTCGCGAAATTTGCATCGCGACCCCGTTTCGCACAATGGCACATCAAACACGCTGCTTTTCTCGACGTCCTCGTCCATTTCCATCATTTTCTCAATTTAATCGTATTTTTCGAATAATGGCAATCGTAGTTGACATCAATCAATTACACGACAATTTCAATTGATTAAGCCATTAAACGATAATCTTTATTGGTTAAGCTATTGAACGACGATTTCAATTGATTAAACAATTAAACGACTATTTTAAATGAGTAAACAATTAAACGATGGATGTATGTATGTATGTATATACATACATACATATATACATTAAACGATAATTTTTATTAATTAACGAAGGGAACGACAAATTTAATTGATTAAACCATCAAGCGACAGCTTTGATGATTAAGCTATTGAACGACTATTTAAATTGATTGAACCATGAGACGCGAAATTTTAATTGTTCAAACCATTAGGCGATACTATGAATTTAAACGACAATTTTGATTGATTAAACCATCGATGATAATTTTAATTAAATCAACCATTAAACAACTATTTCAGTGGAGTAAACCATTCAACGATAATTTCAATGAATTGAGCCATTAAAAAACAATTTTAATTGATAAAACCATTGAACCACAATTATTATTGATAAAACCATTAAACGATCATTTGAAAGGTTTCAACCATTAAACGATGATTTTAATTGAGTAAACCATTGACCGACAATTCTAATTAATTCAACCATTAAGCGACAATTTTAACTTATTAAACCATTAAACGCCAGTTTCAATTGATTAAATGATAATTTTAAATGATTTAACTATTAAACGACAATATTATTTGATAAAGCCATTCAACGACCACCTTAATTTATTAAACTATTAAACGACAGCATCAATAATTATTCATTCGGAACATCACTTTTCACTCGTGAAAACATCCGTTTTTTGGAATGATGATGTTTGTTGGAAAACATGCACTCTCACACAAATTACCAAGGGCATGTTACGATTTTTTTTTCGGTCAACGATCTTGTGCATTATTCTTCTCAACGTGGCGCACCGTGTGGACTGTGTAAAAAGAAAAAGGTCCAAAAAGGGCAAAACGCACTATATGCATACACACACACACACACACACGAACACACACACACACACACACACACACACATATGTAAAAGGCTCATCTGGCGTCTCGGTTTGCCCGCGAGGTGCAAAACAATTCATTACCGGATGACCCGCGACCCCGGTACGCGCGAGCTGCTCATTACGGGGTACTTTGATGATTCCCGAAAGGGGTCGAGAGAGAGAGGAAATGAAGAGAGAGAGAGAGAGAGAGAGAGAGAGAGAGAGAGAGAGAGAGAAGAGAACGGCACAAAAAAAAGAAAAACTACGAGCAGCGAGCAAAAGGGCGAAAAAAGTCTGAGGGAAGCGATGCAAAAGTACGCCAAAGAAGGAGGCAAAGGAAAAAAATATCTATCGCCAAAGGCTCATCGTCCCGAGACGGTCGTAGAAGTGTGAAAAGAGGTTACGAAACATAAAAATTGTGGTGTGTACTTTAGCGCAGCGACCCCTTCAGCTGGTAATTGCTTGATTTAAAAAAATGTTGTTATTGCATCGTTGCCTTGATTATTATTATCGAGACCTGACAAGATTAGGCAGTAGTGTTGCTCGTATTGTGAAAGGAAACTCAAATATTTTTAGGATGCGGTATACGTTAAACTGTTTGAGTTTCTTTTCTGAAAATTTTCCGGCATGTTTATTGATCCTTCAAGAATATGTACAAAATTAGAAAAAATGGATTATTATTACGTGCGTTTGTACGTTTGTTTACAACGGTGCGCGTAAAACGCCCCAATTGACAACCAGTGTCGTGGACGTTGTATGAATCGAAAAAACAAAACCAAACATATTCTGTAATCTTAATCTGTATGAGTGTTGTGGCGTTTGGGATGAGCTCCAGCAAAAAAAAACAAATAAATTACATGTATTACACATCATACACATGTACTCATATATACATTTATACTCACACACACACACACACACACACACACACACACACACACATATATATTTGAAAAATTACCAGTCCATCGTTGGATCAACGATTGTGTTTTCCCTTGCATTTATTCCCGATTCCGAGTACAGAGGTGAAACTCGGTCGAACCATCCTTTCCTTTTTTTTCTTTCAATGTTCCGCTCTTTTTTTCCTCCTTGTGTTCTGTCGCTTATTCGCATATTTTTACAGCTCCATGCATACTTTTTCTGAAGATGAGAGGGGGAGCGAAAGAGGCATGCAGAGATACATTTCCCCCTCTCTCTCTCTCTCTCTTTAAAGTTAGATAGTTACTCTCTATTTAAAGTTATATAGTCTCTCTCTCTCTCTCTATTTATATATATATATTTTTACAAAGTACAAATATATATATATATAAATAGAGAGAGAGAGAGGGAGTGAGAGAGAAGCACAAGTTAATTCCGCGCAAGTAGGAAGAGAGTACACGCGCCGTGTATAGAGGGACAGCGTGTGATAACGGTACCGGCTGTTAAACGCTGCGTTATTCCGTCAAATGAAATCCCCGTGACCCGGCCTCTCCCGCGGGCACCCCGTGAATTCTTCCTTCTCTTTCCCTTTTTCGTTCACACATACATCGACATATGTGTCTGTTACATATATGTGTAACGTACTAGCGAATCCTCGGGAATTTTGGTGCGCATCCTCTTCGGCTCTTTGCATCTTTCCTTTCCTTAATTTTTTCCCTTTCCTTTTTGAATCTTTTGTTGTGCAGTCTCGTTTTATTCTTAGGCTTACTCCGGGCCTCGTGAGTGTGCTCGAAAAAACGTTACATTGTGCGTAGGAGATCTAGCCCAGTCGAATTAGTATTTTAGATTTACAAACATTTTTAGCAGCAATTTTCTTTCGGAATTCGTTGGGGGGGGGGGGGGTCACTGGTAGTTTAAATTAAAAAAGTAGAGGTACCAGACTTTTCACTGTATCCGCGATCTTGATTTAAAGGGTTATTTTTTGTTTCTTGAATAACTCGTTCATTTTCAATTTTACACGCAAAATAGTTATTACAAAAGTTGTTTAAAATTAAATTTCCTACAATTTTGGTTCTCATCAATTTTTTCATAGGATCGATTTTTTTAAATTTATACCCGAAAAGAGGGGGTGAATTTTTTGTTATCGAATAACTCGTTTATTTTCAATTTTACGCAAAAAATTGTAATAAACAAAGTTGTTTAAAATTAAATTTCCTACAATTTTGATTGTTATCAATTTTTTCGTAGGATCAATATTTTTCGATTTATACCTGAGAAGAGTGGGGGTAAAATCTTATCATTGTATTATCACGTTTCTTTTCAATTTTACGAAAAAATTGTTATAAACAAAGTTGTTTAAAATTAAAGGTACTACAATTTTGATTGTTAACAATTTTTCGTAGGACCTATATTCTTCGATTTATACCTGAGAAGAGTGGGGGTAAAATCTTATCATTGTATTATCACGTTTCTTTACAATTTTACGAGAAAAATTGTTATAAACAAAGTTGTTTAAAATCGAACGACGAAAACTTGGCCGAGCCATCGGCTAAACGTTCCAAACAGACGTAATTGAAATTTCGAAAGACTTTTGAAAATGTATTGAAAAGAAAATAAAATTCATTTTTTCAATTGTAAAAATTATACTGTTCGATAACCTGATTATTTACACCCCTCTTTTCCTTTACCGTGAACGTGCGTCCCAAAAATATAAACTTTAGAAAAAATCGGAATCATAATTGTAGCAAATAACATTTTCAACACATGAAATTTACAACAAAAACAGACAGAAAAAATAATGATACAACATCAATAATAAACGCGATAATAGAATACTTAGGTTCACCCCCCGCTCTTCTCAGGTATAAATCGAAGAATATAGATCCTACGAAAAATTGTTAAGAATCAAAATTGTAGGAAATTTAATTTTAAACAACTTTGTTAATTACAATTTTTCGCGTAAAATTGAAAAAAACCCGTTATTCGATAACAAATAATTCACCCCCTCTTTTCGGGTATAAATCGAAAAAAAATCGATCCTATGAAAAAATTGATGAAAACCAAAATTGTAGGAAATTTAATTTTAAACAACTTTTGTAATAATTATTTTACGTGTAAAATTGAAAATGAACGAGTTATTCAAGAAACAAAAAATAACCCTTTAAATCAAGATGGCGGATGAAGTGAAAAGTCTGGTACCTCTACTTTTTGAATTCAGACTACCAGTGACCCCCCCCCCCAACGAATTCCGAAAGAAAATTGCTGCTAAAAATTTTTGTAAATCTTTGCCCGTTTTTTGAACTAATTCGACTGGGCTAAGCGAGAGAGAGAGAGAGAGAGAGAGAGAGAGAGAGAGAGAGAGAGAAAGTATTTTTTATCTACCCTAATTTATTCAATGAAGACGGATTGTTAGTAATGTCTGTACATTGGTCTTTCAGCGTGAATTTTTTTAGTTTTCGAGAAAAAAAAACATTTTTAAATTTTTCTCCTTTGTGTATGTACTTTTCTCGCGATCATTTTACTTGTGTTATCGTTAGAAAAGTACACTGTTTAACAATAAACAATTGACCACTTAAACACTCACATAAATGTTTTAGATTTTGATTAAAAGTTTAAACAATTCGTTTCACAGGAACGGTCACTGAAGTTCAGGTGATTCAAAAAATGTCTATAAAGGGGTTAGGTTACTGTGACTATCCGAATATCGGGGTTATTGAAATAAATTTTGAAAATATAAATAAGATGATTGAAAAATCGTTTGGACAATTAATTGTATGTAGATAAAATTTTAATAATTAAATAAGTTTTAAACAATCTCGATAAGGACCTTCGGACGTAAGACGATGAATCGTGTACTTGATTTGGCCCACGCGGTTGGTCTGAAAGGAAAAAAAAGTTTTTTCTTAAAATCATCAATACTCGCTAAGCCGTGACCGAGCTTTCTTTTGCTATCGTGTTTGGATCATCGAAAAAATGGTGATTTTTTTCTCGATGGTTTTTTTCAATTTTTCAAGGAAAAATGACATCATTGTTGTTAATAACTAATTTTTAAAAATGCTAAAAAAAACCTCAGTCGAGACTAAACTAGAATCACACTGAATAAGTGTTCCAAATTTCAGGTCTATCCGTTCATTAGATGTCGGGAAATCGTCTACACCGTTTTGAAAAACGTAGTTTCGAGAAAAACGCGTTTAAAGTTTTACTAGCAGTTCTATCGTTGTAAGCATAAGTTAACTTTCAATCGGTGATTTCTGCACCATTTGCTGGACCTCCCTCTTTAACTTGAGCTGCCTCAAGCGACCAACGAGTGTTTGTCATTGTTACAGTAGCCTAAGCCTTTAAAAACTTCGAAGAGGAAAGTACATACACATAAGAGACACAAATAAATACCTATGCTACAGGAAAACTAGAAAAAAAATTAAAATATGCTTTCATGTCCAAAACAAAAAAGATCGTAAACCCATGGGGGTGATTGGCATACGTGATCTAGATTTTACTTTTGGATGTCACTTTCCGGACCACCTTATATACAATATATAAATATACATATACCTATATGCATATACCTATATATATATATATATATATATATATATATATATATATATATATATATTTGAGTTTTCCAATTTGCTCTTTTGATTTATTTGAGTTTTCCAATTTACCCGTTCGATTTACTCTCACATGCAACGTCCCTCTCGCAGTCTTACCTTCGCGAGCACACTTTTATTCGGCCGCTTTTTTTTCTTTTTATCTCTCGTACTTTTCGCTTAAATTTTTTTCCTTGCCGTCGCTGTCGCTCTTTGCGCGGCTCTCGTGCGCCTCTTATAGCATTACAATTGCTAATTCCTCCCGTTGTGGTTTCACTCACCCCGCGGTCCCAACGCGCGCCTTCTCTCTCTCTCTCTCTCTCTCTCTCTCTCTCTCTCTCTCTCTCTCTCTCTCTCTCTCTCTCACGCCCTTGCATTCTCCTCCAGCGGGCCGTCATTTCTTCTTGAGAGGTACAGACGCCCGGACGCAGTAAAGTTTGGCCGTCGTAAATGCGAGGGCGACCGTATCCTTGCTCGTGGACCAGCGGTGGGTAAATGGCGAGTGGAGGAAGAGCAGAGGGAGAGTGAGAGGAGAGAGATGGAGCAGGGGAATGAGAGAGGAGAGCAGCGGTGAGGAGGGGTGAGGAGAGGAGAGGAGAGGAGACAGAGAGAGAGAGAGAGAGTTCGCCAATTTTTTGGGCATCCCACAGTCGATGAATCTCAAGGAGCACCAAGCAAACCCCCCAGAGAAACCCTTGAGAGCTGACCAAAAGTGAATCCGACAATTTCCCTCCAAAATTTATCTGCGAGTGATTTCGATTCCTGGTGATCATGGAAGCTAACTTGGGCTCTTTACTTACAAATGCTGGAGATCAGGAGGCCCCACTGTCCCTTTAAAATCGAATTTTGTCAGGTGTCCTACCAGAGATTCAGGAAAACCGCTTCAGCCCTTTTCGTCCCACATTGGTCTAAGCAGGCAGCCGAAAAAGTTCGTAAACATTTGTCTAAAATAAACAGGATGAGAAAATGAGAGAGAGAGAGAGAGAGAGAGAGAGAGAGAGAGAGAGAGAGAGAGAGAGAGAGAGACAGAGAGAGAGACGGAGCGAGAAAGAGAGGAAAAGAGGGAGACAAACTCGTTTGTTCGCTTCGGTCTTTCTCTCGAGACTCTTTAACTCCGGCGTAAGGTGAATTGTGGGTCGAGTTAATAAGCCGGGGCATTGTGATTTTTAATATCGTGGTGTGTCGCGGTTCTCGTTTTTCACTCACAGCCGCGGTTCATCCCCCCCCACCCCCCCTTTACTTCGGTATACTCGCTTGTTTTTTTTCCGTGTCCTCCTTCGTCCATGCATGTTGGTCCCTTTCTTACGGTTCCTATATACATATATTTATATATAGGTACATAACATCATCTCCACCTACAACTCGCTTATGCTGCGAACAAAAAAATTACCGGGGAAAACAGAAAAAGGTACGATAATGAAAAGATAAGTTTAAAAAAGGGTAAAAACATGCCATGAACCGTTGGTAAGGGTGTGCGTTGCGGACGGATGAGGCGGGGGTGAGGACGAAGAGAAAGAGAAGCCTTATATATATATATATATATATATATGCATACAATCCTCTGTACCTACGTCTCGCTTGTGCCTGGAACAAAAAAAATTAAGGGGGAAAACAAAAAAAGTTACGATAATGAAAATAAGAAATTTAAAAAAAAGTAAAAAATGCCGCAAACCCAGGGGAAGGGTGTGCGAGGGGGACGATTAAGGTGGCGGAGGGGGGCAAGAGAAAGAGAAGCTTCCCGCAAGTACCGGTGCACCGCGCGTGAACGACGATCCGCGCGAGCCGGAGGAGACTTTCGAGTTTCTCGACAAGGCTTTTCGAGCCCAAACTTCTTGCGGCCCGCGACGGGAGGACCGCGCAAAAAAGTCTCTCCCTCGCAGCACTCGGACGCGGGGGATCGTAAAATTTCCGATTTAAAAGAGAGATTAATCGATACCCAACGATTTTTATCGCGTATGTAACCCTAACGCTCGTTTCCACGTATTCAACTTACTATATATATATATATATATATATATATATATATGTATATATATATATATATATATATATATATATATATATATATGTATATATATATATATATATATATATACACACACACACGTATATGTTACATACGTTTTTGCGCACTCGACGTGTGCGCTCGATGGCAGACTCCACAAAACGGCCCCGGACCTCTCGTTAAATGCGGAAAGATGCTTTTCGTGAGATTTCGTGGCTCGATTCTTTTGTGTTTTATGCAGCCACCCTACACGTGCCCACATCTTCTCTCGTTACCGCGTGCATGCACACGCGAAAGCAGGATAGGCGAAACGATTATTTTTCAAAGCCGTAAAGAATGGGAATCTTCATATTCGTTATTGAATTTGTTTTCTTTTTGAATGGTTCCAATTTTATGGCAATTATAAAAACTGCTGGAACGATAATTTTTGGGAAATAATAAAACTTTTCACACAAATAGATTTTCGATATTTTTTTCTGATGTGAGCATTGTGATGACGAGGTCGGGATTATGCAGACTTTTAATGAAGAGGTTTGTGGAGTTTGAGTTTTTTTATTGAAAAATATTGGCAAACAATGAAGTTATTATTATTTTAAGGAAACGCCCCCGTTGTTGCATGGCCAATCGGTGGAGGTGGTTCTGACAGCTAGGGCTACGGGAAAATAAAAAATGTACTTATAGTTTGATAACGGTAAGTTCGTGGGATCGGATACTATTTTGAAAATCTGGCAATTGGGATAATGGCAAGGGGTAAAAAAAAAGTTCGGTTTTCGAGCAAAAGGAACATTTTTGATCATTTGTTATTGTGCAAATTGATAAACATAGGAAAAGTTCACCGTTTTATAAAATAGGTTTGAGAAAAAACGCAAAAGAAAAAAGGGTGAATCACAGCGGTCCGCCGCACCGCAGCCGTGCAGTGGGCGATCTGACCCTCCACAAAAATCGTCATAACTCGGTCAATTTTTTGACTCCTTACAAAATATTTATTGCAAACTGATGTTAAGATCATAGGCTATAAATTTACGCAATAAAAAATCGTATTCATGAAATGGTAAGGTTAGACCCCTTAAGGTAGTACGAGCGCGCAATCTTAATTTCTATAGATTTTGTTTAAATTTTAACCAGTCATTGTTCATATCATTATGCATGTTTGGGTGAAATTTCAGAACAGTCAACTGTTTAGATTGGGAGATAATGGGTTTTTAAATTGCAACTTTTAATACTTCAGGGTCTGCATTGAAATTTAGACAGAATAATTTTTCGTAATAAATATTTGTCCCCCATAATAAGAAGACATATGGCAACACCGCAGAAAAGTATTGTTCAATATTGCGAGAAAAAAAATAATTATCGTGTTGCTAAAGATAAGAATTTTGTCATAAAAAATATTTGCATCATAAATATTAATATTTTATATTGTTTATGTCATCTTCGTTAACAAATGAAAGTGTCGGTTCATTCATAACTAATTAAAAACTTTGTTCGATTAAAAATTACTTCCAAATAAAAATTTGTGTTGCGGTATTATTTTAAATATGCCGCGCAAGCTCACGTCATTGGATACGTGGAACGATGCTGTGTGTCTTCTTATTATAAGGGACAAATATTTTTTACGGAAAATTATTCTGTCTACATTTCAAAGCAGACCCTGCAGTGTTAAAAGTTGCAATTTAAAAACCCATTATCTCCCAATCGAAATAATCGAATGTTCTGAAATTTCACTGAAACATGCATAATGGCATGAATAATGTCTGGTTAAAATTTGAACAAAATCTATAGAAGTCAAGATTGCGCGCTCGTACTACCTTGATTTTATGTTTTTATATTCGATCTAAATGAATAGCAATTATGAAGATCGCTGGGACGAACATTTTTTGGGATATAATAAAACGCAAGATATTCACTTCGACACAATTCGATTTGCGATATATTTTTTTCTGATGACATTATTTCGATGTCGAGGTCGGAGGACTGTGCTAATTTGTGCTGAATTTAACTAAACAATTTTTTTTATTCGAAATCCCTTTTTTTATTTAATTCAGTACAAATGAACAATAAACCGTTTCTGGCCTGTCGAAGCCGAATTGGAAATCACAAAATCATTAATAGGATTATTGGACATTAAAATGATAACAATCGTTCAACAAAACATGATAAATTCGAAAAAAAAATAGAAGGAAAAATGGGCCCACGTTGAGACTAGTCTTAAAAATCATAGAATGGGTCACTCTATTTTAGAGAATTAAAAAAAGGCAATCGTCTTGAAAAAAATAGTTTTCACGTTAGAAGCAAAAAAAACGTTGACCTTCATAATTGATAATTTTGTCTATATTTTTTAACGAAAGTATGCTTCAAAATAAAAAAAAGGTATAGTGCTATTTGTTGATATTTCAATTAGTTCAGGAGTTATCAGCGTTTAAACGTTTCCAAAACTTCTAAAATCGACATATTTTGGAAAATTATCACTCCTAAAACTCAAGAGATGAAAATCTAAAAATTGATGTATATATTCCTTTCATGGGGTGCAATTTTACAATAAAAAATCAGGAAAACCAAAAATGGTCGGGGTCACGGGCTAGCTGAAATGGCGTGGAATATCCCATACATAACTATAATGTAAACTATAAAATATAAAAATCGCATTTAAAACATTTTAAACTTATCCAACCCCCTCAATTAGATTACCTCAATTAGAAACCTTAATTTCTCTCAGTGTAGAAATTCGTTGCACGCAAAATACAGTCCCATGTATGATGCAATAAATTAATAAGTAGATTCAAAAAACAATAAACAAACAATGGTTTGCCGAATAAATCCAGTCGATTCAGAGAGAATGAAGGATAAACAGCAACGACAGAGAACAAAACGAAGACCCGATACTCTCGCGCATGGACTAGAACTGCGCCAAGCCATCGTGAGTCTCGTTATTAGAAGTGCATTCCGGTTGCATAACCAAGGTGGACGTTTTGATCGTGGAGAGTCATCGAGGGACTGCTTGGACGTGCAGCGGACGACTGGACGATGGCTATGAGAAGAAATAAAGCTGCCGGGGGGCAGGGAGGAAGGCCAGCGCGAGGGAGGCTGTGGGAGGGAGGGAATGAGGATGCAAGGAGAAGGAAGGCTCGCAGGTTGACCCGGCGAAAGGGCCTTCTCTTGCGCGGGGTAGACCCAGCCGTGTGGTCC
>OZ023324.1:7398567-7458567 GCA_964007375.1 Ophion obscuratus
TCAGCAAAAAAAGTTCTCGGTGCTAAACAAAATCGAAAAAAAAACACGTCTTTTTTCCAATTTTGTCCTGCTTTTACACACACACACGCACGCGCGCGCGCGCACACACACACACACACATGCACGCACGCACGCACACACACACACACACAAGAAATACGTTTTTTTTCCAATTTTGTCCTGCTTTTATACATACACACACGCGCACGCACGCACGCACACACACACGCACACACACACACACGCACGCACACACGTACACACACACACACACCCACAAACGCACGCACGCACACACACACACGCGCGCGCGCGCGCGCCCTCACACACACACACGCACGCACACACACACACACACACACACCTATATATATACAGGGTGTCCCTCTTGTCTCTGCCACCCGAAATAGCTAGGTAGTTATCGACGTCACAAAAAATGTTTCAGAAAAAAGTTGTACGGTGTGAAGGGGCAAATTACCAAATATTTGCTAGCGATCCGAGAAATTTAGTTTTGTATCATCGATACTGACCGTGAATGACCTTCTTGAACGACTTTTGACCCCTTAATGTTTTTATGCGGCGTGAGGTGCTTCACAAGATGGTTGGAAAAAAATGTACCATTCCATTAAAAAAGTGGAGGTGACGTTCATTGTGCATCAGCGCCGCCACCGAAATAAAAAAAAATTGGGCGTATCTGACGGCCCCCTTCACACCATACAACTTTTGTCTAGAACATTTTTTGCGGCGTCGATAATTACCGAGTTCTTTCGGGTGGCAGAGATAAGAGAGACATCCTGTATACAGGGTGGATCAACAACTATTAGCACCTTGGATATCTTCGAAACTATAAGGTTCACAGAAATATTTGCCGAAATGAAATTGCACAGTACGAAAGGGGCCATCCGATAGCGATAATAGTTTTTTGCAGGTGGAGGTACTTCGGACATTTAATGGTCAACTCCATTTTTTAAAATGGATCGGTATGTTTTATTTTCTTTATCATGAAAGAGGAGCTTAAAATGAGTTCAACGACCTGTAAGATAAGGTCATTGAAGGTCATAGAAAGTACAGAAATGCGATAATACTTATAGTTTCGGTGGTAAATAAAATTACTACGTTTATAGTAAGTATTCTACGTTTATGTAAATTTCGAAATCGTTGGATTGGATGCGGCGGTCCAATATCGTGGCCGGCTCGTTCCCCAGACCTAACACCTTTATACGTCTTTCTATTCGGAACATTGAAAGATAAAGTCTACAAAGAAGTACCAAATACACTTGACGACATGCAACAAAGAATTATTACAGCCTCTGCATCAATAAGTTCTGACACTGTAAAACTTGCAAGTCAATCAATTGAAAAAAGAATCCAATGTTGCATTGTTACTGATGGTCGTCATTTTGAACACTTACTATAATCGTAGTAATTTTATTTACTACCGAAACTGTAAGTATTATCGCCTTTCTGTACTTTCTATGACCTTCAATGACCTTATGTTATAGGTCGTTGAACTCGTTTTAAGCTCCTCTTTCATGATACAGAAAACAAAACATACCGATCCGTTTAAAAAAATGGAATTGACCTTCAAATGTCCGAAGTACCTCCACCTGCAAAAAAACTATTATCGCGATCGGATAGCCCCTTCCGTACTGTGCAATTTCATTTCAGTAAATATTTCTGTGAACCTTATAGTTTCGAAGATATCCAAGGTGCTAATAGTTATTGATCCACCCTGTATATCAGTGGCCGTCGCCCTCGTATTTAAAGCAGGACACAATTGGAAAAAAAAGTTTTTTTTTTTAAATGTAGTCTAATATACATATATTTAATTAAAAAGTTTCTGGCCACCTCATTATCTTTTTTCTCGAGTTTTCTAAGGATTTTCTACAACATTAATTATACAAGACAACAAAAAAAGGTGCCGGCGAAATTTGTATGATTTTTCTTCAAGTGACTTCTGGTGAGACCTAGACCAACCTATATTTCAAGCTACTACATAGGATTCAAAAACAAATTTCAGTTCCATAGTGAGTGTCATTCTCAGTTGGTCTAAGATTTTTTTTAGTTCTTTTTAAAATTAATTACTGCTATAAATTAATTCAGTGATATGTCGACGGTAGCAAAGCGAAGACGAGCTTGTCCGAACTACCTTAAAACATTTTGTTACACATGAGGAGAATATGTTTTTTTTTAATTTACTGCTATAAATTAATTCAGTGATATGTCGACGGTAGCAAAGCGAAGACGAGCTTGTCCGAACTACCCTAAAACATTTTGTTACACATGAGGAGAATATGTTTTTTTTTAAATTCAGCCCAACGATTATAGATTTCGTGAAAAGAACTTTTTTGTTCTTATTTCGGGATGGAAATGAAGGATCAAGATAAATTCGGAGAAAATCTTGGCTTCTCCAGCGAAGACCAAGGAGAACGCGATAGGTATCAGGGACGTTTGGAATCTGATGCGCGACTCCCGCGACAAGTCTCACTCGAACGAAAAAGAAGGTTACTCAATGTAAAAATAATTCAAAAACTTACATTTTTCTATAAAATTAGATTTTAAACATAAATTGTATTTTTCTGTGCTCTCTGCGCTGTAATGCTCAATTCTATTATTGAATAATTTTAAGTTCATAATTTCATTTTTGTTTATATCGCCTTTAACTTCGTAGTTTTAATTAGCTGGTTTATTTCATTGTTTTGTTTACTTTTTGTTTTATATTATATTCTATTTATATTTTATATTACTCCGATTATATTTCTATTTTTCCGAGAATTCTGCGAAGGTATAATAAATATTATCAATCAACCAATCAATCTCTCTCCCTCTCTTTCACTTCCTCCCCCCCCCCCCCGGCCTCTCTCTCACCCTTTCTCTCTTTCTCGCTATCTATCTATCTATCTATCCATCGCTCTAGGTCTTCGCTCCCCACATTCCTCGTTATGGTATAACAATTGATCCTGTTACATAGTCGAACGGTCGTGCCCAATTGAAGCCTTGATTTATTCATAAACGATGTGTTGATCGATGAAAGAACGATTTTTCAAAGAGTTGCGGGCTATCCTGGTGGATAAGAAATAAACGAGGACAAGGGTGAAGAGAGCGCGCTGTCAGTGAAACTCGGACTGACGCTGACGAGGTGGAAAAGATTCCCCACGCCCCGGAATCCCTCACCGGCTCCTGATCAAATAAATTTGACTCGCGCCACTTTCGACGAGCTGTCAAACTTTCACGGCAAACGTGGTACGAGGGTTTTACATTTCTTTTTTTTGTGAGTGTGTTGGGGTGCATGATAAATGAATGCATTTATCATTGAAATGGAAGAGTCAACGATTTCCGAATTTCGGGACGAGGATGATCTGAACTGGAAAATGAGAAATTATTTTTTAGGATAATAAAACCTTCGAATGGGCTCTTTGGAAATTAAAAAAAATACGATAATGGCAAACTGTAGAAGAAAAAAAGTTCAATTTTAGACGAAAAAAAACTTTGAACATTTGTTATAAAAAAATATATAAAAAAATAATGCGAATATGCGATAAAAAAATGTTATAAATTATGCTCTGTCCGAATTTGTAGGGAATCGGACGAATCGATTTTGAGATACGACTTACACCGTTTCATAAAATATAGTTTCGAAAAAACACAAAAAAATAGAATTCGCTATAAAAAAAATCCGATTCCGGAAATTTTAAGATTGTGCAGGTCCTTTGAATAACACTCACATGCATCACAATAATCTACCTTTGTGTATAATCAATTTGTATTATTCAAACAATATTTACGAAACGTTTCGCACATATTGACAAAAACTCTCATAACTCATCATTTGTTGGAACTTTTACTAAATCTTTGTCGCAAATTAAAGTGAAGACCCTAAGCCGTAAGAATCCGCAATAAAAAAAGCCGTATGATTGAAATTGAAAGCTTATGCAGACACTTTAACTTATTTGACAACGTAACACGTTACTTGGTACCCTAACAATGTTTCTCCAGTCACGTGGACAAATCCGTCAAGAATCGTCAAAAGGAACACCCTATCCCCTGAAAATTCTAAACATTCGGCCGCGGAAATTTTTCATTTTATTTTTTCAATTTTTTCATTCAATTCTATTTCTTCATTTAATTAAATTGAAAATTGCCATTATTCATTCGTTTTCCATTCGATTGCATTTTTTCAATCAATTAAATTTTTCACACAATTCAATTTCTTTATTTAATTCAATTGAACATTTACTTTTTTCATTCGTTTTCCATTCCATTGAATTTTTTCATTAAAGTCAACTATTCTCTCAATTCGATTTTTCCTTGCAATTAAATTTTTCGATGGCATTCAACTTTTTCATTTAATTAAAAAATCACAATTTTCATCCACTTAAATGATCTTATCAGTGCAATCTCTGAACCGCAAAATGCAGTAACAAAATCTTATCAGTGCCGTCCCCCAAACGGAAAATCTAACCACACCCCCGCGCCGCAGTTTTCCGTCGAGTGACATTTCGGAAGCGTTTTAGGATTACACTTTGTGCGTCATCCCCGGAGTATGACATTTTTGGATTCTGACAGCCCACACCTCAACGGCGGTCGCTGGAACCGCGCGCCACCTCGGCAATACTTCGCGAGTGCCCCGGGTGCGACGGAAAATACGGTAGCGGTGATCGTGGGTGCGCCCGGGCGTCGGCGGACGAAACGAGATCAATGAATCATTAGTAACCCCCGCGCGAGCGAGCGGTAAGACTGCAGCAAGCAACAAGTAGGGTATATTATACCTATCGGGCTGTTATATTGCCGCTGCGCTCCCGCGCTCGCCGCATTGTACCGACGCGTTATACGGCGGAAAGCACGCGGACCCTGTGTGCACCGCGGATACTCTTTATGTGTATCGGGTCACTCGCCACGGAGCTCCACGTGGAGCTGCGTCCTGTCGGCCAACATAAATTAACGTTGCTCGCCATAATTCAACGATGGACAGCTCGATCGACCAAACGACTACGAGTATCTCGTTACCGAGTTATCCTCTCCGTATATATATATATATATATATATATATATATATATATATATATATATATATATATATATATATATATATATATGGGATATTCCACGCCATTTCAGCTAGCCCGCAACCCGACCATTTTTCGCTTTCCTGAATTTTTTTGGAAAATTCTACCCCATGATAGGAATATCCACACCAGTTGTTAGATTTTCATCTCTTCTCTTTTAGGACTTATAATTATCCAAAAAATGTTGATTTCAAAAGTTTTGGCAACATTTAAACGCTGATAACTCTTGAACTAATTGAGATTTCGACAAATGGCACTAAATATATTTTTTTCATTTTGAAGAATACTTTCGTTAAAACATATGAAAAAAATTATCAATTATCAATGTCGATGTTTTTTTTGCTTCTAAAGTGAAAACTATTTTTTTTAAAGATGATTAACGTAATTTGATTTTTTCAAAAAATTCTCCAAAATAGAGCGACCCATTCGATGATTTTTGAAACTAGCCTTAAGGTGGGTCGATTTTTCCGTCTATTTTTTTTCGAATCAACCATATTTTTTAGACCGCTTTTATCATCTTAATGTCCAATAAAGCTATTAATGATTTTGTGATTTCTAATACGGCTTCGACAGGCCTGAAACAGTTGAATTTTAATTGTTGCTAATGTTAACGAATTTTTTTCAATTCGAATTTACTTTTTTTGTTAAATTCAGTACAACTGAAGAATAAACTGTTTCTGGCCTGTCGAAGCCGAATTGGAAAACACAAAATAATTAATAGAATTATTGAACCTTCGAATGAAAAAAAATCGTTTAAAAAATATTATTAAATCGAAAATAAAATAGAAGGAAAAATGGGCCCACGCTGAGACTAGTCTTAAAAATCATAGAATGGGTCACTATTTTAGATAATTTTTTGAAAAAATCAAAACACGCAAACATCTTTTAAAAAAATCGTTTTCGCTTTAGAAGCTATAAAACGTTGACATTGATAATTGATAATTTTTTTCATATTTTTCACCGAAAGTTCCAAAAATTCGGAATTCGAGATTTTTTTGGAAAATTATAACTCTTAAAAGAGAAGAGATATAAATCTAATAATTGGTGTGGATATTCATTTCATGGGGTACAATTTTACAAAAAAAAAATCAGAAAAACCAAAAATGGCCGGTGTCACGGGCTAGGTGAAGTGGTGTGAAAATCCCATATACATATATATGTATGCATGTATGGATGGATGTACAGGGTGCCGCGATTGGCGTTGGCAGCATTCGGGGGGGGGTTGGGGGCACCTGACAAATGGTGGTTGTGTTCACAATTATCTGTTTTCAAAATGAAATTTACACAATAGTCGATAATCACGTGTTACACATAAAACATGAAGCCCTAATTACATGTTCATGTTAACATTAATATCAAACGCTTGCAATACGTGAAAAATTAATCAACTCATTTTTCATCATTTTTTTATGACGTTACCAGTCTCCGAACTTTACTTTCAGTACCTACTCAATTAAAAGCTACCTGATACCTAGTTATAAAAGTCGAAAAAGCACTTTTTTGAAATCGAATTTATTCCGACAGTATATCAACTTATAAATGTCCCCTTAAAATGTCAAGGTCATCGGATCAAAATTGACAGATTTAGAAGCTTTTATGTTGATGCTCATCGGAACGCTCGGAGTGTCGCTTGAAACCTTAAGCGATTTTTTTTCGAAAGACAGTTTTTAAATCGGTGAGGAGTAATATCTCAAAAAACTACTGCATTGAGCTTTCGAAAATTGTTAGAACTTTTTCTAAATGTAAAAAATAGAGTAATTGATAAAAAGGCTTTTTTCCATTGTATACTTCCGATGGCATGAAGTGTGCGCAGAAATGAGTAGAAATGCTGATTTTTCCGTAAAAATCAAGACTCATTATCGTCACTTGCTATTTTTTGTAATTTGATGTTTCAGAAATTCCTTTCATTAATCATAGGATATCCTAAGGACACCTCTTTGATTTTTTTATATTAGATAACCTGGTTCAGGAGGACGTTGCTCACTGCAAAATATGCCTTCGAGAGGAGCTCCCGGACATCGGCGGTAAATCGATTATAATGAAATATTTTTCCACAATGAAATTACAGTGTTCCTTGATGATACTTTTTAAAATACCTCATTGTTTTAGAAATCTATCATCACGATTTAATGTTTAAAAAATCCCCAAAATAAGCTGTTTTTGACTATTTAACGGGCTACATCAACCTAGGTGGGTACAAAAACTACATTTTCCAAAAATATTTTGTATTCGATAGTATCTTCTTTTAGCTACATTTCCTGAAAATGTCATTAAAATTTTCCTAAAATTGAATGAGCTACAGCTTCTAACCGTCGGCCGGGCAAGCGGCAGCAGCACCATACTTCAAACTTTAACCGCGTTTTATTCGAGACACGGTTCTCAAAGTCGGTGGACACGATATCTCGAGAACGACTTGCTAGATTATTTCCAAATTTACAGTACATACAACGAGAAACATTTAAAGGTCATTGACGATCTCACTTTTTTTTCTAACCATCTTCACTTCTTGACAGTTACGTAAAAATGACGCCTTTTCACATATTTCGCATACTCGAGTTTCAATTCGTCGCCACGTTGTTAAAAAAAATTATTTTAAATATTGGCGATCGTCAACGACTCGTATTTATTATTAACATTGATAACCCGTTTGGTTTTTCGATTTCAGATGGACCGCTTAAGCTGGAGAGTGTCCACCGCTAAACGTCCTGAAAAAATGTCGTCTACCGGCGGCTTTGTTTTTATATAGTGCGTCTGTATTTTTTGATCATTTTTTTTAAGACTCTCAATACATGTGCCTTTGTGTTAAAATGAAATGTGCTTCTTTTTCACCAAACGTTGCCCAGAAAAAAAAATCGGCATTTGGCCATTCTTTTCGGGTCTCCAGATAGATGCAGCCCCTTAATCCCTGCCCCGACTTGCGTACTCTAAGAATGACGAACAGTTCGAGTTAAGCCCTTCAGCCTCCGCGCCGGACGTCATCGTGTGCGCAATGCTATCTCGCTATCACTCGAGATCGATGCAACAATCGTGCGTGGTCAGCGTCGATTTATCTATCGCGCGAATTTTCATCGATCTATAGATACGATCGGCGAGCGTGCGAAGAATTTCACGCTCCACGGGAGAGGAGAAACGAGCCCTGGATTATCGATAAGAAATCCACGATTATAAGACGCGGTGCGCCAGGCGGAGATCGCCAACTGTATTGGCACTAGAATCATTCATTGTCTTCGATCGCCGTGCAATAAGTGCATTGTCGCCTAGGTGCGATCGGGCGATTTTTTTTTCCTCGCGGAACACGACAGACAAGATGAAGGGGCCGGGTTGAAATTCCGAAATTTGAATAATCAGAACGCTCCAAAGTCCGAAAGAATTTGACACGAAATAAATCGAGGAATTATTTCAAGAATTTTTATTTATTAAGAAGGGATTTTACATCAATTTTAATGTTCCGAAATTACAAGTATAGCGATATACATATATATAAATTACGAAAGAATCTTATATTTACATATGTGATGAGATTTATATATATATGAAGACGAGACATGAAACTCGCACCTATATAAAATATTTTGGAAACAATTGGCAATTAGTAGAAATACCCCAAATTATATTTGGCGAATGGATGCGGGGTGCGGGAGAATGAAAGTGCAACTATGGAAACAGGACGCAAGGTGTCCACTTGGAATAATGACGGTGGCGGGAGGGGGGGGGGGGGGGTTGCCAAAAAATGCCTAAAGGAAGAGGTAAGAGCAATTATAAATGGTAACCCATCGAGATGGGGAAAATGAATAAAAAGAAGCAATATAAAGTGTAAGTGAGCGGGAAATCTGGCTAACCGTATGGAATGGAAATGTAAGGGAGTGCGAAAGAAAAAAAATAGAATAAGACATACAAATTAAAATTGAATAAGACATTTAATACGATTGCAGCAAAATCAATGCGTCAACATACTGCAAGGAATAAAACCCATAGATAAACAGGTATACACATGGAAAAATATTGAGAGGACCAAATGATTAGCGGAGAATTAAATGAGATGTGGCTAAAGAAAATTTGTGACAGATTGGCGAGTGCACAACAGTTAAACGGCTACATTTACTTAAAGGCCCGAAAAAAATGGACAAACTCCGATTTTTTTTCTTTGGGAAACGGTTGATGAAAAAGGAACGCATTTTTTCAACACAAAGGTACCTATATTGACAGCCTTTAAAGAAACCACCAACACATACAGAAAAATAACAAAAACACCGCCGTCGGCAGATGATGGATTTCGTTTCACGACTCCACGACGTTTCGCGGTGGACACTCTCCATCTTAAACAGTCCATCTGAAAGCCAAAAACCAAACCGGTTATTCAAGTTAACAATAAATCCGAGTCTCTGACGATCGTTGATTTTTTAAATAATTTTTGTTAAGAACCTGGCGACGCATTGAAACTCGACCATACAAAATCTATGAAAAAAGTCATAGTTTTTACGTAACTATTAAAAAATGAAGATCGATTTAGTAAAAGTGAGATCGTCAACGACCTTTAAGTGTTTCTCATCGTATCTTCTGTAAGTTTGGAAGCAATCCATCAAGTGGTTCTCGGGATATCATGTCCACCGACTTTGAAAACAGTGTTTCGAGAAAAACGCGTTCAAAGTTTAAAGTATGGTGCTGCTACCGCTCCCCAGCCGACTGTTAGAAGCTGTCGCTCATACAATTTTGAGAATATTTCAATGAAATGTTCAGCGAATATAGCTAAAACGTGATTCTATCGAGAGAAAAAAATATTTTTGAAAATTGAAATTTTTTGACCCACCTAGGTAGATGTAGTCCGTTAAGGGAAAAGTGAAGGAAATATTAAATAAACTGGAGCAATGGCTGGAAATTAGCAATTAGAAATTGACCGGAAAATAGAAGCGCAACTGCAGATGTAATCGGCAAAGCAACTATGCGATTACGCCGGGAAATTTGAGAAACTAGCAACTAGGATAGAATAAAAAGAACCAATGTAAAATAATTGACATAAATGAGAAGGGAGGGACACTTGTGTAAACACCCTTAAAACGGGCATACGAGAAATAAAATACTTCTACTATTTTATAAATAATAATACTATAAAAAAAAATAATACATAAAAAGTATAGTGGAAACAATCATATCTTTATACGAACGATTGTTTCTATTCGAAACAATATATCTGCCAGTTGGAAGTGATCATTGTGACATAAATGATGAGAACAAATTTTGCAACCTCCATACGAGATTTCGAAGAGAGACAAGGACAATTATACATAAATAAAAGCGTAAGGAGCAGATCTAATAACAATAAACCGAAACAAATGGCCTTAATTAAGTACTAAGCATATTCATAATGCATTAATTAATAATTCATCGACTCGTATAAAGATACTAATTCCAAAAGGAATAATCCATTCTTATTCGATTCATAATTATTATTAGTTTTCGTAATTATTCATGTTTTCCCCAATTATCTACGAAAAACATAAATAATTGAATACGAAAGACAAGCTCAAAGAAAAACCACGTGTCAACTCCTTTCAGCAAATGTCGAAAAAAAAGACAAAACAGAACCGAAATCACGAAGTAAACGAAAAAAAATGATCCGCCATCACAAAAATTAAACATCAATACCCAAGAGCAAACACAACGAGATAAATGCTTAAAAAACAACAACATAAGGAAAACCTTTCAAGAAATTCTCGAATTTTTAACACGCCAAGTACAACAGAGTTAAAGAGTAGAAACCGACATTGCGAGCTTGATTAATTCATCAATCAACATCGATATTCACATCCAACAAAAATAATCTTATTCGCACAAAATTAGATACCCAATATTGTCGGGGGTTACACAAGATTAACAACGCTAAAAAATCCAATGATACAAAATACCGGCTAACATTTAATATATAAATCAAATAAGCTCATAATCGATTCCAAATAGTCATTAAAATTAATATTGTCTCATATCATTTTGAAACATGATAAAAATCATCAGAGAGAGAAAAAGGAATGAAACTACAATGTAATATGAGGTTAATGGAATGAGTCAAGAGTGGGACGGTCCTTGGTTGATGCACGCAATCCCCCCCTTCCCAGGCACTCACTCACCGGTCGCATCAAAATTCCCCTTCGCGCCTTCACCGACGCGGGGCTGGAGTAAGATCCTCACACACACACGCACTTTGATAATCATCGTTCGTATTAACCCACTTGCCGAGGCGTCACTTCGGGCACGCGCGCGAGCTCTTGCCACTTTTCATATATATATATATATATACATACACAAGTGGCGTGTTCATCTCTCTCTCCAGCCGTTCCTCGACCGCGGTCGAGACGAAGCCTGAAAACACGAAGTTTACGCGCATGCGCCGACCAACTCATTTATTGGTGCTGATACGAACATCGGGCCAATCGTTCGCGAGCCTCCCGTGATAAGCTCGCTGATTTGCGAGCGCGATGGAGGGTCGAGGGGGTGGGGTTGGAAGAAAATGCACGAAACACTTGGTGACACTTAAGAGGGTGCTAGTACGAGAAAGCGAATGGAGGGGGGGGGGGGGAATATAGAGTGGCACCGAGTCACTCGAAACGAAGCCATTAGAAATTAAAAGAAAATAATTAATTCATTTCAAGCCACACACAGCAATTATATGTGCGTGCGTGCGTGCGTGCGTGCGTGCATGCGTGTGTGCGTGTGCGTGTGCGTGCGTGCGTGTGTGTGTGTGTGTGTGTGCGTGCGTGTGTGCGTGCGTGCGTGTGTGTGTGTGTGTGTGTGTGTGTGTGTGTGTGTGTGTGTGTGTGTGTGTGTGTGTGTGTGTGGTGTGTGTGATGAAATTTGAGAAAACTGGCTTATGGCGGTCATGAGACATCTAGATACATGCTTGTAGGTGTGTATGTAAATTTGTTAGTGACAGTAGGTAGGACGTGAATATTAGGTATCTGTAAATTAACAATGGTTATTTTATACAGATTCAGTGAATGAAGATGATATTTGCTCAATGATTTTTAGACTATTCGTATTTTTTAGCGATTATTTTCTATTATTTTCTCGATTATTTTAATATATTTTTAGATGATTGTCATTTGTTATCGTTGAATTGGAAAAGATTATATCCAATTATTAGTTAATTCGTTATTAATTAGGATTTGGTATAAATTCAGAAAAATATATAATGCTTTTGTTTTCTGCTTCTAGATCAAGAAGTTATCAAACTTTCGACAATCTTCTTTTATTCATTGAGCACCCTATTAATATTGCATCAGTGTAATAGGAAAGAGATGAAGGGAAACTATGAGGCATTTTTAAATCGATTAAATTAAGAACACACATGTGTGTGTGTATATATAAACAATTCACGATTTCTTTTTACATATGCACATTCACATATTTATGTATATGTCTATATACATATGGAGTAAATAAATACAATGCGTAAATCATATATTATTTTACATTGCATATAATAAATTACTTATATACATGGATTTATTGACGATCTTAACTCTGAGGCTTAAGAATAATTATTTATATGTAATGAAAATAGAAATATTAAAATATATATGGATAGGGCTACTGGTTATTGGGCACGATCCCGTGAAAGGGTTGCAGGGCATGTTTTCCGCTATAAAATAACCCAGTCATGCTTTATGCAAAAGAGAAACATTCCCGAGATGCTATTGTTTTTATTTTTTTTTACGGGAAGGGTTAGCATCTTCAGATTTTTTTTTAAACCGTTGTACGAAATCAAACTTCTTTATTATTTATAATTTTAGGACACAGTAACACAGAATTACCAGCAAGAACGTAAGAATAATCTGTGAACAAAATTAAATTAGTGATCCAAAACTCTAAAAGTCTAATAATAATTTTTATTTCATTGTTCATAATTTTTTGTTACTGTGTCCTCAAAATGCAGATAATAAAAGAAGTTTGATTCCATACAACTGTTTTTTTAGATTCATTAAAAAACTTACCTACCCTTGATTTGAACAATAATAATAATAATAATATTAATAATAGTAATAATATCTCCAAAATTATTTAATTTTACATGAAACGTTACTGGGTTATTTGATAGCGGAGAACATGTCCTGCAACCCGTTCACGGGATCGTGATCAATAACCAGAAGCCCTGTACACACACACACACACACACACACACACACACACACACACACACACACACACACACACACACACACACACACACACACACACACACACACACACACACACACACACACACACACACACACACACACACACACACACACACACACACACACACACATTTACAATAAAATTAATAAAATAATCATAATAACGGTTTTTATCATTATCATTATTATTATATATATTATATATATATATATATATTGATAAAAAAACGTTAGGATTATTATTGTTATATATTCATATGGCAAAAATAAATATAATCTGCAAATTATATATTATTTTACATTACATATAATACATTATTTATATCGATATTTAATTTAATGTTTTCCACAAGCTAAATCAACGCAGATAACATTAGTTTAATCGTTATTTTTTATTATTTCGGTCAATTTTTTTTATGGAATGAAAATTGACAGTTGTGCGAAATATTTCAATTTCAAAATTTTGTCGGGACGTTGATGATCTTCTGCCAGACTGATTCGTGGTGATCGCCTAAGAACGAACACACACGCAGCTCCGGAGTTCGAACGAAAAGGGACGTGTTTTTTTTTTTGTAGTTTCAAGAGGACGAAAATTGACACCGCAAAAAAGTCATAGAAGGAAAAGACAAATCTGGAGAGTTCGATGATTGCTTAGAGCACGTGTTCTGTGGAATTTTCAGCGAAACAAATAACTATGGAGCGTATCTGAAGGGCCACGCGAGACGGGCAGGGATTCCACTTTTCTTCGGAGCAGTATCAGGTAAAGTACTGGTAAAGTGGCCCGAGTTCTAGAGAGGGTGACCTGGTTCGTGTCTCATTGTCAAATGCACCAGCACACATGGCCGAAAAAAGAGTCGACAGCGTCAATTCTTCGCCCTTAAGACCAATCTTCATGTTCAAGCATTTTCGAGCCCCAAATTCAAGGGTTACTTCGTATGCGGTAATATTTTCTTCGCTGAAGACCTTCGGCTTGAAAACTCACGAGTTCGAAATTTTTCAGGCATTCTGAGGACTCAAGGTGTCGAAATATTTATGCACTGGAATTTTTAGAAGGCTGTGCGAGAAAGCTGATGGTCCTATTCTGTTCTGATTACTGTTTTTAATATATATATATATATATATATATATATATATATATATATATATATATAAATGAACGGAAGAATATTTAATGAGCCATGAAAAATATAGATATAACATTACATTCTTTGCTATCTAAGTTCGCAGTAAGCAGAAATAAAAATTCGATACATGTAATTTTCGTAGATTTCGAGTGGTTTTTCACGCTTATTTTTTTTATACTGATCATATCTTTATAGAATTTTTTTTTGCATAGACATGGAAGTCACATGATTTTTTAAAAATTTTCGGTGGTTTGTAGATTTTTTATGGATTTTATTGTTTTTCGGTCCAATATTTTAGCGATACAGATTATTTTCCCAGTCTTGACATTCCGGTAAGTTTTGGTGGAATTCATTCTTTTTTTATATTCATAGAACTATTGAAAGACATTGTTTTTTCGTAGGCCTGATAATATCGTAAAGCGTAATATTTTTCGTGTTCCTGGTTTTTTGTAATTTTGTCCGCTCCATATTTCGGGTGTTTTTGCAAAATTAATTGGTCTTTCACTGTTGAAGTTTTAAACCAATACTGCAGTTTTCAGTATTGTTTTCATAGTCTTGGATTCTCCGGAAATCGATATTTTTCTCATTCTTGCAAGAACTGTACATTATTTTGGTAATGGTCATTTATGGTGCAATACTTACAAACATTAAACGCCAGTAATAAGATAATTATTCTTTCAGTCTTGCCATTAATCTCAATAATCGAAATTTTTCATCTTTTTTAAATTCCAAAATTTCGCAATTATTTTTTGCCACCCTTCTCTTTTTTAAACGTATCGAATTTTTTTCTCTCACGATTATTATACAGGGTAAACCGACCAGTGCATGGACGAATAACGACCCTGTAGGATTCAGGTAGACTGGAGGATGAAAATATTATGGCGACCAATTTTTTAATTGCTATAGCTAACAAAATATATTTTGCTGATAGTAAAAAAAGTTATTGAAAGTAATTGCCAAAAACAATATTGGAGGAATCGATAAATAAGTACCGAAATGACTAAATCGTTACTGAATGGACACAATTACCAGTAAATGGACACCCGACCGCTAATTAAATGGACGTGTAATGTATACCTGAACGCTGTGAAGGATAACGATTTATTATTAATTTTTATTAAATACCAGATTTGGAGACCACTGTGTTGCATAAAAATTATAATATTTTTATACATAAGAGTATGATACATTATGTATACATAAGAGTTTGTTATTGCGATTTCACAGAAAGTACACAAAGCTTTTTTACATCTTGACGTGACGTTGTCAAAAAACTACCAAAGTTTGTTTCGACAAAATGGAAAATTAAATTTTGGCAAAATTCAAAAAACCAATGCAATGATTTTATGAGAACATTTAATGAAATGTACATTGTCATCTCTTGACAGTCATTCATTTTGCAATTTTCAGTAGACGAGTTACATTTTTTACTCTGCTTTGAGAATTATCAGAAAAGAGCCCATTTTTTATATCCATTCACCGGAAAGAGGTTAGAATGCAGCACCAGTGAATAAACATGTATATTTCTGAATTGTTATTATGAATTTGTTTAAAATTTTTACACAAAATGAAAAATTGATTTTATCTCAAGTAATGGAAGTGATACTTAACTTTAAAACTTATAAACACTATTGTTTTTGCCTTTGGAACACCTACTGTGGACATCCGTATCGTAACTAAGTTGCGCGATGTGTAAGCAACACAAAGTAGAAAGAATTCCGTATGCCGTCAAAATTCGATATTGAACCGAGAAATCGGTTTTAACGACTCCTGCGACTCTTTTTTGCTGAATTATAGTGATTCAAGTTTTTATTCAACAATTCATATTTGTTACTGATTTTAACGGCGTATGTGGGTTAAAAAATAGCATTTTCCAAATATATCTTTATTTGATAGTATTACCTTTTACATATATCCCCCGGAAATTAAAATGAATCATTCCTAAAATTGAATGAGCTGAAGCTTCTAACAGTTAGCCGGGCGAGCGATGGCACCACCAGACTTCAAACTTCAAACACGAGTTTCTCGAAACACTGTTTTCAAAGTCGGTGGACATGATATCTCAAAAACCACTTGATGGATTATTTCCAAATTCACAGGAGATACGACAAAAAACATTTAAAGGTCGTTGACGATCTTACTTTTGCAAAAGCGACCTTCATTTTTAAATAGTTACGTAAAAATTACGACATTTTGATTAATTGATTTCATTGATAAAAAAAAAATATTTTAAAAGTCGAAGATCGTCAACGACTCATATTCATTGTTCACTCGAATAACCCGTTCGGTTTTTAGATTTCAGATGGACCGTTTGAGCTGCAGAGTGTCCACCGGGAAACGTCGCGAAAAAATGTTCATCATCTGCCGGCGGCCATGATTTTGTTGTTTTTCTGTATTTTTCGGTGATTTTTTTTAACGCTCATGATATATGTACCTTTGTATTTAAAAAAATGGGTTTCTTTTTCACCAACCGGTTCACAGAAAAAAATTTGAATTTGGCCATTTTTTGTTCGTCCATTCACTGGTCGGTTTACTCTGCGGATCGGCAAGGATCGTCTTCCTGCGGACGGGAACTTTTCTCTCGGCTGGTTGGCGACCCTCACGATCGAGGAAAGAAGACGCGGTGTGTGCCACGGCGCGGCAAAAGCTCCGGCGAAGTGAAAACGCTTCTCGTCCGGCTTTAAACTCGTGAGAGGACACACGAGAGGACCACCTACGCGTTTCAACGTTAGTGCCACACCTCGGATAATGACGCGAGGCGAATCCTCACGTGTTTGTATGGGCGCGCGGGTATAGCCACGAAGTGAGTTTTGCCGATTCTCCCAAGCACTGCACCTGATGATGACCGGTTGGCGCTGTGAGATTGCCCAGTTTGTGCATCCAAACCCGTCGAATCGTCGCCCCGCACGCCCGAGGCACCCTCACACTCGGAATGACAATCGTAGAATTTTTTTTCTTTTATTTTACCACTGTGTCATTTTGTCCAGTTTTTTACCCTTTTGCATTTTTATTGTCTTTCTAGCAACGAGTTTCTCCATGATTTTTTTTCGAAAGGGTTGGTATATTATCGTGAGCTTGATTGAACTGATGGGGCTGCTATAAAAACTTTTAATCGATCAACTGACAATGATCATTATTTCTGACTGCAAGCTCAGAATTCTCACAGTGCGATTTAAGTTCTGTTTATTTATGATTTAGGGAACTGGATTTTGGTAGAATTTTCGTACACTGGGAGAAAAATTAACACGAAAAAAAGAAAAACTTCAACTAACGTAGTCAAGATGTATAAATAAAACATTGGCAAGAATTTATAACATAAATTGATTTCAAGAAACACGTACATTTATTACAAAAATAATCATTTGTAATTATCAAAATCTTGAGGGTCGATCATTTGCATATATATATATATATGCACACACACACACACACATTTATACATGTATATGGGGCATTCCATACCAATCCGACCTGGGTCTGACCCTCTACCCCTCAAATCTGGTTCTCGATTTTTCCTATCATTACTCTCACTCTATCAAGCAATTACAATTTTTTCAGATTTTACCAAATAAATTGAGCGCGTCATGAATTTTTGAATTTTTTTTTTTCACCTCGATGGTCGTAATCGAAAAATCTGAAAAAATTGCCAAAAATACAGTGTCAGATATAAAAAATGTTGGTGTAAAATTCATAATGTCTGGGCTTTTGCTTAAACCCCTAATTAGAGTTTTTGTCAACCATGATAAAAAAAAAATCGAAAATTACAAAATACACTTTAGAAAAATCGGAGAAATTTTTTAAGAAATCTGGTATTACGCATACAAAATTTCGAGAAACAGTCTACAGTAAATTGACCTCTGCTTCTTATTTTTTCATTTTTTTTTCTCAAAAGCTAAAAAACGGGTTGAAGCAAAAGCCCAGACATTATGAATTTTACACTAACATTTTTTTATATTCGACACTGTGTTTTTGGCATTTTTTCAGATTTTTCGATTACGGCCATCGAGGTGTTCAAAACAAATTTTTCAAATATTCATGACGCGCTCGAATTCATTTTGAAAAATCTGAATAAAATTGTAATGGCTTGATCGAGTGAGAGTAATGATAGGAAAAATCGGGAACCAGATTTGAGGGGTCGAGGGTCAGACCCAGGTCGAATTGGTATGGAATGCCCCATATATATACATTTATATATTTCATATACCTCTCAAAAAAATGCATCGTTTCTTTATTGTCTTTAATGATGGGTAAACATCCGTAGACTGATCTGGCCCGAAGAAAAATTATTTTAAATCTCCACATGCGTTTTTCTTGAAACCATGTTTTCAAAATCAGGTGGACAACTTAAAAATCGACTCTTGCACTTTTCAACCCATTGAATTCAAGTTCATACTGTAGCTTCGACGGATTTCGTAGCGAACTACACGCGATTTCTACAATCGATCAACAATTGCGGTTTTTTAAAAACAAATTAAAGCCGTTTTTTTTTACTCAAATACAAGTTTTTTCATCAAAATAGTGCCAGATTTGCAAAAATTAATATTTTGTAATAATCATGTTTAATTCAGTAGCAAAAGTTATGAGGATGAATTGAGATTGAACAATTATATTTTGTTTTAAGTGCTCATGTGCGTCCCCAACGAGTCCGCTCATGGAGGGCCTCAAAAAAAGCGTTCTATTTCTACAGCCACTGAGCAGACATTTTTATTTTTTTTCAAAAATAAAAAACCGATTCAAGTTCCTACAGATATGCGAAGTAACCCCCAAACCCTAATTCGATCGCATCGTATTTTAAAAAAACCTCAAATCCCTTGAAACCCAAACAAACCCAAAGATATATACGTTCTCAAAGTGGGATATGCTTTAGGCGAGGAAAAAGTTGCTGATTTTCATGACTTTTTTTTTAAGAGGAAAGATTTCTTTGCCCCTTTTAGACTTAGGGCATGTTTTATTACTACTTTTGGCCGTTACGTGGTAATTTTTATTATATATCTTTAAACATGGAGGTACCGCACAGTCTCCTAAACAGGTTGCGTTGGATATCAGACGGCGTGAAACGTAGCGTCAGCGGGATTGATTCGAAAAAAAAAACCAACGAACGTTTTTCTTTCATTAACTCATACACAGAATATGAACCAAGAAAAAGTGAGAAATGTTGAAAATCGATGAAATGGTACACTTTGAAACAAAAAGATTGAATTTTCCGAAATAAGTGGCTCCATTTCCAATTATTATTTTTTTTTTCATTCGAGGTTGGTTTTCGACACTGAGGTTAAAAAATGTATACCAAATTTCGTCAGAATCCGTCGATTAGTTTTTAGCTATTTGTCACGCCAGTTTTGAAAATGCAGTTTAGATGACCGTGCCCTACCTCCGCCATTGTTTAAAGATTAATTTGATAAAGTACCACATAACAGCCAAAAGTAGTTATAAAACATACCCTAAGTTTCAAAAATAATGAACAAATCTTTCCTTTTTAAAAAAAATCGTGAAAAACAGCTAATTTTTTCCTCGCCTAAATGTATTTCCCCTCTTAGCAAACTGAAATTTTCCACAACCTCGTAAAATCGCGACGAAACTTTACTGGCAGAAAAAAAGAATTGAAAATTCTACTGAAATATCTGCTCACTTTTCCGCACTGATATAAAACGCCTACTGAATTTTCCTCGACTGAAATCTACCAATTCCCATGCCCCAAAGGGTAGAAATCCTTTTAAAAAATCGAATCCCACCCGTACGCCTACATTTGTTTTCATCTCAAATCTCTCCTACGTCTCGATTGTAAATCAAGTGTAATTAATTGCAATTAATTTCTCGGTGATTTCCGCCTAGACGGTTTTTTTTCTCGCCTTACGGATCGCCATGTCCAAAGGGCAGGCAGAGTGGAAGATTCGTTGGGAAAACTTACGGGGTGTATCCGGGAAGGGAATTCTCGCGGCGGTGTCGGTGTCTTTTCCATCGTGCTCGCCATCTGTTGATCCAGTTTTTTAAAAGGACGAGCAAAGAAGCCGCTCCAAGATGGATGCGAACAGGTAAACGAAGGAGCAGGACGAGGGGGAGGCGGCGAAGAACGAAAAGGGGTGAGTCTGAAAAATGCAAGGCTAATTCTTTCTCGGTTCCTCACGATTTATTATCTCCAATTATTTTTTATTTTTATTAATTTCGTTTTTTTTCTTTGTCTTTTTAAATTTCTCCGGTCACGCCGAAGCTTCATTTTCCATGCCCCCTGGCACCTTAAACCCTGGTCTCTTGTGCGCGAGAATGCGTGATATATATATATATATATATATTTACGGGTGCGCGGGCGCGCGTGTGTGTGTGTGTGTGTGTTTGTATGTAGGAAGATTTTGAGGTGATGGCAAAAGTTGAAGACCGTGCTAACCCACCATTTTTTGGGGATTAATCAGCGTCGAAATTAATTAGCTGGGCATGGTGGGCCTCTCGGATGGACCTCGGGGTCGTTCCAACGTTTGATGGATGCAGGTGCATTTGTCCCACGTGACAAGGTAAGAAGGGTGTCATTAACCTCGCGTGTCTTCCTTCCCTGCCTCGAGCTGTTCATTTTATATTTATATGTGGGAAAACGTGATTTTGGAGACATTCGATTTCGAGGACCGTCCACGGAGTAGTATATTGTCCCTATAGTCAACATTATGTGAGCCCAAATGTCAGTAAAATGGGAAGTCGACGATTCGTTTACAAAAAGTGTTGACGAGGGTCCTCAAAACAGCCAGGTGAGCTGATTACTCGGATATAACGGATTCTGAAGAGAGTTTTTTTCTCTCTTTCTCTTTCTCTTTTTGTATATGTATATATATATATATATATATATATATATATATATATATATATATATATATGTGTGTGTGTGTGTGTGTGTGTGTGTGTGTGTGTGTGTGTGTGTGTGTGTGTGTGTGTGTGTATATATGTATCACATTCACCATATAATGCGTCTCGATTGCTCTACCACGCTTGAATTATCAACCAAAATATAAAGTCCCACTTCTTCACCTCATGGATTCGAGAGACCTTTGAGGATTTTTTCGGAATTCATAGACGATTTCATATTTGAACACGTAGTATTTTTCAAAGATCGTATTTGAGGTACGTCATTATTACAATGCTCGTTCAATCAAGAGTTTGATTACCGAGTCATCTTTGTAAGGGATGAGAGACTGGCGATAATTATTGCAGCGAACTATTTGCAATTCAACAAATGATCTTTATTATAATGATTACAATGATTGTAATAATTTTGATAATGCTGGTAATTCTTATAATTCGAATAATTCGAATAATTCTGATCATTCTGATAATTATAAAAATTCTAATAAATCTAATAATTATTTTAATTCTTTTAATTCTAATAAATCTAATAACTCTTTTAATTTTGACAATTTTAATAATTTTAATCATTCTGATAATTCTGGCAATTCTGACTATTCTAATAATTCTATAATTCTGTCATTTTTAATAACGCTCATAATGCTAATAATTCTAATAGGTCTAATGCATTTGATCATTCTAATAATTTTCATATTTCTGGTAATTCTAACAATTCGCATAATTCGAACAAGTCGAATAATTTTAATAATTCAAACAAGTAGACTGATTCTAATAATTCTAACAATTCTAATAAGTCCAACAATTTAATCATTCTTAATTGCTCAACAAACGCTTAGTTTCCGTGTAAGGCGGCAAAAAATTATTGTTGGTCCACGATAGATCCATAATAAAATGCGTTAAGGCAAATGGTGCGTTTTTCAATTTTAACCTCAATTTTATACATTCTTAATATCAGTCGAGGTTTTAATGGAATGTGGAAAGAGAAAAAGTTCACGAACGATAGTAGAATGTTCGTGGCACGAGGAACGCCAGTTAAAAAACGATATATATATATATATATATATATATATATGCAACTACGAGGGTGGTATACATCGATCGTATCGCGTGTTGGCAAACTACTCTTCTCTCTGGCTGCGAGCGCTACTACGGAGCCGTTAACCGATCATTAAGGAGGATAGCTCGTGAAAAGAACAGTAATGGCGAGATTTTTTTAACCCTCGAATAAATTCATATATATATATATATATATATCTTTCTCCCCTCCCTCTGTTTCTCTTTCACACACACTCTCACTCTTTTGAATCTCCCTATACCGATTAAGATAGAAGCTTACACGAGCATTCCCTTTCTGTTTCATCGGGTTCGATACGAGGGAACATCGTTTTACGTCGGTTCGCAAGACCCCCCCCCCCCCTCATCTGGATAAGCCCTTGAAATATCAGCACTACAATACCTATTGCTTTGATATTTTATTGCAACAAGGCCAACGAAAATTCGGTGACACTTTTTTTGGAAATTGAAGAAGAAAAAGCAAAGCGCTTTCGGAAAAACCTGCCTCGTTATTATCACGTCCTGCATTTTTTTTTTTTTTTTTTTTTTAGGGAGGACACTACTGTGACGGGCCGAAGAAAGGGTGTGGTTTCAGAATTTTTTTGTCCCCTAGGTTATTTATTTGGGATTTGGAAATAAGGTATGCTTTTAAAGCATATATTGAACTTGGTTCGATTAAATTTTTATTTCATTAAATTAATAATAAACAACGTTATTGAGGAATAATGGCGCCTCTGTATAAAAAATGTGGTCCAACGGCCGGATCAATAACTCCACAATAGTTTGTCTGAAAAATAGAAATAAAAAAATTTCATAATCTTTATAAATGTAGTTCTCGTAGAGTGTAGCCGGTTTTCGAAACAAAAAAAAATCACAAAAAGATGGCTCTTCAGAGAAAAAGTGTAATTTTGGCGAAACTTTTCTTCATATTTAGGGGCTAAAAAATACAAAATAAAAAAGGCTACTTGTAATCATAGCTACTGCAATTACGGAATTTTTTTTTTTTTTTTCAAATGAAAATTGAACAATTATAGATAGAGTTATGATTCCGGTCAGATCGAGAAAAGTCGTTTTGGGAAAAACGCGATTGAAACTTTTAGTATACGTACGTCGTTGCGCTACCTGCCCTCACTAAATCGTCTGTAGCTTGGTCAATTTTCAATATATTAACTTAAATTTTTTTCACATATTCATGAATGAGTGTTCTTTGAGAAAATGCGACAAATAATCGATTTTTTTACCCATCACATTGGTGTCCCGCCAAAGCTCGAAAGTCAAATCGTGCAGCTCGAATTTGGACCGCTCTGTATATGGCTTCACGAATTTCAATTTTGCCGCATTTTAATTTGTTTGAACACGTACCGACCGTCGATACGTTCGCTCTAGAGGTGTTTCGTTTGCCGATTCCTTCACGAGAACCAAACTTTCATTCAGGATGTGTGTGTGTGTGTGTGTGTGTGTGTGTGTGTGTGTGTGTGTGTGTTTGTGTGTGTGTGTGGGCGTGCGTGCGTGCGTGCGTGCGTGCGTGGGCGCGCAGTGTAGGGTGGCACAATTTGAGGCTCAATTTTTTTCCCTTTCACTCACCAACCAATTATCTTCATTAAAAAAAAAATTGTTGCGTAAGTTGCGCGCGGTCCAAAAATATTTAGCGGTTGCTCAAGCCTCCCAAAAATCCAAATTTTCATTAAAAAGACAATTTTTTTTTCGTCCAATTCTCACCCATGAATTTAACGCTTTATAGTTTTAAATTAACCTCACGGAATCTCTAGATGGCTAGAGAATATTTGGTATTTGAATAAATATATATGAATGAATATTTGGCTGCCGCTTAAGATCTTCGAAAATTCCAATTATCGACAATTTTTTTAAATTCTTCTCACGCATAAATTTCTCGCGTTGTAAAATGTTCAAAACAATTAATGACCGTTTTTTCTTTAGAAACCGATTTTTCAAATTTACCTCACACTTCTAACCCAAGAATATTTGTTCTCATAAAGTAATTCTTTAAAGCTCTTGTCCGTATACAAAATTATAGGTCGTTTTATTCGTCAAACTGCTATGGCAGCTGTATCTCGCGCATCGTAATGCGTCCCACAGTTGGTCTCGTCAGTCAAACTGCGGACCAATCATGGCTGTACTCTGTGACTACAACAATACATAATAATACATATCGTCTTATTGGTGGTTGTTACAAATGATTAAAATCAATTATTCAGAAAATGTAGCACTTCGTTGCTAATTTTCTTATTATGCTACAAGGAATTAAAATGCATGCGAGATTTACTTTTGGGCGGAAATTCTGAATTTCGAAAACCTTAAACGACCACTAAATATTCATTGGCCGGCTAGAGCTTTCGCGAGGTTAATTTAAAAATTATAAAGCGTAACATTCATGGGTGAGAAGTGGACGAAAAAAAAACCATTTTTAAATGAAAATTTGAATGTTTGGGAGGCTTAAGCAACTTCTAAATATGTTTTTACCGCTCGCAGCTTCTATGACAATATTTTTTTTTCTTCAACGAAGATAATTGAATGGTGAGAAAAAGGGGAAAAATAAAGCTCGTAATTGTGCCACCCTAATATATGTGTGTGTGTGTATATATATATATATATATATATATATATATATATATATATATATATATATATATATATATATATATATCTACATTATATATACATTATATGCCTGGCTTTCCGCGTGCATCAGAGCAGATGATGAACCAACAGAACAGTTGTGCTTAACGAATGAGGATTTTAAGTGGCGTATCGAAATCAGCGCGAACCGATCGCTGTTCTTTTACTTCGGGAAAAGAGCGGAACACGAGAGAGGGAATGCTTGGGGGAGACGAGAGTATCGCTGGAACGAGCGAGACGTAGGGAAGAGACGACAGGTGTGCTTTGCGCATCGATATACCGAACACACATGTACACAGCCGTTAAAACACATGAGGAAAAGTGATTTTGAAGACATTCGACTTCGAGGACCGTCCTCAAAACAGCCAGGTGTGCCAACGTTACGTAAGTATACCGAAATCATTATGCTCTTTCCCTTTGTATTATTCGCGTATATATATTTATTTATATCTATGTATAACAGTAAATTAATTGTTTTGAAAGTGTAGCCAAAAGTTTGCAACGAAACATTATTTATGTTTTCTCTACACGTAATGAAGTATATATATTTTTTTAAATCGTGAATACTGAATAGAGTAGAGCTACCAAAGAGTGCGCGCTACCAAAGAGTACTCGGTCAGCACCTAATCTGTCAGTGGAATATGCCATGTCAAGAAGTTGGCCAACAACTCGCTTCGTTAAGGTATTTATTTCCAATTTTATGACTAATAATAGATTTTCGACGTGTTTGATGTTATCTTTTTAACAATTGTAAACACGTTTTGCAAGGTTGAAGATAAATTTGTACTCTACGAATGTTAGTATAACCTCAAATTTGTAATGCAAATTTTGTTTTTATTGAGAGGTTATGTCGCCGTTTTCCTCGCTTACGAAAATTATAGTGACCATAGACGAAAAACTCGTATTTGGTACGCACCCAAAGAGTGCGCACTCTTGCTACTATTCCACTCGCACTCCACTCTAACGCTCCAACCTCCTTGACCCTTCGAGGTCACACCCTCGGCCAGCAACTTAGTTGGTCACATGGGGTCCGTGTGACTCCAGCCATGTTCAAACGATTGCGACGTTGATTCTATTGTTCCGAATGGCTTAGAAAAATTCAGGATGTTAGTTTGAACCTTCTAGAATGTGGCACTCTCAGTATAATATTATAATCCACATTTAAAAAGGCGGAAAAAATCAGGAAGGGTTCAATGCGTGATGAAAGCCGTTTTTTACTTTAAAAATCATAACTTTTGCTATTTTCAATTAAAAAACTAGGGTTATGCTCTTGAGATATGATATTTTAAGGGAAAAAATAGCTTCATAATGCGCGTTAAAAAAAAACTATTTATTCGGACATTTGAAGAGGGCCCATTTTGCAGTAAAAAAAAGATCGATAATCGTGAAAAATGAGCAATTTATTCGCAACAGCGGCTCGAAAAATTATGAGTTCATGGTGTAAACACAATATTTATGAAAGATATAACGTTGAACCTCGATATAACGAATCTCTAGGGAAGTTAGTTATATCGAGTCTTTGTTACATTGAGGTTGCGTTATATGGAAGTCGTGTTCCTTAAAATGTGCTTTAAAAAAAGATATTAGTAATAAATATTGGAATATTTTTTAAAATATAATGAAAATATGCTTTCATTACAATATTTATAGTATATAAATATCGGGATTTTTGTAAAGAAAGAAACGGTTGAAATAGTGCAATTTCTACAAGCAATTAGCAATTAGAGCATAATGTATATTATTATGTCGTTGTATGAGGGTTTCGGATGTCTATCGAAAGGGAATGGACAAATCTTCGTTATATTGAGGTTCAACTGTAGAAAACATATATATTATAAAATACAGAATATTAAAAAATCGCAAATAAATCAAGTTTGTCCCCCACAGTCGACACAGATGAAAACTCTGTGCTTGTCGCACATTCTAAATAGTTTTATGGTTTTCCAGATAGTTGTGTAACGAGTTTTAAATTACGTAGACGAAATTCGTAAAGAATTCACATTTCAGAGTAATTCATATAACCTTGATAGACATTTTTTACCGTTCTTATATTCACACTTACATGACGTAGACTGATCCCACGAATTGAAAAAAAAAACACCACTTTTTTACGAAAAAATATACGTGCAGGTCACATGGGGGTCAAAATGACCCCAGCACTCGGCCGACTTTTTTTTGTATCGACTACAACGACAAAACTGTTGTCGCGAATCATCTGACCCTAATCAGTACTTACAAACGGAACTCCAAAGTACCCTTACAAGGCAAGCAAGCCCTTTTGGCCGTCTACAACTTCCCGTGCAGAAATTTTGACCGGGATACCCTATGTCCGATCAAATCCCGATCAGGATTTGTCATGGATTCCCCAAAACCGGTATCCCGGTTAGAATCCAACTTGCATCAGTATCGGCATATGTACGACGACGATGGCATCATTTTGAAAATTTTGGCGTCACGTGTATTTTCTGTATTACTATGGAATTCCTATCTATAGATTGGAATTTCTGTATATAGATTCCTATCTATAAAATTCCTATCTATAGATAGGAATTACATAGTAATACCGAAAATACATGTGATGCCAAAATTTTCAAAATTATGCCATCGTCGTCGTACATATTCCGATACTGATGCAAGTTGGATTCTAACCGGGATACCGGTTTTGGGGAATAAGTCTCTGTTTATACCCACCGACATGTCGGTGGGTATAAACATGTATTTAAGACAAATTAAAATCAAATTCACAATGATCAGATTAAAATTTATACCAACCGTGAGTTCTTACGTATTTAGAGAGAAAACATTTCGTCGAGGCAAAGAAATTTTTGCAAAAAAAGTTGTGAGTTTGAAATATTACATTATAAATATGAAAAAAAATCACAAAATGAGTTGTAAATTTCCTCAAGTTGAAGAAAATAAAAATCGAATTCACGACAGTTATATTAAAATTTACACCACAAGTGTAAACGTATTTTGAGAGAAAACATTGCGTTGAAGCAAAGAAATGTTCGCACAAAAAGTTATGTGCAAAAATTTCTTTGCCTCGAGGCAATGTTTTATCTCAAAATACATACGAACTCACTTTTGGCGCAAATTTTAATCCAATCATTTACAATTTGATTTTAATTTGTCTTAAATACGAAAAAAATTCACAACTAATTTTGTGAATTTTTTTGTATTTATAATTTCTTGTCAATACATTAGCATTCACAGATTTTGATGTGAATTTTTTTTAATTCACATTAAAATCTCGCGATGAGCGCGATCTGCCATTTGAATCTTTGGACAAATTTTTTTTTTATTGATAGTTTAATGCACCAAAACTTTATAAATGTTATTTATTTTTATAATAAATTTAACATGTCATAATTCCATTTTTGACATTTTATTTCAGCCTGTATTTATCCGTGATCTTTCCCAGATTCCTCAATGATTCCATGGGGAATCTATTTAGAGTCATTAAAGGATCCGGTTCTGGATCCCTAATGGAATCCAGTTTACGGATCTTACATTTATTCTTCGAATCTGATCCGATATCGGACTAGATCCCGACTGGGAGCCCGGGATACAAGTCAGAATCCAGCTGTATCCCTGCCAAAATTTCTGCACGGGTTATAATCATTTTGGCTCAACGTCGCGCGTGGGGCCAAAAATTTCAGACTGACTGAAAAAAAAAAAATTTAACAGCGAAAATATCAGCGAGCGCGTGAGTGCCACCACGCGCTTCACTCGACACGTCGAGTCCACTGTTTATATTTTCGTGATCAGACGACGTTACTTACGTACTTGTATATCACACTGATCAATTTAACTTTTTCACAATGCCGAAAACGAAATCCACACTTGGTCGCAACAGTGCGGGTGCGAACAAGAAGTGCATAGCAAGAAGTAGTGAAAATCGTACGCACCCGAGCGGAGTCGAGTACGACAGATAGTCGACAAGGCTGTCAGGTACGACAGCCTTGATCAAAAGTATAAGCTATGTAAAGTAAAGATCCTGTAAGTGTTCTATCCGGACAAAAAATGGAATGTGTCGGCGAAAAAAAATCGTAAACCAATTTACCAAACGGGGTTTTGAAACGGACAAAGCCATCTTCATTTTGCTTTTGTATTTTTATTTTTGCAATTTTTTTTTTGTACCCGGTACGTCATTTTGGACATGCCGGTTTTTTACGTTTTTGGCACTTTACAAAACCACAGTGCTGGTCTTTAAAAAATATTAATCTCTCCATTTGGTGATAAGATCTTTGAAGAGGACAGCGTTAGTGCATCATGCGGCGTAATTTGAAAACTATGAGGTTTGGAATATTTAGTCTAAGGAGTAAAAAGTTGTATTTTGTTATTTTAGAGTCATTACATTTTTGTCCAAAATTTATTTGTTGGCTATTTTTGGTTGCCGTCGTAATCAAGGCTAAAGGGGGTCCATCGAAGTATTAGTTAAATGAAAAAGTTATCGCCGGAGAGACGTAAATATTGAAATATCACTGTTAAAATTTCAAATAAGAATTCTGAAAAAATTCTAATGTGTTAAAAATTCAATTAGGGGGCGTCCATTAATTACGTGAGGTGTTTAGGGGGGGGGGGAGGGGGTCGAGCGAAATCTCACCCCATCTTACGTGGGGGAGAGGGGGGCTTCGGCAAATATCACGTAATTTTAGTAATTTTAGTAATTTTAGTAATCACGTAATTTTTATCACGTAGGGAGAGTCTCCCTACTACTTTACATGGTGGAGTAAATGGTACTACAACCGCAGTTACTTCTACTACAATTTGTTTTCCGTGAACGTATGCATTTTGAAAAATCTCACGTGAGATTAGGGGAGGGGGGAGGGGGTCGAGCAAAATCTCACGACATCTCACCAGGGGGAGACGGGGGGTCGAAAAATCGCCAAAATCACCTCACGTAATTAATGGATGTCCCCTTATATACCTTTTCTCTTCTTGATATTTTTATTGAAACATCTTTGTTTCAAATTAACGGCATTAAATTAATGAGACAAATCGTCGACCGTCATCCAAAAATAGCGACACAAAGAAATGTTGGAATTTTTTTCTTAAATTTAGTGACTCCAAAACAAAAAATACAACTTTTTACTCCCACGATTAAATATTCCGAACCTCATAGTTTTCAAATTACGTCGCACGTTGCCGGCTTTTTAGATACCTGCCGTTTTTTTTTTTCAAGTAAAAACTATATAATTCTGCGAAAAACAATCGCAATCATAACAAAAAACGAAAATAAAGATAATGGTGTCCTTCTCAAAGATCTTATCACTAAATAGTGAGATTACTATCTTCCAAAGTCCAGCACGCGATTTTGCAAAGTGCACACATCGTGAAAAACCTCCATGTTCAAAATGACGTACCGGGTACAAAAAAATCGCAAAAATGAAAATAAAAGAGCAAAATTAAGCTGGCTTTGTCCGTCTCAAAACCCCGTTTGGTAAATTCGTGTACGATTTTTTTTTTTGCCGAGATGTTCAATTTTGTGTCCGATTGGAAAACTTACAGGGTGCCCAATACTATTGATCAAGGCTGTATAATTTTTGGCTGCGAACCATCTGTTGTGGATGCTGCCTTAAAAAGCACCGCCCGAAAACTGGGCAACAGGTTGTTCTGTTCTTCTCACTCTCCGCGGGTCAGCGGCCCAGCGATTGTTTCGTCCCTCGTTGTTGTTCTCCGTCTCGCTCGTCCTCGTGTACTTTCGAAACGATCATCGTGCGGGCGGGCCCTAACAAACGTACCCGCAAGGGAACGCGGCCGTTCCGGAGCTCTCCGAGGGCTCGCGGCGTGGCTAATGAGCGAACGCGCACTCTTGGCTCTCCATACATTTTTCATTTCCGAACATGATACGGTCTCCTCGATCCACCATCCTCTTGACTCTCGCATTTCACTCTCGGACTCTAGGCACTCGAACCACCAGAGTCCCGTGATGAGAGAAGGACACGTGTTTGCAACAATATTTTTCAGTAAAGTTTTAAATTTAAAATTTTTTTTTCATTTTGTTTGTCACAATTTGAATTTCAAATTATTTTAACATTTTTTAAATCATGTTAATTTCGGAAGCAATAGTAAATAGTGGAATGCTGTATGGATATAAATTTGGCGGCGGAAGAGGAGGAAAGAGGTGAACAAATATGAGAGTATGTTAACTCTTGGATTTGGGGGTCAAACGATCCAGTGTGTCGTTTTGACCTTGTTCCTACTCTATAAGTGGACACTCGGCCCCAATCCTGCCCGTGTGCTGAGGACAACTGTCGAAAAAGGACCTGGGGTCGAATCGACCCCATTAATGCAGCACTGCGGTGAAAATGAATTTTTAGTTTTCGTGAAATTTGGTGTTTTATTGAAAATTTGAGACATATTTGGCGAGTGTACGAAATTTAAGGAAAAGCTAAACCAAGAAATAGCAAATAAAACGGAGCAATGGTTGGAAAATAGCAAGGGGTACGAAATTGACAAGAAAATAAACGCACAACAGAAAATACAACCGACAAAGCAATGTTGCGATTACATCAAACAATTTGAGAAACTAGCAACTCGAATGGACATAAGAACATCAATGTAAAATAATTGATGAAAATGAGAAAGCAGGGCATTTATGTACGTACCGTTAAAAAGGGTATACAAGGTATAAAATACTATACTTATTTTTGCATTATTTTGATTTTTATTTAAAAAAAATATTAACTTGTTATCGTTTCAATTACAAATTAAAAAAAAATTATTTGTCATGTATATATGTATATTTTATATTACTATATTAATATTAATATATTTACGGGTTGCCCACACAATATAAGTTTTTATACATACATATAAATGTAGCTGTATCAATTTGCTTTTGTTGCAAATAACAATCATTAGATATGGAATTTATTATGATTGTAAGTATATTGTTTTTATGAACACAAATAGACAGTTACAGTTTTGTGCGGAGAATATTGTTAGCTACTAGTTAGAAGTTATAAGGTAATTTTAAGAAACTTTGTAAAAGCTCAACTAGGGCATTCCTTGGAAATAAATGCATTGATTCATATATTCTTTTTTCAATATCTGGTTATCCGATATTGGCATTGGATTTTTTTATAACTTATATTGATTGAAGGATTACTCTAGATTTTTTAATATGTTATAGAAATATTTAGGACTGTGTATATAACAATGCAGTTATATATTTATACGTAAATACATCTAGCGACCGATATTTTACTATTTACTAATATATACTAATATAAATTATACTACTTTTAAGTATTTACTATTTTTAAATAATAGAGATAAATGTATAGACTCTCATGTTGACAATTTTTTTAAAAGCTATTCTATTTATTGATAAAAGTATGAAATTAATATCCGTCTAGTTAACAATAAAAATTGATATTGGCAACAAATAATTACGCCCTAGTGAATCCCTAGAGCCCATACACGTGGACATACGCAGTACATACGCAGATCGAATTGTATCGAATAATGAGATGTATCTAATTTCTCTCTCTCTCTCTCTCTCTCTCTCTCTTTCTCTCTCTCTCTCTCTCTCTCTCTCTCTCTCTCTCTCTCTCTCAATTATTTTTTTTCTCTTCCTCTAACCAAGTTCATTTCAATTTAATTCCTTTCTCCAATGAATTTCTCCTCATTCATTTTATTTCTTCTGTAACGAAAGTCTCGCAATCACAAGACTGAAATGAATACAAAACATTATTGATACTAGCCTAAGAATTTACCATCGGCCCGTTTCACTTACATCACAAAAAAATTCATAACCACAAAAAGCAATAATGGAAAGCACCGAAATGTCTGCGATTAATACGTATCTTTGTTAAAGTTCCAGCGAATGATCCGCGGTGTATTTATATGCAAATGTGTGTAGCCAGAGTGATAGCTCGAAGAAAGAGGGACGGAAAAAAGAATGAAGAAGCGAGAGTTCGATTACAATATTGATTCGTGGAAAAACCGCAAAGTGCGTGCGAGATCTTTATATGGCAGTGAGAGCGAGGAGGAGACGGACCAAGAGAGAAAGGTTTTGATGGCGCCACGCACGCGAGTTGTTTTTTTTTTGGCGTAGAGGCGCCAGAACGTCGCGACATGTTTGACAGGTTCGGTTAACGAACATGCCAATTCTTTAATCTTCTTTTAACATCTTGCCATTTTGTTTTTATCGCCGAATGATATCTGATATTAGCACGAGAGAGTATTTTTGTTTCAATTTCCAAATTTTATAACCTTTTTTTCTCTTCCTTCCTCACCCCTTCCGAATTTTTGCGAATTCATTATTTTTTCACATTTACCCCGCACTCGCCACTTCGCTATTTTCAGTACACCAGAGACCCCCTCCTCTCCACAGACTTCTTCACCGACAAGGGCACCAGGAAACTGACGAAAACCCGCGTCGATACACGCGGCTATATTTCCTCCGAAAACTCTTTCTCGGTGATGAGCATGAGTTTGTTTGGATTTTTTTTTAATTTGGGTTTGCGCTTTTCAATTTGTTTGGGGGTAAGGTTCTGACCCCCCGCCCCCCGGACCGAGCTAAACTTTTGCCCAAACCTTCCTTTTAATATTTCACGACAACCCCTAAAGGGATTTTTGCTGACGCGCCATAGTTTTTGGGTTTGGGTTTGTTTGTTTTTGTTTAGGTTTGTTTGGGTTTACTTTTTCGGGCTTGTTTGGGTGTTTTTGTTCGGACAAAATGAAGAGCTCGATAACATATATGGGTATGAATGGAGATGTTGCAGGTAAGGATGTGGTCGGCGCGCGTTAAAAAAAAAAAATTAAAATTAAATATCTCGGAAACTATTGAGAGTCACTAAAAATCCCTTTAGGCGTCGTCTTAAAATATTACAAGGAAGGTTTGTGCAAAATTTCAGCTCGATCGGGGAGGTAGTGATGCCGTCGAGACGAGACATTTCTCGGCGAGACGAGACGAGATCGAGAAATTTCTCGTCTCGTCTTACAAAATTCTCGTCTCGAGATCTCGAGACGAGACGAGAAGTTTTTCTCGACTGACGAGATTCTCGATCGAGACTCTCGACATCTCGAGAATTCTCGAGTTTCTCGAGATTTCTCGAATTTCTCGTCAATCTCGAGATTCCTGAAATTTCTCAGTCGACATTTGATTTTGGGGGCACCAAATGAGAAAAATAATAGTAACTGTATTTATTCGAGAGAATTACAATTACTAATATTATGTTAATGTTTTTGGGAGAATTTTCGATAATCTTCTCTGGTCTCTTATCCGGGAAGGCTTATCGAATTCAACGCGAGTGATTCTCACTTCCGTTGTTTCGCCCACATCTTGAATTTGGGAGTACAAGATACATTGAACGCTCTAAATCCGGAACACTCAAATTTCAAGTTATCTACCAATATCGGCAGCTCTGACGAAGAGACCGTATTATCTCTATGGGAGCAATCAAAAGAAAACAATGTCATTAATAAATTGAGAAAATTGCTTGTAAAACTTAAGACGTCCGAGCAGTGGATGAGTAAATTGCACGCATATTGTGACGCCGTCAATGAAAAAGAAATAACGATAACGATAGACGTATCAACTCGATGGAATTCGACTTATATAATGTTGCGAACAGCACTGAGTCTCAAGTCCCCAAGAATAACCCAAGGCTTAAATAAAATAACAGCAGGTATAGTCTGACCCACTTAGTCAATAAAGGGCTTAGATTAATTAAATGTAATTTCCAGTATTTTAGCATTGCCAGTTTTCAAATCGGCAAATTTCGATGAACTATCACGACTGTTTATTGGTTTTAACAAATGGGCCCGGATAGGTTTTAGTAATGGGCTGATATTCTGCCAGTTCTCAATTTATAACAGACCAATAATGGGCCAATGTAATTGGCAGTACTTCAGCATCACCAGTTTAAAAATTGGCAAATATTGTTTATCTATCATGACTGTTTAATGAATATAAAAGATGGGCCATGATAGGTTTTAACTATGGACCGATATTGTGTCGGTTTTCAATTTAGAACGAGACAATAATGAGCCAATGTAATAGCCAGTATTTTAGGGTTGCCAGCTTTAGGATTGGCAAATTTAGTTTAACTATCACTGCTGTTTATTGGTTTTGGAAGATGGGCCAGGATAATCTTTAGTAATGGGCCGATATTATGCCGGTTCTCAATTTATAACAGGACAATAATGGGCCAATGTAATTGCTTGTATTTTAGCATCACCAGTTTTTAAGGCGTTACCCCCACTTGTAGCGCAAAAAAAAGGCCTTTTTCATGAATTAAAAAAAACTACAAAACTTTTTTAATCGATCAATATACCATCTTAAAGAACACATCTTGAAGAACTTTCAGTAATTTTTTTATTGAAAAATATTACATTGTTTAGTGGCAAATGGCCGTCAATGAAATAATGTTTTTATATACACGGTTTGCGGTGACCAACATTGCGGCGAAGTGGATCATCTGAAAAAAAAATGCGGATGGATTTAGTCAAATATAAGTATAAACTAGTCTTTAATCGAAGGATTTTAAAAAATATTCTTTTTTCACAAAATGGCGGACAGTCAAAGTTAATCGTTCGATTTTAACGAAAAAAAGGGCCTTTTTTTGGCTATAAAACGGCCATTTTTTTTCGAAAAAAAAAATCGAACGATTAAAGACTACATTTTTATGTATTAAATAAGCCTGCAAAATTTCAAGAAGATCGGTTCATTAGTGTTCGAGTAATCTTGGTCACCGACTTCAGAAATGCCATTTTGAGAAAAACGTGTTGAAAGTTTCAATTAGCCGGTCGTTTACACAACGGATTCTTCTCTTTCAACGCTCATATGTCAGTCAATTTTGTTCGGATCGACTTGAAATTTTTAGGACATATTTTCAGATACTTATAATTCAAAAAAATGGAATAAAAAAAATCATTTTTTTCAAAATCGCAAGTGGGGGTAACCCCTTAAATTGACCAATATAATTCAACCATCACGGCTATTTATTGGTTTTAAACGATGAGCCGATATTGTGCAGGTTTTCAATTTATAACGGAACAATATTGGGCCAATGGAATTGTCAGTATTTTAGTATCCCCAGTTTTTAAATTGGCAAATTTAGTTTAACTATCACGGCTGTTTGTTAGTTTTTAAAGATGGGCCAGGACAGGCTTTAGGGATGGGCTGATATTGTGCCCGTTTTCAGTTTAGAGCGGAACAGTAATGGGCCAATATTATTTGTCTTTTGTTGGCATATACGATGGTCCCAATGTTGGCCTGATCGTAACATTGGGCAACTCTACATGGCAACCTCTACATGGGAACAACTCGGATTCGTTTCAGAATTTAGCAAAAACGGCGCGAGATTTCTTGAGCATCCCGGCGACAAGCGTCCCGGCTGAACGTTTGTTTTCGGAGGCTGGTTTGATCCTAAGGAAACATCGAAATAGGATGACCAATGAGTCAGCGAGAAGTCTGCTTTGTATAAACGGATGGCTGACGTGCAGCCTGAAATCAGCAATTCAACAAAATCTTAACCCGTCCGAATAATAAAAGTGTATTTCAAAGCGTTTTCTTTGTATTGAAATTAGTCGAGCCCAGCCCAAACATGCAGCCCAAGACTCGCCGAGATTATCGAGAATTTCGAGACTCTCGAAATTCGAGACGAGAAATATTTCTCGAAATTTTTCCGAGACGAGAAATACGAAATTCTCGTCTCGTCTCGCTCGACGGCATCACTACGGGGAGGGTCGGAATCCTATCGTTGTTTGGGTTTGGGTTTTGAATTAGCTTGGATTTGTCTGGATTTATTTGTAGCGATCTCGATAGCGTTGAAAAAGCCAGGTTCTTTTATTATTGTCTTAAGAAAGAATCATATAAATCCCGGCGCATGTACTGATGAGTTTGTCCGCCTTCATTTGGGGGTTTTGTTTAGGTTTGGTTTCGGGATTTTTTGGGTTTGGTTGGGGTTTGTTTGGGTGTGTTTGTGTTTGTTTGTAGCGATCTCGAGATCGCTACAGTTCATTTGTTCACTTCGATGCTGGAAAAGCCAGTTCCTTTTGTTATTGGCTGCAGCAAGAATCATGGAAATCCGACGCGTGAATTGATGACTTTTTCTGGTCTTGATTTTTAGTTTGTTTAGGTTGGGTATTGGGTTTGGATTTTGAGTGTGGGTTTGAGTTTTGCGATTTGGATTTTTTCGAAGTTTAGGTTTCGTTTCCGGATTGTTTGGGTTTGGTCGGGGTTTGTTTGGGTATGATTGTGTTTGTATTTTTCTTTGCGTTTAGGTTTGGGTATGTTTGAATTTGGGTTTGGCCCTTGAATTTGGTTTTCGGGTTTGTGTTGGTATGTTTGTAGCGATCTCCCGATCGCCAAAGTTTATTTGTTCCTTTTGATGCTGGAGAAACCAGTTTCTTTTATTATTGGCTCGTGAAAGAAACATGGAAATCTGACGCGTGTATTGATCATTCTTTTTTTTCAATTCGAGTAATAAGCTTCTGATTTTTTTAACGAAAAATCTCCCTTAAGCTATATTTCGATTGGCAATCTTGGCCGTATCAATTCTTCTGTTATTTCCACTGTCCGTTTGGCTCTCTGTGTGTGCCAATACGAAATTGCCGTTCGAAAAGATCGAGCCCGAGGCTCCTGGCATGTGTGCAAGAGAGAGAGAGAGAGAGAGAGAGAGAGAGAGAGAGAGAGAGAGAGAGAGAGAGAGATCGAAAGATCGACTATCGATACCTGGAACGAGAAGTCTCGAACAAGGACCACAGGAATATATCAGTTATTCGCAACTCTCGTTATAAATGAGCTATATTTGTGTTGATATATATAGTTACTTTTGCCACTCACTATTTCTGTTCCACGTGCGATCTCACGTGCCAATAAGATAACCGCACTTTGAGCGATATATCGTCGATATATAATCGATAAGTGCTATAAATCGTCTTATTAAACTGTTCTAATGTAAAATAGCTGAACGCTATTGACCCCTTAGCTACCAATCTGACAGCGCATACGTGTACACTACCGGCGAAAAGTATGGAAACATTTCTCGCTGCTTCTCGACCAGAAGTACTCGTGAAAACAAAATTTATCATATTTTTGTTTTTTAGGCCTTGAATTTTTATCATTATTTTTAAATCGAACGTTCTGTCTTCTCCATATTCTATTTTCGGTCGATTTTAGTTCGATACTTTTGGAGTTACGGCGCTTTTTCGAGAGCTGCAGTACTCTACAAAAAGGCGAATAATATTGCGGAGAAAATTTCGAAAAAATGCTTTTTATCGAAGACAAATTAGAGGGTCGACTTTCGAGCCCCTCTGATAAGAAATTCCTACTGCCGAGGGCGGAACAATTACACTAGAGTTTGTGACAGCAGGAAAATTGCAAAAAAAATATAAATGTGTTGAGGATCTCTGATTTTGTTCTAGTGCGTGAAGAAGAAGAGAGAGTGAGAAAAAAAGCAAAATGGCGTTTTTTTTTCGAATACTAGAAAATAATGCAGATTTTTTGGATTTTCGGGGCCGTGTTGAATTTCCGAATTTTTGATGCTCCGACGGTTTAAAATTCCGAATATTAATATTCCGAAATTCAAGATGGGGCCGGGTTGAAATTCCGAACTTTGAATGATCGGAACGTTCAAAATTCAGAAAAAATACTACTCCGAAAGAAATTTACACGAAAGACCATAACATCGAAAATCTGAACACCGCCAAAATAATTCGGCTATGGAAATATTAAAATTTTCAAAATTTTCAATAAATCCACCAATTATTTCACGAATTTTGCTTTATTAAGTGATTTTACGTAAATTTTGAAATTTGTCCAGACAATGTTATACGTTCTACATCATTTACAGTCAACTGTGTAGATTTTCGCTAGCATGATCTTGACATGGGGGCCGGGTTGAAATTCCTTAATAATTTTAATGTTCCGAAATTACAAGGCTCGTCAAGATCATGCCAGCGAAAGTCTACACAATTGACTGTAAATTATGCAGAACGTATAACATTGTCTAGACAAATTTCAAAATTGACGTAAAATCGCTTCTCAGTAAAAAAAAATTCTTGAAATAATTCGTCGATTTATTGAAAATTTTGAAACTTTTAAAACTTCCATAGCCGAATTCTTTTGACGGTGTTCAGATTTTCGGAGTTTCGGTCTATCATGTATAATCCTTTCGGGGTAGTATTATTTCGGAGGTTTGAGCGTTCTGATCATTCAAAATTTGGAATTCCAACCCGGCCCTGGATTTTCGTTACAATTGGTTTTTCGAAAGATACTTATTCCCTGGGAGTGCAGATTCCATACATTTTGAGTAATAAACGGACCGAAAGTCGCGTCAATTCCCTCTGACATAATCATCCTTATCATAATTTCCATTTATGCTGCTCATCTCCACTTTGTCACTTAAACGAAAAGTCCTTTTCTCAAAAAGAAAAAAATTCTCTCCACAAACTGATGAACGTGAAAAGTGTACGAAAAAATGCAAAATTGTATCGTTCTTTTGTTAAAAAGAAAAAAAAATCCCTAAAAAATGGAAGCTACGTTTATTTGTCCAATTTGAAAAATAAACAATATCATCACGCTGAGAAAAAAAATGTGCTCCGGATTACGTTTTGTGTACGGAGAAACGTTTGTTCGCAGCAATTTTTCTCGACGGACCCGCTCGTATAAGAGCTCGTTGACGCGAGCGCGAAAGAATGATTTCTTTTTCTTTTTGTTTTTTTTTTTTTTACGGTGCAACGTTATCGAGCAGCGAAACGCGAGATGATGAGGCGTGACCGAAGCACGCTTCTCGCCGCTCTTATATCACGTTTATCTTCCTTCTCTTTCTCTTATCCGTATCTCTAGGGATTTTTTTGTGACGACGGCAACGACGAGAGGATCAAACGAGATCGGTCACGGCGAATCAGCGTCAGCAGGAGTATCCTCCGCACTTCGTTCACTTGATATCGAGTATCATCTCATCTTGTATGATATTGTCCACTCACGAACACACATACTCGTGCATATACATGGTGCGTCATTAGAAATTGGACCCTCGAATACGAGACGTAGCAAAACATCGGACATTTAGTGATAAATTGAAAATAATAATAATAACAATACGCGCCGGGTTATGCCTAGTTGTAACAGTCAAAAACAGCTCATTTTTTTATTTTTTTACGAAAATCGTGATCATACATTTCTACAAAAATTAGGTATTTGAAGAAGTATCATCTGAAGAACACTCCGTAATTTTTTTGTGTAAAAATATTTAATTATAATCGGTTTGCATCCGATGTCCGGTGAGCACATCTCGAAAACGTATTTTATGGTGAGCAATGCCCTCCTCAACCAGATTATCTTATATCGAAAAATCAAACAGATTTCATTAGTATATTAATTTATCCTATGATTCCTCGAAGGAATTTCCGAAATGTAAATTTTGTTTTAAATGGTGCGTGTTTAAACTGAGAGTTATGATTTGTGCAAAAAAGGGGCATTTTTCGTTCGTCAAATCGAAAGTGATTTCGTTCATCATCGGAAAAAAAATCCTTCGATCAAATACTATATTTTGATATCTAGAAAAAGGCCAAAAAATAAGTGAACCATCGATGCGGCAGTTTTTCAGATATTTTGCTGCCAACTTTGAAAATGTACTTTAGAGAAAAAAGCGTTTAAAGTTTCGAACGACGTTTCAAGCATTCCGACGGGCGTCAACATAACAGCCTATAAATCTGTCAACTTTTATCCGATCACCTTCACATTATCAGGGAACATTTATAAGATGATATACTTTGAAGATATATTGGTTTCGAAGGAAGTGATTTTTCAACTTTTACAACTAGGCCTAAGTCCTTAATGGGAAACATTTTGAACGCGTTATTTTATAAAAATGATTATTTGCTTCCGGAAGTACCATTTTTGTTTTCCCTGCCGCCTGCTAATTTCGGTCTTATTCATTTTTCGGTGGGACAAGGTAATTTTGAGGTCGTGATCGGTAATTTATTTTGTTTTGAGAGAAGAAGCAGAAGAGGAGGACAAAATAGGGGGTATTTGGTCACATCGATTTTCTAGAATGGAGTTGATCTTAAAATGAGTTTGACGCCTTCAATGAGAACGAAAAATTGTGCTGACTGAAATGTGAAGCTTAACAAAACCCTACGCAAACTCTCTAAAAAAAATAATTTTAAGAATTTTTTAAACGAGTAGGTACAATGAAAGTAGCAAAAAATTGAAGTAGAAAACTTTATCATACATAGTTAAGTGTACAGAAAATTGTTTTGTGATTTTTCAATTGAACATGGCGGCATCAGAGTCCAAGACCGCAGAGTACCCCTCGGGCAAAGTGTCCACCTAAAACAAAAAAAAACAAAGAAATCTCGAAAATGTGTACAAACTGTTATGGAACTGCGTACGAAAACCATAAAACAGCTACTTTTTACATAGGTAGTGCTGATTTGAATGAATACTTTCATTTTCAAGCCAAAAATCACACGCGTCATGAATCACATTGTCATGAAAAAAATTAATAACCAATGGCAAATTTCGTAAGCAGCTCCATGGGGAATGCGTCTGAGAAAATACGTTCAAAGTTTCAAGTGAATCGGTGCATATTTGGCTGAGTTACGTTTCCGGCCAGTTTAAGGGGCTACATCTATCTAGAGGCCCGTAAAAAGTGGCGAAATTCCGAATTTTTCTTCTGCGAAACGGTTGGTAACAATGAAACGCCTTTTTAATACATAGGTCCATATATTGAGAGCCTTTAAAATAAATACACAAAAGCAACCAAAACATGGCCGGTGGCAGATGATGTACTTTTTTTTGCGACGTTTGGCGGTGGACACTCTCCAGCTTAAACAGTCCATCTGAAATCTCAAAACCAAACCGGGTATTCAAGTCAATAATAAATACGAGTCGTTGACGATCGTCGATTTTCAAAATCATTTTTTTTAACACTGTGGCGCCGAATTGAAACTCTAGCATAAAAAGTTGACATCTTTACGTAACTACTAAAAAATGAAGATGGATTTTTACAAAGTGGGATCGTTAACGACCTTCAAATATTTCTCATCGTCCCTTCTGTAAGTTTGGAAACAATCCATCAAGCGGTTTTCGAGATATCATGTCCAATGACTTCGAAAACAGTGTTTCGAGAAAGTTTCAAAGTTTGAACTGTCATTTGGCAATGAAAATATTTGAATTATCTTTAATTTGCAATGCAAGCGCCATATAATGGCCTTCGAAAGTAACATTGTCCTTTTCCTCTTTGTTTCTGAAAGCTTGAAAATCCTCGAGTGGCTTTACCCCTTAAGGGACACTAGCAGTCTAGAGCTAGGAAAAAGGCGAATTTCGACGATTTTTGTTGATACCCAGTTGATAAAGTGAAAATTCCATTCAGTGAATTTTATCCTACATAACTGCGAGTACCTTGAACATTGTTGAACTTTCAAAATTTTGGAGTGGCTCTGCCGATTAAAAATTGTCCGTGAGATTCTTTTGTCTCCGATCAATATTTTCAGTCGCTTCGAATGTTCAATTTCCAATAAGTAACTATTCATATGGTTTCCTGTGTGTCCACTGATGTATCAATCAGAGTATTGCGTTTATTGTCACACTCCGATCATTTTTCTTTTAAAAGCAGTACAAAAAACAAACTGAAAAATAGTCGAAAAATCGATATCTAAATTTTCTTTTTTTTATTCAAATACTTCGATCTTTTGGCTTTCCTTAAGATAAAAAAAAAATTACCGGCGTTTTTTTCGTATCTGTGAGATTATGAAATACAATCCCATCATTCGATTTGATGAAGCACGATTGGTATTCGTCGTATTAAAAAATGTAGGTCATACGAGCGAAGGTGTATTCAATCAAAATGTATTTATCGTACCGAATCGAATTTTTCAACGTATTGCGTGCGTAAAGTACGCGCCCTGGAAACACGGGAAATAAGTCGCGGGTACTGCCGGTCCTTCATTGGAGAACTTGGTAAGAAAAAAAGAGACTTCGATTTAATTGTGGCTGAGTCGGTCCGGAACGTCCCATATTCCTATCTATCTGTCTTCTAGTTGGTACATATATATATAGTGTACATGTGTATAACGCAACACCTGGCACGAGGGGATCGTGCGCACGGTGGCAAGAGCGTAGTCGACCATCTCTCAGAGCGATCGGGATTACAACAATGGGTCACGTATCACCGTGGAACAATTAAGGGGACTTGTAAGAAGAAGGCAGCAAAGAGTCTTCCCGGAAGAATTCGAAAGGAACAGTAGCCCATGTATACACATATACACACGTATGATTGTATATATATATATATATATATTTTTTTTTTTTTTTAAAGAATATATATATATATATTATTTACTAATTTTTTTATTAATATATATCATTTAATTATTTTCAGTCCTTGAGGAAAATAGAGAAAGACTACAAAAAGATGAACAAGGAGGAAGAGAGAGAAGAAAGAGCGAGTGAAGGAATAAATGAAGAAAAGGGAAGAAATGTTAGATAGTACGAAGTGCAAGAATCCGTGGCGTAGCAAATAAAAGAAAGTAATATGTAAGCGGAAGGTCATCGTTTTGTAAAAAACTGTTAAAAGTTGTGCCAACAAAACTCGATTTGATTTGATATTTAATTATTTTATATTATATATTATTCTTTATTTGATATATATTTGGTAATATATATATATATATATATATATATATATAGTATTTAAGGCGGGACACCATTGTGACGGGTCAAAATAATAATTTTTTTGTGTATTTATCCAAAGCATACATACTGAAGAATACTTGAAATAATGTTCAAGTTAAAATATTGAAATTTACCAAGTTATAGACGATTCAGTGAAAGAAGACAGCGCAATGATTGACGTATAAAAACTTTCAATTACGTTTTTTTCGACCTGGCCGAAATGATAACCTGGCCTAAATCATTTTTTTAATCTTGCATTTTTAAGACCCCAATATAAATTTAAAAAATTCCAAAATTACACTTTTTTGAACTTCCGCTGTTTTCTGAAAACTTTGTTTTTCGAAAAACGGCTACACGCACACACACACACACACACACACACACACACACACACATATATATATATTGTTTAGAAGGAAAGTGGCCCTTAATTGAACGATGAACCGTGCAAAATTGTGCGCATTACGCCTCTCCAGTTGAATCCGGCTTATGTAGATACACAAAAGCGTTGAATGTGATCAGGTGAATCGCTTCACTCTCAGGAATCAACAAGGGGTCAGCAATCGAAGACGATCGAGACAATTTTTGTTTAGCAAATAAATTACTATAGAGAGATGTAGAAAGAGGGAGAGAGAGAGAGAGAGAGAGAGAGAGAGAGAGAGAGAGAGAGAGAGAGAGAGAGAGAGAGAGAGAGAGAGGTGGGGTGGAAAAGGAGCAGGCAGCTTTTTTGACGACAGATAGAATCGTGGGAATAATTCGTCCATGCATAGCCAGGTTAACGCACCCCTCCACTTTATCACTCGTCCTCGAAACATACGAAGCAGCGAGTGAATCGTTCCAGCCAGGCTGTCAAATCTCTTTTCCAACGCAAAACTTTGACGCGAATTATCCCGTGCATTTTTATAGCTTTCTCGAACTGGAAAAAAGAAACGGGTTTGGAAATTCGGAAGACCTCCTCCCCTCTTCGCGATGCTTCCAAAGGTCTTAGGGAGAGGAACACAGGGTCGAGGGTGTAGTATAGACCCGGGGAAAAACCAGTCTTGAAGGAAGTGCATGGTTAGTCATTCGTTCCCATTCGAAGTTTTTGCGAGAATCCCCTGAGAGTATTACTACCGGTCCTTTGTCACCTTGTACCAGCGTCGCTTAGGCTCACAAACATGCGTACACCAATATGTATAGAAAGAATCCAGGAGCAACGTGTTTGCAGTTATGTACTTTTATATATGTATACGCACACACACACACACGCACGCACGCACGCACGCACACACACACACACTCACGCGCGCGCGCATTATATACATGTACACATAGCTATGTACATATGTAAATGTGTGCAGAATAAAGAACGGTCGCTTTAAATCCCACCGGTAGGCATAAACGAAGAAACCAAGACACCTGCGCACCTGTTCGATCGAGCCGGTCGTAAAAGCTTTCAAGGGAAAGAACGGAAGGGCGCAAGTGAGACGAAAATAATTCCTGCACAGTGTACAATTTCATTCCTATTTTTCCAACGTGCAATGCGTATATGTCGAAGTGTAAAATGATTCATTATCAATTGTGTAATAGAAAGTTGTTCGATCCCCAATGGGCAATAATAAACAGTCAGGACTGATAGTTGCTATCTTAATTTTTTTCTAATCCCTCGTCGTTACATCTGGATTCCGTCTCTTGAGTTACTGAAGTTCGTGAAAACGTAAAATCAGCGAGTGAGACGAAAATAATTTCTGCACACTTGCAATTTATATATATTTTTTTTTATTTGAAGAAGTACCGATGAAGTTATTTTATTATTATTATTAATTATTATGATTATATATATTGTTATTTATATATTCATTTTACAGCGGATTTAATTTCATCCAATTTATTTAATTCTGTAGTAGATTTTAGCTAGATCTTTTTAGCGTGAAAAAATAGAGCTGGTTGAACACTAGTGTCTGTTGTTGTTTTGGTCATCTCTTTGGTTTAATATTTGTTTCCTACTGTATTTTTAAAATGTGTAAAATTATCGAATTCTTGAATATGAAGTTGGCTCATTGATGAAGAAAATAACGTGTGTGTGTGTGTGTGTGTGTGTGTGTGTGTGTGTGTGTGTGTGTGTGTGTGTGTGTGTGTGTGTGTGTGTGTGTGTGTGTGTGTGTGTGTGTATAGGGTGTCCTAGAACTAACGTACGCGCTTCTAGCATCTGGTAGGCAAAAACATTCTGAGACGAAAAGTCCTCAGTCATTTTTTGATCAGACGCATAGATAATTAATTATGAATGAAAATAAATAGCCAATCAGGTGCGTGCTAGGAGGGATAGGGGAATGCGTTGTAATTTCGTGCGCCTGAAAATGTGTGCGGAGGGAAAATTCCGAAAGTATGGTGCAAGTGCACGCACACCGACACACACACACACACACACACACACACACACACACACACACACACACACACACACACACACACACACACGCGTGTGCGCAAGTACGCTCACACTAGGACACACGCACTTGCACACATACACGCACACACTTGCACACACTTGCACACACACACACGCACACACTTGCACACACACACACACGCACACACGCGCGCACGCACGCGCACACACACAGACACGCGCGCGCGAAAATTTGGGAATGAATAAATCATGAAATTTGTCAACTTACATGGAATCATCGATACCAGGCCCATAGTGTAGGTCTTCTACGGTCGACGGAATGTTCATATCTTCTAAATCCTCGACCTCGACCATCTAGGTGTATATCTCCCGTTAAGATAAAAATGTAATCCAAGCGTTTCAAGATACCAATTGAGGCGTATCGAAATTGTTTTTTTTTTTAATCGGAGCAATGATGAAGACTGGTAGACTTTTCGAAATTTTTGACACCTGTCTGAGCAAGTGCAGTGACAATGGAGCGTCAAATAATGTAGGAAACAGTTTGGCTGTCGGTGGGAAAAAGGGAAAAGGAAGAATGTAGGAAAGGAATGAGAATGAATGGCGAAGGAAAGCTCGAGGGTCCCCAGCGAACTCACGATTATGGCACGCCTTGCGGGCCCTCGGTTAGGGCTCGTTAAAGCCGAAAATACAATGGGCGAAAGGACAACGCGAGGAAAGTGACGAAACCGATAACATTTTCGACGCGTAAATCCCCGTACTCTTCCTAATTGTTACGCTACTACAATGAACCACCTGCTACCTTGTATTCTCACGACGACAGGTATTCCGAATGTTTGTACATAGTTATGTACCTACGACAGTGGCACAGTGCATTTTTAGGGTAAAAAAATCTCCACAATTGCCCGGAAAATGTGCAGCTTGTTGGAACAATTTTTTTAATGGATTATGTGATGTGTCTTTTTTATAAATACATTTTCGTTAATTATTAACAATTCATAGAAAAGAATGTAAATAATATTCGCAATTATTAAAGCTTTTATTGGAATTAATGTTTGGGTCTAAATTAAGGCAGGACACTACGGTGACGGGCCGAAAAAAGTAATTTTTCCTATTTTTTTGTTCATTAGATTATTTATTTGGGATTTGGAAAAAAAGGAATGTTATCAAACATACATTGAACTTAATCCATGAAAAGTTTAATTTTGAAAAATAAAAAATTAACAACGTTATTGAGGTGTAATAGTATAAAAGTTTTATAATGTATAAAAATGTATATTGATGTACGTAGACGTTTTTCGAGAAAAAAATTACCATATGGCAGGTGTTAAAAAAGGTGTTATTTTGGCAAATCGTTTACTTATATTCGGAGGCTTCAAAAATAATACGTAAAAAAAGAATACTGCAATTACGGATGTTTTTGGTTTTTATAAATTGAAAACTGGACAACTGTAGGTAGAGGTATAATTCCGGCCAGGTCGATAAAAGTCAATTCAGGAAAAAAGCGATTGGAAATTTTTGCATACGTAAATCGTTATACTATCTGCTCTCACTAAATCGTCTATAACTTAGTCAATTTTCAATATTTTGACTTCAACATTTTTTTACATATTCTTGACTGTGTATACTTCGAGAAAATGAAGAAAAAAAATCGATTTTTTTACCCGCCATGGTAGGTACCCGCTTTAATTGAACTCTTCAATCGTATTGTACTTTAATTTTATAAGAATAAATTAATTAACCGTTGTTTTCAGAAAAGAAAACAATAAAGATTTGATCGAAATTTGAAACAAATGAAATCTTTTATATTATTATGAAAATTTTAGAAATTTATATAATTTATGTATAAAACAATATTTTATAAATTATATAATGTTAGTTTGCATTTATTATTTAATTTATATTATTATATGAATTTATGAAAAACTAGAAAGAGTAGTAGAAAATAAGCAATCATCCGAAAAAAATTGTATTTCTCTATGATGATGATCTACATTTTATGATGACGATATTGTCAATTCTTCAAGTTTTTACTAGAATAAATATTCGTACACAAAATCAAACTCTCCATCCGATTTCTATTTTGATTCAATTGAAAATCACTGTATTTAGAAATAATGAATAAATACGTTATTTATATTGAATAACGATAAATAATAATGATAATAAATCAATTGTATTTAATAATGATAATACTTTAAATTCCAATAATGATGTATTCCTTCATGGTAGTACGTTTTTACACTGATGTGCAATAATAATGCTATATTCAAGTATACACGTTTTGTTTATTTCAATAAACATTCATATTCGAATTGAACAAAATTCACTGAATAATCATTTGATTTGAATAAACGCATCATTCGTTGTTATGAGAAGAAAAAACATTACGATAATTCTACAAAGAAAACAACGCACATCAATATTTGTCCTTAAATTTGAGGGTACGTAATTGAATTCGTCGTGTTGAAAATAGACCGTATCATTGTAATTGCCCAATTTTCGCATTTCTCTCCAATTCGTTTTAGCTCGATCTTTCTTAATACGATTTCGCGACTCGTCGGCTCAATTTGATGAAAAACGCATATATTTTGATTGGTCCAATTAACCCTGCGTCACATTGGACGACTATTCATTAGGCCTTAAGCCCGAACGCAAGGGGGAAAAAAAGCAAAAGTTAACAAACTGTACAGTGTTATTCTCGCATTACGTTGTCTCCAATGTACGACGAGGGGCACGTCAGTTTCAGACTCGTGCAAATGTCACTCTTCAGCACCACAAGTTTGATCTCGTTGCGAGGCTAATCCAGCAGAAATAACGCCTCGTTTTTGTCCCCCATATGGTATAGGGGAACCCAAACTATGGGCCACTCCGTAACGTCTCACATTCCACATTATTCACCGGGCCCATTTCTCATTGTTATCGTCAATTTGACAAAATGCACTAATTTCTACTTATTGACTCAATTTAAAAAAAAGTCGAAAAATCCCTTTTTTCGAAACCAATATATTTTGACAGTACAAATCTTACAAATGCTTACAAATGTTCCCCTAAAATTTCAAGGTGATCGGATCAGAATTGACAGATTTGACAGATAAAACAGAATTGACATATATGTGTCAATTCTAAATGCTTTTGTGTCGAAAGTACGTTTTCAATGGCGGTGAGCAGATATCTAAAAAACTACTGCATCGATATTTCTGCAATTTTTAGTGCTTTTTATAGATATCAAAATATAGTATTTGATCGAAGGATGTTTTTTCCGATGTATACTTTCGATTCGATCTACGAAACTTTTTTTGCAAAAATCAAGACTCACTTTGAACATGCATAATTTTGTTTACATTTGATATTTCGAAAATTCCTTCGATCAATCATAAGATAGACTGATATACTAACAAAAGCAGTTTGGTTGGTTTTTTGATATTAGATAACCTGGGTCAGAATCTGGTATTTTTACACAATAAGTGACAGAGTATCTTCAGATCATACTTTTTCAAATACCTAATTTTTGTAGAAATTTATCATCACGATTTTGTAAATAAAAATCCAAAAACGAGCTTTTTTGACTGTCACAACTACGCCTGAGCCGTTAAGAAGCCTCAACCATAAGCTCTCCGTCACGTTTGATTAACAAGTGAACAATTACAAAATGGACTCGAATAATTTTTTTAAACCAATCATCAACAAAAAGACAATCACTCTAAAAAATGTAATCAATTGAAGAAAAAAAACAGCAGTCTTTTTCCACAGCTACGAAGTGTCCCATACGTATGAGAAGTGCGCGTCGTAGATGAAAGTTCCAGAGACGAAAAAGTCATAGCCAAACGTGGATAGGGGGCAGCACGAGATGGGAGAAGAAAATTGAAACGTTTCGCGTTGAGTTGGACCCGAACCAGTCGAAAGAGCGCGTGGGACCCTTATGTTTCTTTCATTGTGCATGAGTATGGATGTGTGCCATTGTATGCGTGTGCAGCAGGTAGTCCATTGCGAGGCAATGAATTGAACGTTGCACGACGAACGACGACGCCATATGTTGTTTGCTCGGTCGCTAAAGACCTTTGTGTAATTGTACAGTGTAATATACATAGCCACATGTGTACACACACACACACACACACACACACACACACACACACACACACACACACACACACACACACACACACACACACACACACACACACACACACACACACACACACACACACACACACACACACACACACACACACACACACACACACACACACACACACACACACACACACACACACACACACACACACACACACACACACACACACACACACACACACACACACACACACACACACACACACACACACACACACACACACACACACACACACACACACACACACACACACACACACACACACACACACACACACACACACACACACACACACACACACACACACACACACACACACACACACACACACACACACACACACACACACACACACACACACACACACACACACACACACACACACACACACACACACACACACACACACACACACACACACACACACACACACACACACACACACACACACACACACACACACACACACACACACACACACACACACACACACACACACACACACACACACACACACACACACACACACACACACACACACACACACACACACACACACACACACACACACACACACACACACACACACTTACACATACTCATATGTCCATATGTAAGGCATCTACAGTCAATATATGGCACTAACAAGGAACATCACTTAAATGTCCGCCTTCGATTTTGTTGAAACTGATATATGTGATAAATCATTAAAAACTATTAGATACGTCTTTCTTATCGGCGGAAAAACGGTTTGAAGGGTGGACACCATCCCGGAAAGAAATACGTGTCACGCCTTAATTTTTTTTTTTATACTTCTACAGTGGAGTTTCCATCGCTTTACATTAAATGAATTTTGGTTTTTGTTGCAATCAGATCGTTGGGTTGCGTATACTTAAGTGATGGTCCTCGTAAGCATGGATGACACTTTTGAATGAATGCAAACTCTTATAAATCTCAGAATCATCGAATTATAATAGTAAATGCTGTTATTAAACAATAAGCCCGATTAATAAGAAATCATAGCATAAATAATACATTCAAGCAAATTTTATAATTACTCAAATAATAATAATAATAATACCAATGTCATCCGAATTATTTTCGACAATGACTAAGGCAGATGACATTTTTCTACCCGATTATTCTTAATAAAACTAGGCATAATTAATTCGTGACTTCACAGTTCTTTTTGCAAATAAAATTCTTAAAAAGATTCCAATATTTTCTCAACGATACAATCAATGTGAACACTTTAGCTAATTATTCTGATTGATTGAACGGTGATCATTTAATTTAATCGACGGTTCATTCTGGAAATTAAACTTTGCAGACCATTTGAATATTTTTTAAACTGTGGGTACAACGGAGTATGCGCGAATATTTGGAAAGTGTAACGAGCCTCAAATGAACAGTGTTAAGCCGAAAGAAAATCTAAAAAATTTGATTCTGTGATTCGAGGAACTGGCATCTTTACATTAGCATGGAATTTGTTGATACGTTGTAACTGGGACGAAGAAAAAAAGCAATGAGTTCGAAGATCTAAATGATCTATGCAATGACGAATAGGTTTTAGAAAATAATTCATAACGGATGTCAACGAAAAAAGTTTCCTGGAGCAAAAATACTCTCGAGAATCCCAGGAGCGTCAAACGAGGCATTTTTTCCGACTCAGAATTCTGATTCGAGGCAAAACGAAGCGGGAGTTTTTTGGTTGATGCAATGAAAAAAGAGTTGTTTTTCGAAGGATTGATTCGTTATTTATTTCGTATAAAATAGTATCTCTATTATATATATATATATATATATATATATATATATATATATATATATATATATATATATATATATATATAACCTCTATGCGAGAGGTGTCGTGTGTGCGTTTTTTTTCATTGAAACGCCTTTACATACTTTCTCGACCGATGGAGGAAAAAATTTAATACGCGTAGGCGGTCTCTTTCTCGAACCGCACTTTAATCATCGTATTTATGGTTTTTACCAGCGATTAGTAGATTTTTTTTCCTATTTTTCGGGAGCTCGGTTCATGACGTTCTTTTTTTCATTCTTTTCGAAGAGAGAAAAAGCAGAGAGGATAAGTTGAACCTTCCGTCGGGACAGATCGATGGTGCAAGAATGATGAAATATGAAAGAATAAAAAGATTTTTTTTCGATAAAGGAACTCGTTCCGAGTTTTTATTTATTCAACTTGTTACGCGTCTCTCGTCTCTTCCGCACCTTCGTGGATATATAATGTCGACGTACATATAATATATATATATATATACACACAAATATATATATATATATATATATAAATATATATATATATATTTGTATATGTATAGCATAATACAATGACTAGTTTCATCGAGTAACTTAATGGTTAAGCGCAAAAAAAAATAATCATCGAAAATCTTATTTTTACTCATTCGACGGCGGAACGCATGAAAAATGTGCAAGACGTTAATCTCGCGACGCGGATTACGAATCGACGTCTTTAATACTTAAGTGTATCGACATTACCGAATCTGGATAAATTTTTGCGCCCACCTGCTCCCTTTATCGTCTATTTACAATCGGGAACATCGCTAACATTTCGGCAAGATCGAAGCACTCTAAAAATTGAAAAGAAAGGCAACAAAAAAAAACGGAAATTTTCATGTACGTGCCGATTATTCGCGAGACACTTTGGTGCACGATTTTTGGGAGGTCACAACTCGAATGATAAAACTTAAGCCTAGGAACATAAATTATTAAGACGTACTCTCGATCTATCTCGTAGATCGATATAAAAAATATATATATATATATATATATCTATAAAATCTATTAGGACGTAGAAAATAATTCTCTCTCGCACATATACACATGAAAAGGGCGAATAAAATAAAAAAGTTATCGCGAATTGGAATTTGACAAAATGGCACGACAGTTTCACGGTAACCGAGTCAAACGGTGTAGAATAAAGAAAGAAAAAAAAAGTCTCGTAGTCTCACGATCGCGACCTCGATATATTCGAAAAGATAAAAAAAATCATAGAAAACGTTACAAAAAAAGAACAAAATGAAAAATCATAAAAAAGCGGTCATTTTTGTTCCGTGAAAGGCACACACGATACCCTAATTACACATAATAATTCTCTTGTATAAAAAATCCGATTAGCTCGATCTCGTCCCCGTTGCGGCATGAAACTATTCGAAAGAGAGATTTAAAAAAAGACTCTCCGTTCAAACGATGTTTCGCGCACGGCAACTTACACACATATATACGTATCTATACGAAAAAAAATGTACATATTTACACGCACTTCGCGACTTTGTACTCGTGTCACTCTTTCGGCTCTATCTCTCTCCGTTAAGGCACTCGAATTAGTTGAATGTTCCCCCATCGCTTCCGTTCATCATTCTTGGATCAAGAACGAAGAAAGAACGAGGAAAAATGATGTTTCCTCGGCGGCGCGAATCAGCAGGGATAGCCAATCGGCACTGCCATACCGGGGCAGCCACCCTCCTGATGTTTCGTCAAAAGTGACATTCTGCTGAAGGTCTTGCTGCACGAGGTGCACGAGTACTTCTTTACGTCGCTGTGGGTCTGAAGATGCGCCCGAAGATTGCTACGATCGGCGAAGGCGCGATTGCAATGTTGACAGCTGAAGGGTTTCTCGCCCGTGTGGGTTCTGATGTGTCCCTGTAGTAGCCAGGGCCTGGAGAAGGCTTTGCCGCACAGGTGACACTTGCACGGCAGGGTGTGGGTCCTTATGTGCATCTTGAGGGCACCCATGCTCACGTAAACTTTCTCGCAGTATTTGCAAGAGAAGGATTTCTTCGTTTGTCCCTCAGCGGCGGCGCAATGGAACTGTTGATGTTTCGAGAGGCCTGAGTACGTTGAATAGGACTTGCCGCAATCGGGACACTGATAGCGGGGTGACGTCGTCGACGAGGATGACGACGACGACGAAGAAGACGACGAGGATGATGATGATGACGATGACGACGAGGAGGTTTGCAGCTGGCTGGAGGTTTGCGTGTCCATTTTCATGCCGATTAGAGTGGTGCCAGCGGATGTGCTACCAGCCGATGAACGTCCGCTGTCGCTACCAGGTGACGACAGATCCTCGGGTGTTACGGGTGGCGGTGAACGCAGGGAGCCATAGCCCAAAGAGCTCGTAGGTGATAGCCCGCAATGATCCGGACTCGAGGAACTTGCCCAATGTGCGTAACTGCGCGCGATCGGACGTTGGATCGTTGGACACGTCAGGGCTGGATGAGGTGGAGGCGAGACCGCTGGATGGTCCGGCGACGGATAAGCCGGTATCGGATACGAAGGATAGAGCTCCGCGCCCGGATGATGATGGGAGAAACGATAGGCCGCCGGATAAGGAAGATAATGGGGTGGATACAGGGGTGCTGCTCTTGCCCAGGCAGCTGTAGGATAATGTGGAACTGGCTCGATCGGTGCGTTGAGATTCAACGGCTCCAGCGGAACCTTGGCCGATATCAAGTGACCGGCTGATGGCACAACTGCACTTGTCGATGTTGCACCACCGTCGTGCTGTATGATCTCCAAACGCTCCTTCTTCACGATCGGATAGACCGGGACCACTTGTGGCATTGGCGATTTTGGTGGATAGGATTGGTGGTGATAAGTCGCTGAGTGAACACCAATTGTCTCGTTCTGATTATGATGATGATGATTATTGTTGTTGTTGTTGTTGTGGTGATTGTGATGATGATGGTTGTGGTGGTGGTGCTGATGATGATGACTCAATGGCAAACGGTCGACGATGTCGTTGGGCGTCGCGGCTGTCTCGGTATCCATCGCTGGTGATGTCGATCTTGTGCTCGTGGGCGATGCGCCCCGATGCTTCGACGCTTTGCTAAGATCCTCCGGCTTCGTGGAGAGATTCTCCGGCTCCGGTATATCGTCAGTCACGACATCAATTATCTCTTCTGAAAGCAGACAGGCAATTGGAGATACTCCGTTAGTGATATTCTCAAGGTTCGAGATATTGGGCAGTTCGGTTTTTTGTCTAATGTTTCGCGATTAGATTTTGAGATTTTTTTTTTGTATACTTGATTGAAGATTGTGCAGAATAAGTGTTGTGAACTTTTTGTCGAAAAAATTGCGGAACTATTGACGGAACGATTGAATCTTAGGGAATATAATTTTTTTTGGTTTTCGGGGAACCGTGTATGGGTCGGAAATTGATCCTCACCTTTGACAACTTCGGGCACATCATCGTACAGCATCACGTGCACTGGCCGCTTTTTGAGCGGGCAGTGACTGTAGCTGTTGTTCTTCTTGACGAAGCTCCTCGGCGATTCTTCGACGAGCATGATGAAGAATTTCGTTCGCCGATATTACTATCAATTTAAACGTGGCGAATCGCGGACTTCGCGGTTCGACACCTCCACCGTAATCCAAGTTTCGGCAGGTATCACTATTGCGCAAGTGACGAGTCGCACTTCACCAATTATCGTAGAACAACAGTGTTCTTTTCCGACGTCGAAACCGAGTACGAAAAATCTCCGATAATCCAGATAGTTGGAGCTCTTTTGTTGTTCGTCACTTCACTCTCGATGGCACACAAGGTATTTTTCGCCCCGCGAAAAAACAAAACGTTTCTTTGTTTTTTTTTTTTTAATTCTGTTCGCAGTATTTTCCTAAGCGAGGAAAATGCAGAAGCGAACAAACAAAAGATAAACGCGCTCTGTCTCTGTACAAGTTTCGCTCAGCGATGTCACGTATTCGGCGTCGAGCCGGTCTGTGACTGGCAGGGGTATCCGCTCCGTCCTTTTATAAGCAGTTCGGCCCCCACCAGTGGGGCACGCAGGTGGCCCGCACGTGCGATACCCGAAGCGCCAATGCCTGGCCCCACGGGGCCCCACTCTCGGCGTCCAATTGGGGGACGTATGGTCGCGGGCCGCCGACCAATCGCCGCGCGAGCATCTGTTTCGGCTCCCCACTCGCGTCCTGTGTGGTTACAAGCTACGGGCGCTCAGGAGGGGAAGATCGTGGCGCACTTACACCTAAGAGTATTCCCCACCGTGGTCGCCGCGTAACCATCGCCACCAGCGGCGGCGGCGGCAACAGATTCACGATCCTTCCCGCTACATGTGAACGTGTAGCGGCGGAGGGGGAGAGGGGCCCTTTGCCCCCTCTCGGCATCGCCGTCCGCTTTTACCTGTTCGAGGCACCGATGCACGCGGGCCAGGGCATAGAGCCGCACAACTTGGCGCATTCGCGGGGACTGTGACGCCGATTGTGTTGTGGCCCCCACGGGGGATCTCCTTATGTGTTCGCTTCTCGTATACGTGTCGCACAAACGAGAAAAAGCGTTGTTCCGTCCACCGGCAGATGCTTACACCCGTGACCTCTCAACCTCTAGCCCCCCCCCCCTCCCCCTCGCCTCGCCGTCTCTTCTCACTTCTCTGCCTCCGTACGATAATTTTTCTTCTCTCTTTCTCTTTCTCTCTTCATCCCGGCTTTTCTTTTGCTCAGCACAGCAACGTTAAGCCCCTCGGGCGTAGACCGATCACCCCCGGGTCTATCGATGTTTTGGCCGCTAGTCGATCTCGAATCTGCGCCAGCCGGCACCGTCGCGCTAGATCATAGTATGACTCGGTCCGTCACGATTGCCAAGGTCAATCCTACAAATAGTTCGTTCGCTTTTTAACATTGTGATGATCGCCAAAGGATTAAGCTTGGAGAGCGAGATGAGCAAGAAAGAAAGGCTGTCAAGCCAGATCGCGGTGCAGGCGTTAAACAGACTTCCGTTGCTAGAATTGCCATCACTGGAGTTTTTAACTTGACCTCATCACCCAACAGATTTTCCCCCTATGAACTTCGTGCTTCGAATCTTCTACAGCTATCTTTCGGGATGAATCCCGTACAATGCGACATTTTTCCAAATGTATGAATAATTATGGCTCGTGCGCGTGCGCACGGAGCTGGAGGGAATGTTGGGTGATTTTTTTTGTATCTCATTCTTTTGTATACGTTTACCGGGTGTTCGACGCGAGTGTTGCAATCCGACGTAGTTCCCCTTCTGAAATCCACCGCATATATCTTTCTCCCTCTATAGACTGTTTCCCCTCTCTACTGGAGGGATTCGGCCCTCTCCCTTCATTGCATCGAGCCGTTCGAATGGATTCTCCCTCTCTCTCTCTCTCTCTCTCTTGTGCTCATACGTCCACACACACACATGCTCGCACGCACGCTGTCTATCCCTTCGTCGATCTCCCTTCCTCAGCACGCACCCCTCCGGTGCTCAGTTTCGAACGTAACGGTCGTGTCGCGTGCCACAGCATCGCCCACGCGTGCTGGAACCCACACGCACACACACACATACACACTCCCCCGAACGTTGGGTACAATCGAGCAGACTCTGGCGCGGGCACGCGTGCTTGATGGACCCCACCGATATTATTTCCTTCGGATGAAGCTCGTGCGAGCGCGATACTCATCCCGACGCGAATGTACACAGGCGCAGGCCAACTTTGCAGATTCGTAATGTCATCAATGACGTGTGGGATATTCAATTAACGTCGGCGGTTTGGAAACACCCTATTTTTTGCGTCGCATCCGTCAGTGGTGGAGGTGCGGGAGGATTTTCTGGGATTTAGGCTGAAAATGGACATGGGGATTTTTACTAAATGGGCTGCCAGGTTTTGACGGTGGAAAAATTAGGTCAGGGAGTTGAATGGTATGATTTCTGGGCGATTGATAATTTGTCTGATCTGTCAAAATGATGAAACCATGCGGACATCGGTTGCTTTAGGGTGAGGTTAAGCTGGTTGGACTAGAATACGATGCTGATATGATGTCTCTAGTTTTTTTTTTCGGCAATTTGGCCCGTCTGTTTGAGAAAAGTTGGCGCGGAAACGGCTAATTTTTGCCTACACCTTTGATATGTGAAGATAAACACTTACAGCCTCTGGACAGTTTCCGGCTGTTTCTTTCGTTTGGATCCGTTCAGTAGATTCTTAAAAAGCAGTCAATGTTTCTCTCTAGCAGGATGGTACGCCCTTCATAAGGAAGCTCTTCAATAAATACTCAATGTGAACCAGTTACATTAGATTTGATCATTAGCTGGGCCAGTTTTTCGTTTCTTTTGGCGACGCGATTATCAGTACATGATAGATTACATTAAAAAACGCTTCCTTTTCCCATGCAATTGTTCCTAGAGAGATGAAGGGATTTGATATAATAGAATGACCCATTTGAAGACCGCAGAAAACGATCACCGAAGCCTCATTTTTCGCGCACCCGGAATCCAAGTCTATCCCACATCAGCTTAGGATCTATCTTGACGATATTGCCTTGGTATTGCAATTTTTGGAAATTACGCGGTGAAGGAGGACTTCGTTTTTGCGGCCCATAAATGAATTTCTATTTGTCCCGAGCATCGATCTCCCAGCTAAGCTTTGAAAGAAGGACGGATCAAAGAAGATACTTGCGATACGTTCGATAATATTGTATTTCTAGGGTTCCTAGGTACCTTTGTCATCCCCCAAGGGTTTACCGCTTTTCCTTCCGATAGCTATGTTGATATTTTCTACCAGCGAATCTTCTGATCGACATAATTAGACTTCTTCCACGTCCAATCGCAAGAAACAGGATGAAAGGACATATCTTCATAATCCACCTATGATGTTCGATCATATTGTATTCTTCGAATTTTAGGGACCTTAGGCATCCCCAAGGGTTTACCGCTTCGTCTTTTGATAGCTATGTTGATATTTTCTAACAGCTCTAACAGCTAATTACGCCAATCGTCTGATTGACGTAATTAGACTTCCTCCATCTTCAATACAATTGTCCACCTATCCAAACCATGTCCAAGGCTCCGAGCCATGTGTCATTGTAGGGCATCGAGGTATATTGTTACTTATCCCTTCCATCGACAACTCGAAATTGTCTCACGTTTAAAATCACACGTTGTGCCTGGAAACTTTTACTAACTCGATTACCCGCCGATTTTGGCATTGTAAAGCGACCACCGTTCGCGATCGGATCACAATTTCGAGGCTCAATTGTCAGGGGTTAATCCTTGGCCTGTCCGAGCATCAAGTATATCCACCAGTAGTGGATTCCGTTGATCCTTAGTTACGAGGGCTGCTGAAATTTTTGTCAGCCCGCAGATTGTGTCTGCTCGACACATGTAGTTCGTGACCGACAGCTCGCTTTCCCTCTTTCGCACTCACGTGCGCGGTAATTTCCGCCGGCCACCATAATGTTGTTGAAAAATAGCAGGTAGGCCGGGAAAATCCCGCGGGAGAAAACGATTAGGTATACACAAGACGTCGTTCCAGACTGCGCGTCGTAACGGACAAAGCTCATAAAGTTTTCGGAAAGACGAATCGTGGAGAAAGGAGAGGGGATGGTGACCGACCGAATATGTTTTGTACTTAGTGCATTAATATATATTCATATATATATATTATGTTATCCAAATTGTAAATGCTTATATATATATATATATATAAGCATTTACAATTTGGATAACACGCTGCGTCATCATGGCTCACAGCGATTGCATCTCTTCCTCCTGACGTCTCGAGAACAACGGTATATTTCGCTGGCGCCCAAGTGGGGAGGGTTCCATCGAGACTCGTCGAAGCAGCGTAAAAGTCTCTCGCGCGCAGATCTACCGCGCCGTATCTATATACGAACGTGTGGTGCAGTAGATGCGAACGCGGCAGCCACGCGACTCTCGCGAATCGCGAGTGGGGGAGAGGAAGGAAGTGGCGCGCGAGTATAAAGTGGAAGAAAGGAAGGAGGATCGGAGAAAGTCTATCTAAATCAGTACGTATCCTTTCTCCACACGCACATATATACAGATATACATATATACATGGTGACTGGAAGTTCGACCTATTGCTTTAAAGGGGTTATACTAGATGCCATTCATAGCAAATTAACTCCTCTCAACTGGGG
>OZ023324.1:7463567-7558202 GCA_964007375.1 Ophion obscuratus
CCCACGGGCCTATGTGTGTGTGTGCGCGCGCGCGCGCGCGTGTGTGTGTGTCAACTGTGAAATTTCCTGCCAACCGTATTCTAAATACATTCGTTTGTAATTTTGAATGCCTCGTCGATGAGTCAGTTCGAGTATCGTCAGGCAATTTTCAAGCTGACAGAAGAGAATACAATCCTGGGCTGGCAGTTTGTTCAATGATATCACGCAGCCGAAAGAAAAACATTGCCGACAAGCGCTGAAATGTAAGTGCTCAGGTTGCCAGGCTGACCATAACGCTTCATATTTATAATTTTCATAGTCGTTGCTTTACAACCATGCTCACCTTGCATAGTTGTATATTTAATATTGAATTAAATTTTCTTTATTCTGTTGTACTTAAGATGGAATTTTGATCAACACATTTTGACTGCCAATTTTCCTCCTACGAATATATGAATATATGATTGGTGAATTAATAAAATCTATACAATGATTATTTTTTTGCGAACATCTGGGTGTTTCTTCAAATAAATAATTATTTTCTTGAACATTTTTTGGACTTTCATTACTTGTATGAATTGAAATCGAATATATATAGGGTTCACAGTTATAAGATCGCCACGTGCTTTTAAGGGCCTTACGAAGAAGTTCTGCGATCGAGAAAAGTATGAATTCCAACAGTGCTTTCGAGTCCTCTTCGAAAAAAAATATAGCCTATTTTTGTAATGAGTAGTATTTGCCAGAAAAAATTGAGCAATAGGAAAAAAATCACAATTCCACATTGAGTACAGCAGATTGGAGATAATTCAATTCCGGATACGAAACATTCTTGAAATGCCTTTTTCGTGTATTCCGTGATGTGGAAAAAAAAATATCAAAGATATATTTTTAAGTTGAAAAATGGAATTCATTGAATTCCAATGAAAAAAAAGTTTCTTTAGGCGTGTTCCGTATTCGGAATTCAATTATCTTCAGCATGCTCAATTTTTTTTTCGCAAATACTACTCATCACAGAAATGCGTTGTATTTATTTTCGATGAGGACTTGAAACACCATTGAACATCATATTTTTCTCTGGGGCCGGGTTAAAATTCCGAATTTTAATATTCCAAAATTCAAGATGGGGCCAGGTTGAAATTCTGAACTTGTAATGATCAGAACGCTCAAAACTCCGAAAGAATACTACCCCGAAGGATCAAAACTCCGAAAGAATTTTACACGAAAGACCAAAGCTCCGAAAATCTGAACACCGTTAAAACAATTCGGAAATGCAAGTTTTTAAACTTTCAAAATTTTCAATAAATCGACGAATTATTTGAGGATTTTTTTTTCATCGAGAAGTGGTTTTGCGTCAATTTTGAAATTCGTCTACACAATGTTATAGGTTCTACATAATTTACAGTCAACTGTGTAAACTGTCGCTGGCATGATCTTGACATGGGGGCTGGGATGAAATTCCGAACTTGGAATGCGCCGACGGTTTAAAATTCCTAATTTTGATGTTGCGAAATTACAACGTTCGTCAAGATCATGCTAGCCAAAGTTCACACAGTTGACTGTAAATGATGCAGAACGTATAACATCGTCTAGACAAATTTCAAAATTTACGTAAAATCACTTCCCAATAAAAAAAAAATCCTTGAAATAATACGTCGATTTGTTGAAAATTTCGAAACTTTTAAAATTTCCATAGCCGAATTATTTTGATGGTGTTCAGATTTTCGAAGTTTTGGTCTTTCATGTAAAATTCTTTTGGAGCTTTGACCGTTCTGATAATTCAAAGTTCAAAATTTCAACCTGGCCCCTTTTCTCGGTCACGCCATGCCCACGCCAGACCATTAAAAAACTCGTGACCACCTTATAGTTATCACCCGAATCATCAGTACACAATTAAACATTTTTGGGCCGGTTAGATCCCGAAATGCGGAAAAAATGAGCCATCCGCGTCATTATCGGGCCGACTCACTGTTTACTGTCCTTCCTCGCTCTCCAGAAATTCGACAAACACACGATCTTACCTAAACTCCCCGTGGGCCCAAAGAGATCTCCAATCTTCATTATACTCACCGTCGTAGGCGTCACGCAGGGTCGGCCTATCGCTCAGACAGTGTCTACACCTCCTTTGGTATATCTCATGCAGAATTACCTATCGCAGATTTTAATCGTCGAGTCCTCTCGGTGCACCGATGACAAAGTTCACGCTCTCCTTTTATCCGACCATTACGCATGGTGAAAGGTTTTCTTTTCTCGCCTAATCCTTATGCCAAATATTTCCTCGCACTTATCGTACGTGAGACTCGGATCGTTAGGTATTTTCCATACTTAGCGAGCTGATTAGACGAAGATTCGGAGATAACGGGAAGGATTTTGGCGAGGGATTTTTTTGGCCAGGTACTTGCGAGAAGGGAATGGTTGGGTCGATTGAAATTAATATGAAAAGAATCGGAGACCATTGTTATAAATTAAGAACAAACGATTTATTATCGATTGTGATTTTTGAATAATATTTCGTTTACTTATAGCTTTGGTTCTGATGCCCCAATCCTTGAGGGGTCCAGTGTACCGTATAATTTTGGAATTCACAAAAATGGTCCAAATGGTGAAACAACGTCTTTTTGACATATTTTCCAAATGTTGGAACTTTATTTTTCACACAATGACTTTTGTTACATATTTTGCAATGTTCAATGAATACTCGTGAATAATTTTTATCTTGAAATCGAACCAGTAGGGTTCATATTCCGTTACCGTTTGATAATTCGTCAGGTCAGTTTGGTGCAGTGCGGACCTTTTGATGACGTGTAAAAACGAGTGATCAATTTCTAGAACTCGTTAACTCATGAAACATTGCACTTATGCAGCGTCCATAATTTCTCGAACGTTTCAACTTTATAGATTTTATGAACGAGGTAGGATTTCTTAAAAGTGTCACGTTGCTGGTGATGGAGTGGTGAAAAACGTTGGCATTTTGTGGAAAAAATGTTGAAATTTTCTGAAGAGGGTTAGAGATTTCCTAAAAATAAATGTTAGACAATTTTGAAAAAAATTGGAATTTTCTGAAAAGCGTTGGAACATTTTCGAAAAATTCTGCGCACACATTTAAAACGTATTTTGGCGCTCTGTCAAAGTAGCCTCAAAAACTGTCAAAGTTACCCAGAATGTCGAAGTAAAAGTTTTACGGTACATTTCGTAGACGATCAAAATACCGTTGAGCCAAAACATTGCGCGAGCGATTCAGGTGCCGTTTTTTTTTGTCGCGAGTATTCACCCGACGGTTATTATTAACAAAGAGTCTGAGAATAATCGCAGGTTGCAAACAGTGCACCTGGAGTGATCGAGCCGGATAGTCTGGTAAAAAGTCTAGTGAGAGATGGAATTCGCCGGGCCGCGTCATCCCAGAAAGGGAGTCCTGAGCTAGGGCAGGAGCCACGCGGTTGGCTCACCGACCTTCTTTTACTCGTTCTCAGGACATTCTCATTGTCCTGACGGGTGCGTTACGTGTGTATACGAAAAACGAGTATCTACCTGGTCGCCTGATGAATCCTTTTGTACATAAAGTCTCGGCAATGCGTCGCGGGACTCTCCCTCCTCTTTTACGGTCGAGCGTTACTCTCTTGGTCTGTTTTTCCGGGTCGGCTTTTTTTCCTGTCCCTCTTATTCTTACCGTTGAGCATCAACGAATCTCGCTCCCTCGGTACGAACGCGAGCTTCACTGCACGACCCGTTACATACCTCGAAATATAATTGTTGATTGTATCGTAAGTCAGAGAGGGAGGGAGAGAGGCCTGGGAATGGAAGGTGCATTGGGAAACGGGCTCGGAATATAATGGACAATTAACATAACGTTTTGATTGAGACGTCCATTGTTGGTTAACGTTTCATTGAGTCTTTTTGCATGTCCTCGCGGTATCCCTAAATCTTGGTGCCCCAGAAGCAAGTCGCAGTGTCACCGAGTCGAGCACGGTATGCTAATTCCATGCTGTCGGGTCCGTAAAAAGTGTGGCTTTTACATTTTTCATCGTGACTCAAAAGAAGAACACATACCAAGCTTGTTCCCTATTTTTCCCGATTCTCCGCGACTTTCTTTACTTCCCAGGCGACCTTGACCATTTGCAGATTTTTCTCAAAAATCGGTTGTGGCTTTTCGAAAAATGGCAATAGGATTTTTTTTATCGCGGGGCCTGGAAGGGCCCTGATGCAGCCTGGAGACTTTTTTTTCATTGTTTCGCAGGCTCAGTCTTTTGCAGAGTCAGGTTTTGGACAGCGGGAGAACAAAAAAACGTTTGTTTGAGAAGTAATTGAAGGGATTATTTATTGTTATCAGGAAAGTCCTATCAGCAATGCGAAGACAGGCAGGCGGCAGCGCAAGCCTTCAAGGGCTAGTAGGGGAGTTGTGCTAAGTATGACAAAGTCAGACAAGATGACACATCCTGAATATATTTTCAAATATTCGCGCTATACGGGTAACAATGACGTTCTATGGTCGGCCAATGAGTGTTGTTAGTAGCAAAATCTAGTGTAGTCGTCGGTGAACGCGGGGTTTCACGTAGTCAATATTTTCGTGATTTTGGAATGCAAGCAAAGCTGTCTTATCTGGTGCTAAAAATACCCGCCGGTTAAGATTTTGTTCCAGTTGAAGTAATTTATTCATAATATCGGGAGGGTCATTGTGCTTCACAAATACTGCACAACGAATATTCCAACTCTAAAGTTTTCGTCACATCAAATAACCAAAATTTGCATTCACGTATGGATAAGAGTTGGCATACCAGACGTCGGTGTAAGATGACTCACTATGTCATCTTACCCTGTTGCGTTTAAAACCGGATATAAAAGCAGATTTTCGGTTTATCGTTATAGGATGCCTGGCTATTATCAATGAATCTCGACTCGTAAGAGCTAGTCACAAGAACATATGGCCGATGCCATTGAAGCTGTAAAGAAGAATATAATGGGTTGGCTTTTAGCATTCAAACATTTTAGCGTGACGCAGACAACACTTCATCGTCGCTATAATAATGTTCCAGTAAATATTGGTTGCTATAAGGGCGCAGTCACATTACGAGCTGTTAACTAGTAGCCAGTAGCTATTTTACAGTTCAAGAAGACCTAAACCGCATTTTGATTTACGAGGTTAGAGCGAAATGGCTATATAAAAGTTCACTAGTCTTTTGCTCACATTGTGAGCTAATAAAATTGCAGCTCAGCTAATTCGACTAGAGTAGTATTTACTCGCTCGCAGATTGACGTCTATAGATATAGCTTCAAGACTAGTAGTCTAGTGTTACTCGCTTGGTACTATCCGACAGTTCAATATTCCACCTCCACAGTGTTCACTGAATAGTTTGCTGCCTTACGTCACTGTTTATAGCTCAGCGTTAATAGCTCTAGGTGTATCCCCCAATAGCTCGATACTAGTTTGCTAGCTCATTGTCTTCTAGTTAGTAGCTCTGGGCATGACCGCCATTGGCTAATAGTTTACTAGCGCACTATCTACCAGTAAATAGCTCGCCAATGGGACCGCGCCCTCAACCAACCTTTAAGGGGAGGAGACCCCTTAAAGGTTAGTTTAGACGCTAAAAATGCTATTTTCATGATTTTTTTTTGATAGGTTTATATTATAGATATTGATGTAAAAGTTGGTTACACTTAATAACTAGATTGTCGAAATGTATTTGAAAAAATTTAATGTATTTATATAACTCAAACAAACTTTAAACGCGTTTTTCTCGAAACAAAGTTTTTCGACGGATTGTTGATAAAATCTTCGAAACTACTGAACCGAACCTTATGAAATTTTAACCACATATTGTTGACAACGATAGCTATAGCGCATATCAAGGATTTATTAAATGTTGATATTTACCCTTTTTGCCAAAAACGGTGAAAAAGAAGATTTTTTTTGTTTTTTTTTTCTAAATGTCCGCCATTTTGTTGTTTTTGGGTATATCAAAAATCGTATATGTGCTATCGCCATTAACATAATGAATCTAAAACCGTTTGATTTTTTGTTTCGGATGATCCATCGCCGAGTTTTTGTCAACAGCGCAGACCTACAATTTCGGCATGTTTTAACTATCATTTTCGTCTATAAATAATGATCCGAATGAATTAAATTTTTTTGAAAATGTATTTCTAAAGTGTATTTATTAAGTGTGACATTTTTTATATCAATATCTACAATATAAACGTATAAGAAAAAATCATGAAAATAGCCTTTTAATTTTTTTATTTTCCATTTAAGTTAGTAATGTCCTGAAACTGATTTTATTTCATTGTAATAACAAACCTTAATGGATATACGCTTTGAATGCATACGTCGTAATTTATTTGAATATTTATCGTAAAGGAAAAAATATGTAATCTTAAGCACGACTCCCCTACAAATTTAGACCACCCCTTGACGCCCCCCATCGCGTTCTGGTCATGCCCAGTGTTGTTTTCACTATTTGGCTGGTTCGAGCCATCGGTAATCGGCCAAGATCATTCGGGCGTGAGTTTGTGTACGTCGTGACTCATAAACTATTCGTGAATGTTGACCGGGTCGAAAAGCACAGCAGCGATCTCCGCAAAATGTACACCGCTAGGGGTGAATTTCATTGAAGGTTTTTCGCCCCTGAAGAGCCATCGGAGATGTGTCAGAAGACGTTCTTTGTTACTCGCCTCGTTGCTGTTTCGCATGAAAGAAAAACTTGAACAACTCGGAGAGTGTCCGTGACGAATTTTCACCGAGGGTTACCGCAGCGAGCCTAACCATAACGCGTCATCCTCTCGCCTCGCAGGGGTCGTATCGTCTTGGCAAACATCTTCGTGCACTGACACATTTTTAAAACGTCTTTAAGCTTCTCTCTCTCTCTCTCTCTTTCTCTCTTTCTCTCCCAAAAGATTTTGTCTCTAGGACCATGTCCGAATTTTTCCTCCAAGACCGCCTCCATGGTCATTCATCGGTGGAAACGGATACTCGATGTACAACAGGTGGCAACTGGCACAAAAACGAAGCTCTCCGGGTCCATCCCACCAATAATAAGAATGGAAACGATACTGAAGAGAATGGCAAATTCCTCGACACTCGACACTCGAGAGCGCGAGTCGAAGACCCCGAAGGAAAGCTTAAAGAGACTTTTCAATGCAGATGCCACTTGAAGGAGCAAGAAAAATCTTTTTTCCTTCATTCCCTCCGAAGTGTGCCCAACATCTCGTCGTATAAGCTTCTCCGAAACGTTCCAGTGTCTTCAATCGGTCAAGGCTGCTCATTGGTAAAATGATCGCGTGCATTTAACCAGGATACGTGGGGGTAAATAAAATTGTAGTCAATTGAGTAAAAGTGGATTAAAAGTAGGAATACGAGTACTGGAAGTTAAACAAACAAAAAAGTCGGTTGCAGTATGTGAGCCGAATTAACGGGTTACGCCTAGTTGTAACAGTCGAAAGCAGCACATATTTGGGATTTTTTTTTAATTGTGATAAATTCCTAAAAAAATGAGGTATTTGAAAAAGTACCATCTGCAGAACCCTCTATAATTTTCTTGTGATTTTTTTATTTTATTGTCCTCGATTATACAGCTGATGTTCGGGGGAACCAGGTTATCTTATATTCAAAAATCAAACAGATTTCGTTAGTATATTGGGTTATCCTATAATGAATCGAAAGAATTTCCGAAATGTCAGATTTGAAAAAATGGCTTATGTTTAAAGTGAGAATCTTGATTTTGGCGAAAAAAATGGGGATTTTTCGTTCATCAAATGGAAAGTATACACTGCAAAAAAATCCTTCGATCAAATGCCATATTTCAACATCTAAAACCGACGGGCGTCAACATAAGAGCTTATAAATCTGTCAATTTTGATTCGACCATCTTGACATTTTTAGGGAATATTTATAAGATATAATAAATAATGATATAAAGATCAAAATAAATTGGTTTTGAGAACAGTGATTTTTCGACTTTAACACCCCTTAATGAGGCCCAAACTTGCCTGTGACGTGAATCAAATCAGCCATGATTCACACAGAATGTTTTCCCCAACATTTTTAACTATTTTAAAATTTTGCTTTCAATTCAAGCAGGTTGGTTTTTCAATTTCTTTGGGATCGATAGAAAGCAAAATTAGACCCATCACGATTCGATGTGCCTTGGTTTTTTAAATCGATTATTTAGCAAGTTGACATCAGGATGAGATTCGAATATAAATATTTTTCGAAAGGTCGAAATTAAGACGGAAAATAAATGAAATTGGGTTCAAGAGAATTGGCACTTTGGAAGAATAAGATCAGGATCAAATTCCCTTTCTAGCTCAGTCCTTATCAAACGATGTGGAAACTCTGACTAACGCGAGCCATCTATGTTGATAGAACGAAACGAGATTAATGAATAACGCGATTCAAGAGAGCTTGAAAAAACATCGACGTACCGAAGTGCTCTCACGTCCTTTTTAGGCGGGACAAAACTCGTCGATACAAAGAAAAATGAAAGAATCTCAAATTTAATAGGCTTCGAAATTCCGTTTCTCTCTCTCTCTCTCTCTCTCTCTCTCTCTCTCTCTTTCTCTTTCTCTTTCTCAGGGACTATGGCTCACATTGAGCAATCTCTCGAGACCCTGCTCTCTTTTTAACCCAACGTATAAAACTTCAACTCGACTTGTGTTATTACGTTTCGGAATTTCGAGGGCTCTCGCGCAAGTTCGTGTGCACATAGCGAACCTCTTTTTCAAGGGTTCTCCGCCGGACCTCTGAGACCCTACACGAGCCCTTGACGAAACTGCGTACATTTTTTCAAATCCTCGAGCGTCTCACTTTTCCGAAAGAAATTTGAATCGAGTCGTAAAAATATCGGAAAAAAAACATAATGCCAATGTGTCCAGACGTAGTCATAAATTTGAGTAAAATTCTCGTCTGCGCGACAGTTCGGGGGGAACTTTTGAGCACCCCTGTTTCAAGACGACAATGCCACCCTGATATTTCGACGATTTTAAATGGACGCTCTGTACCGGTCCTGCTGGTGCACCGGTAACAGAATTTTTTTCTTTCCGTCTTTCTGTCTCTCTTGCTGTCTCTTTTTTCGATGAATGGACCTGCATGCCGCTCTCAGACGTTGGCATCCTAAAGCCGAGCATAATTATTGATTGACACGGTCACCAATGATTTGACGGGTTATGCCTAGTTGTAATATTCGAAAACAGCTCATTTTTGAGATTTGAAAAATAGAAATTCGCGATTACAAATTTCTACAAAAATTAGGTATTTGAAATGGTATTATCTGAGGAAACTCTGTAATTTTTTGGTTTACAAATATCCAATTACCATTCATTTACAGGCGATTTTTGGTTCCCAGAGTTATCTAATATCAACGAGAACCAGGTTATCCAATATAGAAAATTAAACAGATTCCGTTAATATATTACTTTATCCTATGATTAATCAGAGAAATTTCCGGTATATCAAATTGAAAAAAGTGTCGCCTGTGAAAGTGAGTTTTCATTTTTACGGAAAATGAGCATTTTTCGTTCATCAAATCGAAAGTATAAATCGGGAGAAAAATCCTTGTATCGAATACTATATTTTTACATCTAGGAAAATCCCTAAAAATTTCAGACAGATCGATGCAGTGGTTTTTAAGATATTTTACTCACCGTCTTTGAAAACTTACTTTCGAGAAAAAAAGCGTTTACGCATTCATCACAGTGTAACGGGTCGAAAAATAGCTGAGTTTCGCGATTTTTTTTTCGATGGTTAAATACGCTAATCAGTCTGATTTTTTATGTTAAATCAAAGCACTCATGAAGAATAGAAATTCAATTTTTAAACGTTTAGTTTTATTCTTTTTACATTTTTTAACGGTTGAAAATGTTTTCGAAAAAAGGAGTTCTCACGGTCTACACGGTTGTGGCCGCAAATATTATCTGAAACAAAATTTGTAAAAATATCATCAATCAGTTTGAAAGCCGCCATTTTGCTATGGAAGTTAAAAAAATTACAAAATGGTGGCGGTTTGAAAAAAGTATCGAATTGAGACTATTTTTCAACAGTTTTTCGTTAAGGGATAAGGCCACAGTAGAATTTTCAAAAAATTGATTTTTTCGCTAAAATGGTACTTTATCATCATAATAATAAGTTACTATTCGATTTATACCAAGAACCTTTTTTTTCACCGACTTTGAGCGTATAACATACGCCCACGTCTGGCACGGCCATAGAGTACCTAAAACTTTAAACGCGTTTTTCTCGAAACAGCTTTTTTCCAATTGGCGTGGCAAATAACTTCAACAATTTTCCCTCGATTTACTTCACATTTAAAAGTTATGTTCCTAATTGCATTTCGCAGAGACGTACGTACGGAATTTCTGATTTATCGAAAAATTGTCATTTTATGAGCAGTTTTATACGAAATTTTTCACTGAAAATTTATTCGAATACCTACAACTATTGAATAAAACAATATTTTTTAAAATTTCGTACGTACTTCCCTAGGTATTCTGATGCAGAATGACGAGAATTTTTATTTTTTGATTTTAGTCAATAATTGTAGATGCTAAATGTCACGTCGCGGAGCGCCTAATAAAAAGATAACAAAAGAAAATATTAGGAGTCGGCCATTGTGTACATCGAAAAAAAATTAATATTGTCTAACAGCTTGATATTCATACTAAATAGATGTGTAATTAATTTTATGAGTGAATCACTTGTTCATACGAAACAAAATTATTAAATTCGTACATGATTTTATACCCGTTACTGTGGCCTAACCCCTTAAGAAAAGTATGAAGATTAAAAAAGCTTCCATAGCAAGATAAATAATGGCGTGAAGAATGTTGTGTCAAAATTTAAGACGGATAGCTTGAAAACTCTTCCTTTGAGAATCTACACCGTTTTGAAAAACGACATTTCGAGAAAAACGCGTTTAACGTTTCGAGTGAGGAATTTTAATATAAATTGTCCACTTACGATCAATCGGCGATGTCAGGTTCGTGTTTAGAACCGTCTTTACTATCAAATAATGGTAAAAAAAATCAATTTTTGGACATTTTTACACTGTAATCATTCCTTAAAGTTTCAAACGACGCTCCGAGGGTTCCGACGGGCGTCAACATAGCGTTTAAATCTATCAATTTTGATCCGATCGCCTGGGATTTTTTAAGGGAACATTTATAACATTATATACTGTCAAAATATATTCGTTTTGAAAAATGCGTTTTTTTTTACTTTAACAACTGAGCATAGCCTCTTAAGCACCACTGGCCTGGACCAATGATTGGATGGGTGATCGCTTGGGCACTGGCTTGTGCTAACTACTGAACTGTGATCTCTTTTTGCCTCGGAATCCTTCAACCTTACTGATTGATCACTCCGCGATTCCCAAAATTCTTCAAGAATTTTCGTCTCATGAATCGGACGACTTTTTTCCAATTCGACTAGCTCCTTCCAAGCACATTACAAATATAATAACGTGATTTGCAATGATAATTTTGGCAATGCAAAAATAAGCTGTTCCATTTCATTGGATATCTAGGAAAATGTAACCATTTTTATTTTTCCGAGACAATAAGATGAACAACATTTTCTTACTGACGCAAAAAGATGAGCGAGAGAACCAAAAGCAGAGAAACACTTACGCCTTTTGATTTTTCGAAATAATGCTTCGAAAAAAGAGGCATATTTTGGCAGGATGTTTTTTTCGATGGCTCAAAAATCGAAATACTGTATGATAATTTTAACATTAATAATGTATAGTAATAGAAACCATTTATTAAATGTAGGCGTATTTAAAAAAGCAGCGTACATGTGAATAATAAAAAAATTATACAACTGCAGTTGTATCTCACTCATGGAGACAATTGAATTTCTCGAATTTTTCAACTTCATTTTTTCTTACCGGTTATTTTTTACTAATTAAATTATTAATTCATATACTAATTTATTAATACTAATGTTTTCATTCATTTTCCTTAATAATTTATTTATTTAATTATTTTCCTTAATCATTTTTCCAAGTATCTTATTGATGGAGATGATTGAATTCCTCGAATTTTTTCTACTGTACTGTGATGCTGTCTATGTGCGATGTATGGCCAATGTCTATACCCCAGAGTTCCCTGTGTACATTAAGGCCAGATGCCCTTTGTATCCTTGAAGAAGAAACGTACAAAGAATCACTGCGGCTTCTTGGGTACAACCTCTCTCTCTCTCTCTCTCTCTCTCTCTCTCTCTCTCTCTCTCTCTCTCTCTCTCTTCATCTCTTTCTCGCTCTCGTTCTTACCCGATCAGGGATACTCGTGCTCGCGAGTTTCATCCCCCCAACGCGACTCCCTTTGTCAAAGCACCAGCAGGACGAGAAAAATCTTCCCCGAGGGGGCAAAAGAGGACCTGCCGTAATTTTTTTTTCTCCTCGTTTCCTCGAAACTTTGCACCCCGCGTTACACCGGCTGAAATTCCTACCCTCGAAATGCGCTCAATGGATATGGACTCTTGTCTCGGTACTAACCGTGGTATGGCTTTTGTAGGTCTATCACAATATATGTGGGATAGGAACATTTTTAACTCGTATCTGTATAATTTTGACTATCAGCGCGTCTGGCTGTTTTGAGGTCGATCCGAGCGAAAAGTAAGGAAGGTAAGAAGTAAAGGTATATTTCATTTCCGAGGGATAATTCACTCAGGGTATACTTAATAGTGTCGACTTACGGGGCTGCATTTAGAGGCAAAAAAAAAAGCCAAATTCCGATTTTTTTCTGGGACACGGTTGATGAAAAAGAAACGCATTTTTTTCAACACAAAGGTACATATATTGATTGAGAGTCTTTGAAAAAATCACCAACACGTACAGAAAAACAACAAAAACATGGCCGCCGGCAGATGACGAAATTTTTTTCGCGACCGCTGACGGCGGACACTCTCCAGCTTAAACGATCCATCTGAAATCTAAAAACCAAACGGGTTATCCGAGTTAACGAGAAATACGAGTCGTTGACGATCGTAAATTTTGAAAATCATTTTTTTTTATCAATGTGGCGACGAATTGGAACTCGAGCATTCAAAACCTATAAAAAAAGTCGTAATTTTCACGTAACTATTAAAAAATAAAAATTGATTTTAATAAAGTAAGATCGTCCACGACCTTAGAATATTTCTCATCGTATCTCCTGTAAATTTGGGAACGATCCATCAAGTGGTTCTCGAGATATCATGTCCACCGACTTTGAAAACAGTGTACCGAGAAAAACGCGTTTAAAGATTGAAGTATGGTGCGGCTACGGCTCGCCCGGCCGACTTTTAGAAGTTGTAGCTCATTCAATTTTCGGAATATTCCAATGAAATTTTAAGGGAACATAGCTAGAAGGTGATACTATAGAATAAAAATAAAATTCGATTTCTTTACCCATCTAGGTAGATGTAGCCCGTTACGGCATTGCCAACGAACCATCGAGATCCTTCATCGTGTCGAACTATCGCGATGGATTTTATTGCAACGCAGCATGGATTTTATTGCAACACAGCATGGATTTTTATAAATTGAGGGATCTGCATAAACTTGAACTTTTGAAAAATACGGTACGTTTATTGCATAATTTGATAGTCTAAGGTCTGACCTTTCACTTGCAACAAAAATTTTTCAACATCTCCAAAAATTGAGCTAATTATGACGATTTGTGTAATCGGTCGAACCGCCTTTTTTTAGGTTTTCTTCCCAAATTTATTCATTTGGTTCACTTCAAATTCGGACTGAGCATAGCTTACAACATTTTCTATCGTAAAACCAGATGATTTTTAAAAAAATGTTTATCCATTTGTTAATGACAAATCATTAAAATTATTTTTTTTGGTCGAAAATTGAACTTTTTTTACAGCTTGCCATAGTCGTAATTTTTAACATTTCCAAAAAGTATCTGCTCATACGAAAGTTTTATTATAATATTAAAAGTACACTTTTTATTTTTCATTTTCGGTAACCCTAGATGCCAGAACCACCAGCAGCGATTGGCCATGCAGCAACAGCGGCACTTTGTTCAAATAATAATTACTTCATTGTTTATCATTATTTATTCAATTTAAAAAAACCTCGGTCTTGGCAGGACTGTGTATTAATTGTGTGTAAAATCACGACCTCGTAAACCCAATACTCTCATCAGAAAAAATTATTGCACCGATCTTTTCGGGCCCGAAGCTTATGTAAACCCGGTAGTAAGTGAATCTGAATTTTATTTTTAAACATAACGTACATCCGATTACCAAACATCGTATGTGAAAATTTCGATTCATACCGTGCGGCCGTTGTCAACAAAAACGTCAAAAGTTGTCCGTCGGTACTTTACCGGCGGAGTGCCATTTTACCATGAGGTGGATCGAGAGTAGAAATCCCCCAGGGATGGGAAAGTCGCCGAGAGAAATGGGAATGTATAAAAACCGCCAAAAACTCGAAAGGGATTCCCTCGTAAAAAAGATGTCCCGTGTACTTTTTGATGAACGTCGATCCGCGCGGTCTCAAAGATAAGTTTGCGTTGATCGTTTTTCCAAGAAAGCGAGCATATGGTGACCGTGATCCGTCCATTTGATGCGATTTTTCCGTGTGTATCCGATCGGCTCGAGTGGAGGATCCAGCACGTGCCCCATCGGGGGTCTTTTTAGGGGCGGGCAGGTGATCCTCCAACTGCGGTCATCTTCATCTCTCTTCTCGTGCTCCCTTCGTAAAGCAGATGATGGTCAACCATTTTTGCACACGTGTTCTCCTTTCTTTCCTCCGCCCCCCTTAATGATGCTTTTTAAAATTACTTTTTACGCGTATATACGGTAGGAAACAAAAAGCGAGGCAGGCTAGAATCATTGAATCAAAAAAATGTTTTCTATCTTTCAGAAATATGAACATAACGAGCTGGAAATAGTCAAGGAGTACCAATATTTGGGGCGATGCTTCTCTACGGGAAACACCTTTGACAAGCAGACTACAATCCTGATGGGAAAAATTAACAAAGTCATAAACGCGATACGGGGGTCTTTAAGCGTGCAAGAATTAGTAGCTTCAAAAGAAGACTGTAACCTAATGGAAGTAATGGTATAAAGTGGAATGCTAAAGACAAGGAAACCGGTGAAAAAATGTCAACCAAAGTATGTTAAAATGACCATGGGAATTTGTAGAAAAACTCCAAACTTCACTCAGAGAAAAGTCCATGGTATTTACAACGAGCACCCATGGTAAAAGAGGGGATGGTAAAATTCATTATAGTTTATTGACACCGCAATCATAATATGGGTAAGCGAAAAATATACCTAAACATGCGATTTGGGTAGCTTGTTTTTGACTATCTATTATCCCCAAAATGATTATTCACTATTGTGAAAGGCTTGACAATACAGAAATGGTTAATTCAGTGCTATAACAAAATAGGCGTACAAATACTAATGCTGTATACTGTACGTGAAGTTTTGATCAGTCAAACTTCTACTATTCTTTTCAAATTTGTACAATTCATATGGTCACCATTAACGTTTTTCGAGTATAATTTGTTAAAATATATTATAAAACATAACTGTACGAAAAAAATTATAGCAAGTTTACTTATAGTGAAGATGTAAATAATTTGCAATTCGAGCAACTGCAGCTTAATAGTTGTAAGAACTACGCATGTCTCGCAAACTGTTACTTAGTATGTTTGTTGCATTGCAAAAATAGGATACCAGTTCAACACTTCTTCTTGTAGGACATACATTACTATGCATTTAGCACGTCGTATCATATATGGTATAAATCACTATTATGTGGTACAAAACTATTGCGAAGCGCCAAAAATCCATTTAAACAGTGACTTATATTATTAAAAAAATGATCTCTGCAAAATTTTACCTAAATCGCAGGTAACAGCTATTCGGAAGTACAGCCGAAATTACTTTGGTCTCTTGTGCCATATCAGTGCCTAAGGATGCCAAAAGTACTCGCTGGCGTATTGGCAGCGTGCGCAGGATAGGCAGAAGGTAGGCAGTTAGGTTCTCGGTTCGATTCCGATTAGGCGAAATATTTTCTTCGAAATAAATCATTACAGGAGGTCAGGGAATGGCGAATTATAATAAAAAATTATCGAGGCAAAACGCTCAGTTGCGTATTTTATTTTATTTTGGATTTATTAAATATTCGATGCATCAAGTAGCCGGGCATTGATGCCTTGTAGCAACACGTGAACAACACACCAAATACGCACACAGCCGGTCGTATCTTATAATATGGTACGAATAACTATAAACATCGTCGTAAATCACAGGCAACATTTTTAATCAATGCATATATATTTCCGTTCACTATTAGAATCTCGGGGAAGTACATTTTTGATAGTATCAGGGAATATCCATTTTATGAAAACCTACTATTTTATATAGCATTGCGGAATAAACGTATGTTTGTGAGATTGGTGGTTGCGGTCAACATATGTGCACAATTCATCCAACTGCTAGAATATCAATAAACAGTGCTAAACTTTTGGCAGTCCCTATGGCTATGAAATATTATTATCCCCTCAGGGAAATATAAAATATAGTTAAAACATGGTTGAGAGCACCACACATTTCTGTCAGTGCAGAATTGATGTGTTATATCATCGAATGTTTTCCAACATTTTTTTATCGATGAAAACAAAATTCGTTTCCCATTATTGGGAGGTTTTTGTCTTCGGAATATTAATAGAAAACGTTGGTATAAAATAACACTGAAAATTGTCAAACAGTGGGTCAACAATATTGCCAACTGTTAAACGTCAATAGAATTCCTTAAAACAATGAAAACATGTAACGAAAAAAAATGAAATTTAAGAATTTTACATACCAAGGATCCTGAATAATAATTAAAAAATTGAAATAATAACAAACATAATAAATACAATAATAAATATACAGCAAAAAAAATAATAATCATCATTATCAACGCAACAACAACAACAATAATACTTAAATCATATTAAAAAAACAGGGACACCAACTATCTCCATGAAAATACAACAAAACACATAAATCACATGCCAAAAAATCTCCACTTGCATAAATAAATATTTATTTACGAACTCCATTCTGTAATTTTATTCACTTATAATTTTGTCCATAGAGTCGCCAATAATGGTCGCCACTGAAACGACCAACGAGTGAAATTAAAGGGCTACATTTACCTTGAGGCCCGAAGAAAATTCCGATTTTTTTCTGATCAACGTTTGGTAAAAAAGAAACGCTTTTTTGAATACAATATTGAGGGGCTTTAAAAAAATCACTAAAAAGTACAGAAAAACACGGCCGCCGGGCGATTATGAAATTTTTTTCCCGACGTTTGGCGGTGGACACTATCCAGCTTAAACGGTTTATATGAAATATAAAACCCAAACGGGTTATTTAAGTTAACAATAAATACAAGTCGTTGACGACCGTCGATTTTTGTTAAATCTTTTTTTAACAAAGCAGTGACGAATTGAAACTCGAGCATACAAAATTTATGAAAAAAGTCGTCATATTTACGTGACTATTGAAAAATGAAATTCTATTTTTTTAAAAAAGTGAGATCGTCAACGACCTTTAAATGTGTCTCATCGTATTTCTTGTGAATTTGGAATCAATCCAGCAAGTCAATCAGAATCAATCCGTCAGTCGTTTTCGGGATGTCGTGTCCACCGACTTTGAAAACAGTGTTTCGAGAAAAACGCGTGTAAAGTTTGACGTATGGTGCTGCTACCGCTCGCCCGGCCGACTGTTGGAAGCTGTAGCTCATTCAATTTTCGGTATATTCCAATCAAATGTTCAAGGAATATAGCTAAAAGATAAAACTGTAAAAAAAATATTATCGAAAAATGCAATTTTTTTACCCACCTAGGTAGATGTAGCCCGTTAAATAATCGACTAAAAATAAGCATAAATACCGATCAACGATTTAATGATCCCATTACGATAACTGCGAGATTTCAGTCTCTACAAACTACCGTTACAGGGCAAAAGCACGACGCACGTCGGACAATTCAATTTGGCGTTTTTACACGGTCACCCGACAAAATCGTCGCTGCTCCAGGACGAAATGTGGAGTTGGGAAAGGACGGGCGTGGACAGAAGGTACCAAGGGAAAGTGGACGAGAGCGTGCGCGCGAACGGGACGGATAAAAATCGGTCGAGGGACCACACCCGATCGGCGTTGAAGGGGGCGACAGGAGGACTGGAAAATTTTATCTTGATCGCCCATTACCGGTACAACTATATATACACGCATGAACTGCGAGATACGAGCGTAACACAACGCGAGTGACAATTTAACTCGAGAGTCAAAACCAGCCGATTCCTCAATCCTCGTGACTTTTATGACCTACCGAATCCCGTATTTTGATGTTCCTTCGCGTTTAAGGGCTTCGTTCTTTTTTTTGTTTTGTTTTTCCCCATTGAGAATCCGGAGGAAAATTATGTCGTGCCGTAAAAGTTCGCGTCCCGCCGGGCTGACCCAGTTTTCCGGGCCTCTCGGAGTCCCTCACAGCGCGATAGGACCTCACACGCATATACGAAAAAGATCGCTATCGCTTCTCTCGGTTCAAGCGGGTCCGACGAAGCCTCCTCACTCTCTCTCTCTCTCTCTCTCTCTCTCTCTCTCTCTCTATATATATATATATATATATATATATATATATATATATATATATATATATATATATATATGATATTCCACGCCATTTCAGCTAGCCCGTGATTCCGACCACTTTTGGGTTTCCTGATTTTTTTTAATGTAAAATTGCACCCCACGAGAGGAATATCTACACCGATTTTGAGATTTTTATCTCTTCTCTTTTAGGGGTTATAATTGCAGTGCAGTCTAGCTTTCCGTAGACTTTGATTTGCAAAAAAGTTCAAACACATTTTTCAGTTAGAACATGTATAGTCTCTATGTCACGGTAATTAAAATGAAGAAAATGCAAATTTAAGAAAATTACGCGTATTTACAAAAAAAAAATCAACATTTCACGCAACAGTTCTGTAAAAGGTGTACATTTTTCAAAAAACAATTCTCGTCAAGTAGAAGGTATCAATATTATCGATATTTCTACTAAGTTTCAACTAAATCGGCTTAATAGTTATTGAGTAATCCTGCACGCCAATCTCGATAATGCAGTTTTGATAAAAACGCGTTTGAAGTTCACGCCAGCTCCGAATCTGAGCGGTGAGGCACAGCGTTGACGAGCTGGAACATTTAAAGTTTTTCGAATTTCGCTTTGAAACTTTGGAAAAAATACTCTACATATATAGTTCTATCGTTTGAAGAAAAAAAGGGAAATCGACTCTTTGATCGTTGTAAATGTATATCCCGTCTTAAATGTCAATAAGTGATTTTTCGAGGACTTGGATGCTTTGTTACATAACTATCACACGGTTATATAAACGGTTAATGTAAATTCAAATAAATATCCAAACAATATTTCAATCATCTTACTCACACCTTTAAAATTATTTTTTTCAAATGACCTTAATTTTTCGGTCGTCACAGTAGCCTGACTCCTTAAGGGAAGGACCTGCCTTGCTGGGTCAAAAAATGTTCGATTTTTCACCAATTTTTTATGCGAAAAGTATTAAATATAGAATTTTGTATACAAAAGTATTAAATATAGAAACTTCTTTCCGGTCGCTCATTATTTTTTTATTTTTCAATGTTTCTTCTTGATTCTAGGTCAATTTATAAACAATATTCTACAAAGTAAAAATATGTTTGATTTTTTTGCTTCAGATCACCTGTCCGGGACTTGGAACTTCCGCAAGCGAAGAAAATCATCATCGCCCACGCACCGACATACGTGGCTCCTCCCACTCCTACCGCCACGTTTTGTCAAACTTTAAAAACTATTTTGATGTTCAATAAAGACCGCTTAGTAAACATACCAAATATCGACATTCTATATTTAATACTTTTCGCATAAAAAATTGGTGAGAAATCGAATATTTTTTGGCCTAACAAGGCAGACCCTTCCCTTAAAGGCAGCAGGGCACGACCCTCCATAAAAATCGTCATAACTCGGTCAATTTTCGGAACTTTTCCGAAATCTTTGTTGCAAATTAAAGTCAAGACCCTAGGCTACAAAACTGTGCAATGAAACAATCGCATTTTTCAGATTTCGAGTTTACGGAGGCCGCTCAAAAAAATACTCTTCTAGAGATCGGTAGCAACTATTTTTTTTAAATCCCGAGTATAAGTAGACGAGAAAAAAATATCACGTCACTTTACTCCGAGAATCAATGTGAGAATCACCCATTCAGAATGTATCATCGACACGTATTGAGTGTCGGTTTATACTTCGAGGCGCTCGAAGCGCCGATCGCATACACGTTTCCCATATATATATATATATATATATATATATATATATATATATATATATATATATATATATATGAATATCTGAAGGACTATGAATTTTGTCCTGTCTCTCTCTATCTTGTCCTCGTGGGACATCATTCGTCGTGCCATCAGCAACGATAACGCAAACATCCCGTTCCTTTTAAATTAGAGAGACGATGTTGAAGGCCTGCGCTCGAGAATGATCGAGACCGAAGATGGCGACTTCCTTCCGCCCGATCGAGCAAACGAGACTCGACGAGCGCTCGCTCGCAGCTCGATCTTCGTATAAACAACCGAGTGTACGGATCGCGCGAGCCAGGATCTCACAGTCGCTCTCGCATCGACGAAAATCATAATTCATACCGATTTATTGTGTACACATTTGTTTCTATCGTCGATCCATCCAGGGCCTAAGAGCAGATGGACATTTTCGTCTCGAGCGATCGTTCGCATTTCTAGCGACAAATATTTCGAGACGATTCAACGACGGCCGTATGAGAAATGCCATTCATGAGATCGATTCACGAACCGAGTTCATGTACCCGTGTATTTTGATACGCTGATATCGAATATGACAGTAAAAATACCCGCAAGTTTGATTTTCACGGTCAACATGCACTAAAACAGATTTTCTATTTGATTTTAATCAATGTTGATTTTAGACAAAAATATTTCCCACAAAAGTTGTAGCCTATAAGGAGATTATTCTTGTATGGTCTATACGGTTTTTGTTTAAAATTATTCTGTTTGGAGAAAAATGGGATAATGCTCCAACAAGTACCTACATTTTGCTAAACTCCTATATTATCTACTTACGCACTTTACCGCGAGAAGGTTGGGGTTTAGCCTCTAACGTGCATGTTTATTTATTGGTTCATTTGTTATTTTTTTTCTTTTCTTTTTAATTTCGTTTTTTTCTTTTTTAATATTATATATTATTTTAGGGTTTTGTGCATTTTATTTTTTGCTTTTCTTGTTTGGGTTAAAAGAATAAACTGCACTTTAACGCCTAAAGCGCGTAAATAGATAAGGCAATAAGCAAAATGTACTTATTGGAGTATTATCCCATTTTTCTCGAAACAGAATGGTTTTAGACAAAACATGTATGGAACAAAAAAATTCAATCTTTTCATAGGCTACATCTTTTGCAGGCAACATTTTTCTCTAAGATCAACATTTATTAAAATAAAATAGGAAACTTTTTAAACATCAGCTTTTGTGACTTTTGATAGTGAAAATCATATTTGCGAGTCGTTTCACTATCATATTCGTGATCAGTGAGTCAAAATACATGGGAACGCGAAATTCCAAATTAATGGACGGTGTGGACTTTTCGGAATTTTATCAAAAAAAAACTAGTTGACGGATGGGAAAATGATTTTTTCGTAATTTTTTCGGACCCTGAGTGTTGTGAATGGGTATGGATTTTGGGATTGAAAAAAATTTATTTCCGCGTATTTCAAAAGATCCCCAAAAAATCGACTTTTACGTTATAGTACTTGATCAAATTTGGAAAATTCGTCAGTCAAGATATTCCGACGATTATAAAAAAGATTACCTACATTCGAAAAGAAAAAAAAACAATCAAGTCGGTTCCGCATACCGAAAAATGAATATTCCCAAAGAAAATTCCCTAAAAGAAGTAAAATTTATAATATAAAATATCATAAATTATTGGAAATTATAAAAAAATCATAACAAAAAACTACATGTCACCTTCCGTATTGCAATTCCTTTCAAATTTGTATGCCACCCCGGGGCCCTCCAAATTCCCAGACTCGCTCACGTTTTCCTACCCTTCGTGTACGGAAAATCCGTCGGTTTTTTCATCTCACATTTGTGGCTTCGTCCTTTATCATTCTCACGGGAACTTGACGAGTCTTGAAAAAAGGGGGAATAGGCGAGTCGATTGGAACAGGTCTTGGGTTAAGTATTTGATTGTGAGAGATTTGCTCTCCGCTCTTTCTCTCCGTATTTCCTTTGTACCTCGCGAACCTGCGGCTCTTATACCGGACGAAAAGGACGAGAAAAAAAAGCTTATGCACGTTGCATCAGACGCGAGGGAAGGATTGCAGGGTTGAACGAACCCCGAACGCGCTCTTATGACGATCGCGGGACTTATATGGATAAGGATGGAGAATGCTTCCGTTGTATCGTCTTTAACACGCGTATATATATATATATATATATATATATATATATATATATATATATATATATGTATGTATGTATGTGTGTGTATATGTGGTGTGTGTGTGTGTGTGTGTGTGTGTGTGTGTGTGTGTGTGTGTGTGTGTGTGTGTGTGTGTGTGTGTGTGTGTTTGTGTTTACACTGCCGGTCAGAAGTTTGGGTACACTAGTCGAAGTATCTTACCGCACTAAAAGTTATATAGCGGACTCAGAAATAAAGAAAATTTAATTTCCCAAGCGGTGTTTTGAAGAGGACATATTTACCTTTATTTTGCTTTTTTAGAAAATTCTGGTACGATTTCTCTTCGCCTCAGTATTGCATTTTCAGCTAAGAGTACATGTTTAAAAAAAAGGCGTCATTGCAAAACGATTTCAGAAGGAACGTCAAGAGGGTACAAAGTTACATGGGTTCACACTGGAGTGGCTAAAATTTTTCCAGATTTTTTTTTGACTTTATTTTACCATTTTTATTGGAACTTTGATGAGTGGAGAGGCTCCCCTTAGGAATTATGGAGTCTAGGACAATGTATTAAGGAAGGCAACATGTGTACATTTTTATTTTTAATTAACTACAATTTTTTTAGAGTTTTAAAAATTGTTTCGATGGAACTCGGAGATTCGTCGTCAATTGATTGTTGTGCCTCGAGAACGATCGGATTTGAGACAATTTTTTTTGTGTTGTCACTTTTCATTTTAGAATTGCTGGCATTTTTCCAGATTTTTTTTCCAAAACTCTTTTTACCATGATTTTTCCCAAATAACGAGGTGCTTTTTGTTAACCCTTTATCTCCTTTATACGAGTACCTCTTACCTCCTTTGTACGAGTTTTTCATCGAAAAAAGATTCTCCGAGTTCCGCCGAATTTTTTTTAATGTAAAAAAATTGTAGTTAATTATAAATAAAAATGTAAACAAATTCATTTTCATAATATATTATCCTACACCCCATCATTCTCAAGTGGAGCCTCTCCACTCATCAAAGTTCCAACCGAAAATTGTGAAAAAATGTCCAGAAAAAGTTCTAACAAAATTATAGCCACTCCAAGGTGAATCCATGCAGCGTTTTACCCTCTTGACTTTTTCTCTGAAACCCTATAGTTATTCGATGAGGCCTTTTTTCTAAAACTTGTCTTATGAGCTAAAAATGCAATACTGGGGCCAATAAAAATTGTCCGAGACTTTCTAAAAAACAAAAATGCCGGTTTTGATGTCCTTTTTGAGTTTACCATGGAAAGAACCAAGGAAAGAATTTTGCACAAACTTTGCAGTGAAATTTCGACGGCCAAAAAATCGCCGTAAAATGGCCACGTTTAAAAGTGCGTACCAGGGTGGAAAAAAAATTGTGGAGAATTTCCTGGAAAAAACTAAATGAAGGTAAATTTGTTCGCTTCAAAACGCCCCTTGGGAAATTCAGTTATCTTTATTTTAGAGTCCGCTATCTACATTTTAGTGCGGTAAGAAATTTCCCCAGGTGTACCCAAACTTTTGGCCGACAGTGTATATATTTATATACACCCTTGGCCAAAAGTTTGGGGCACCCTGCAATTTTTCTTGCCGGACAAAAAATTGACTATCTCGGGCAAAAGAAATCGGAAACCAATTTACCAAACTTGGTTTTGAAGAAAATAAAGTCAGCTTAAATTTGCTTTTTTAATTTAATTTTTTAGATTTTTTTAATACCCGGTACATCATTTTGAAAATGGCGGTTTTTCACGATTTTTGCACCTTGCAAAGTCATTCACTGGACTTCGGAAAAATAGAAATCTCGCTATTTAGTGAAATGATTTCTGAAGAGGGAATCTTTTCTTGAATGAATCTTTCTTTAGTTTCGTTGAAAAAGAAAAATTGCAATTTTTTTCGCAAAGAAATTGAATTTTTCTTGAAAAAGCGGCATGTTTCCGTAAAGCCGGCATCGTGCAGCGTATCGTGAAAACTATGAGGTTGGGAATATTTGTCCTAAGGACTAAAAAGTTTTGTTTTGTTATTTTCGAGTTGTTACCTTTTATCAGATTTTTTTCATCGCTAGTTCTGGTTAATCGTCGACGATTAATCTAATTAATTCATTGCCATTACATTGAAACGAAGATGTTTTAATGAAAATATCTTTGTTTCAAAGTAACGTTTCAAGAAAACGGACGTAATTGAATTTGTACGTCGTACGAATCAAATTACGTTCTGAGCTTATACAGAGTAAAACGAATGAGTACTGATTGTCATTCAAATAAAAGATGATTGGGAAAAATAAAGTAATTACTCCGGCGGATTCGAAAATTAGTAACAGGTACTCTTAAAAATCAAATGAAAATGTCGTCTGATCAGTATGACATAAAAATTCAATTACGCCTTGACCAAAAGCATTAAGCATCCTGTGTTTTCCTTCTTTTTCTAGTTTAGGGTATACCATTGAACTCTTTTTGTTTTTTAAATGTATTTATTAGTCAATTTAAACAATGTTATTAATACTTAGTTGATCCACCCTTGGGGCCTTTATCACAGCAGCAATTATTTGCGGCATAGTCTGTACAAGTTTTGCGCATTGCTCCCTGGTTATATCGTTCTATTCTCGACGGAACTCATCTTTCAGCGCTGTTTTTGAAGTTATACTGTATTTTCTGACCCTCTGCTTTAGTATAACCCCATAGGTGTTCGATGAAGTTCAGATCTGGGGACTGGGCTGGCCAGTCTAACAGGGCAATGCTGTTCTCTTTAAACCAACGCATCGTGATCGCTGATTTGTGACAAGGGTCATTGTCTTGTTGGAATTTGACTACATCCAGAAAAGTATGAAAAAATTTAACAACTCCACAATAACAAAACAAAACTTTTTAGTCCTTAGGACAAATATTCTCAACCTCATAGTTTTCGCGATACGCTGCACGATGCCGGCTTTACAGAAGCATGCCGCTTTTTTCGAAAAAAATAAACTAAATTTCACTGCGAAAAAAATTGCAAAATATTTTTAGAGACCCGAAACTAAAGCTAACACTTCCATTTTCGAAAATCATTTCAATAAATAGCGAGATTTCTATTTTTCCGAAGTCCAGCGAACGACTTTGCAAGGTGCAGAAATCGTAAAAACCCACCATTTCCACAAGGACGTACCGGGCACAAAAAAATCGACAAAATAAAATCAGAAAAGCAAATTAAAGTTGACTTTATTATATTCAAAATCCCGTTTCGTAAATTGTTTTTAAGCCAAGAGTGTATATACATATGTCCCGACCATAAAAGATATATGAAGCTTCGAATTATAGAATTAAATAATGCTATATACATATTATCCTAGAAATGGGTAAGTTACTTATGATTACAACAATAGAACTGCTAGTAAAATATTAAACGCGTTTTTCTACAAACTAAGTTTTTCAAAACGGTGTACACGATGTCTCGACAATTAATGAACGGATTGACATGAAATTTGGTACACTCATTCAGTTTAATCGGGAATTATGGAAAGAAATTTGACCAAAGAATTTGTCAGGCCAAAGCTAACAATCTTTGTTAGAAAAGTTTATTCATAACGTTAATAATTTTTAGGTTACAATACCACTTTTTTCACTATTTGGGCGGTATCTAGAATGTACTACGACGAGGTAAAGTCTTTAACATCCGTAGTATAGGTGTAAGTGTGTGTGTGTGTGGGTGTAAGTTTCTTTGCGTTCGTTTGGGTTTGTTTGACAACCTTGTACGCACACTTACACTTGAGTTTGTTTGATACCGGAAGTAACGAGCCGCAGAGACCTAATCCTTGTTTGGGTTTGTTTGGGTTATCGAACAAACCCAAACCAACGCAACGGCCTGACAAATTTTTTGGTGAAAAAATGCATGCTCCCACTTAAAAAAAAAATGTCGGCCATCTTCACGTCACCATTTAGAATTTTGGACCAAAAAAGATTATTTAAGAAATGTTTTCTGTGAACCCTAAAAGCTTTATTGTACGCCATACATGATCGGAGCAATATTTTTCGAGATAAATCAGGTGCAAGATTAAAATGGGACACCCGGTATATATAGCAAACATTGAATGCAGGTCGGCTCGATGGAAAAGGTTGAGGAAGCTTTACCAACGCGTGCGTTCATAATCAGCGCCGACGTGCACTAGAGTTCCTCCAACATTTTTTTCACATCTCCGTCGCTATCTTTCTCCTTCTCTCTCTCTCTCTCTCTCTCTCTCTCTCTCTCTCTCTCTCGCGTTTCCTTCCTTTCACAGACGCCAACTGATGTACCTAGCCCGAATGTCGAAGGGAATCAAGCGTGTGGAAAAACGCACATGGGAGAACGTTTACTCTCATATAGAATCATATTCCTATGGAGTAGCGAGCAATGAAAAAAAAAAGAAAAAAAATTCTCCAAACTTTTTGTTCCTGGATCGTGCACAGGACGTCTTAAGACGTTCCGCAACCGGACCAGCACGTAGCCGGACACGGAGACGACACGACTCCGAGTCCCGAAGGCTTCTTCTAAAGATGCTGACTTTGCCTGCTCGCCATATAGTGCATCATTATTCACACATACACACACACACGCACACGCACGCATTATGCACGATAAAACGCGAGCGACGAGAGCAACCTCGTAACATCCGGGACATTGAAAAAGCCGAAGGAGTCACGGTGAAATAGCGCTTCGTTGTATTTTACGCCGCGCTGACTTTGCTTTGTGAAGAGCCAGAAATTTAGGCATCAACGTTCGTACATCGATAAAAAAAAATCTTTTACACTTGCGGCTCTGAAGAACAGGAAGGAGCCCTCTTTCGAGATGGCGGCCTAACCCGGATTTCGTTGTGGGAGTTGAATATTAACGGGTTAATCCTAGTTGTAACAGTCGAAAACAGCGAATTTTTTAGATTATTCAAATAGAAAATCGTGATGATGAATTTCTGCAAAAATGAGGTATTTGAAAAAGTATCATCTGAAAAACAGCCTGTAATTTTGTTGAGTAAAAATATTCAATTATCATCGATTTACAGCCGATGTCCGCGAAGCACCTCCCGAAAACGTCTTTTGCGGTAAGCAATGCCCTGCTGAATCGGGTTATTTAATATAAAAAAAACAAACAGATTTCGTTGGTATAATAATTAGTATATGAATAATGTTAGTATATTAATAAAAAGTATATGATTGATCGAAGGAATCCCCGAAATATGAAATTAAAAAAAAATGGCGCGTGTTCAAAGTGAGTCGTGATTTTTGCGAAAATGGGCATTTTTCGTTCATCAAATTGAAAGTATACATAGGAAAAAAAAAATCCTTCGATAAAATACTATATTTTTACATCTCAGAAAAGGCCTAAAAGACTTTGAAAAAGATTGATGCAGTAGTTTTTGTGATATTTTGCTCACGGACTTTGAAAACGTACTTTAGAGAAAAAAAAACGTTTAAGGAGTTACGTGGGTTTCGAAGCCAAAAAGCATATTTTCTCTTTTTTTTAAATATACTATATAAATGATTTTATTCAAAATGTTAAGCACGTAAAAGAACAACATTTCAAAAATATTAAAAAAAAAAAAATTCATCCAAAAATTTGGGAATTAAGCCGTTTCCGGAGACCCCTAAACAAAGTGTCCTTGTGGTAGTCAGGATAACTCATGAGAGCTTCATCTGAAATTAATAAATCAATTTTTTTCTGTTAGTAGATAAGTATAGCTCGTGATTGAACGAAAGATTAAAAAAATTTGAAATTTGCATTTTTGGCACAATTGTATGCAGAATAGTTCAACTTTTGGTATAATTTACACTACATAGAGCCTTGCAAAATTAGTTGTGATCGAAAAAAAACCTTCGTTCAATCTCTAATCAATGCTATTTTGAAGAAGTGTGCAAAACTTCAATCAGATCGCTGTATTAGTTTTTGAAATGCTGTCCCACGACTTCAAGAATAGTGTTTTGAGAAAAATGCAATATATCTGCGTCGCTCCCGGCCGGTCTTTCCCAACGGGGGGAATTTGCAAAGGCTCTCTCTCCTAGACTTTTACTCCGATTAACTTATAACTTTGGGAGAATATTTTAGACATATTGTACTATTGGATAATCAAATTAAAAAAAAATTAACGTGTAAATTTTTATTCGATCACCTTGACATTTTTAGGGAACATTTATGAGATGATATACTGTCAAATTTACTGGTTATGACAAAAGTAAATTTTCGAATTTTACAACTAGGCATAACCCCATAATGGTGGCCTTATATATTTATACTACTGCGCGAAAAGGATGTAAGCATTAGGAACCTGTCGATTTTTCAATGTTCCTTCCGAAAATCAGCGCGAATTTTCTGGACAACCCAACAGCTTACGATTTGCCTAACGGAAACGGTCGTAAAAACCAAATCTTGTGTTTTTTGGCTTATACTCAAATCTATTTGTGGGATCTGCATAGGTTTGGAATTTGAAAAATGCGATTTTTTCAATTGCATAGTTTTATGGCTAGGGTCCTACCTTCAATTTGCCATCAAGATTTTAGAAAAAATCCTAAAAATTGACCGACACATGATGACTTTTGTGGAGGGGGAGGTTGCCGAGTGCGCTACGGCGAACCACCTCCCTGCGATTTACCCTTTTCTCTTTTAGGTTTTTGGAGAAACTGCTCTACGAAAAGTCATACCTCGAAATTTATTCGTTCGATTCATTCTAAATTCGGACAAAGCATAGCTTATAAAATTTTATACCATATGAGCGGGGGATTTTTCTATATGTTTATCCATCCGTCGGTAACAAATCATCGAAGTTGTTTTTTGTTTGTTGAAAAACGATTTTTTTTACTGCGGCTCACTATGTTCGCAACTTTCCGAATTAAAAAAAGTATCAGGTCGAACGAAAGATTCATTGCTATACCAAAAGTAATTTTTTTCATTTTTCACATTGCATCACCCTAATTGCCAGAACTTATATTAAATGATAATAGAAACTATTTCGCTTATCAATATTTTTTTATTTAAAACAACCTGAAAATTGGCAGGGCAGATGTATCACCCGTGAAAAATTTGCCGGCGCTTAACATGCGGCCGACGCTTGGTACGATATTCAGCACCAACCACCAATACCCAGTGTTGGTCCTTTATACGGGCCAATGGTTTGGCCATGATTCTGCCAGTGCTCATTTGAAGCATGGAAAACCAACGAACACCCAGCCTTGGGCCAAATATCGATTACCAACTGTCAGCCAACTATCGGGTCCCAGTGTTGGCCCCGAACATGGGCCAATCGGTTGATCGTGGGTTTGCCAGTCTTGAATTGAAGCTCGGCACACCATCGAAGAGCCAACGCTGGGCCAGCAATAATTAATGACCGTCGGCCAATTGTCGGGGCGTGCGCAGGCCCTGAGTCTGAACCAATCGTTTGACCGTGGTTTTGCCAACGCTTATTTTTAGCATGGCAAACTGACGAATTGCCAATCCTGGCCCAACACTGGCTTTGAACGGTATATTCCATACATATATACAAGAATGCTTTTTTACGTGTATACGTATATACGTAATATATATATGTGTGTGTGTGTGTGTGTGTGTGTGTGTGTGTGTGTGTGTGTGTGTGTGTGTGTGTGTGTGTGTGTGTGTGTGTGTGTATGTATGGACTATACAAGAATTTTTTTACGTATAAACGTACATACGTATATACGTAAAAAAGCACTGGCAAAACCACGGTCAAACGATTGGCTCAGACTCAGGGCCTGCGCTCGCCCCGACGATTGGCCGATGGTCATTAATTAGTACTGGCCCAGCGTTGGCTCTTCGATGGTGTGCCGAGCTTCAATTGTAGACTGGCAAACCCATGATCAACCGATTGGCCCATGTTCGGGGCCAACACTGGGACCCGATAGTTGGCTGACAGTTGGTAATCGATATTTGGCCCAAGGTTGGGTGTTCGTTGGGTTATTATATATTTTTTTATTATCGCTGCACGCAATTTTCTACGTCCTGTGATAATAAAAACTCATTACTCTTATCTGAAATTCAGTTTATTAAAAATAAAATTGAATTATACTAGTTTTGTGGTGTATTAAAAAAATGCCGAGGTATTATGACAGTATTAAGAAACGCCGAGTGTTAAAACGACGACAAAAATTAGAAGACTCTTTACAGCAGGTTAGGATCAGAGGCAACGAAACAAAAGGACAAGTAATAAATAGTGAAACAAATTTGGAAACATTCCACGAAGTGATTGTGCATAACGAGTTTAGTGAATCTAATAACTCTCCCGATGAGCAATCATCGAGCACAGAAACTTCTGAATCTAATCCATGTGCGGGAATAAGGACCGATGCATTGTCTCTGAAAGAAAAATCGAGGTTATTTTGACAACCCTACACTGGGCCAACGCTAGCCCGAATATTGCGCCAACAATATGAAGCCGACCTTAGCCCTACTATGGGCCGGTGATCACGCCAACCGCCAGCCAATGATCGTGATCTCTTCAGCCCAATGTTGGGCCAATACCTGGCCAACTGTTAAGATTTCCGGTAAGCCTACCATTGGCCAACCGTACATCCCAGCGTTGGGCCGAAGAGATCACTCCTACCGTGGCGCAACACTAAACCGGTAGTGCTGCCGTTCATCGGCCAATGGTAGAATATGATTGGCGTGACGCTGGCTCGAGGTTGGGTCGGTTGCGTCGTTTTTCGCCCAACGTTGGGCCAATACCCGGCCAACTGTTAGGATTTCCGGTAAGCCTACTATTGGCCAACCGTACATCCCAGCGTTGGGCCGAAGAGATCACTCCTACCGTGGCGCAACACTAAACCGGTAGTGCTGCCGTTCATCGGCCAATGGTAGACAGTGATTGGCGTGACGCTGGCTCGAGGTTGGGTCGGTTGCGTCGTTTTTCACGGGCAATGGTGTGTGAAATTTGGACTTCCTTATTCCGACAGTCCCATCAGAATTATTTTTCGAGAAACGACCTGTATTTTGACCCCCTAGCGTATGCAGACCCGCGGGCGATCCGATCCTTCACGGAAAGTCGTCGTGGAATTAAAAAATATATTCATTGCAAATAAAGTTAAGATCCTTGGTTATAAAAATTTGCAACAAATAATCATGTATAAAAAATATCAAGCTCGTGAGATCACAACACGAAAAATAGCAGAATCAAATTGAGATTCTGCTTTCGACTCGACAGCTCGTGAAGTTTCTGAAAAATAAGTAATCAGGGAATATTTTTCTCTTTGTTAAGGGCGGGGTAAAGTATTAAATTTTTTTAAATTTTTTAAATGAATGCATAATATATCAAGAATATTGTGTTAAAATGTCAAGTCGATCGGAGTAAAATTGACGAAGTTATGAGTATTTAAGCGTCTAATGCTCCATGGCGTTCTCTTCTCTTCTGTGTTTTTCAAACCGTTTTTTTTTGCGACTTGTCATATTTGAAGTCCGTGTGCACGATAACTCAAAATCTACTGGACCAATCGCTTTGAAATTTTGCACAGTACTTCTTCACATAATTCACCAGGTATTGTCGAGAGCTTTTTTGTTTTTTTTTTAAATAATTACTAATTTTTCAACAACAAATTAGCCGATTTTTTTAGCGAAAATCGGATTTTTGGCTCCCAAATGCTACGAAAAATCGAAAAAAAAAATCCTCCCGTCATTACCTCGAGAAACATCTCCTTTAACAAATGCATTTTTATTTTTTTTGTTTCAAATGATTCTGTTGCGAGTCACGGTGCACACCGCAAACCAACTTTTTTTCGAGGCGCCTCCGGGGTTTAATTTTCACTCGCTCAATTTTCAATATTTTGCAATGCAAATTTAGGAGAATGTTGTTCAAATGTTACTTTATTATATGTAATTTTTTCAATAAACGAACACTATTCGTTACGCCAAAAAAATCTTAAAAATATGCCTTTTTTCGCCGAATTAACTTTACCCCGCCCTTAATGCAATGTCGCTAATGACTCAAAGGTACGTGAATAATTTATAGTATCGACGAAGTTTATATAGATAATTTATAAAAACAGCAAAATTTATGTAGATAATTGATGAAAACGACAATATTTTTATTGACAATTTATGACAACATTTTATATACATCACTCATATAAGTGAACAAATAAATGTATACAGACTTGTATAATGAGTTTCTTCGGGTCAAGCTGCGCGAGTGACAGTTTCATCAATTTTAAAGTATCCTCAACCCCTTTCGTTCACATTACGAGGGTCCGACATATAAATATATATATATATATATATATATATATATATATATATATATATATATATATATATATATACACACACACATGCATATAAACGCATATTTATATGCATGTACGTAACTTTAATACGCGTCTTCTGATGGACACACAAGCCGAAATTCTTCAAGATCTCTCTTGATTTACCGTCGCTATCGCGAGACATTAGTCTCTTTGCTGGTATGAAACTCGAAGGGCGAAAGAGGGACATACCCATATAAATACATATATAAGTACTCTCCCCCTCTCGGATATCATCTGCGTGAAAAAATGGTGCCGTCAACGCGGTCCAGCACTACCGTGCTACACACCCAATCGCTATCATCCCGTTTATTCATCGAGCACGAGAAGGGTCCTACGGTTGTATAAGCACGAGTCTGCGCAAAAGACAAAACGACGATGCTAAATAAAAAGGAACGAGGCCCGAATACTCATATATTTATACACGCGCATGCGGAGGTGTGTATTCCAACCGATCTCGGCTTGACCTCACATTTTTCCTCTGCTTGGAATTTGCATTTATATAAATAAATAAATATATATGCATATATACACACACGCACATACATACATATATATATGTGTATATGAAATTTATATCTTGTTTGACCTGACATATTTTCCCTTCTTGGCATTTGCATTCATATAAATATGGAAAAATATCAAGGTTTTAGGGGGTTAGGCTACTGTGACGACCCAAAAATCGGCGTTGGCTAAAACAATGTATTTTAAAGCAATAAATAAGATGACCGAAAAGTCGTTTGGATATTTATTTGTATGTACATTAACAAAGTTGTGTACTAAAGTTCATCTAAAAATATAAATAATTAAATATGTTATTATCAATCTCGTGTGGGACCTTTGAACGTCAAGGGCTTAATGGTGTACGTAATTTTTGGCATTTTGGTTGATCTGAAACAAAAACAAAAGTTTGTTCTTAGAATAGATAATATTGGCTAAGACCTGACCGAGCTTTTTTTTGTTATCGTGTTTCAATTGTCAAAAAAATAAATGTTGAATTTTTTGGTTGATTTTTTAAAAGAAAAATCACATTTTTCTTCGGTCAACGTCGGTGACGTCGGTCAACGGAGTATTACTATTCTACTGAGGAACTGTACCAAGTTTCAAGTCCATGCGCTTCAGAGATATCGAGGAATCGTGTACACCCTTTTGAAAAACATAATTTCGAGAAAAACGCATTTGAAGTTACTATCATTTCTATCGTTCTAATGAGAAATTTACCTTCCACCTGCCACTCCTGCACTATATGTTGGACCTCTTTCTTAAATTTCAGTTGCTCCAAGCGACGAACGAGCGTTCGTCATTTTCCCAATAGCCTGATCCCTTAAAGTGAGACCAACAGAAGGAAAGAGAGAAAACAATGTGCATTTTTCGTATTCTTTGTCTTGCGGACGAAAAAATCGTTCATCGCAAAACATTTCATTGAAACAAAGGACAAATTTCAAAAATATTTGTGATAACCACAAACGGTTGTAAAAGTTCGAAAAAGATATGTTTTTTTTCTTCAATTTTTTTCCAATATTAATGGCTATCAGCAGTAGAACCCTAGCACTTTCGTCGATAAAATAATGCAGCCCCTTCGAAGGGTCCGTCAAGATCGACATTTCGATCACGAGTGCTTTCCATTTTTTCGATTGGTGGCATATAGAACTTATGACGAGTTGAATGCATTTTTCTAAATGGAGATTTCTCTTCCTAAACCTCCAATTATCAAGCCCAAAGAGATCCAAACCATCTCCATTTTTTAAATGGAGAATTCAATTCTTAAACCTCCAATTGTCGAGCCCAAACAAACCCAAACAATGTTTAAAGGATTCGCCAAGATCTACGTTTCGATCGCGACAGCTTCCATTTTTTAAAGCAGAGGTGTCACCATTTCGAGGTTGGATCCATTTTTCAAAATGAAATTTCCTCATTTTGACACTCCCTGTCAACCTATTTTGTCAAAACAAAACCATGGGCCCTGAGATTTACGGTAACAGCTTGACGTATAAAAAAAAACTAAAATGGCAATTGGCACGAGGTGGACAATGAGGCAGGGAAGTTGTGCTCAAGATGGCATAGTCAGATAAGACGCCACCCTCAATATCTTTTCATATATTCGCGTTACACGAGTAACGATGACGTTCTATGATCGGCCAATAAGTCTGGTTAGTGGCGAAATCTAATATAGCCGTTAGTGAACGCGAGCTTTTGGGTAGTAAATATTTTCTTTATTCTGAAGGGAAAAAACTAACGACACTATTATTCAGTGCTAAAAGTACCCGTCGGGTACGATTTTTCCTAGTTGAACCAATTTATTCATAATCCAGGATCATTGTACTTCACAGATACTGCACAACGGATATTCTGGCTCCAAAGTTTGTGTCATAACAAATAAACAAAATCTGCATTCACTTATGGGTAAGTTGACATAACAGACGTCGGTGTAAAATGACACACTGTGTCATCTTACCTTGCTGCGTATAAAACCAGATATAAAATCCGATTTTTTGGCTTATCGTTATAGGATGCCTGGCTATTATTAATGAATCTCGACTCGTAAGAGCTAGTCACAAGAAGAGATTACCAAGACCATTGAAGCTGTAAAGAAGAACAGAATGAGGTAGCTCTTAGCGTCAAAACATTTTAGCGTGCTGCAGGCAACACTTCATCGTCACTATAATAATGTTCCAGCAGTATTGGTTGCTGTAAGGGCGCGGTCACATTGTGAGCTATTAACTAGTAGCAAGTAGCTGTTTTGCATTTCAAGAAGAGCTAAACCGCAATTTGATTTATGAGGTTAAAGCGAAATGGCTACAAATAGTTCACTACTTTTTGGTTCACATTGTGAGCTACTGAAATTGCAGCTCAGCTAATTGGACTGGAGTAGTATCTACTCGCTCGCAGATTGACGTCTATAGATATAGCTTTGAGACGAGTAGCCTATGGTGTTACTAGCTTGGTACTATCCAACAGTTCAACATTCCACCTTAGTCCAGTAAAACCCGTGCAGAAATGTGACCGGGCATTTCCTACTTTGTGTCCGGCCCTGACCAGACTGGCCTTGTCTGACTTATTTGACCGGGCCCTCCCATGGAACAAACCGGGAAGATCGCAAAATCGTTTGTTCACGGCTTACCCTGTATGTTTGAAAGTTACAATCTTCTGGCCGGAATACATTGCGAGTAAGTACATCGTCGCGTAATGTCTACCCGGCCAGAACATTGACATGTTATGAAAAGTAGAGCTTAACTTTAAGAACTAAAGAAAAGCTACTTTGCTTTTCACCTCATCAAAGATATTTATAATTGATTGGGATGAAACTAATACAGCTGTTGTAATTCTATTCATCATCAAAAGCATTCATTTCATCAATGATAATCGACGAGGATAACAATGCTTATTATAAATACCGGGATTACGATAACTAATGATTTGAGCATAAAGAATAGCCAAATTATTTTAAGGCAAAAAAATAAAATAGGTCATTCGTGGTTTCTGAACGCCTTGTCGCCATGTTGGGAAATATCAATGTTCTGGCCGGGAAGACATTACCGGAACGTATTTCGCCAACGATCCGCCGGGTGGCTACAAGCGAAGCGTTTCGCGTAAGCAAGGTACCATCGTACAAGGATAAAAGTTCTTCCTTGAGTTGTACCACGTACAGAAGTGCTATGTTTACAGCGTGCACCTCCGCTTATGATTTTGCGATACTCGTGAAATAACCCTTTGCACTCTAGGCCTTTTTCGCTTAGATACTAATCTGTGTACGTTTTTTTGTCTCTTTGCCCATCAGGAAATGCGAGCAAGCGTATGTATACACTCATATACTACTTTAGCAAGTAGATAACCAACAAACAATATGTTGTCGAAATAATAAATTGAGTACACTTCCGATTTTACCTCCTCAAGGCTTCCGAAAACGCTGAAACGTCATTTTGAATTTCCTCGTTTGTTCCTGGTTATTTGCCGATCTATTCCCTACAAGTTTCCTGGTCATGTACCGCTTGTTCTCCGGCCCGTTTTTGATCAGTTCTCCAGAAAGGAAACGACGGATCGGGGCCTAGCCTTAGACCCGTTACATTGCGAACCTATTCCAGTGTGGATGGCCCGATCAGAGCCTGATATTATCTAGGGAAGGCAGATCAGGGGCAGTACTTTTTCCCGACTCACATTTCTACACGGGAAGAGACGATAACGCAGCACTTTTATCGTAGAATTAGAATTTTTCACTAAAGCTAGATGGTTGCGTACTGAAAGTAACCCCAATGAAAGTAAGTTTGCTCCTCAACTCGCCCCAAGAGATGAGGGTTGAAAAATTAAAAATCGCCTTATCTCGCTAATTAATAGCCCGAGAGAAAAATGTTTCAAAGAAAAGTTGTTTGGAATAATAAAATACGTATAAAGTTATGTGACGTCCAAAAATAGTCTTGAAAATCCGTCTTTGAAAATAGAGTCACAAAAACGATTTGAAAATTCGGGGTTGATGCGCGTGCGAACGGAGTATATTGCTGTAGCACAAAAACGATTTGAAAATTCGGGGTTGATGCGTGTGCGAACGGACGCATATCGCTGCATCCTTGTCTGAGTCGGTAGTGCTCTCGCGTTTTTGTGCCGCTATTTTCAAAGATAGGGGATTGGACGTCAGATAACATTATACGTATTTTAGTATTCAAAACAACTTTTGTTTGAAACATTTTTTGATTGGGCTATTCATTATCGAAGTATGGCAATTTGTAAGTTTTCGACCCCTAGTTCTTAGGGTTGGAGCGAGTTGAGGGGCAACATTTCATTGGGATTACTTTCAGTATGCAACCATCTAGTTTCAATAAAAAAATCGAGTTCTATGCTAAAAGTGCTTAAGCTTTCGTCCCTATTACTAGACCACCGCCACAGTGATCACTGTATAGTTCGCTGCCTCACGTCACTGTTTTTACCCGCGTAGAACTTTTGATGGGGCCCAAATCAGGGCCCGATCAGATTGCCTGATCAGAAAAAAATGCATATAATATTTCAAAAATGAAATTAATCACTCAATTTAGAGTTCCACTACAATGATTTTGAATCATAATTCGTCATTCCCTGGCCTGCTGAAATGTTTTTGTTCGAAGAAAATATTTCGCCTATATGGGAATCGAACCTCGTACCTACCTACCCGAAGCTACGCACGCTGCCCCTATGCTACCGAGTGCTTGTAACATCTTGGTCCCAGATATGGCATAAAAGACCAAATGAATTCCTATAATTATTTGTTGTATCACATAAAGTATATCAATTAGTTAATATCATTGTGACAATTAAAGAGGTTTATCGAATAAAATGCTATAGATTTTTTAAACTTAACCATATATATATATATATATAATTCGTCTCCCTCTCTTGGCCTTACAAAGCTGCCGAAATCTTCTAGCACGCATCCGAGTTGCATAACGTTTTTTGTCGTGACAGTCTATAGCACCTTTTTTAAATAGAATTCAGAAATACATCGAAACTCCAAACTCCAAAGCTACGATGCTGTTATGTGCATCTATCGACTGCTGAGGCAGTTATAGGGCAAGCCTATTTATGGCCTCATCAGGGAAAGCCATAGTAGGGCCTATCAGGGCAAGCCTTGGTAGGGCCCTATCGGGGAAAGCCTTAGTAGGGCCACATTAGGGACAGCCTTAGTAAGGCCCTATCATGGAAAGCCTTAGTAGGGCCTATCAGGGAAAGCCTTGGTAGGGCCCTATCGGGGAAAGCCTTAGTAGGATCTTGTCAGGGACGGCCTTAGTAGGGCCACTTTAGTATAGCCTGATTTAGGGCCTAAATACTTCCAGCCCGATCGGGGCCGGATCAGGATGTCCGTAAAAGGTGTTACCCGTATCACACCCCGATCGGGACCTAATCCTCGTCAGGCTAACCCTAAGAAATGTTTACTCGGGTAGCTCAGCGTTAGTAAATAGTTCAAGGTGTGTCTCTCAATCGCTAGATACTAGTTTGCTAGCTCACTGTCTTCTAGTTAGTAGCACCGAGTATGACCGCCATTGACTAATACTTTACTAGCACACTATTTACCAGTCAATAGCTCGCCAATGGGACCGCGCCCTAAATTAACCTTGAACCCAGACATTAATGTATCTTAGCATAATTCGCCCTACGTGTGTCAGATGACATACGCATGTCATCTTATGTTAGACTGAAGTATGTCATCTTACACAGGTCGACCTACATGTGGTTTAAAAAAAAAAATTATATAAGTAACTAATGTCCTGAAACTAATTCTATTTCATTGTAATAATAAACCTTTATGGATATACGCTTGGCTTTGTATACATACGATGTCATTTAGTTAAATATTTATCGTAGAAGAAAATGTATGTCATCAAGCACAACTCCCCCACATGGTATGTGGTATTTTCGGAAGCAAATAATATTTTTCTTCTTCTTTTTGATTTCCTAATTTCCAGTGTCTCACCCTGTATACGTATGTGCAGATCGTCAGTGGCACGTGCAAAAAAATAGTGCCTGTTAAAATCGTGCCGGTGTGTGGCGCAACAGGTAGCCGCATCGGTCAGGCTCTCCCCCCGGCGAGTTACGCGAGGATCTTAAATCGCGCCCGCCGCATATACACTCGCACAGTCGAATCTCCCGTACGAGTCAAGGATATTATTTTCGAAATACATACAAGCACGACACAATTGTGATCTTGATGGAAGCACAATGCTCGTCTCGAATTCGCGTCAAACGTGCCAGGGCAATGTAATTACGAGGAATTGATAGACGACGATCACGATGAAATATGCGAGGATCATTTTTCAGGAGAATAATCAGATATCGTTATCACGACGGGTTGTACTGTATACAGGGTGGACCATTTAACGTGACCCCCCCAAATATCTTCGTTGCTTTCAGAGTGAGGAAAATAATTTCAGAAGGCAATTTGATTGATTTCCAAGTGCTGATACAGAGGTGAAAAATTCATTTTTGTCAAGGTCATAGTTTTCGGGTTATCAAGGTCATCCGTTGTCGTGGTAATTTCCCGCGTCATCCGACGTCAGATCAACATACGTTGATCTGACATTTATCAATAGAAATATTCAATTTACCTTTAATATGCAATGCCAGCACCTTACATTTGGCCTTCCAAATTAACATCATCCTATTCTTTTTTGTTTCTGAAAATTTGTAAATTCTTACGTGGTTTTACCCCTTAAGGCCTTATATACCTTCGGGTGGTCGGAAAAGGAGGCTTTTTGTGATTTTTTTGAAATCTTGTTTAAGCAATGGAAATGTGATTCGAAGTGTTATTCTACACATCTGTAGGTAGTTAAATCAATTTTTCGGAAAAAAACTTTCGGCGATATTTTCGACCGGAAACAATCATTTTTTCCAAACATGCACGATTTTATAAAAAATCGATATTTCTCGATTTCCTTAAGGGACCATTCGAGTATGACTGGCTTGAAGATTGTTGATTTTCTTTGTCGTTTATTCAAATGTTGTGCATTAAAAAATGTTTTAATGTTTTAGTTTTATTTTTTTATATTTTTTTTGGCCACTGTAAAATGATGGCTAAAAAATAGCGCCTGACGGTGGAAGGTCCCACTCCTCCAAAAATTGTCTGAAAGAAAAAAACCAAAAAGATTATCAATCAGTATGAAAACAGGCGGACGGAGCATTTTTTCGATGAAAATTAACAAATTAGTGGCTATTTGAAAATTGTGTCAAATTGGGCCTTTTTCAACAGTTTTCGTTAAATAAAAATGTAAAATGTTCTATTCAAAAATGCTTCCGTAAGACGTTGAGGAATGGCGTGAAGAATGATGGGGCAACATTTCAAATGGATACCTTCAAAAACTGTTGTTTAAATTCTTCCACTGTTTTTAAAAACGACGTTTCGAGCAAAACTAGCACCGTCTGCGCCGGGTCTCACGCAGCTAGTCGAATTCTTTTGATAATGCAAAAAAAAACGATTTTCAAAAAATGTTACTCTGAATAGTCCCTCAAGTACTTCTAGGGATTTTATCTAGAACTCGAATTATTTTGCATTTTCGTTCCAGGTAAATCATTTTTTGTGCCAGATCTTGCTAGCCACAGGATACTATCAAAAAAAGGTGACTCACTTAATCCGGCTGCAGCGCTGCCATTTTCTTACAAAATCTAGTGATCAAATTCGTACAGATGCTTGAAGATATGTAGAATAAAATTCACTGAATGGAATTTTAATTCTATCAACAACTAGACATCCATAAGAAATTGTCGAAATTCAACATTTTTTTCCGAGCTCCAGACCGGTAGTCTCTCAAATACTGTTCGCGAGGATCGCTCGACGTGTCAGGCCCATTTCCTCCCAACCCCGGGACACGCAGGTAATTCGAATCTCTGCCTCTCCCGGTCTCTCTCTCTCTCCCTCGCCCCCCCCCCCCGCCCCGCGGTTTCTATCTTTGCGCTCCCCCACGAGGAGTTCTCGCGATCTCACCGCGAAAGATCGTGACCTGCCGATTATTTCTCTGGGCTTTTACGATCGTAATCCATTCTGCGCAAAACTCTCTCTCTCCCTCTCTCTCTCTCTCTCTCTCTCTCTCTCTCTCTCTCTCTCTCTCAGGACCGCGCGTAGTGCGTTTAAAACCGTACGAGTGTTTTCAGAGGCTCGGGGGCTTTATTATCAATTGAATTTTATTTAATTATGCATCGAAAATATATATCGTACTTAGTGACTCAATATAAAGTTGCGGTACAACAAATCGTGAGGGCTTATTCGTGCACCACACACGTGCGCCCGCGTGCGTCGCGTTGTGAAACTCGCGAGGTGAACGGCTGCGCCGGATCAAAGGAAAATTCGCCGCCCGCTATACCATACACACGATACCTCAAATGGCAAAATATAAGACGACGGTTAAGGGGATACATAGGCAAAAGTGGCTGAATATGAGAACTACGCTTTTCCAAATTTAACCTGAACTCGTTCATTCCCATATACAATAAAATACGAAATTACGTTTGAGGGGTTATGCCTAGTTGTAGAATTTTCAAAATCACTTTTTTCAAAATCAATATATTTTGAGAGTATATCATCTTATAGATGTTCCCTGAAAAGGTCAAGTTGGTCGGATAAAAATTGACAGATTTATAGAATGTTATGTTGACGCCCGTTGGAACGCTCGGACCCTCCTTCGAAGCTTTGAACGCTTTTTTCTCGAAAGTACGTTTTTAATGTAAGTGAGCAAAATATCTCAAAGACTGTATCGATGTTTCTGAAATTTTTGGGGCTTTATCTACATGTGAAAATATAGTATTTGATGAACGAGTAATTTGCATGTAAACATTTTTTTTAATATGCTTTTATTTAATGTACTAAAACATATACAATTTTTTTTACCAAGTTACCTATATTTGACTATAAATAAAAGCTTGGGACGCTCAACATTTTTAATGTTTAATAAATTCGATCAATTCAGTTTCATTAACCGTATTTAATTTAGCACAATAGTAATCGGAGACAAAATATTATCAAACATGTATACTCAGATTCAGGATTTTTATTTAAGGAATCTAAGGTTGTTTTACAGTAAATTAAATACAGTTGATACGTTAACGGATTTATGTAAATTAAAGATTATACAGTGGGTAAAAAAGTGTTTGTACAACTCACACGAAACTGTTGTTAATTTGGCTTAATTTTTTTGTTTGTGTTTTCCCAAGATTCCCAAGTTTTTGTAAGCAAACACCATAAATATTTAGGGTAAGCTATCGAACGCAGAAAGTAAATAAAGCATTTAATTTTTTTTTTATATGGAACTTCTTTTATATGGATAAGACACATTAGACATCGCTAATTTTACATGAAAAGTTGGACATTTTATGGATATTTTTTTTCTAAGTTGATTCATGCATCGTCACCTTCAGATGCACGTTTGCAAAATTTCAAAGCTCTAAGTAGTCGGGCAGAGGGTGGAATGTCGATTTTCCGTTTTGCATCTCACAGAAAGTCAAGTTGAATAAAAGCTTGTGAACATTCCCATTATATTGCAAACATCAAGACTCTCACTTTGAACACGCGCTGTTTTTGTTAATTTGATTTTTCGGAAACTCCATTGATTAATTATAGTATAAATTAACATACTAACGAAATATATTGGATTTTTGTTAGTTTAGATAACCTGGTTCACATGGGGATTGCTCACATCAAAAGACATTTTCGAGAGGTGCTTACCGGACATCGGCTGTAAAACGATTACAATTAAATATTTTTACACAAAACAAATAAAGTGTGTTATTCAGATGATACCTTCTTGAATATCTAATTTTAGTAGAAATATATCATCAAGGTTTGTCAAAACCGTTCAAAAAATGAGCTGATCTCAACTGCTACAACTAGGTATAATCCGTCAAGGGGCCTCGGGGATATTTGGAGAATTAATTGTAAATAATAAATGGCTTGTTTACACGTTATTTTCGGTATTTTAAAGAGAAAATAACGAAAAGATGTTAAACCATGGTTAATTATTCACATAGTTTCCCCGATTCTTACAAATATTGCTCTTAAGAGGAATATCATAAAAGATGTTCGTTTGATTCACTTCAAATTCAGACAGAGCACAGTTTACAACATTTTCTATCATAGAGCATAGAGAGATTTGTTGATACATTTATCCATTTGTTAATAACAAAATATTAAATATGTTTTTTCGTTCGAAAATCGAACTTTTTTCTACAAATTGCCCTGTGAGTAATTGTCAAGATTTCAAAATAGTATCCGTTCATACTCGAGTACTATTGTTATACTGAAAGTATAATAATAGTATAACGAATCCAATTCGAATCCACGAACCCAATTCGAACGTCTATTCAGCAACGGCGGCTCGTTGGTTAAATAATAATAACTCCATTGCTTATCAATATTTGTCATCTGAGAAAAAAACCCAATCCTGGCAACACTATGTTTTAATTGCACGTAATATCTTGCAAATCTTGGATGAATAAAATAAAATAAAATCTTGAAAAGTATAGCAAATCAACCTGTTTTTAGGGCTCCAAGCTCATGCACATCCGTTGATACCATGAACGGAGTGATTCCTCCTCCCTTTAACCTCCATTTGCTATAAATTAAGCATTTTAAAATTTTTAGGATCATCACTTGGCATTAAATTCAAGCTTGCACGACTTGTCTCGCTCCACCTCCGCATTTGTTTCCTGGCGGTCCCAAAGCTGCCCTCTCGCGTTCGGATACCTCGTATCCATCGATTAGGATACCTGGCGAGCCACCGCACCGATCGGGGCCTATCTCGCACTGGCCCATTGACCGGGCTAACTCGCATAGCCCGGTGACAGCAGGTTTATCGTGTACTCTCATCGGGCGCATACGTGTCGCGCGCGCGGGCATGAAAAAATAATACCACCCGGTCGTCTCTCTCGCGCGAGTGCGATGACGCGTGCCGATTGGACCTCCCCGATTCTCTAATCATTATCCGGGGCTCTATTAGGGTCACACTTTCTCCGTAACCGCGTGCTCATGGACCGAAGACAATGGCTGTGCCGCGCGCAATCATGCGAATGCCCTCGGCTTATTGTTACGTACGTACCTAGGGACGTGTATATGCACACATATGTACGTATTTATGTACACGCACACACGCACGCGCGCGCACGCACACACACACACACACACACACACACACACACACACACACACACACACACACACACACACACACACAGCCACGCACGCGCGCACACATGCGTGCGTGCGTGCGTGCGTGCGTGCGCGCGCGCGCGCGCGTGTGTGTGTGTGTGTGTGTGTGTGTGTGTGTGTGTGTGTGTGTGTGTGTGTGTGTGTGTGTGTGTGTGTGTGTGTGTGTGTGTGTGTGTGTGTGTGTGATTTTTTAAGTGTTTTTGATTATCGATATATCTCAGCATCCAATGATCGCACAGGAAATTAAAGGGCAGCTTGGAAAACGAATAAATTTCCTACAAGGCCCTTCAACATTGTTTGAAAAAAGTACAAAAAAGGACTTTTTATGGTTTTTCAGTAAATCTACCACTACTTTACAAACATTGATGGAAAGACTAATGTTGCCAGGTTTTTTTCAGCTGAATGTACGCCCCATAGCCCCGTGAATTTTCAAATCGTTCCATCCAACCGTTTATCCGGACCGATTGAACAAAGTTTTACAAAACAATTAAAGGAACAAGTGTACCCACTTGTTTCTAAGAATCGTGTAATCATCAAAATAAAAAGACCAATTTTGTTCGGTGTTTTCACAACTGTGCACTAGGTGCTCGTTAAGTTAGAAAAAAAATACGAAAAATAAAAAAAAGACTATTTTTAATTTGTTAATTTGTAAAAAAAAATCGGGAAACAATATTGACTTATTTTTAACACTATTCGGCCTTTGCGCACCTTAATTTCACTCATCTTCAATTGCATTCATTAAAAGTTGATACCCCCAAGCTGTATTCACTAGTCGATCTGAGAACTTGTATGGGATTGATCCTCGATATTTTCTGCGAAGGTTATTAGGGTTACAAAAAAACAGTTTTTGTTAACTGATCTTTTTTGGAAGTAAAAAGCCAATTATCAGTTTCTTTCGAAACTAATCTTTTGGATAAGGTTTTTCTAAGTTCTGGTTAAAAAATTAATCTAAAGTTGTTGTAAACTTTAATTCTTTTTTCAATTTTTGATCATGCCGAGTTTTGAAAAAAAAAACTGATCTTTGTAACCCTAATAATCTTCGCAGAAAATATCGAAAATTAATCACATAAATGTTCGCATTGTCAGATAGACTAGTGAGTACAGCTTAGGACTATCAACTTTTAATTAATGCAATTCAAGATGAGTGAAATTATGATGCGCAAAGACCGAATCGTGTAAAAAATGAGTCATTTTTTCGTGAAATGTTTTACAAATTAAAAAAAACAAAGAAATGACATTTCTAGAAATGTTTTCTCAAATGTAACAAGCAACTAGTGCAAAGTTGTGGAAAAAGTAGAAAAAAATGTGTTTTTTTTAAATTTATTCAGATGATTACACGATGTTTGGGAATAATACACTTGTTCCTTTGATTATTTTGCAAAACTTTGATCAATCGGTCCGGAAAAATGGTTTGATGGATCAATTAGAAAATTTACCGGGCTATTGGGGGTACATTAAGCTGAAAAAAAACCTGGCAACATTAGTATTTCCATCAATGTTTGTAAAGTAGTGGAAGATTTACTCAAAACCATAAAAAGTATTTTTTTGTACTTTTTTTCAAATCAATAGTAAGGGTGAAAAAAGAAATTTCTTATGAATCAACGAAAGGGTCTTGTATGAAATTTATTCGCGTTTTCAAAGCTGACCTTTAATTTGCTGTGCAATCATTGGTTGCTGAGATATCGATGATCAAAGACAAAAGGTCTTGGACAAAAGGACAAAAGGACAAGGACAAAATCCAGGATCAAGGACAAAAGGACAAATTGAAGCTGAATAAACAAGCTAACTGACCTATACTTTGATTCAAATGAAAAACAATATCCCGAGCCCGTAGACTCTTGAGAAAAAACAAAAACGATTGAAATTTCTTTTCTCCCGCTGTTTCTTATGATTACGCGATAACCGTACATTTTTTTGGCAAAAGGTCTCGAAACTAGAGATTTAAAGCTTTGAAATGTTTTTTTTTTTCATCTCGATACGACCATTTTTCCCATAGGTACAGCGCTTCAAAACACTAAGAAAATTGAAGAAATTTTCTGTTTCTTTCATTTTTAGTGTATATATATATATATATATATATATATATATATATATATATATATATATATATGCAACTGAAACTATATAAGGAATACCTGAGACACGAGAGCTTCAGCATCGGAGCTCTCAGCCCTGATGATGCAGACTGTAACGTTTGCGAAACGTCGGCACAACGCTGATCCTCAACACGGCCTCCATCCGGAAGCCACATACTCTTCTCATTACATAAAGAGCCGTGAAAGCCTTAAAACTAAAATATATGTGTATATATATATATATATATATATATATATATATATATATATATATATATATATAATAAAATAAAATAAATCGAGCTCAAATTTGTGCCACCCATATATATATATATATATATATATATATATATATATGTGGCGAGGTTCATGTGGAGACCGATTGTACATATCGTATAAGCGACATACATAGGTTTACATTTGTACTTAGAGGTGTACATTTTTATTAATTTCATTATGTATACAAGATCTCGGATGATATACAACATTTTTAATTTTTATGCGCAACGGTTAGAAGTGGGTCCTTAGTCCTATACGCATTGGTATATACGGAGATCAGGAATAATGTGTGTTTCATGAACGTTAAGTACACACAAGACATAATAGAATATTATTAAATATACGAGTTTTATTTATTTCTCATCGATACATAAGTTCTATTCGGCATGCAGAATTGTAATTAATAAAAAAATGTAACGCATAGAGTTTTTCTTAGTTTGTAAATCTTATTTTTTAAATCTTATTTTTTTGATTACGCTTTCTTTTTAACCTGGTTGGCGATCCACATTTTTATGGAAGGCAAGTTTCGTTTCGTCAATATTCCGTTTTAGTCAACTATTTCTTGAATTTTTCTGAGTGACGGTAGTTTTTTAGTTTCAATATTTTCTTTAAATTCCTTCAGGTTGATGTTTTTTTCTTCCATTGTCCAGCATTCTCGCTTACATGGTTAGAGAGAGAGATACTCGCTTTCATCTAGGTTAGAGTGTTTAAAAAACCGACATTTTTTTAAAGATTTTAAAATTAAAAAAAATTATTCTGGCTAAACTATCAGACTTATTAAAAAATGTCATAAGTACTTTTTCAGTTCTTTTCATTGCTTATAAAATCATGTCATTAAATAATTAAAAAATCAATTTTTATTCAGATAGTTTGTAATGTTCTCTGTTAATGAAAATTGTAAAATGCACGCGTATTTTTTTTCATTTCCTTTATAACTTTATATAAAACAAGACATTTTATGATGGAATAGGTTGCTTAACGGTACCATTAGGTAATACATTTTTCAGTATTATTCTTATGATCGTCAGATGTCGCCGTCATTGTGATAACATCTGTTTGTTTGGCTGGTGAAAGAACATCTATTTGTAGAGGATATATACGTATGTAGTGAAAAATTGATAAAATATACCCATTATTCACATTAAAAAGAGCAACATGCTAAGTAAACAACTAAGCCCCTCACGTATTTAATTTTACTTCGAAAATCATTTCTCTCTTCACTCATATATTTGTTACGATTTTTCTCTCGCATTCTCAAATAGAAGACGCTTAAGCTCGTCTCCTGAGAGTAATTGTAAAAAGCACCAAATACATTATTCAGATAATATCGTAATTTTCCATATCTTCCCTCAAAACCGCAAGCAGAATTTATAAATTTGAGAAATCTCGATTTAACAGATCTTCAATCGTCAATATCATCGAACTATCTATGTATACTATCGTTTGTTATTACCTGCATTATCATTGGCTGAGATCGATACAGGAGCGTTCGGTATTGATTCGTTTTCTTCTTTTTTTCTGATGTTCACCTCCCAATTTTTCCTTCAACTTCAAAAGCTCTTGCGTGTTTGCTATAAAGTAAACGACTCGAATTCACTACGAATAACTCTACCAAGGCAATGTCTTTGTAACGAAAAATACTTATTAAAATACCACCTTCATCGAGTATTTCGGGACAAGAAAAAAATCATAAAACTATAATAACTATCTAATTAACATTAATCACTCATGACAATACGTCTATATAAGTTTCCAGATTACGATTAATAATTTTTCATCATTTTTTTTACTTACCGTTAACGGCCAAGACATTCGCTGAATATCGCGATCCCCTGTATCGAACAATAGCTTCCTCGTTTTTTGTCTCGACATTTTCTATTTTACACACATGGTAGGTTTCATTTGAGAACTGTACTAATGCCCACATTTTGCTCGAACACTCTTGCCTTCTGGACCGGACAAACCGAAATGAGACACTGGCTCGATTTTTTCAAGAAGCATATACAACACATACATACCTTAGGAGCCAACACTAAAAAGTGGTATACATGAGAGGTCCCCGTATAAACCGTTTCAACAATCGAAGTTCAAACCAAAGTCGAAACTGTTTACATCCGCAAAAGGCAGATACATTTATTGTAAGACGACCTAACATTTGAGTAGTAAATAAATTGAAAAAAATGAAACCTCGTAAGAAGATTAAATATCGATGTACTTATCAATTCAATGTTCACATTATTAGTACTTTGACAGGTTTCGAAAGGGAAAAAAACGAAAATTTGAACGCTCGGAAAAAGAGAATGCCAACATCGGTACTGGAATGTACCGTTACGAAAAAATCGTTTTTTGGCCATAACTAACACTAGGGATTCGGCTCCAGCGGTGCCATGAAGAGTTAAGTAGCGTTGCGCGCGGCTAATACTTGGAGCGGTTACCGCTTAGCCGCGCACCGAATAGCAAATCAAGCAGTGAGCGGAAGGTCGATAATTCTGAGACTTTGATGTATTTACTTTAATCAAGGTTATGCACCAGAGAATCAGAATAATATAGGCAGCGAGTAATAGGAATGGGCACGATCGAAACAGGTGAAACGTAAAAACTCGCAAGGGTATACGTTGGATTTTAGGAAATGAGGAATAAGAGAGAAAGCGAAAGGATGTATTTCTTAAAATGAACTGCAAATGTAATGAAAAATGTAATATTTTTATTTCGTTTTCGTTTTTTTTACTGTAAGGAACATACTGGGACTGTGAATCATATACAGGTCTTTTAGCTCTTTGTTTTTACCAATATGCCATAAGTTGTAATATCGATGCTATTAAACGTTTTCATTTGTAGAGGCATATGGCGGTGAACCATTCAAATATCCTAAACTGTATCAATTTCGCCTAAACACCGCGGCTTTCATCAGTACGGATAAATACTGTATTCCTACAACGACAAAAAACTTATCGAGAAATGACGGCTGAGTCTCTACATCTGGTCGTAATGGCACATATCGGCACCGTCAGTATTTTATAACGCTCAATACGGGGTTCCGGTATGCACCTTTACGAACCACACAATTCGTGGTTCCGGTTTGCATCTTTACGATAAACACGGCTTAATATGTATATTGGCACGTAACGGTGTATGGCAGTACCGTCATCGAGCCATAATGGTGAAAATTAGAATGGTTATATATAATAATATGTTTTAGGCTGTGACAAACGATGGAGAATGATCAATAAAGCATGAGCTCGAATTTCTGCTGTGTTCTGTGAATAGGTATGCGCGTGGGTATCTGTGAGTTTTTTTCTTCAGATTCTGTGAATAATGTTCTCAATAAAACATTTCCGACGTATGGTAAAACTGGAACAAGTCTCTTCTGCTTGCGGCATTATCCAGAACTGAAATGAATTTGCTAATATGAGTACGTCAACTATAGACCTTAACGAATTTATAGGATACATCGATGGGAAAAATTATACATGTTTGTTAGCATGATCATCGCTGTAAATTATTATAATTGTGTAAGTCCGATAAGATAGGTAATCGAATAAGAATTTCATACGAGGACCGCAAAATCTGCGGTCCTCGTATAACCCTTTGCAATTCAGTCGCGGTACCAATTTGAACCACTGCGTACACATGTACATACGCAAAGTATCCTCGCATAAAGGTACATGCGTGGACCTTAGTCGGCTCATCCACCTTAATTTGGACTATTGTGGCTTCGTAGTTAGGGATATAGAACTTATTCGTGCTTGCGAATTCAACAGGATAATTCTTTACCGATTGCCTTCTCATCAATATCAACAATATTAATTTTCCCGCAGGACGTAGACGAATATCTATGAATATTACGAACATAAGTACTCTATGCATACATACTACGAAACAGAAAAAAGTTTCGTATGTAGTATTTGCTTGCATCGAGCCTGAAACTGTATGTTTAGCGCTTTTCATTTAGCCCAATGTCATGCCCATGGGTACTGTAATACAACATAGGCATGGCATTCGGCAATGCGAATAAATAATACGTATGAAGCGTTTATTTGTTTTGTAAAATGTTTGCATAGAGTAATCAAGACATTCGTCATCTTTTCTAAAATACCTTTATAAATTCACCGTTAATTAAATCTAAACTCGTTTACGTATATCCAAAGTCCTACGCCAGAATAAAATATTATTTGTATTCATGATCAGGAGATTGGTAAAGAAGCGTACTTTTGAATTAGCGAAGACGAATTAATTCTATATCCGTAACTATGAAGCCTCAATAGTTAAGATGTGGGTAGATAAACCGACTGAGGTCCACGCACTTACTTTTGTGCGAAAGGATATGGGATATATACATGTGCACATCATGGTACGGGAGCTGTATTCTGAGCGATCTGCAACTATTTATAAGCGGACGACAAATTTTGCGGTCCTCGTATTGACTGTTTCGCATTAGTATTGGTACCAATATGTAACATTACGTACGTAGGTACGTAATGCGTGTAGAAAACGATTAATACGGGGCCATCGCAATTGATGGTCCTCGCATAAACCGTTGCAAATTAGTCACGGTACCAATCTGAGCCATTACGTACACATGTACATACCCAAAGTACTCTCGCACAAAGGTACATGCGTGGACCTTAGTCGGCTTGTCTACCTTCATCTTAACTATTGGGGCTTCGTAGTTGGGGATGTAGAACTCATTTGTGTTCCCTAATTCAATAGTATGATTTTTTAGTGATCGAATTCTTATGAATTTGAGTTATATTAATTTTTGCCACGGACACTGGTGGTTGGGCGATCGGGGTTAAGCTCCGGCGGTACCTTGGAGTTAAGCAGCGTTCCGCGCGGCTAAGACTTGGAACGGTAACCGCTTAGCCGCGCACCAACTGGCGCATAAACCAGTGAGCGTAAGGTCGGTAATTCTGAGACCTTCATATCCATACTTTATTTTTGCCTAAAACCCGCAACGGTATCCGTTAGATCTTAAGAAATAAGGAATAAGAGGAAAGGCGTAAGGATGTGTACGGTATTTATTCAGCCATTTGCTATGCCCATGGTATATTACAGTACTCATGAGCATGGCACAGAGCTAAATGAAAACCACTAAACATATGATTTCAGGCCCAATGCGAGTAAATAATATGTACGAAAGTTTTTTGTTTAGTAAAATGTATGCATAGGGTACTCATATTATATATTTTCTAAAACCCCTTTATCAAATTAACCATGTCTTTAATTCGCAATCTTCTACGTATCTGCAAAGTTTAATGGCAAACATTAATATTATTCAAGTTCATCAGGACAAGATCGGTAAAGAAGCGTACTTTAAATTAGAGAACACGAATAAATTCTATATTCCCAACTACGAAACCCCGATAGTTAAGATGAGGGCGGATAAGCCGACTAAGGTCCACGCACTTTGAGTATGTACACAAGCACGTAATGGTATAAATTGGTACCGTGACCAATGTGCAACGGTTTATACGAGAACCGCAAACTTTACGGTCCTCGTATTAACCGTTGCAAATTAGAAATGGTGCCAATATGTACCATTATGTGCGTAGGTACGTAATGCGTGTAGAAAACGGTCAATACGAGGCCATCGAAATTGGTGGTCCTCGTATAAACCGTTGCAAATTATTCACGGTACCAATTTGAACCATTACGTACACATGTACATACCCAAAGAACCCTCGCACAAAGGTACATGCGTGGACCTTAGTCGGCTTGTCATCATAACTATTGGGGCTTCGTAGTTAGGGATATAAAACTTATTCGCGTTCACTAATTCATTAGTATGATTTTTTACCAATCGGCTTCTCATAAATTTGAATAATATTAATTTTTCGCGATAAAATAAACTAATGTTTCATTTTACGCAGACGAAACTTAATCGCGAACGCGAAACGTGAGCGAAAGCGTCATACGCACGGGAGCAAAAAAGCACACCGATATGCCTGTAGCGCGAGCGCGAGAGCGCGACATCACAGGTGCGAGAGAAATCACGATACGTCTCTCTACTGCGAGGCCCGTGACACGACCACTCATCGATTGTCACAAGAACGTGAAAACTCGGGAGCGATCGCGATTTTGAGAGACCACCGTCTCACGCGAAAATTCGTTAGCCACTACATTGTATTACTTCTATACTGTTAGCCACTGTATTTCAGCTCACGAAAATGAGAACCACGCTACGAAGGCCGGCGCGCGAGGGATTATGCGAGAGCGAGACGGAGTGTGTTAACAGAAAAAATGGCAACACGCTCGCGGGATCGAACCATGCGAAATCGCCGGTTCAAGCGAGAACTTTATCTTCTCATTTTTGTGAGCTGAAATATTATAAAATTATATTCTAATTCGGTAGCCGTAATTTCTGCCCGAGTTACGTCGAAAACGAATCGGTAACCTGACGGGTACCCTTCTGCATCGGTAACTCTGAGACCTTCTGAGATCGCATCCCTGGGTCATCGTGCGAGAGCGGGCAAAGCGTCTTTTCAGAAGCGCGGCGCGGAAAACTCCAGCTTCCGGCCGTAACCAAAACGGCCCGCTCTCCAATACGATGCACCACACCATAGGGGCGCCGGCATTACAGCCGGGCGTGCACCGATTCCCAGACAGATCCCGTTGAGGGCTTCCCTCGGTCGGATTTGCTCGATATGTTGAGCGACACGTCGCTTGACCGAGTTCCGCCCACGAACCTAAATTAAAACGAAAACAAAACGGCAACGAAAAAAAAAACAAAGTACAAGTGGAGAAAGGTCCTTAACATAAACGTACGGCGACTCAGGCATATTCACGCAAGCAACATGGTCGGTAGCTGACCTTGTGACGCGATCCGAAAAAGTCACAGTACATATGCACGTAATGGTATAAATTGATACCGTGAGCGATGTGCAACGGTCGATACGAGAACCGCAGATTTTTCGGTCCTCGTATTAATCGTTGCAAATTAGTAATGGTACCAATATGTACCATTACGTTCGTAGGTACGTAATGTATGTACAAAATGGTTAATACGGGACCATCAAAATTGGTGGTCTTTAACCGTTGCAACTCAGTAAGGGTACCAAAATGTGCGCATGTACGTACCCAAAGTACTTTTACGCAAAGGTACATCAGTACACCATAGTTCCTTACTTTTGGGACTTTTTACGTTGGGGTACATAAGTTATTGTGTTTTTCAATTCAACTATAGAGTTTTATGTTGATTATCTCCCTCTAAATTGCCCCGGCATTCCTTAAATATGCGTACTCTACAATAGATTGGCCTAACGCAACTGCACTTACCTGTACCAATTGACATGCTATATTAATCTAATCGAAAGCATCCCTTAACAAATTAGTGATCAAATAGCGTATACACGCGGAACTTAAGATGTTAAATGAAAATTAGAATTTTGAGAACAATATTTTTAATTTTATTTATTTTTCGTCTTGAGAGAGCCGTGATTAGTAAACGAAAAAATCCGCGTTTTTTTATCTTCCATTATCATCGGCTTATTCTATTGCGCAACATTAAGCATGTGACAGATACGGAACCACAATGCGAATTCTACATAGACATAATTCTAGTCAAGTGTACATTTTCGTCCAAATCGGCCATATTATCAATGGTTCTTATAAATACCTTCCGACAAATAATTTGAAAGGTCTTCCTAATAACCTCTATAATAAATTGGGACCGGTGCCGCTATGAACCCTTGCATTAAAAAAAAAGCTGGTACCGTCCCCGTTTGTTACAGAAATCCCCATATGCACCGGTGCGGCCCCGAAATGGCCCCGACATGAACCTCTCGACATATATATATATATATATATATATATATATATATATATATATATATATATATATATATATATATATTAGGGTGGCACAAATTTGAGCTCGATTTTTTTTTATTTTTCTCACAACCCAGTATCTTCGTTAAAGAAAAAATAAATTGTCGCCGAAACTTCGAGAGGTCAAAAAATATTTAAAGGTCGCTCAAACCTCCCGGAAAATCAAATTTTCATTAAAAAATCGATTGTTTTTCGTCCACTTCTCTTCCATGAATTTTGGGCTTTATAATTTTAGCATAATAAAATACGATTAAAAACGATTCGAAATTTCATTCTGAGTTGTATAAAACATTCGCTAACGCAGTTTCCTCATAATAATCATCGATAATGTTATACTTTTTCAAGTTGGTATTAACACAAAAGTTTTTCTTATTTACGTAATAAAAATACAAAAATGCATACTTTTGCCCTTTAATTATATATTTTACGAAAAATTAGCATCTACAGAATTAATCTATACATCGTAAGCATTTTTTTGAGACTCTTTAAAAAAAAATTTGTAAACTGTGATTTGACTCAAATGGATCGTTCCAACCTCTTTAAAGTACGTCATCTGATCAGGAAAACGAAAACAGTACACTCTACGTGTCGAGTGGCGTGTGGTGACGCGCGCTTGCTCGTGGATGTATTCGCTGTGAAAATTTTCTTTCACCGAGTCTGGCATTTTTGTTCACAGCTCAGACCCCCGATAACCTACCGTGATGATATTTCTAGCCTGCACCGGAAAATACACTATATAATGGTGAAAACCGCATCCAAATCAAAACATCGGTTCGAAACTTTATCCGCGACAGGCAGCGTCTCATCGTAAGGTTGGACATCCGGCAAGACCATACATTGAAATATTAGCGATTTTGTATCAGCATCACATAATTTTTGTCGTGCGACAATGTCGAGTTTTAAGGAGGTTAGAGCGTTAGCTACAATCAAACGTTGAATTTAATAAAAATACATGTTATTGTTTAGACTATCCTGAGTTTTTACCAAATTTTTTACCACCAAACACCAGAGATAAAAAAGAGTTGATGTGTGTAATTGAACGCGAGGTTCAATGGGCAAAACTTTCAGACTAAAGGATACATCATTTTTTTTGATATTTAGAACCAAGATAAACCATTTCTAACAACAGATTAACGCAAACTAAACCTTTGTAAACATTTAGAAAAAAAATCCTCATCTTGCCCGTCGTAAACCATGGGCCAATAATCTTGTGACGTAAATATAAATAGGCATAATTATAAATTACTCAAAATTTCATTGTGAATTGTATAAAACATTCGTTATCGTAATTTTTCAAAAATAATAATCATCGTTAATGTCACACTTTTTTAAGTTGGTAGTAACACAAAAGTTTTTATAATTTATGTAATAAAAATATTAAAAAGCATAATTTTGCCCTTTAATTATATATACATTTTTTTAAATTAGCATTTACAGAATAAATCTGTACCTCGTATGCATTTTTTTGAGGTTCATTGAAAAAAAATGAATAAAACGTCATTTGACTCAACTGAATCGCTCCAATCTCCTTAAGCCGAATAATCGTAATTTGCGGCAACTTGATTTACTTCTTGAATTTGAAGAAGTCTGCAGCTGAGGCGCATCGATTTCTCGTAGAAGCATATGGTGAGGCTGCTTGAAGTGATAGAAGTTGTCATAAGTAGTTTCAAAAGTTGAAGAACGGTGAGTTTGACGTCGAAGAGAAAGACCATAGGGGAAGGCCGACAGTGTACGAAGCCGCGGAATTGGAAGCAGTATTGGAGGGAGATTCGTGCCTAACGCAAGAAGAACTTGCACTTCCATTAGGAGTGTCTCAACAAGCAGTTTCACATAGTTTAAAATCGTTGGGGATGATTAAAAAGTAACGAAATTAGGTTCCATATTAACTGAAGCCGAGAAACGTTGAGCGCCGATTTTGCACATGTTGCAAATGCTGCTTGCCAGGTACAGGTCAAAACCTTCTTGGAAACACTCAATTGGGAGGTTTTACCCCACCCGCCCTATTCACCAGACATTGCTCCCTCTATCATTTATTTCGATCGAAGACGCACGGCCTGCCTGAGCAGCACTTCCCATCTTGGTCACCGGAAATTTAACTCTCGACATCGTATGGTGAAAATTATTCCTGTGAAATCCATTTCAACTTGAGACGAGTAAAACGCAGCTGGAGGAGTCGCTAATATTTAGACGTTATACTTGTACAATCCCGTATATGTGTGTGTCTGTGGGCTGCGAGGATATTCCGGCAAATGGTCCCGCACTCGGTTAGGAGATGACAAGAGAATGCGCGAGTCGCACGCTCGCGGCAAAAAAAAAACTACGTCACTGACAGAGACTCCGACCAGTGTAGCGGGGGAATAAAGTGGAGGATAAAGATACAGCTGCGCAGCCTTTCTCTTTTCCTAGATCGTAGAATCATGTAGATTTTTCTTCATTTCGTCGACAATTAGTGACTGATTAGGGCCCGGAACGATCGATAGATTTATATGGTCGCGGTCGGAAAAGAGAAAACGTTGATTTCAACCCTTCGGGGTAATGTCCTGGCACTTTTCGATCGGATTTCCCTTTTTCCGTCTCAATTTTGACCTACCAAGAAATGCCAGATTCTAATGTCGACCTAACGTCAGTCAACTGAATCTTTGGATCGAAAAAAGAGAACAAATCAATTAGATCAAGAGAAAAAATCAAGTAGATCAAGAGGAAAAAAGCAATTAGATCAAAAGAAAAAATCAAGTGAATTAAGAGAAAAATAAATAAGGTCAAGAGAAAACATCAATTGGATGAAGAAAAAAATCAATGGGAACACGAGAGAAAGAAAATAGGAGCAAGAAAAAAAAACTTAATTGTATCAGGAGAAGACAAAAATTTAATTGTATCAACATCAAATAGTTCATTTACAGATGGCTAACGAAATGATGATAAAAACAAAAAATTGATTATTCTAAATATTGATTGTTCGGTAAACTAAATAAGTATAAAAATGATCGGATATCCCATTTTTCTAATGATTAATTCGTTGACGTCGCTCAATAACGGACTTTGTCAGCGCGAGTAATTTTTTTCACCATAGTAATTCGAAAAACAGATTCATTAGGAAAATCAATATTTTCGTATCGAAAAATTAGCAACATCATAAATTATAATTTTCCTCGCGCATTCTAATCTTTACTCTAAAAGCAAAAAACTCCAACAACCCCAAATAGGTTCAAAGACATTATAAGATATAGACCGACAACGCGCTCGACCGCTAGGCTTGCCCCTCGAACCACACAGCGGCCAGATGACCTCTACTGTTAAACCGGCGTCGAATGCACGTTCAGTGTGCATTCGGCCGCCGTGCGCGTCATTAGTATTCGCTTGTGCGTAAATTACTACCCCGTACTTACTAGCTAAAGCGATGAAAACCCTAATTGGGAAAACTATTTTTCCAGAAATAGATTTTCACCAATATGACACAGATCCATTAAATAATCATATAATATATCTCTGCAAAGCTATAGCGCAAATATACATCGACACGCGACTAACATACTTGACTAAATCCTTCTCATTTAAGTTGTCCCAACGCCAAAAACTGAATAAAATTACTTTATTTAGAGGTGACTAATTCGAAATGCTTTCGTGGTTTGTTTAAAAAAAATATTGTTTATTGTCAGACAGAGGTTCAGGAACTGATGAATACTGTGTAATCCGATGAAGATTAATTACGTAGGTTATGATGCAAAGTTATAAATAGTGCCAATGTACACTATTACTTTGAATAAATGTATTTGATTTAACAGTTTTATTTTACATTCCCATACTTTCTTAGGTGTATATGTTACGGTCAATGTAATAATTGTCAATTTATTACTCTGACCGTAAGATATACGATCGAAATTGATTTAATTATGACGAATATAATTATTATAACGTTATTGGTAACGAATTATATCGATAGGTCTGTCGTCGCCGCTGCACCGTCACGACACTAGCCGTAGACTTCCGAACACAGCCGAGAAGCCGTCTCGTGGTGTGCGTGTAACGATGAGCAATTTGATTGGTCGCGCTATATCGGACGCGCCTGCCCTCCCCGCAAAAGTTGGTCGACGCAGACCCCGTACTTTGAAGTATGTGTTGTCGGTCTATTTCTTACAACGTCTTTGGGTTCAGATTACACTCAAATTCCAAATCAGACTTTCCGAATCCGAGTATCGGACTGCTGGAAAATGTGCGATCAGCAAAAGTGTCCGTCGAGTCGTGAAGCTGCGTACAAATTTCCGTCATGCGACACTACGATCCTGCGCATCGGTAGATGAAATTCCATCTCCCGCTAATCAGCTCCGCGCCCGTCTGTACCTGATAACTCCACGCGAGACTTGTCCAGGGGCATGCGAAGTGTCGCGAATTCGCGGGCTTTTCGATCGTTCGCCACGATAAGTACACGGCGATTTCTCGGCGCGCCGCCCGAACCGCAGGCGGTCACGCGTGAGCGACTTGAATCGATCTCGGGCGAGCGCGTGGTCCAAACCACATATTAACCATATAGTCCGACGTTCGATCGATTGATCGGGGTGGTGTGGCGTGGTCGCACGGACCGAGAAGTGCGAGCGTACAATTATCACGGGGTATTAATGCCTCTGCTTTCTTGCACTTACTCCGAGGAGTGGTGATTCATATATTTATATATGTACATGCCTCTACACACACACACACACACACACACACACACACACACACACACACACACACACACACACACACACACACACACACACACACACACACACACACACACACACACACACACACACACACACACACACACACACACAGACACACACACACACACACACACACACACACACACACACACACACACACACACACACACACATATATATATAGGGTGACCCAAAAAGTGCGTTTCAAAAGAAAAATCTATATGCTTCGTATCAATCAAATCAGCCCTATACATTATCTACAATCCTTTCTAGTTTTCAAATATTTTAAATGTTTCTCTTTTGTTCGTGTACTTTCCTTGCGATTTTTTTAACTTTCGTTATCGTTATGAAGTGCACTGTTAAGCAATACATAAATGACCAACTGTAAACTAACGGAAATGCCTGAGATTTTTCAACAGACGTTGAAAACATAATTTTGAGGATCAGTCACAAAGTTCAGATGATAAGAAAACACTCATACTGACCCAGATGACTCCCAATTGCTTGCAAAAACTTGTGATAGAAAAGCACATAGACAAAATAGAAAAAAATGATCAACCTATGCTACAGGAAAAGTTGAAAAAAGCGAATGATTTTTTTCTCGAAAACTAAGACAGATCGCAACATATACATGGGGGTGATTCAGATAGGTATTGATACTAGGCATCTAGATTTCCTTTTAGACGTGACTTTTTGGGCCACCCTATACACATACACACACACACACACACACACATATACCTACGAATGAATGTAGACGGCTCCAAGAGAGATGTTGTTATGAGATCACGAGCACCGGCAAAACCGGCATGCAATTCACGAATATTATTGACTCGTTGTATACAGGTCATGTACTTATAAATACATGTGTGTGTGTGTGTGTGTGTGTGTGTGTGTGTGTGTGTGTGTGTGTGTGTGTGTGTGTGTGTGTGTGTGTGTGTGCGCGTGCGTGCGTGCGTGCGTGCGTGCGTGTGCGTGCGTGCGTGCGTGTGTGTGTGCGTGTGTGTGTGTGTGTGTGTGTGTGCACCTGTATGTACCGGGTGAGTCACTAGGAATCAAACACACTAAACCTTTTATAAATATCGATTGAAGGCCAAACAATTAACGACAACATTTGAACATTTCACCCGGACCTACACCTCGGTCGCCTCAGTTGTTTTTTAATTGGAGACGTCAAGCACATTTCAACCTAAGCGCCACTTTTGAAATGGCAGCTTCCATTTCTACAGCCCACTTTTCCAGTTCTTGTATTAAAAAAAAAAAAACAATGCCCTGTCATGACGTTCGGATGGTCTTGTCAGAGTATCTAATTTCTAGAGGATCACCCTCTACACACACACACAGACACACAGACACACACACACACACACACTCACACACACACACACACACACACACACACACACACACACACACACACACACACACACACACACACACACACACACACACACACATATTTATATATGTATGTATGTATGTGTATATATATATATATATATATATATATATATATATATATATATATATATAGAGCGATATTAGATAAATCGATTTCGATGATTGCAGGGCCCAAGAGGGGGGCACCGATATCGCAACAGACGTAGAAAATTGCGCTTGACCGAGCCGGCGACGACGACGGCGACGAGAAAAATCGGTTGTGTTCACCCGCAACGCGAATTCGTATTTCACTCGCACGAAAGTTGTGTACAACTTTCATGGGTGCATATACTCGCTTGGGTGCGATTTCTTCGAGTGTAGGTGACGTACGGTACGACTATATCGAAGGTCCATAATTACCAATTGCTCGGTCTTTGGATGCAATTTGACCGGAAGATGAAGTGCAATTTTTTAATTTTCACCGCTCATCTTCGTCAGTTTCAAAAAACAAATATGGAGAGTGCGCTGTTGGTGAATGTGAGTCTTGGCGGGACGTGAAGAAGGTAATCGGGAAAGGCATCCCTGGTACGTGTGCACACATGCGACGAAACCGGCGATGGCAACGAGCGCCGGCGCAAAACGCAAGGGGGCCAAGAGGAAGAGGTCTCTCTGCACCTCTTGGCCCCCTGAGAGACTGCGGTAGACGGCAGGGGGGAGGAGAGAGAGAGAGAGAGAGAGAGAGAGAGAGAGAGAGAGAGAGAGAGAGAGAGAGAGAGTCTACGAGGGAAAAAGAGGGAGAGAGCGAGAGCGTATAGCCAGGTGCTCTCCCAGACGCGGCGCGCTTAAAGAGGATTTTTCCTTGCCGCTTTTTACGAGCTCATGATCCGCCCGATCCCTCTTCCTTCGGGTCCTATGCGTCAGCGTTGCGCTGCTCTCTCCCCCACCCACGGCACAATCGATAAACGATCAATCGTTTCATCATTATCCACATTTCCCGGAAAAGCTGAGAATCGTTCCGCAAGGGCCAGCAGGTAAAATGTTTTAGTCGTCATTACCCGCCGGCTGGAACTTCATCGAAGATCAATCGCACTCTGAGATCATAATTTAATCAATTAAATCTATTAGAAATGACAAATCTACGAAAAAAAATCTTGGTGCCGGAAAAATTCGTATGATTTTTGGTCAAATGACTAGTGGCGAAACCTATGCCAACCTACGTTTCAAGCTACTACACAGGCTTTTGATTGATTTTGGTGTCATAGTAAGTTTCGTTAGCAGTTTATTTGAGGGGGTAAATACCTTTAGCCGAGAAAAAAATCCTAATTTGCATGTTTTTTTACAGGAAAGATTCCCACTTCATTTTTTGAGACTTGGGGTCTGTTTTATTACTACTCTTAGAGGATATATGGTATTTTTTTTTATTAATATCTAAAAATGGCGAAGCTATGCTACCGTCATATGGAAGAAGGCGGCATCTATAAAAAAATACGAAAATTCCTTTCTCTGCACAGAACGATGGGAATTTTGTACTCATTCCAATGCTACCAAAAATGCATTTTCGATTTTTTTTTGTAGATGCCGCCTTCTTCCATTTGATGGCAGTATGTCACGGTCTTCCAAACGGGTTGTGGCAGATATTGTCAAACGGCGTGACATATAGCGTCAGCGGGTTTAATCTGAAATAAATCCGTGGAAGATTTTTATTTCATTAACACTCATACGCAGAATATGAATCAAGAAAAAGTTAGACATGTTGAAAATCGATTAAATCGTAGGCTTTGAAACAAAAAGACTCAATTTTCCGAAAAAATGTCTACATTTTGCAATGTAATATTTTTTTTTATTTCCAAGAACATTTAGGGCCATTATTTAGACAATAAGGTTAGAAAGTTTTATACCTAATGTCATCAGAATCGGTCGATTAGTTTCTTAGCTATACGTCACGGCAGTTTTGAAAATGCCGTTTCAAAGACCGTGCCATATGAACGCCATTTTCAAAGATTAATAAAAATTAAAAATACCACGTAACGGCCAAAAGTAGTGATAAAATATACCCTAAGTCTAAAAAATGGTAAAGTAATCTTTACTTAAAAAAAAACAATAATGAAAATCATTAATTTTAATTGTTTATAAAAACCACAATTCTTGATCGATCGTTAAAGCCGTGTGTACTTCGCGGGAAAATCTATCTCAGCAGCTACAGTTGAAATTTTAACTCAATCGGTTGAAAATTGTAGCAACTACGAATCCGCCCGACTTTGAAAACATGGTTTCGAGAAAAAATGCGTTCGACGTTTCAAAACCTTTTTTTCACCTGACCATATCGTTCTTGAGATGTTTATACATCATTTATGTCAACAGTAAAAAACGATACATTTTTTCCAAATGTGCCCTCCCCCCTCATACGTCCCATTTTCTTTCTCTCGATCTTACGGTTAGCTCAACCGTCTTTCCATCGCCAGTTGAAAATCTTCCTACCGGATGGTAAAATTTAGGATGCTTACGAAACACGACGGATAAGAGCGAAAAAAAGGCACCCTTCAAGATTGTCGAAATCGGGCGCCACGAAATCACGTCGCAAACTCACTCGCCCGTAAAGACAATTTTTCCCCTCGTCGAAAGAAGAAGACACAATGTGCATGAATGCGACGCGAAACCAAGCAGCACATGTGTGCCTGCGTTATTGCACACAAAGTTACCATTTTCGAATAGAACATTCTAGAACTTTGCGGAGATTTTATAACGCGGAGAAAATTCGATGAGAGACGGGAGCCTATGTGAAAAGAAAGAAAAAAGAGTCAGTTTGTACGGAACAGCCGAGAGGGGCGAGACTCGTAAAGTATACCGACGTCCGTTTCATTCGGACATTGATACTCGATACTTCACAGGGGGATGAGAAAAATATTTCGTTTTTGCTTTCCGGGACTTTCCTTCCGTGCGCAGGTTTTTCCTTCCAGATGGACGTCGTTTTTATTTTACGTACTTTTTTTGCGTTGCTTCGGTGGATGAACGGAAGAGACAAGGGTCGATGTGTGGTTGACGGTGGGATCAGTTTAACGTCAAATGGAAAATATTCACACGTATATATATATATATATATATAAACACAGATCAATCCAACGGTCCCGCGAAAACATTCGTCGGGCTGACCAACCTGCCTCGCAGCCAACGATAATTCCCACACTTTACTTCGTACTCGTATATACAGAGTGTCCTGTTATAAATGGATAATGTTGCAACTGGTGATAGGTCAGATCGTGTTTTGTAAAAGTCCCACGGTTTTCGAGATAAAAATCATCTCCTTTTGATTTCGTGTGCCATTTCAACAAATGATAAGTTTATTTGACCCGGTGAAAAAAAAATACTCTTGGTTATATGTTTGATCTAAAAAAGGCTTCTTTTTAACCTTAAATGTTAAGGAAACTTTATGAAAAAAGATCTTATGCAGAATTGTCATACAGACCAATTCGAATACCTGACTTAGATAGCCTGCGGTGTAAAAACAATGTACGACGAAAATCGTGCCAATTACTTAAAAAAGTTGATTACTTATTGTCGATTCATATGATTTGTAGAAATGGCATGCAAAAAACCAAAAGCAGATGATTTTAATCAAAAAAGAAAAGAAAGCCCAAAATTTCGAAAACCGTGGGACTTTTGCTAAACTGAAATTCCAGCAGATAGTAGGACATGATCTGAGGTATCGACAGTTATAGGATTATCCATTCATGCCAAGATACCCTGTATACAGAGTGTCCCTCTTATCTCTGTCACTCGAAATAACTCGGTAATTATCAACGTCACAATAAAATGTTCCAGCCAAAGTTTTACAGTGTAATTGAATGCGACCAATTTTGTTTATTTCGGTGGAGGCGCTGACGCACACCCTGTATATATTGGGATAAATATGTCGGCGATTTTCCTGAAATGATCCTTTTGCATGTAACCGGACTTTTTAAATAAATGTTACTCGATTACTTTGTAGTTTTTTTCGAGTACAACATTTTGTAACATTTGGAAATCTTCTACAAAACAGATTTGGCAGAACAATCGTCGTTGTCCTTTTTTCTTCTTCTGTATTTCGATTTCGAAAATCATGCCTTTGGAGTGTAAATATCCAAACTTGATATACACTAGCAAGCTGGATAGGAACTAAAAATTCGAAAAGATAAAAAAACTCTTCCCGTGAAATCATTCGACATTTATTGAATTCCTCCCTGAAAAAAAAAAAAAAAATAATGAGCACAGATATCTCACAATAAATAACGAAATGTAACCGTTTTTCTCAATCATTCCTCTGGAGAGCTCTGAAACAGTTCATATATGATGTGCCCGGTGTCGCTAGCTGATCGTGCTTGTCAGAGCAATGCCTTCTACATGTTCTTTTCCGAAGAGATTGATTGTGTTGTGTCATTTTTGTAGCTTACGCCTTTTTTTTACAGACCATGTGTAATATGAGGTGCCACAGGCGAGCGAGTCATTCCTCTGGTCATTTTTAATTGTATCATTTTTCAAACAACTTACTTTTGACCTATTCAAGTGGGTCTTTTAGACACCTATTCACCGCGCAATTTTGAGGTTAAAAAAACCTAGCATGCTACGCCGTGCATAAAAACTCGTGTAAAACGGCTTTGCGCCGGCATTATTCCTCGGGGTTCCTCCTAACATGTGAGATCCAGGGCTGTGATAGATGCGCCAGCGGAATGAATCCGTCTTGGTTACACATGTGTGGATATGTAAAATAAGCCCTCCAAACCTCATTCTGATTGCTTTATTAGTATTTTTTAAACCTGACAAGAACCTCGTTTTCTGACAATCCGAAGGATATTTTAAGGGGGGAGACGATTTTTTTAGTCCCTACATGACGACGTATTTGAAATTAAGGAAGTTGGAAGAAAATTTGAAGTTGGGAAAAATTAACCTCTTTTCTTAAGGCCTTGAGGGGGGAGATAGTTTTAGGCGAGGAAAAACTTGTTCACTATTTTTGAGACTTGCTGTATGTTTTATTACTACTGTTGACTGTTACGGGGTATTTTTTTAAAATTAATCTTTAAAAATGGCGAAGCGATGGCACGGTCTTCTAAACTGCATTTTCAAAACTAAAAAACTAATCAAACGATTGTGATGAAATTTGAAATAAATTTTTCTAACCTAATTGTCTAAAACCTGACCGTAAATACTTGCAAAAAAAATGTATTTTTATTGCAAAATTTCGTCTTTTTGCGGGAAATTTAATTTTTTGTTTCAGAGCGTACCATTTCATCGATTTTGAAGATTTCTCACTTTTTCTCGGTTCATATTCTGCGTATGAGTGTCAGTGAAAGAAAAATCTCTGTTGGTTTTTTTCCAGATCAATCCCGCCGACGCTACGTATCACGCCGTCTGACAACGTCCACCGCAACCCGTTCAGAATATACAATATCTCCGCTATTTAAAAAAATTAATTTTAAACCATGTAGTAGCCAAAAGTAGGTGAAGAAGTACGATGTAGTCGCCAAACGTAGTAGAAAAATTAAGCTTTTTTCTTAAAGCCTTAAGAGAGAAGGTACCATTAGGCGAGGACAATTTTTCGGATTTTCATAATTTTTTTTAAAGGAAATATTTCTTTACCGTTTCTTAGACTTTCAACAAAATTCACCCTAGGAAAAAATTGCTGACCATGAATATCATGAAAATCAGATTTTTTTTCCTCGCCTAAAGGTATCTCCCTCTTAAGGCCTTAAGAAAAAAGCATAATTTCTTTTCAATTCAAAATTTTCCTTCAACTTCCGTAATTCCAAGAACCTCGTCACGTAGAGACAAAAAAAATCTTTTCCACGCCGTGGTTGCTTTTTTGATGCCAGATTGACAAAATTATTGCAACCGCGCGATCCCCGTGAGAAATTTGGTACGCCTTGAGCTAACACGAGAGAAAAAAGATGATATCGATAAACGTGAGATAAGGCGCGTATTTTCATACAGTGAATCCTTTATACCTGTCCACCGGAACAGTAGTATTTTTTGTCCGACTTATGAAGAATCGTTTTTCTGTCCGTATCCGCGCCGCGATAGAGCACGTGACGAAAAATACCAGTTTACCCGCGATATCGATGAATCGAACGGCTGCTCCTTTCGCTCGTGGTATATCTGTACATGTGTAAACGTAACTGCTCTCTTTACCGTTGCAATGGGCCAAGTGGCTTAGCTAGCACAATTTCCGTCACCCAGGCCATTTTTTAGGACCTGCAATAAACGGCCTTTTGTGACGACTACCAAAAGGCCGCGCGCGTGCGCCCTTTACAATAATAATAACGGGTGAACGACATTTCGATGCGAAGAGTACAACGAACCCTGGGGGCCTTCAGACACTTCCCTGTTGGAATTCACGTGTAAATTTGATAATGGGCGATCGATTTTTCGATACCGGCCAAATTTACTCACTTTCTTCGTGACAAATTTATTTTGCATGTTCCTACGCACATGGTAAATATTTTCTTTCAGTATACAGAAGTGCCGAGAAAATCCGAATGTCGTACGTGTACAACATTTAGATACGACTGATCGATATTAAATTTTGTTACATGGGCATTGAAAGTTTAATAGGGACAAAAAAATGTCCAGATAAGATTTTTTTTAGTGTGAAACAGAAAATTTACGTTACAGTCGTCGTTATTATTACAATTGTAATTTTTTTTAATGTGATTATTGTTATGATCAATGATTTTTCAACTGGAATTGTAATTTTAAAAGATTTTTAACGATAAATGTGATAATGAATAAGCTTTTCAACGATACGTGTCATTGTGAATTATTTAAAAACTAATAATTGTTATTATACATTTTGTATTAATAGTAAGTGTCATTATAAATTATCTTTTTTTTAATGCCAAATGTTATCATTTTTGTAGTTGTTAATACTGTCATTGATGTTAGTTTTTTTGTTGTTACTTTGTTTATTGTTATTGTTTCAACTATAAACACAATATATTTACACTACATTCTCATTGTCATTAGTTATTATTATTGTTTTCATCAAAGTTATTGTTGCTATGTTATTGTTGTTTTTATTCCCCGCGGCCTGGCTCGCTTGTAATTACCCAATTTATTATGGAAAACACTTATAATATTAAAATTTAAATAATCTATACAGTTTAATATACACTTATAATTACATCACTAGAACAAAAATAAGAAACTTTTTTACATTGAGTAGGTATTTAATGAAGAGTTTTTCAACAAAACGTAACAGGTTTCTGAATTCACTTTAAACATTTTTTTTTATTCCAGTTTTATAAGTTTATTTATTTATTTTATTACATTTTGTAAATTCAGATCTATTTAATTGAATAAAACTAAATAATATAAAATAAGATGTGTTTTATTTTATTGTTTATTTTAGTTTTTTATTTTAGTGTTTAAACCTATTTATTATTTAATGAAGTTTTATTTTTATTTATTTTTAATTTAGTTTTTTAACAAGAGTAAAAATTTACTGAATTTACTTCTGAATAAATGATAAGGGATGCGCCACTGTTCTTCGAAAGGAAAAATCCCATTTTCTCAGGACCTAACTTGACGGATCTAGGTGAAAAAAATGCAGGTAAATTCTGGATGCATTAATTTTTACATAGCAAAGCTTCAGGAAAAAAGCTTTGGCCTTTTTCACACCAACCTCGCTCAAACAGACAGGAAATGTTTTTAAAAAATGATACATATTATTTCTGCATCGTCTTCTGACCCTCAATTAATTAAGCCAGCTCAATCCCAACCTGGACTAAAAATAATGGACGGAACCTACCATTTTTATAATGTACAGTGAGATTATCATCGTGCACACGAATAAAAAAATGTACATATATATAAATAATAACTGTTATTATCGCCATTAGACTTGGTGCTACTATTGTTGTCACCGTCGCAAGGCATGGTCGATTAGATTGTAAATCATTTTGTTAAAAATACAGCGTAGGAAAAAACTCACGAATTTCCGCGGGGAAACAAAGTTAACTGTATTTTTAAGGGGTTAGGCTGGTGCGGAAATTAATACAAATCGATTGGAGCTTGAGGAAACTCAAATTGCAAACCAAGATCCAACATATGGTGAAGGAGTTGCAGATTGAAGGTAAACTTATGATTACAACAATATAACTGCTAGTCAAACTTTAAACGCATTTTGATCGTCATCTCATGAACGGTCGACAACTCATTCAGTGTAATAGTAATTTAGTCTTAACAAATGTTTTTCTTCTTAACATTTTTTTCACTAGTTATTAACAATAATCTTCCCATTTTTCCGCGAAAAATCGTAGAAATACAATTTTTTTGGTCATTGATAAAATTTAACATAACAAATAAACTCGGTCAACCCTTAGCCAATAATATTTATGAAAATTCGTTTTTTATTGTTTCAGATCAATCGGATGGCCAAAATAAAATACACCGTTGAACCACTTACGTGCAAAGGTCTTTCACGACATTCTTTATAAGTTCTTTAATTATTAATGTGTTTTATTACATTCGGTATACAATTTTGTTAATGTACATACGAATAGATGTCCAAACGATTTTGCAAACGACTTATTTATTCCTTTAAAATTAATTTTTTCAAATAACCCTGATCTTCGGGTCGCCACAATCTTCGGGTCGAATCCTTAACGGGCTACATCTAACTAAGTGAGTCAAAAGATAGCATTTTCCAAAAATATTTTAATTCGATAGCGTCACCTTTTAGCTATATTTTCTGAAAATTTCATTGAAATATTCCTAAACTTGAATGAGCTGCAGCTTCTAGCAGTCAGCCGGGCGAGCAGTAACACTACCATACTTTAAACTTTGAACGTAATGTCTCGAAACACTTTTCAAAGTCGTTGGACATGATATCTCGGGAATGACTCGATGAATGGTTTCAAAATTTACAAGAGATACGATGAGAAACATTTAAAGGTCGTTGATGATCTCACTTTTCTAAAATCGATGTTCATTTTTTTAATAGTTACGTAAAAATGACGAATTTTTTCATAGATTTTGTATGCTCGAGTTTCAATTCATCGCCACGTTGTTGAAAAACATGATTTTGAACATCGACAATCGTCAACGTCTTGTACAGTCCGATCTCCGAATAAGAAACCAAAAGCCCCTAAGGGGAAGAGTTTTTCTTATACATCGCATACCCCCACCAGGCGCGCGCGCCGCGCTCACTACCTCTGTCTGTCTCTCTCTCTTCCGCATGCGATCCTCTCAACAAGAAACTCGCTCGAGCGAGTTGCAACTTAGTATTCACATATCGCCCATGCAAAAACGTTTTCGACTGCGCGTGGACATTTATTTAGCGAATTCTTGTTTCACGTTAATATACATACTACTGAATATTATTGTGTACTACTGTATCTGAATTACTATTAACTGTTATAAAAAGCCCAAAACTGTAAAGCATAAGATATCAGACTGTGGTATATAAGTCGAAGAAAATATTACAAAATCTGCGCCACAAGGTAATAATTTAAACAAAGAGCTTTATGTCCATATTGTTTTATCCCATTTATATAAAAGAAGAAGTCAATATCTCGGAGGATTCATCTTCAATGACAGAGTTCGACTGTCTCGAAAATATTCTACCGTCAGTTGAGTGCGTTGCGGATCAAAATAATACGCAACAAGACGAAAACGCTTTTCTTTACATTTCGGAAACTTTTGCTGTTTTATATGAAAATCTTTAAACGCCCTTATCTTCGTTTTTATTTTATATGAAATCTTGTCAACACATATATGTATCTTTTTAATGAATACAAAAAATTCCTAATATACTCGAAGTTTTTTGTTACATTCACACACGCACACATGCACACATCAATTTACACTACAGCGTTCACTCTATTTTGCCCGAATAATCTCTCCCAGGCTGGTTTCTTAACTAGAGGTTCCGCGCACAAAATTCTCGAGCTCGGAGTTCGAGTCGGAGTTCGAGTCTGAGTTCGAGTCGGAAGCGCTCGAGTGAGAAACTGGGGAAAGTTTCTTATTGCCGGGTTTCTTATTCGGAGGTCGGACTGTATTTATCGTTAACTTAAATAACCCGTTTCGTTTTTATATTTCAGATGGACCTTACAAGCTGGAGAGTGTCCGCCGCCAAACGTCGGGAAAAAATTCTTAATCCACCGGTGGGCATGATTTTGTTGTTTTTCTATATTTTTTTCCAAGCCTCTAAAATATGTCCCTGCCTTTGTGGCGAAAAAAATGCGTTTCTTTTTTACTAACAGTTTCCAGGAAAAAAATTCGGACTTTGGCTATTTTTTTCGGGCCTCTATGTAGATGTAGCCTCTTAATACGCACGCGTGCACAACTTTGTACGCGAATACGCCGTTAGAACTTCTGTGTGTTTATTTCATTCGCGTTTAATTTATGCCGTGGGATCAAAGGCAGGCAAATAATAAAGGGATAGACATACGAGCTGAGAGATGAAGAACTCGTGTGGCTTCCTCCTGACATACATGTATACATATATATGTATTTATGAAGATATAGTTGTATGCATATATGTACAGAATATTAGCTGGACTTTTCTTCGTCTAACCGTCCCGCACTCCACTTGCGACCACGCTGCCTCTCACTCTCTCTCTCTCTCTCTCTCTCTCTTTCCATCTACGTGTCTGCGCCACGATTTTTTGTCTCTCGCCTGCGCGCTCGCACAGGAAAGAGCCCGATCGAGGGGATTACAATGTGGTTAATCTTGTGGTTAGCAAGTAAACGATGACGATTGACGCGGTCACAGCAGCCCCAAAGAATACAAAGACATTAGAGGTGGATAGAGAACACTATAATTATTTGTACTTTGGGGATATGTATGCAAAATGTGTGTGTGTGTGTGCGCGCGCGCGTGCGCGGGTGTGTGTAGGTGTGTGTGTGTATATATTGAAGGCTGCAAGAAAGTGGGGTGAAAAAATTATCTTGGAAGCCACAAAACAAGTCGATTTTTATTTTTTTTCTGATGCTAGTATTGGGATAACAAGATTGGGATTTTACACAAAATTAATACATAGTCTTGTAAATGTTAAGTTTTTTAAATTGAAAAATAATGATAATCAATGATGTTAATGTTATGAAAAAAATGTGCCACCGTTGCTGCATGGCTAATCGATTTAGGTGATTGTGGCAACTGGGGTAATCTGAAATGAAATTTAAAGAATGTACCTGAAGTATTATTATAGCAAAAGAATATTTCTTCATTTGTAGTATAGTTTTGAAATTTTTTTTTCCTTTTTTAGCATAGTTTTAACTTTTTAGTATTCTTTACTATTTTAAATACATATGTTTTTTATATTAATTATATTTTTCAAAGAGTTTCTGAAAAATTGTATACATTATATTTCATGCTTTAGTATCGTGTTTTTGATTGTTTAGTAAAGTTTCAGCGTCCTTTTATAGCTTGGGATCTCAACATCAATTCGCAAGTAAGATTTTGTGGAGAATTTTTTTGATTACGTTTTACAAGTTTTTCTTATTTGACGATTCCCATATCGTTTGTTTTTTTGAAAATTCACAATCTTTTTACAAAACTAAGATTTTGTTAAACATGTAAAAAATATCTAGCTATACGAAAGTTTTATTATTATAAAGCTTTGGTATGACCGGATACACTGATGAAATTTTTAAAAATATGAGAACGATAAATTGTAGAAAAAAAACTTCAATAAGTGGTTATTACCAAATGAATAATCATATCGAAAAATCATCCGGTCGTGCGATAAAAATTGTTATGAGCTATGCTGTGTCCGAATTTGAAGTGACCCGGAGGAATGGACTCTGAGATACGACTAATCTCGTTTTGTAAAACAAAATTTCGAGAAAAACGCAAAAAAGGGACAAATCGCAGCGGGGCGGTTTGCCAGCAGTAGCACAGTGGGTAAACTGACCCCTCACAAAAATCGTCAAAATCCGGTCAACTTTCACAACTTTTTACAAAATTGAATTTAAGGAGTTACATCTATCGAGACGCCCGAAAAAATAGCCACATTCCGATTTTCTTTTTTGGGAAGCGGTTAGTGAAACGAAACGCATTTGTTTTGAACTCATAACGACATATATTGAGAGCTTTAAAAAAATCATTAAAAAACACAAAATAACAACAATAAAATGGCCGCTGGACGATGATGAAATGTTTTTCGCGACGTTTGGGGGTGGACACGTTCCAGCTTAAACAGTTCATCTGAAATGCAAAACCTAAATCGGTTATTCAAGTTAACCATAAATAGGGGTTGTTGACGATCATCGATTTTTCAAATCATTTTTTAAAACTATATGACGACACATTTAATCTCAAGCATACAAAATCTATGAAAAAAGTCTTCTTTTTGCGTAACTATTACAAAATTAAGATCGATATGAAAAAAGTGAGATCGCCGATGACCTTTAAATGTTTCTTATCGTATCTGTTGTAAATTTGGAAACAATCTATCAAGTGGTTCTCGAGATATTATGTCCACCGACTTTGAAAACAGTATTTCGAAAAAAGGCGTTTAACGTTTGAATTATGATGCTGCTATAAGCCCGGCCGACTAGCGACTGTTAGATGCAGTAGCTCATTCAATTTCAGGAATATTAAAATGACATTTTTAGGGAATATGGCTAAAAAACTATAAAACTAAGCGACGATAAAAGACGTATTTTTGAAATGCCACGCTTATACATACCCCTTAAGGGCGACCTTAGAATGAAATAATTAAATATACATATGCCTTACGACGCCGTATAGAATCTTCACGGAACTTCAGCACGTGTCTTCGCCCATAATGCGCACTGGCCCTAATCCCTTCCGGAATTCGCGGATTACCCGAAGACACACACACCGCGATCTGTCATTTCAGTAATCCCCCATCACATATTTCCCCGTATACTTTCAGGCCAGACCGTGTCGTCTCCAAAGACGACAAATACAATGCTAAAACACGACAATCGGCAAACAACCGAACCAGCCGGTACGTTCAAAGGGGTGAATTACAAATAACCGCGCGCGTAGCGTCGAGACGTAGACGTAGACGTACATGCACGGCTGTACGGCCGCGTGATCGAGCGCTCTGTACTTTTCTTGCTTGCGTCGCTTATTGTGTTTTCCTTCGAGTCGGACTGGTGCACAGGTTTTCATGGATATCGGAAAATAACTCTTGCTCAGGAAGAAACTTATCGCGTATAGTATCGAGGATAATTTGCTTTCGTCGATATTACACGAGATAAAATCATACACGGGGCAATTACACACGAACACACACACACACACACACACGCGCGCGCACACACACACACACGCGCGCGCGCGCACACACACACACACACACGCACGCACACGCACACGCACGCACGAACGCACACACAAAAGCACAGGGTGATATGTACACGAGATAAAATCATACATAGGGCAAACATAGGGTCTGCGCACGCCCACACACACACACACACACACACACACATACATCCACATACAAGGATGACCAGAAAAGTGACGTCCAAGAGGAAAATCTAGATGCCACGTCGAGATTATACGATCGGGTTTCATTTTTCTAGAAAAAAGCGTTTTCTAATTTTTTCCTTCTATGTATGTATTTATCCGCGATTTGTTCAACATGCGTTATCGTCGTGACGTGCACTGTTAAGTCATGGATAAATAACCAACTGAACACTACCGTACATGCCTCAGAACTTCAGCAAAAGTTTTTAAAAAAGCTTTTTGAGGATCAGTCACCAAAGGTCAGGCCAAAAGAAAAAATACTTATACGAGTTTAATTGACTCCCAATTGCTTTTTTCTCGAATATGTAATATAATATATTATAGGCTGTCGTTCTCGTATGTAAAAGCAGGATAAAATTGAAAAGAAACGATGTTTTGTAATGTAGTATATAATATTATCGTCATATACGCTAGAAAATAAGTACACACATATGTATATGTATATTACACACACACACACACACACACACACACACACACACACACACACACGCGCGCGCGCGCGCGCGCGCGCGTGTGCGTGTACGTGTGTGTGTGTGTGTGTGTGTACACGCATATATTTGTAGGTGATTCATGGGATCTGTTCGATATTTGCGTTTACCACAAGGTGCGCCGACGACTGTCCCTATCATCGACTATCGATTGTCCCCAGCACCATTTATGTACACGTATGTCTCTGTGCGTGTGCGTGCGTGCGTGCGTGCGTGCGTGCGTGCGTGCGTGCGTGCGTGCGTGTGTGTGTGTGTGTGTGTGTGTGTGTGTGTGTGTGTGTGTGTGTGTATAAATGTATAAATATGTAGGCGTGTGTATAACAACTCGACAATGTCACCTGCCAAATCTGCAAACAAAGCGTTATCATCAGCGATTGATCCGGGAGAATGGAGTCCCTTTCGATCGCAGCAGACGGTGTATATAAAAAGAGTGCATTTCTTTACCGTCCGAGCGTGATAATATTAATTCTTTTGCTTGCCTCCGTACATGGTCTTGCGAAGAGCCAGGAATCCTTTTGTCGAAATTGTTGCGTTTTCTGCCGCTGCTCTTTTTCACTCGTTATTTGGGATGGAAAAACAGCAAATACGAGCTTTTGGAAAAATCTTGAAGGATCAATGCTACGAAAAAATTATTTTATAAGTACTTATTATTTTGGATTTCTGCCAAAGGTCTCGAGTTGCACAGTGATATGAGACACGATTTTTCACTACGTCTCCCTCACTTCTCCCATCTTCTCAACGTCTGTTTCTATGATTTTTGAATAGAGCAAAGAAAAAAAAACATTCGAAGATCAATAATTTTAAACCAGTGTTCACGGCACGAAGGATTATATATTTTTTTAATAAACGAGAGCTCTCTTTTCTACACAAACGGCAAGAGAGAGAGAGAGAGAGAGAGAGAGAGAGAGAGAGAGAGAGAGAGAGAGAGAGAGAGAGAGGCGGGGGGGGGGGGGCAAAGCTCTCCAATGGTTTGTTTGTCGTTCGTTTTGGGTTTTTCCCGACCTGTCGCGTTCCCGCTATCGGGGACCGATTTTTGTTTGGTTCCTTATCACGAAGCGAGAACCTACCCTTAAACCGTGTGGCAGACCATACATCGGCATGTCCTCTCCATTGTCATCGCATTCCTTGGAAAATCCTGTGTTGAAACGACGAGTTATCATTTTTCGTCGTACTTACGGATTAGTTGCTCCCCCTCTTCTCCTCACTTGCTCTATCTCTGTTTATCGTCACCGATAATGGCCCAAATCTGCTTGTTACGTTTTCAAGTGTCGCTCGAGGGCGAAAACTACTAATAGTATCTCCCAGGCCAGAAAAATACGTCAGGTATCCCAAGGCAAATACCAGCGGCTTGGAACAATTTTACTTGTTTGCTTTCGAACAAAATTTAATCGTCGAAAAATAAGAATAGCCGATTTTTCGTCGCATACGGCTTAAGAGGCTACATCTTCCTCTAGAGGTCTGAAGAAATGGCCAAATTCCGAATGTTTATCTGCGAAACGGTTGGTCAAAATGAAACCCATTTTTTTTACACTGCGGTATAGATATTGAGGGCTTTTAACAAAAATCGCTATATATACAGAATAACAACAAAAGCGTGACCGCCCGCAGATGATGAAATTTATTCGCGACGTTTGGCGGTGGACACTCTCCCGCTTAAACAGTCCATCCGAAATCTAAAAACCAAACAGGTTATTAAAGTTAACAATACATACGAGTCGTTAACGATCGTCGTTTGTTAAATCATTGTCCTAAACAACGTGACAGCGAAATGAATCTTGAGCATACAAAATCTATGAAAAAAATTGTCATTTTAACGTAACTATTAAAAAACGTAGATCGATTTTAAAAAGTGAGATCGTTAACGACCTTTGAATGTTTGTCGTCGTATCTCCGGTAAATGCGGAAAGAATCCATTAAGTGTTCCGAAATATGACGTCCACCGACTTTGAAAACAGTGTTTCGACAAAAAAGCGTTTATAGTTTGAAGTATGGTGCTGCTACTGCTCGCCCGGTCGGCTGTTAGAAGCTGTAGTTCATCCAATTTTAGGAATATTTTGATGACATTTTCTGGGAATATCGCTAAAAGGTGTTACAATAGAGTAAAAATATTGTTGAATAATGCAATGTTTTTTGCCCACCTGGGTAGATGTAGCCCCTTAAGGCCGCATGCTAGTGTGAACACCCATTTCCAAGGTGATTTTGTGAAAATAAAAATTTAGGGAAACTGTTAAATCTACAGTGTTAGTATTATTTCACAGTTATATTTGTACATGCTTCAAGTAACAGCTTACATTTTTTCGAAGCATTCTATTCTAAATTTTACGTGATGTTTGATGTTACGCGGGTTATGTCGGGAAAACTTTCATCGTCGGGCGTTGTGATTGCGGCCGTCCTTGTCATCTGAAGCAAACCGTTTTTTTTTTAATTCCATTCTTTACAAATATGGTTATCGTTCGGCCCACTAATGAAAAAATGTAGGACAAATTTCCGAAAGGGCGGCGTTTGAAAAAGACTACTCCAATTTGTACTATAAAATGTTGACTTTTCGCGACCCCGAAAAATAGTTATTATAGAGTAATCAAACAGATGGAGGACCGAACGATAGCCTGACATGTACTCTATATGTATGCGAAATTGCAAGTCGATCGGCCCAGTAGTTTATGAGAAAAATTGACGCCCGATTTGAAAAATGTTGTTTTGAGAATAATGCGTTTAAAGTTTTTCGTGCAATGGTAAGGTTAATATTTACCGACTTCAGCAATTTACCTGCAGTAGGCTATACCAGAGCCGTGTGCAATACCTTCTTCAGTTTCAAAAAAGTCATGTAGAGCGGTTTTTTTTATTTTTACAATTTTTCTGACTTCTGATTCTGAATTTTTCTGATTCACCATTGATGAAACTTTTTCAACGTGGCCTAATTGTCATAATGTAAAGGGAGACGAAATTGTCATAATGTACTCAGTGATTTCGCAGTTTTTCATAACATTTTAAAGATTTTTTCATACACTTTTCATTGGAGCGTAATACTGCCATTCAGCGATGAGCGTATGAATCTCCCTATGTTTAAAAGTGTTTTTTAGATTGTAAATTTCATAGAAATGGTGAAGACGATCGATTTAAAATTCAGAGGGTGCATTCAGTATATGACAAAGAATACACTGTATAAGTTTGAATCAATTGACGATATGTCAAAGGAGAAACCTTTAGGCGAGGAAAAAGTTTGCCAATTTTCATGGTTCTCTTTCAAAGCATAGATTTCTTCACCATTATTGAGCCTTAGGGTATATTTTATTACTACTTTTTGCCGTTACAAGGTATTTTTTTTATTAATCTTCAAAAATGGCGCAAGTATGATACGGTCTTCGAAACTGCATTTTGAATGAAAATTTGGTATAAACCTTTCTAGCCTTATTGTTTAAAACGTCACCCGAAAGGTTTTTGAAAACTAAAAAATGTATCTTTTTGTTTCAATGCGAACCATCTCATCGATTTTCAACATTTCTCACTTTTCCTTGGTTCATATGCTGCGTATGAGTATTAAGGAAAGAAAAATCTTCATTGGTTTTTTCTCGGATCAATTCCGCCGATGGTACGCGTCACGCCGTCTGGCAACATCCGCCGCAACCCGTTTAGAAGACCGTGCCATACCACACGGAAAAAAAGAAATAGTACGAAATACAGGGGCTACACAGTTCGCATTGGGCTCGAGCGATTGCACAGCGATATTCACTGAAACACAGTGCTCAAAATACAGTGTGCTCAAAGTAAATTATTATAGTTCCTATACTGTCCTCTTAGGACTCGAACCGCTCTACTGTATCTTTTACTGGAACGCACAGTCCAAAATACAGTATAGTCAAAAGTAAATTTTGACCGTTCAACACTATAATATAAATTTAACAAAACTTGTAATTTTACAGTTGGGTAATCTGTATTATGTACAATGAATGCGCCAGTTATATCGACAGAGTTTATGTAGACACACAAAAGAAAGTTTATCCATAAAAGCAGTTTGAAAAAAATGTGTAGAAAATATTAAAAAATCAGTCACATACACAAGAATGTACCTTTTTGTAAATAATTCTCTCTTTTTTGTAATATCTTGAATTATGTAATTTTCAACGTTCGCATCCTATCGACGACGCACTACTAACTGGCAATCCTTTGTGTCCTGGCCGGGTGCTCACCTCACGCGCGAGGCAAGTCCTAATTAGACAAGAACGTACCTTAAAAAAAAATTCTCTCTTTCTTTATAATTTCTTGAATTCTGTCGCACAAATTTCGATGTCCGCGTCCCATCAACCACGCACTACTAACTGGCAATCCTTTGTGCCCTGGCCTTGTCTCACCTCGTGCCTCATTTGCGTTCAGTATAAAAATCAGTGATAGCATTTAAATTTCACAGTTGAATATTTTTACTGAAATCACTGATGTATTCACAATTTCAAACTGCAAATACCCCAATGTAACTGTAAAAATCTCAGAGTGCCCTGATAACGTCACGAACTATTGAAAGAAGAGTAAAACTACCGTGCGACACTGTGAAATTTGATGAATTACTCTGTACTCAATACAGTGTACACTGTGACTCTTACACTTTACGTACAGTATAAAAATCAGTGATCTCATGTAAGTTTTACAGTTGAATATTTTTACTGAAAACACTGATGTATTCATAATACCGAACTGTAAATAAGCCAGTGTAACTGAAAAAATCTCAGTGTGTACAGGAAAATTCGTCATTTTTGTAGGACAGGATGTACATTACTCTGTTTCACTGTAAAATGAAATTATGCACTTATACCCCTGTTCTTTATGCGGTTTATACTCTGATTTTCGCTGTTTCTTTTTTCCGTGCACCGCCATGTTTAAATATTAATTTAAAAAACACCATGTAACAGCCAAAAATAATAATAAGACATACCCCAAGTCTCAAAAGTGGTAGGGAATTCTGTATTTCCAAAAAAATCATGAAAATCAGAAGAAAAAAACCTCGCCTAAAGGTATCACCCCTCTTGAAAAATAATCGCTCGGAGTAGACCCAAAATATGTGGAAAGGATAAATCAATTTCGCGTTTAATGGTCATCGGAATATCGAGGTTTGTTATCCTGCGAGTGATTGGATCCAACGAGGATCCTGAGATTCGGAAACGAGTGTTGGAAAATTACCAGCCCCGAGTCTCATTCCAATTGCGGAAAAGTGGAGTCTTCGGAAACGTCTTTGTCGGGGCGTACAATGGAATTAATTCGTAGGTACAAAGGGTTAATAAGCCGCTAATAAGCCGTTTCCGACCGAGGCGGAAAAGAAATAAAAAGATGACGTAAAAGGAGAAACCATAAAGCACAAACGAGGCAGCTGACAAGATCGACGATTACGGGCCCTTCGCGCGGTCCATGCTCGATAATTTCACAGTCGCGTCTCTCCCGGAACTATCAAACGCAAAGACGATACCGGCCGAGGGTTCGACCAATTTCGTCGGCTCTGTGTGGTCAAGGTGCTACGTAACGAGGGCTATACATACAATTAGCGGGTGTTACGTAGCCTCGTTTGATCACACGCCCGTTAACATTGATCCCTTGGTCGGAGGCGTGAACCAATACGTACGCGTGGGCACGAGGTGTTCCCCGTATATTGGTACACGCATACACAGCAGTGGCTCTCGGCCAGCTGCAAAATTGAATTGTCATTGTTTAAGATTTTTTCGACAATTTATTGGACAATTTACGACCGCGGTATTTTTTGGAAAAAAATCTAAAATTTTCCGGTATGGTTCTCGATACAAGTGAGAGGGGTAATGTTTTTTAAATGTGGATTTTTTACTTTATATAATAGCAGCAAAATAAAAATATTAACGGAGACGTAAAAAAAATGACGATATTTTAAAATTATTTTGAAATCTCCTTTTTTTAAATATTATTAAGAGAATGTTTTGAGAAAAATACAGATAAATATAATTACGAGAACAATACAAATAAATTAATTTATGAGAAAAATAAAAATATACCAAAGTTCGAGTAAAAAATTACTGACTGCGTTTCCTTTACTTTTCTCCATATGTATACTCGAAAAATCGTCAAGCGACTAGACTTATTAAAAGTACGTTACACTAAAATCCATAGCAAAATATCTCTAAAATTAAAAGAACGACAGACGTTTCCACAAGTAACTCATTGAATCATCTCGGATTCTTCTCTCGTTCATCATGTAAATAATGTTCATCAACTTTGTGTGCAGCAAAAAAAAACAAAAGATTGAAAAACTTTTTTTGGTCGTGAAATATCACCTGTATTTCTGCACGATAATGTTGAAGCGTTTTGCAGAGCGGATTTATATATTGTATGTGTGTGTGTGTGTGTGTGTGTGTGTGTGCGCGCGCGCGCGCGTGCGTGTGTGTGTGTTGTAGTACAAGAGCGATCGATTCCAATATCGCCTCAGGTCAAAAGGCCACCGCGGTCTTGCAAATCTTTAGCCTCGTGCAGATTCAATCAAATTGCTTATTGATTTCGCGCGAGGGTGTCTGAACTCTCGTAATATATTTATTATATAATAATATAGTATACCACTGATATATATATATATATATATATATATATATATATATATGTATATATATACGTAATCCTAAAGCTATTGAGTTTGCTCTTTTTCTTTCTTCACCTACTCTCCCACTGTTGACTTTTGCCTCTCTCTCTCTCTCTCTCTCTCTCTCTCGATGGCACCTTCCTCGACCTCATCCGTACCTTGATTCTTCTGACAATAACGATAACTATTTTACATCACCTGCCCTTTCAACAGCTGTCCACGTTGATTTATTGACTCCACGTGTGCGTATGATTTTCGTGCAATATATTTTTAAAATGTCCGTACATATACGCGTATAACGGGCATCCGGACTGTAATTGCGGTAATTATGACGGTCTTGTTGACTCGTTCGAAAAATGGGATCTTTGCTGGGTGCGTGGGTAGTCCTGATTCGCAAGCAACGGCGATTAAACTCTCATTTTTTAATTAAGTTTTTTCGGAAAAATATCATCTAGTCAATAACAGTCAAATAGTCAATTTTTTTCAAAGTCTCCTATTCAGTAGTTCCAGTAAGGTGAAATACGACGCTTGTTAAAATATGAGCCCTTAATATTCATATTTTGATGTTTCTTATCGCAATTTTCTATTTCCGATGCTAATAACATGGACAAAACTTGGTCTGCTATTTGTAAATTTTAGAACTCACCAACAGGTAAAGGTACAAAGGTTACCTTTGGTTACCTTAGGTTAAAAAAAAGGTTATTAATGACCTTTGGATTAAAAAAAAATCTAAGTAACTCAATTAAGTGGCATTTTCCGGCCGGAATTCAATATTTACTCTCAAAAAATCATGAGGTAAATTGAATTGTTGGAAAAGAAATAAGGATTCTTGAGGAACGAAATCGCTTATGTTCTTTTTCATCACCATTTCCCAATCATTTTTTTTAACAATTACTCACTCGGAAGGATTTTTGGATTTTTCTCGAGATTGCAGAACTTGTACAATTTTTTCCTTCACACTTATCCGCACAGCATTGTCAAAAAACGACAAAGCAACAATTTTCTCGTTAAAGTACCACAAGTGACTAGCTAATTTTTTCGACGCAGCCTCCCCTACTACAGGATTCACTTCGCAATAACGAATGAAATTTTGTAGCAGTGATAGATCTTGATTTGAGGCCAAAATGAGGGAAAAATATAGCAGTTTCCCGTTCGTGGCCTTAGTGTGAAGCTTGTAATTTTGCACTACGAGCTACCGCATGCTGCCGCCAGGTGGCAACGTGTGCCATGGCGCGCACGTCGCTTAAATAAAAAATTTAATTTGAGACAGCGATACCACTTGAACGGTTGTTCTAAGCTAATTGTTCGTAGGAACTTTTTTGTAGGGAATTCAATTCTCTATCAGACTATCTTAATGACATTTTTGTGAGATTTTTTTCTGAAGGGTTTTACTACGACGTTCAGAAGTGCGAATATTTTCCTGTGTTATTCTTCATGGAAAGTATTCAAATGCAATGCACCGTTCGAAATAATTTTTTTTTGAGCTCTCCTTCGAGGATTCTTCTTTTTTTACCTTAATTCACCTTTTTTTGGTGGATGCAAACGAAAAAAAATATCGATTTTTTTCCGCACACCCTAATACGTACACACACACACACACACACACACACACACACACACACACACACACACACACACACACACACACACACACACACACACACACACACACACACACACACACACACACACGCACGCACGCACGCACGCACGCACGCACGCACGCACGCACGCACGCACGCGCGCGCGCGCACACACACACACACACACACACACACACACACACATAATTATATTTTATTTTGTGGTATTAAATAATTAAATTATTATTTTATAAGAAAATATATTTTATGTTTTTAACTACCCGAATACACACACACATGTTTGTGTATGTGTTTGGAAGATATTAAGTAAAATTAAATATAGTGTGAGTTGTTAATTTGTAAGTCAAAGTCTAAACCTTGCGAGTAACACATAGGCACGAATTCAAAGAGCATCATAACTTCTGGGACCGATAAGACTTCATGGAGGAAAAGATGACGTGGCGAAGAGATAATGTCGTCCCTGGTGCGTCCAACGTCATGAAAGTTGACGCATCCCTTCCTGATTGCCGGCAACCCTCAGGTTCACGATATAACTCGAGGGTTCCAAAGGTGAAAGTTAACTGGGCAGTTAGAACATTCACCAGGACTAACGGTCTCGAAGTGTCCACTTGAGCCAGCTCATCGCTCAGTGGATTCCACGATCAACGATGCGCCGATCCTCCAGTCAGTGAGAAGCCACTTGCAAATAGATCTTCAGCTCTGCCTCCCTTCTCTTTCTCTGTGTCTGGTTTTGTTCTCTGTGTGCAAGAATTGGTCGGGAATTGTTGTGAAGACTTGCTTATTAGGATCGATGATCCATCACTTTTATCCATCCACTTGGCTCCGTGCGTCCGGTGCTAAACGGGACTGTGAATTAATGTCCGCGCAAAGAGGAAGAGCAAGCAGGTACACACTTCGTCCTATTTCGCCAAACCGTTTATCATAAATGGACCCCCATTTGCGTAGGCTTTATCCATTTGTGGTATTACGATAACTTGCATCATTACTCATCGAATGATAGCGATAATTTTTTTTTCTTCACCAGCAAAGCAGGGTGGGAATGAACGTGTAGAGTGCCAATTGCCAAATAAATTGGGAAAGTCAGTCACAATGCAGTCGTTAAACGTTGAGTAATAAGCGTGGCAATCCATCATCAATGATTTCCAATCGGATCCGTTGGTCCCAGTGACGGAGGTGCTTTACCATTGTGGATGGAACCGAATAAGTGATTTTCCAAATACACTCATTTCAAAGGGGAAGATCTATTTTTTGTCCACGCGGTGGCACGTTCGGAACAAGAATAGTGCGAGATAGTGCAGGCGAAAGGGTGAGTGTAGTCGCGTGTAAACAGGAAGAAGCGAAAAAAGCCCGGCAATGAAAGCAAGAAAGATTTAGGGATAGGAGGAAAGTTGTGTTGAAGGGCAGATACGTCGTAGAACGTGCTTGGAAAAGGCGTCTAGCGAAAGATAGGGTGGAGGACTCGTGGCAATTGCTCATCGGCCACGTGGCCCAAGAAGCATGTGTTTTAAAAACTAGCGGGTACTTATTACCCGTAACATCTGCTTCGTTATAGCTTTTACCTCTCTCCTCGTGCCCTCGCTCTCTCTCTCTCTCTCTCTCTCTCTCTCTCTCTCTCTCTCTCTCTCTCTCTCTCCCTCTCTCTCTTCCCTCGGGTAGAAAATTCTCTTCAGGGTGTTCACGTGTCAATGAAATCTGCTTGGGTGCTTCATAGAAACGACTGCATTTTTCGTCTGGGGTGTAAAGTGATTCACTACTTTCGTGACTTTCCAAACCATTTTCCATGTACTCCTTTCACTCTCCCAATCCCTCCATGTCTCTCTCTTGCGCTCTCTCTCTCTCTCTCTCTCTCTTTCTCTCTGTTTTCCAATATTATTCTTTCGCAGCCATACGGAATCGTCAGTTCCGAAGAGAACTTATGGAAGAAGGAGATTGCTTTTACAGGCAACGATACGTCTTGGTCTATTTTCGATTATATCTATTCTCGAGAGCCATCCACGTTCCTGACGTTGCGGTGGAGCTCAAAAATCTCGGCTAGGGAAAAAAAATAGCGTCTATCGTGAGGTTTCCTTCGTGTTGACTTTTGTTCCTGACACGAGCGGTCGAGAGCACCAAATTACCCACAAAACGGCTTCGCTCTCGCAAACGACGATCCTCAGCAGTCATTTTCGTGACAATCGGGCTCTTTTCTGGGTTTTCGATTACCAAAAATAACCAGAAGTCGAAAACAATGGACGTTGTGAAAAGAGCTCTATGCAGGGGGAAGGGCTAGATGGGAAAAAGAGTTTTCCAAGAGAAGCGTTTGGGAAAAAATCGGCAGATGAGGCCGACAGTCATACACAACTGCGATAATCTTGGCCGTAGAAGATTACGGACCAGGGATGGAAAAAATGTCAAATGTAAAAAAGGGATACTTCTGTACTTGGACATTCAATTTCAGGCAAGCCGCTTGGTAGATGACGATGTAGACGACATCATAGATATATTTATAGTTTTTACATCAACGGTCGTCACAAAAACCGCATTTCAAAAAAAATTGTTTTTTCAACTATAATATGCTCGTTTTTTGTCAATTGAACTACCTTTGCTCTGGAGATTTTATTTTAAGTTCCATAGTTCTCGAGTTGCAGCGACTTTTAAAAAATTTCACTACTTTGTCAAAACCTGAATAATCTGGCGGAAAAAGTAGGAAATAAAATTATCAGAGGCAAATTAGAAATGAATTCGAACCCTCCAGGTGCTTCTCCACGAAAAAATCCCTTCTGTATTTTCCAAAAATTGAAACGCCACTTTTTGAGAGCAGCACAATTGGAAATAAACTATAAGCTAGCGATTAAAAAATGGGTAGAGAATGAAGAAAAAAGCACAACGGAGCATTTCTTACCTTCCAAATGGGACCACGGACATTTGCGCCTCTCATTGGTCGAAGCCAGTCATTTCGTTGTCGCGATCGGAATGAATACGATATTGGCATTGAAATTTAAATTTGCATTGTTACTGGAAGAAGTGACATTCTTTAGCGTAGGACTTTTCGGCTTTTCGCCCGTTTTTTCAAAATTTCGGAACTGAGTTTCCTTCAGCAGGAAAGTCAAGTGCCCGTCTTCCATTTATTTTGGGTTTGATGACCTCCTAGGAATCCATGTTATGGGTTCTTTTCGACCCCAAGCGGACGGATGCATATCTCATAACCACAAAACGGTGAGAATCGAATCACCGACGAGGGGCCGCCTGCAAAGCCCTTTATTTTTACCTGTTTAGGGTGTGTCAGAGTCTGTCGATGCGGGCCGAGCCCCTAAAACATCGTTCGAGGCACGCTTTAATTACCTGCTGGCCCCAGCACACGAGATCATCTTGTCCCATGCTTTGGTCTCGCGTCGTTCCGTGATGAGGTTTTCTTTTTTTTCTAACCGGGCTAAAACAGAGGCTCCCCTATTTTCACGCCCTCCATTAATTTATCTGATTATTATCGATTTGGATGCACTCTCACACGGACGTGCCCTAAATTCGTTGTGAATACATCATCGAGGCATACAATCATGCTTATTGATCGAGTGTGACCGCGAACAATCGTTTATACGTATTTCCGGTGCTGGCGCTTTCATCAGCGCTTCGTTTCAAGCAACCACAAAAGCTTATTCGAACGACTTGTATGACGCGACGTAAAAAATCATGAAAAAAAAAACGTTAAACACAAGAAAGCAACGAACTTCTGGCCGGATGCGAAATCTTGAGACAAGATTTCGGCCGGCCAGGTGCGAAGAAACCATCACAATGTAGGATGGAAACGCAACGCATGTGGTCTCGATGCGAATTTAAGATGGCCTAGTGTACCACCCTCTTTTGCCTGGAATGAAAAGTAACCGGGTGGCAGTCATACATGTCTATGATTGAAGGGTGAACGGTGGGCCGAAATTTGGAGGCGAGGGTGCGACAATGCCGCGAAACAAGAAGAATGGATATTGGATAACTTCTGGGAGGCGACGAGACTTTTTAGCGGCCTGCTACTTTTGGGGAGGTGTTGTCGACGCGCTCATAGTCTCCGTTGGCCCTCCCGCCGACTACGCACTTTGATGCGAAGACCTGATATTCAATCGCAAGGAGCATATGCACAGGCCTCGCGACGCGATCATTGTTCATCCTCAGGCAAAAGACAGAGGATGGAATGAAACGCCAGAGACTCCTTGGTGCAAGACGATCGCGGGGTGAAGGCTGACGACCGGTTGATCCTCGTGACGGTCGGTCCCCGAAGAACGGGGCAAAGAGAAAAGGCGAGTCAGTGAGAGGGTGTTTAGAATTTCATTTCCGGGCATGCATCTAGCGAGCAGCATCACCAGTGGCAAGTAACGAAGAGGGAGAATGAGAGGGCAATACCACAAGCATCAGCGGATCTTTTCCAAAAGCTACACGCTCGCGCATCTGTCCGCAGATGCGGAGCAGATGCATACACATAGGCAAGGTAGCTATGTAGAGTACATAGCTACCGACGCAGCGGCACGCGTCTGCTCCGAGGGTCGCCCTTATAATTGCAACCCCTTTGGGCCCCATTGCAACCCGTTTTCCATCTACCCTGCATGTATCGAAAAAATCCGCCTCGGACCAAGGCCTATTAAGTGAAACGACCATTTTTTCTCCAACTTATTTTTCACTCCTAAAACGCGCCGATCTGCACGATGCCATCAAGACCACAGGAATGTCGTTCCACACAGAAAAGGCAAGCAGGCACGCGTGGTTTCCTCCCGGTCGATGTTTGGGTCCCCGGGATCACGTCGTCACCCCGATGCAGTTGCTTTTCTCTGGATTATTGCTATGGTCGATGCGACGGATATTGGACTTGAGGGAGAGGGGAGAGAGAGAGAGAGAGAGAGAGAGAGAGAAGCAGGGATCCGAAAGCGTTACGGAAGTAGTGGGGCACCTCGTAGCATACAGACAGATGCAAAAAACGTGAAGTGTAACGAGAAAGAAGGTACAGCGAATAAACGATAAAAGGGAGGAAAAGAACGGAATCAATGGCCGTCGCATAGCTCTAGGTCCACCTGTCCACACACCTCTTCGTTTTGTCTTACATGTTCGAAGAAAAACGGTTCCTCAGGCACGGATCGTCGTCCACCATTCACTGGATCTTGAAGCATTCAATTTTAGTATCTGAAGTTAGAGCAACGTTGGCAAGCTTGAACGCAGGATCCGGACCTGCGAATGTCACCTCTTGGCTCTCCAAAAGTTTGGCCTGGCATCCCCTTGGGCTCGCGTTAGCGACAAAAGAAGTCCGGGTCTCTTTGTCGGTTTCTTCGACCCCCGGGCCGAGACGCCGCGTCCTCTTCCTTTGTACGGATATCCTCGCTCGCTAGCTACAAGCCTATTCACCGGAGGACTTTGGCTCCGAAACGCATTCACGCGCACGACGCACACACACACACACACACACACACACACGCGCGCGCGTGCGCACACACCCACACACAGACTGAACCCTCTGTATGTCCGCCAAAGAGGCCTGTGGGGAACACCGAGCGGCAAGTGCAGAATGCCTTGCGTAAAAGCACGCATGACGGAGCAGCGCACAAGTGTAGTGGCTCGGTTGTATCCTGAGGTCCGCAAGAATTTCGGTTGGCAAGTCTTGAACGACTTCCCGGAGGTGGAGAGAGCATCAAAAGAATTACTGCATTGTGGCAATGCTTCGTAGTTCACTCGTTTGAGATCATATGGAGAAATAGTGACCATGGTAATTGTCATTTCAACCGTGACATTGTTTGAGGAAAGACATGGATGCAACTCGATAAATAGAACATTCGCCTTGATCCTGTGAGTTCCCTGCTCGAGTTTTCGACAGATGAGTCAGTTTCCCGAAATATAGAAAGATACGTAATTTTTGCTCGGTCCTATTGATCAAGAGGTTCCGGAAGCGTCCACGTGCCTAGACACACGCTACCGAAACTCGTCGGAAATAAGTTTTTTTTTTTCGAGTGACACTTCCCACTTCGGTGATACGAACGTGAGGGCACATGTTTGCGGATCCATCCGGCATTCGACGGATGGACGTACCCTAATTTTTTTCGGCACCCCTTGGAGCCTTGAGCCTTGAAAAAATAGAGAACTTCGAGGGGGGTGTGAATCCATAGATCTCATCGTTCAACCTCGTCGTGATGGGGCTTTTCTACGTCTTGGTCCGTTTACCTATCCTCAAGCACTTTTAGAGCCACGCTCCAGGACACGTGTCTACGGGTCGCGTGCCGGAAGTGACCAACCGGATGCTGACATCCGAGCCTCCCTCTTTCCTACACGTACGAACCCGGCCACGAATGCAGAAGCGGTCTCGCTTGATGCTTCTCGTTCCACTGCTGCTCCGGATCATCTCTTTGTTCTTTCCAAGCTCCCGCATTAAGATTGCCAATTTTTCTGCGTCCAATATCTTGTACCTATGGGCTAGGTTGTCGAAACGTTCATTGTTTCGCCGAAATGAAGCATTCCGTCTGGTGATCTTTTAATGGGGATTACAGTTGTATCTGATGAAATCAGGGATGTAGACAGAGGCAATGAGCACGCCAGAAGGCCGAGAAATACGATCCCCCTTCGACCGGATCGGCTGAGCTCTCGTCCCTTTTGGTTTTCTGCCATTTTGGGTAAGTTTTCACAGGCAACGAAGCTCTTTATTAGAAAAGTACTGGAGAGTGTGAATCTCGACGGTTGCACTTGACCGCAGGAAGTTCCTTCCCTGTCTGTTTTCTACCGCTGGGCAAACAAACTCTCGGGTCTGCTGCTTATTACTGCATTTGCCTGTTGTTGAAGAACCACAAGACTTGTCCCTCGCTTTGGGCGCTAGAATTCCAACGGGAGCACCGCTAGTGGCTTGTAATTAATTCAAAGACTTTTTACTCGTTCTACCCTTGGGCTACCGTTCATCCAGGTGCCAAATACCCTAGTGCTAATATATAGAGAACAGGAAAGGTGTGCCGAAAAAGTGACGATAAGTTTTAGGACCGGGTGGCAGGGTTGACCATATCCTTCTGCGGACCATCAGGCTCGTCACCGTCTCATTGCCGAAAACACGTTTGTCCTCACCAACAGCCCAAAAGCAACCCCTCGTGGGTTCGTATCCCCGCGAACTAGTTCTCCTTTGTCAACCCCTTTCGCACGATTCGCATTTTCATGTCGTTACAACCCGTTCGCGCATAGACCATCCGGACGAGGTACCGCAACTCTCTAGCCGCCTTGCACCTTGACACCTCCAGTGTCCCCAATAACCAACCTCTTTCGGGACAACAAGAACGACGGAGATAGCTGAACTTCACGGCGTTTCCGTCTCTCGCAGTCCAGCTTGCAATTTTTGATGCTGAGTGGCACGCGTACGTTTTTTTTTCGACTCCGTTCAAATGTGTCCTAGAGGGACGGGTGCACGACGGAGAAAAGGGATGGCGTAGAAAGAGCGCGGTCGGTCGGGTAAGCAGGGAGGGGGCAGGGTGCCACGACGCACGCGTCTCTTCGTTGTTCCACAGGAAGCGCGGCTCTTGTATGTGCCCTGTTCTCCCTTTCATCCCGACGCGCACACATGTCCCTCATGATCCCCTCAGTGTGTGAGTGTGTACAGGCGTCACAGCCCCTCGCGGATTGTTGGCTCTCTGGATGACCGTTGGGACAAGTTCGAATGGGGTGGATTTTGCTCTCCGCGGGTATACTGATCGAGGCTGTGCAGGCCTCCGGTTGATAGGACGCTGGGCCAAGTGGATTTTTTTACCACACTAGCGCTCATGAGTGAAATATGAGCGAGGGTAAAGCAGAGGGAAGGTGGATAATCGTCTGGCATAACTTAAGTACTTGGCGGTTAGGCACGCGCGTTATTTATGCATAATGTTCCAAAGATAAGATGACCACTGAGCACGTTTCCCAAAGTGGACATTTGGCGCGATAGCGTGTAGAAAATGGCATCCATGAGTAAAGCCTCCGTGATTGGACGACATCGTGTGTTTCGTTAATACCCAGTCACGGCTATTTAGATATGCAAGTTGGCGACGATGGGCGGCAGGGTGGTACAATGCACGAACGTCTCGTACCAATTGCATGTGCACTTCCGCATTAGCTACCCGAACCGATTTTGGGCGTCTGTTACGGAAGAGCAGGAAAAAGAAATCCGACGTGATCCTTGGTTTTCCGTTGCCTCTGAAACCGCCTCGTAGAAGCAGACGTGCCTCCGCGCCCCTTTGACTCTTGGCAGACACCCGAATGGCCCTTTCCAATGCGTCGCATTGCTCTGGTAAAGTTCACTTTTTGATACCGTGTCTGGAGGGTCGTTGAGAGTAACCGCCTTCATCACGGAAGACGAATATCGAGAGTTCCGGTAATCGGAGAGCCTATCTGCGCGATATGAGGGTGAAAGAGCGAAAACGAGTCACGAGACGATCACCCCCCTTCCCCTATCACCCAGCTTGAGACGTCCGGGCTACTTTCTTCAGCCGCTCCCTCACGAAATTCTACATCCCTCTCGCTACGGTGATGAGTATAACAGGCGTGCGTGTGCGTCCGCGCGAAAAATAAAACGGGAACTCCGCCCCCGCTCGTGTGGGGCACGCGCCCGACAACCGAGAGTAAAAAGGGGATGCTCCCACCTGCCCCCACGGCATGACATTGTGAGCCGTCTCTCCCCTAGACAAAACTAAAGCGAGAAAGAGATCTATGTGTGTGTGTGCATGCTGTAGGGGAACATGCTTATATGTGGGGCGAGTTTACCCTCGCCTCTGTCTTCTTTCCCTTCTCATCTTTCAATATGAGCTCACCAGAGTTTTCACTCTCTTTCTCTATCTCCCCACCTTCTTGCTTCGTTACTACGGTGCCTGTACGCTCGTGAGTTCATTTTACCTCTGCACACACACATCCTTCAAACGGCGGCTCTTCACCATCAGCATCTGCTGGAATCTGCGAGAGTGGGATCTGCCACTCGCTCTTTTTGGCTTGAACCAAAATGCTATTACAAGAGAGGGGGCCAATAGCCAGAGAGAGAGAGAGAGAGAGAGAGAGAGCTGCTAGTCGCTTTCTGTGAGCGGAAAGAGGGTGAGTGTGATGATGGTAAATGTGTGTGTGTACGCGCGCGAGACTCGACACAAGAAAGCTGCACCCGACGATAGGTTATTACTGGCATTGTGCCGCATAGGTAGCACATACACGGGACCCCACGTCATCGTCGGCATGTGCGAGGGGGACATGTGCACCATCGACATGGGGCCCCACCGGAGGCATGTGCTTCCTTCTCCCCATCAACTTTCCAACCAGGAGAAACCCCCGCTCCTCCGAAAGCCTGATTTTTCACCCTCCTGCCTGCCGATCCCGATCGAATCCGCTAGAGGTGCCTCCAATTGTATGATCCACCAAACCTATAAGTCTCCTAGGCATAGCTATACAGGCAGCATCGTATTATGGCACTGTGACTGCGTTAGTGCGCTATGTGCGATGGCATCTGCCGAGGGAACCTGAACCTAGTGCAAACCGCCCCTTTACCGAGCCCAAAAGCAAAGAAGTTGATCCTCTAGGATGTGCAACACACGCACGATATCCTTTCACAGCCCTGCGTCATTCGTAGCCTCAATGGCGCGCTGTTCTACCGCTTCGATCGATTACGGCACGCGCCCGTTGTCTTAAGCCCATACATGGCAACGTTTCTCGCACAATGACACTTCCGGTCGCTGCATCGAGTTGCGCGACTGGGGCCAAACCTCTGGAGATCTGCGTTATCGATGCGCATTCGACAATAGCAGCGGTGGAAATCGTTCTCCGGCTGGTCGGTTGGGCCGGTGCTCTCTGAAGGAACAGACACCAAACACATAGAACCTCCAATTTGGCAACCGTAGACGCTGGTAGCTATGGTCTTTCTAGTGGAGTAATTGTTGCAAGATCTCCAAGCGTCCGATTTTTTGACAAATTTTGAACAACTCTCCCCGGATGTCTTTAATAACGGAAGAGGTTATCATTTCGCGGTTCAAGTGTCAGCAAATCTGGGACTCGTAATCTCATTCTCAGGATCCGTACATAGATTAGTTCTGGAGCGCACCAAGTGGACTTGAAGTGTCTTTTTTACTATATGCACCCCTTGTGTAGGGTTGATTTCGAGCTTTCTTACTCGCTTGCCTCTCCTTGCGTCAAACTACGGACCCTCTTTGGCAACAAACAAATTTACTCGTTACTTCTCGCACTGGCATCCCTCTCCCTCTCTCTCTCTCTCTCTGTCTCTCTCCCTCTCTCTCTCTCTCTCTCTCTCTCTCTCTCTCTCTCTCTCTCTCTCTCTCTCTCCCTCTCTCGTTAGCATTCTTCGCTTGACGGGTGTAACCGAGTACCGTCGTCTAATTTTTTTTCTCTCCTCGTGCTTCTACCCTTATTGCAGCCAAGAAATCAGTACCCGTATCGTCATTGCCACGGTTCAAACTTTCGAGCTACTCTTGTACCCGGTATACTTTTATAATAAAGAGAAAAGCCTGGGCGATGAGTACCGAATGTGTGCCAAAGTGTTTATAAATCTCGGTTTCGTAATTCCCGCTGCTGCTGTATTATTATTTTTATTTTGTAGGGCTCGCGGACCGACGAACACCTGGACACTTGAGGGCTCGAAAAATTCTCAATGACGACGTCCATGCACTTCGAGCTAATACATACTGTACATGTATGCGTGTGTGTGTGTACCGTGTGTACCGTGTGTACACACACACACACACACACACACACACACACACACACACACACACACACACACACACACACACACACACGCACGCACGCACACGCACGCACACGCACACGCACACGCACACGCACACGCAACACACACACACACACACACACACACACACACACACACACACACACACACACACACATATATATATATATTGAAATTAAGACCAACGCATGCATTATTATAATCCACGAAGGAAGCTGTTATGGCATATATTAGCCCAAGGTACCTCGTTGTTCACAATCATCCCTACATACCCTATCGACGAAAAGTTTGTATCGACTTTTTCAGTTTTTTTACTAGAAGCAATCATAAAAATAATTTTATTTTTCAAGCTCTGGTCTGTTTAATTGTCTTTAATCGAACTTTTTATTTTCTTCAGATATTTTATTTCAAGCCCAAGTAGTTCGTGAATAACAGCGCATTTTTTGAAAATTTCACTCCTTTATAAAAATCTGACTACTCCTCCGAAAAACATCAGAAAAAATAGATTAATCTAATTGGGGGCAATTAAAACATTTAGAGCCTCTTTATGTAAAACAATGTATTGCGTTTTATTGAAAAAAAAAAATCGCAAATAACTCATGTTCAAAATCACCTGGTAATAAAAAGTGGTCGAGATTGAAGAAAGTGCAGAATTTGTTTTTTATCCTTTAAATACAGACCCAACAATTCTTTTGCGCCATTTTTCACCCGCTTTCTGTACCGTTTCTTTCGGAATGAGAATTCTAAAAGTGCATCCATACTTTTCGCCGGTAGTGTACGTGCCAACCGAAACTGGTTGGCAAGCCAACGGAGCGAAGTTGAGGTCGTGCCGACTCAAGACCGGGAAACACTTATTGTTTTACGGAGGAGCTTAGGTTGTGGAGAAATTAAGAAAGCTGAAATCGTGACGCGATGGAGACGAGCAATTTTCGATCTTTTGGGCAAAAATAAAATGCACCAAGTGGGGTGTGAGCAGAGAAACAAAAAATTTTGGTAAATTTAATCGCGGTGGCCCTCGTAATGTCTTGAAAAATATACTAATTGGCGCGGGTGGATCTAACGGCGTTTTACAACCTCTGGAAGAGAATCAAATCCGTAAACTTTACAGTCCAATGAAATGCGCGAGTAATGGTCCACCCCCCCCTCTCTCTCTCTCTCTCTCTCTTTCTCTCTCTC
>OZ023324.1:7558402-7595539 GCA_964007375.1 Ophion obscuratus
ATCTACTATTGTTAATACAATAATACTTAATTATTATTATCACTAAAGGGTTAGCCCACTGTGACCGAAGGAATAGGTAAGTAAGATGATTATAAAATCGTTTGGACATTTATTTGCATGTACAATAACAAAGTTGTGTACCAAATTTCATGAACAAATATTAATAATTTAAAAAGTTATAACAAATCTCGTGCTAGACCTTTAAACCCGAGGGGTTCAACGGTTTAATTGATTTTAACCACCTGGTTGATCTGAAACAAAACAAAAATCGAGTTTTTTTTTCTTGCAATAGATGATTTTGAGTGAGACTCGACTGAGCTTTTTTTTGTTAGCGTGTTTCAATGATGAAAAAAAATGTCATTTTTTTCGATTTTTCGAGGAGAACTGAAATCATTATTGTTAATAACTGATAGAGAAAAAAATGTTAATATGAAAAACGTTGGTCAAGACTAAACTTCTATTACACGGAATGAGTATACCAAACGTTAAGTCAATCCGTCCAACAGATGTTGAGAAATCGTGTACACTATTTTGGGAAGCATGGTTTCAAGAAAAGTGCGTTTAAAGTTTTACTAGCCGTTCTATCGTTGTTATCATGGGTTTACCTTCAATCTGCGATTTCTCACAGTAGCCTAACCCCATAATACATTAACCCTCCTACTGCACACTGGGTCTTTTGGACCCCATTTTCTTCTTAGTGCAATTACGTATTTTTCAACGCATCTCCCACTTTGAACAAATGTTTGGGGACATAATTTTGTTTTTCCTAAACAAATCATTTTGGGCCAAAAAATAAGGATCATAGACTACGAAAAAAAACAACATTACCGAAATACAACGATCTGAATAACGTTTGGGGTCCGACCGACCCCACATGCAGTCAGAGGTTCGTGGCGGAAATGTACCGTTGACGGATTAATACTTATTTATAATTATAAAAATATCATTACTCAATTATTATTAATACATTAATATTATATTATTATTATTGATACATTAATTAATTAATTTTCAGTATAAGAAATAAATTTTATCACCAATGCATACACAAATGCGTGTGTGTATTCGCTCTTATCTTTTATTTTTTATATCTTCATATTGTCTTAGTATCTTTTATGTTTTGTCTTCAACGTCAACCGGAAATAATACGTTTATTAATATTGATGAAACTATATAGCTTCCTTCGTTGCTAATTTCCATCATTGCAAATGATGATAGAAATTATATTGTTCAGTTAATATAAATAAATTTGTTAAAAACATATAATTTTCTTTCATAAAAAAATTCTGGAGCCTTATTTAATTGCCGATTGATTGGTATATCGATAGGATTTCTCGCTGTTGGAGCGAAACCATTCGTAAGAATGTAATTTCACAAAACGTCACACTGTCACGGACGTTTTTATGCCAGCATCTTTTCCCAGAGTTCGGGCTCCAGTACCCATGCAGCCATTGTCGTAGACAGTAAGAGTAAACATCGAAATTTTAAAACCATCAAGGGTCATCTTTTTGCGAATAAGGTTTACAATATGTGGTTCACATTTCAAGGGAATCGGTTTATTAGTTTTAGAGATACGATGGAGCTAGATTTTGAAAACGTTGTTTCGAGACAAACGCGTTTGAAGTTTATACTATGATCGGCCGAGCGCGCTATACATTCAGGTAGCCGAAATGAGGTCCTGACGTTCAGGTAACAAAAAAAAAATACTTAGAGAGCTTGGATTTTCATAAAATGTTGACACAATATTTCTGAATGTATGTACTTTCGAAAACAGTAAAGAAAAATCGAAATTTTTTTTTCTGAAATTTTCAATGTGGACTGGCCCCGTAAATACGATTTGTTATAACGTTAAACTTTAAATATGTTTTTTTTCTGGAAACCGCGTTTTCCAGGGCGCGGGGCGCTCTACAGCTTCAACGGATGAACCGATTCACACGAATCTCTGCGTAGTTGAAAAGAAATTCAATTTGCGGGACGATTTTTATCAAAAATTCTATTAATCAAGAAGCGATTTTTTGTCAAAAAATGATTCAGAATTTTTTTTGTTCTTCGAAGCAAAAAAAACGGAAAAAATGGGTTTTTCTATTCGAACAGCTGTCATTTTGTTATCCAGGATTTTTTCAGAAAAAGAAAACGATAAGGGTCCCGAAATTTAGTCTAGTTTAATAACTCTCAACCAATTTTTGTTTTAAATTAACTGGCAAGACTGTGGAGTGCCCTGCGCAGATTAAAACACGCCATGCATGGCTTCATTTTACGTGAGCCAGAGCCGATGTTTTGGATTTTTTAAATAAATAAACATTACTTCCCATATATACAAGAATAAAATACGTTGACGCCCATTTCCAAAAGTGTTTATTTTATATAATAAGAAAATTCTCGAAATCCCTGCATTTTTCATGTCTCTCAACGATACCCTCCTGTTAAGGGAGGATCCCTCTCTGGAAACTTAAAAAAATCGTTTTTTGCATATTGTTAGAGTGCGAACTTTCAAGAATATTTTAAGACCAATTGGACCCTGAAATTCTAAAAATTGACGAAATTACACCTATTTTAGTGGAACAGTGTGCGTCGGGTTTACCGCAATCCGTCGAGTTTGAACGCGATTATTTCGAAACTACATACACGGCGTGATTGATATCTAGAGTAACTTTCACACTATTAACTTGAATTTGCAGAGTTAGCGTTCAAACAGTAGCCATTTTCTGTTCACGATCGCATTTTTTAATTTGATGAACCTTTTGTTACTAACAATGACTTCAGCATGCTGTTTTTCAAGAGAAAAATGAGGTTTTCTTTGGAGAAGCTGTTGTGTTTCGTATTTTTCGAAATTTCGAAAAGTCGATCGTGAACCCATAGCTAGCTGGATATGTTTGAACATTTTTTTTGGTTTTTGCTTCACATTACATTTGAGCCTGATAGAGATCCCGCCGTTTCGGGCCTCGCTGCTGGAGAACTGCAACGCCAACTGCAGCAATACGAACACTTTAAAAGATTTTCTTCCGAAAAAATTACATTGTAACCACAAACATGTGACCAACATGCTGGGAAAAAATGATTGTATTCCAACCAATGTGTTACTAGAAAAATATTCATCATCCTGACCCTTCAAATTGGGCTTCAAGAGAGGGATACCCCGTTAACAAATCTTCATAAAGATGTGGATGCATTCTGGGACTTCCCAACGAATTTGTGCACGGGATCACGAAAGGATATTTTTTGGGAGATCCAACAAATTCCGGTCGAGAATATAAAAAAAAAAAATTCTCAAACAACGTCAATCGGCAAAAAGCGAAGAAACTTGAATTCCAATGTGGACTCCCTACGTGCGGGGCGTCCCCATAAAATCCCTACATACGGTAAAAGAGACAAAAACCCAGCACTTTTTAACGCAGAATATGGTTTTTCCCTGAAGGTAGATGGTTGCATACTGAAAGTAACCCCAATAAAATATTGCTCCTCAACTTGCCCCAACCCTAATAGGGGTTGAAAACTTAGTAATCGCCGTATCTCGATAATTAATAACCCGATCAAAAAATATTTCAAACAAAAGATGTTTGGAATAATAAAATACGTATAAAGTTATCTGACGTCCAATCCCCTATGCTTGAAAATAGCGGCACAAAAACACGAGAGCACCACTGACCCACTCAGGGATGCAGCGATATGTCTACTCCGCTTGCACACGTATCAACCCCGAATTTTCGAATCGTTTTTGTCCCACTATTTTCAAAGATAGGGGGTTGGACGTCAGATGACTTTATACGAATTTTATTATACCGAACAACTTTTGTTTGGAACCTTTTTTCATCGGGCTATTAATGATCGAGATACGGCGATTTTCAAGTTTTCAACCCCTATTTCTTAGGATTGGGGCAAGTTGAGGGGCAAGATTTTATTGGGGTTACTTTCAGTATGCAACCATTTACCTTCAGTCAAAAATTCATATTGTACGCTAAGAAGCGCTAGGTTTTTGTCCCTTTTACTGGACTAATAGGGATGCAGTGGGATTTAAGGACTCCCCAACAAATTTCTGCACGGGTGTCCTTCAGTGCTGTTGGCACAACGAGTGTGACTATCTTATACGTACGGTAAATTGAATCGTCAAGTAGCGCGATTGTCTTGACGACGTGCACTGTACGCGATCTAAGAGCGATTAGAGACGTCGTCGACCTGTTGGGGCAAACGATTCCTCTGGATAGGGATTATGATGGAGAGCCGTATTTACTGCTTGGGAACTCTACGGGTACGCGTAGGCACATTTGTATGTGTATGTGTGTGTATGTGGGGGGTGATGGTAGTGCGGTATATGAGCACGTAGATCAGAGCGGCTAACCGGGATATTCTTTATTATGATCGATCGTGGTCCAGCATGCCGGGTCACCAGAGCAAAGCCTGGAATTATTGAAAGCGACTTGAGTCACGTGCCTCTACTTGGACTTCTCGCTGAAAATTGATCGCGGCTAAGCTCTTCGTCCCAGATTGAAAATCGTTTTGACGCGTGCAGCCAAAATTGACGCGTGATGGTTTTGCCCGGATGTTTGTTGTGATTTTGGTTCATGCGGATGAAATAAATGGATTTTAGGGTCGGGTCAAAGCGGGACCCCACTGTGATGCCAAAAAAATCGATTTTGTTGTTGGCACTTTTTCAAAGTATACATATTTAGGAATATGTGAGAAAAAAATTCAACTTGAAATATTTCAAATTGACCAAGTTGCAGACGATTTAGTGAGAGCAGGTAACGCAACGATTTACGGCGGGAAATGCGTTTACAACGATCAAAAAATCAATTACTTTTTTTCCCTTTCAAACGATGAGACTATATGTGTCGAATATTTTCCCAAAGTTTCAAAGCGAAAAACTTGAAAAATTCAAAAGTTGCAGTCCGTCAACGCTGTGCCCCGGTGTTCGGATTCGGAGCGCGTGCCGCGGGTAGAAACGAGAGCGTAGAGGGGCAGGCAGAGATGGGCAAAACGTAATTGATTGAATAACTAACAAGTGTTGTTTTTGAAAAATAAAAAAACTGCTTTTTTAATCGAAATTTTACAGAGATTTTGCGTGAAATGTTGGTTCGTTTTGTAAATGCGTGACATTCTCTTAAATTTCCACTTTCTTAATTTTAACTACTGTCAAATAGCAACTGTGCATGTTTTAACTGATTTTTTATTGAATTTTTATGCAAATCAAAGTCTACAGGAAGGTAGACTGCACGCCGATTCGCAAAGAGTTGCAATGTTGCTGCGAGAGCGCAGTAACATTGCTGTAACACTCTTCAAAAACATTCATAACTAAAGAAGTAATAAACATTCTCGTAAAGTATCTTTGAACGTGAGGGGCTCAACGGTGTAGTTGATTTTTTCCGCCCGGTTCATCTGAAATAAAACAAAAAACGAGTTTTGTAATGGGCTACATCGACCTAGGCGGGTGAAAAATGTTGTTTCCAAAAATATTTTTATTCGATAATATCTCATTTCAGCTATATATCCTGAAATTTTCATTGAAATATTCCTAAAATTGAATGAGCTACAGCTTTTGACAGTCTGCCGGGCGAGCGGTAGGAGCACCGTACTTCAAACGTTAACGCGTTTTTCTTGAAACACTGTTTCCAAAATCACTGGACATGGTATCTCGAGAACCACTTGATGGATTGTTTCCAAACTTACACGACATACGATGAGAAACATTTAAAGCTCGTTGGTGATCGCATTTTTTCAAAATCGATGTCCAATTTTTAATAATTACGTAAAAATGATGATTTCTTTCATAGATTTTGTACGCTCGAGTTTCAATTCGTCGCCACGTTGTTGAAAAAAAGAATTTAAAAAATCGACGATCGTCAACGACTCGTATTTATTGTTAACTTGATTTACCCCCTTGGGTTTTTCAATTGCAGATGAACTGCTTAAGCTGGAAAGTGTCCACCACCAAACGCCGCGAAAAAAATTTCATCATCTGCCGGTGGCCATGTTTTTGTTGTTTTTCTGTATTTTTTGGTGATTTTTTTGAAGGCTCTCTATACATGTACCGTTGTGTTAAAAAATGCATTTTTTTCACCAACCGTTTTCCAGAAAAGAAATTCGGTATTTGGCCATTTTTCCGGGCCCCTTAAAATATGTAATATTGGCTAATCGTAAGACTCGACCGAGCTTTTTTTTATCGTGTTTCAATCAACACCAAAAAAATTATTTTTGTTTCGATTTATCAAAGAAAAACGACATCATTATTGTTAATAACGCATGAAAAAAATTTTAAGAAGAAAAACGTCGGCCCAAGCGAAACTACTATTACACTGAACAAGTGTACCAAATTTCAAGTCAATCCGTTCATCAGGTGTCGAGAACTCGTTTACACCGCTTTTAAAAACATATTATTTTCGAGAAAAACGCGTATTCCGTTCACGAACCCGAATATTTAACAATTAACTGATTTTCGTCTATAATCAAGTAAAAATGCGTCCCAGTATACTGGTAAAATTTCAAGCCAAGTTACTGAACTTTTAACGTAAAGTTACGAATCGAAAAATCGTCTCATTTATACGGCGCTTTATGGAGATGACACGCTTGCCACATTTCTGTCTAATAATTTATACACTGAATAACTGTACATTTCTGACATAAACTGCTCGGACGAGTAAAAAAATCTCAAGATTTCGTAACGACAATAAAAACACGGGGTCACCGTGTGTTTAAAGAAAATATTAATGATAAAACTTAGAAAAATGTGACTTGAGAAGAATTTTCGAAGCCGCGACTTTTTAAATAGAATGTAAAATGGTCTAAATCTACTAAGTTTCCTCGAAATTTTTTATTCCAGTTTATCGTTGGGGATGATGATTAATTGTGACTTATTTTTATTAAGCGCCACTGTAATTTACCAATAAATCAGAAGGGCCCTCCTGATGTGCCTACACAATACGGTCCTCCGCGAAAGGCACACCTTAAAGTTTTACGAACAGTTCTATCGTTGTAATCGTAAGTTTACCTCCAATCTGTGATTTCCTCACATGTTGGACCTTCCTTTTTAATTCAGGTTGTCTCAAGCGACGAACGATTTTTCCAAATTTACGAAGTAGCCCAACCCCTTAATGCGACATCCGAAATGCACCCTCACGGTTTTTTCTCTCACCGTTTCCCATGCCCGATTTGAATCCCCAACGTCTTTGATCCTAACCCAAACGGAGTCCACATCCACCTACTGCCAGGCTCATCAGACTCCATCGCCCAAAAATGTTGGCTCTAAAAATAGGAATCTTACCTGGCAATCTCTCCCAAATGTGTTTCCGTTTGTTCGTCATCCTCTATCTCTGAGCGATGAATTAGAATTACGTCATCGCTTCATTCACCGATTAACTTTCGCGATTTTCAGCCGGGGAGACTTTCACTGTCACCCAGGCCGGCGGGTGTGTCGCGGCTCAAACCACCAGGCAAACCGTATTATCTCGTGTATACGACACTCACGGTCATCGCGGCGTGTAGTCCGCAAACGCGGGCGACGTTCGCGCCCGCAACGCCATAAACTCACGCGTGTATGTATGTGCCCGCTTTATGCAAACTTGTTTGCGAACAAAGTATACGATATATCGCGCGACGGGTTAGCTAACGCCCGAGACTTAAGGAACAATCCTAGTGTCGAGCCTAATCTCATTGGCCACGGCGAGCGTGCCGTCAAATGCGCCACGGAAAGTGCGACTCGCGCCACCACAGCGGGCATTGTCTACGATCTTTGGGATACAGTTGTTGGATCAGCCAAACACATCCAATCGCACAGGCATTGGCATAGGCTTTTAGGACAATTTCCAGTTTCCTGCGGGATCGAGATATAATTTTTCGATTGGTAACTTTTCCAGCCGACGAGAAAACGACGAGGCTCATTGACGAGCAAAGGACGATTTTGGAAAAATGACAGTTTCATATGACTAATGAATAAATATTAATCTACGAACTGACTTCATTCAAGAAACTAACAGTTGATGTTATATGATATGATATTATATTACATTGTATTATAATATATTACATTATATTAGACTATATTCTTTTATACTTTATTGTATTTTGGTATATTGCATTATATTATATTACATTATTATCATGACCTACAATGCTATCACTATTGATATATAATACACGGAAATAATTAATTCGAGTACCTACTTCTGTACGTATAGGAGGGTACAAGCTCTGTCCAAAATTTACAACATTTACAACCAATAGCATTGTATAGGCATTGGATGTTACTATACGCTCCGACCGGAACTTTTGGCTCATACGTGTACCTACGGAACTACCTTAAGGAACCATTGCAGTGCAAAAACTTAAAAAAATCGTTTTTTTGGCATTATCCGAAAATATGGACTTTTATAAACATGCTGTTAAATTTTTGTCGCGAAATTCGTGTCATTCTGGTTGGTACAGCCTTTTTTAGAAAAAGGAATTTGACCAGTTGCGTGAGACCTAGCGCGGACGGTGCGCCTTTTCTCGAAACGTCGTTTTTCAAAACGATGGAAGATTGTAAACGAAGGGTTTTCAAGCATTCAGTATTAAATTTTGCCACATCATTCTTCACCATATTCCTTAATATCGTATGGAAGTGTTTTTTTAGCATTGAAAATGCTTTAAAAACCATGTATATGTTTGTTGAGGTCACGCGAAACTTACGCTACCCCCACTCCATGGCCATTGCGTGTAGCAAAGTGGGGGAGCTGCGGCATCCTACATGCTTGCGATCGGTTGAACAATGTCCTCTCCTCATTCAATTCTAAACTCGTTATTAATTGAAAATAACGTTACCTCAATCTATCAATATAAAATAAAAAACAACTCATATTATTTACATGTACCTGTTTTTTTATCACCGAAAAAGCGTCATTACACATTGTATGCCATGAAATAGTTGTATTTTGTGGAATATCTGTAGATTCGTCTTTGAAAATATAACCTTTTTAACGATAAACTGTCAAAAATAGCCTCAATTTGCCACTTAATTTTGAAATAGCCGCCATTTGGTTAACTTTCATCGAAGAAAGAAATCCTCCCGACACTTCTGCAGTTTGCAGAGATTGTTGAAGACTTTACGTCCTCGTGATACATTCTGGATAGCGCTAAAATACGAAAAAAATTGTATTCCAACAAAAAAAATTACAAACGTTATCAAAAAACTTTTCCTACAAACGTTGTTAGTTTTGACATTATAAATATTTTGGTGGAAAAATGCATGATCTCATTTTTTTAAAAACCATGTCGGCTTAAGGCCGGAGCTTGAATTAGAAGATCCGAAAAGTCGTTTTCTTTTTAATTGCTTAAATCGATAGATAAACTATCCAAGAATATATCTACAAAGTTACAGAAGCCAATTGTTAATATTTTCGAAGATACAAGGCCGAAAGCAGAGAATCGATTGATATTTGATATTGATATTTCCTCCGATTAAAAACTTTGAAGCGCGTTTTCTCCAGTTTTCATGTTCACGATTTTTCCAAATTAGCGGGCGTGATAGCAAGAAAACTAAACGACCTATTGAATCAAACCAAAGTTTATTTTCTTCAGTATTAAAAACTCTTCCAAGTGAATAGAAAAAGTCGTTGAAAAAGTATTTTTAAATAATTTTTATAGCACGTTAAAGTATTTTTTTTTTCAAACCTGATAAAAGTTATAATCTCACGATTTTTTCAGCTTTTCCTTAAGGGGTTTTATACAGTCAGGAGGCCCAAAAAGATCGATTTTTCAAGAATTTTTCTTGAGAAGACCTTCAGATCTATTAACGTAAAAATTTGTACTCATATTATGGTTACTTTTAACTGTATTTTAACATGTTTTATTTGTAAAAATAATTCTTTTGAAAGCTGCTATAACTGATTTCCGCGAGTACCTCTAAAAAAAGGCGTCTTGCGGTGAGCACGATATCTCTGGACTGGATCATCTAAAATGAAAAAAAAAAACCAAACATATTTCTTTAATATAATGGATTATCTTTCAATTGATTGAAGGAATAAGCAAAATAATAATTGTTGACAAAAAGGCGGCTTCTAAAAAAAAATCGATTTTTGACAAAAATGTAAAATATTTATCGGTGAAAAAAAACCTTCGATTAATTACTGAAAAATGAACTTGAAAAGATTGTGTTAAAATTTGAGACTGATCGGTTCAGCCGTTTCCGAGAAACTTTGCTCACCGACTTTGAAAACACAGCTTTGAGAAAAACGCGTTCAAAGTTTCAAAGGCACTTTCGAACGCTCTGACACGTCTTTACAAATGTGCGTGTGACTTCGAGAACTCGCCGGATTGACAAGAAATTTTCTGTGTGGGTGTACTTAAATATATGTACATTACGAAGAGAAAAAATATAAAAAATCGATTTTTCGAAAATTTCAACTGTACATAACCCCTTAATTCACCGAGAAGAAAAATATATGACGAGTGATTTTTTTTTTCATTCAAGAATTACGAGCTGCAGCTTTCTCGCCGATTGGGGATTGCAGTGGCAAGACTCAAAAGGAATAGGTTGATAAATTTGCAGTCATTTATTGTTTCATGTTGAACATTTTTTAATACATTTCAAATATACATGATAAGATACCTCAATGTTTACTGGGCTCATTTGCTTTTTCCCCTGCCAAACAAAAAATCCCGAAAGAACGCTTTTTTGGACCTTCTAATTCAGGCTCCCGCCTTAACATTGGCATTTTGAATTTTGGGCTAAAATAATTTTTTTACCGTTCCTCCTTGAACCATGAAAGCTTTATTATATTCAATACTTGGTCGGAGCAGTGTGTTTCGAGATAAATCAGGTGTAAGCTTAAAACGGGGCACCCGGTAAAGACAATACGTCCAGCAGCACAACCGTAAAAAGGCACATCATCGTAATTTCTCAGCATGTGTCATTTTGCCGTAAGACGTTGATCTCGCCGACGAGAAATTGAACCGATCGCCTCGCCGGCTATTCGCTGTGCCAGCTGATCTTGCGGCCGTCAACGCCGATCCGCGGTGAGCCGATCGCGTTGCGTACACACGCGCTCGGTGACTCCGCCTTAAGGCGCTTCCGCAAGCGACAAGAGCGTTCCGAGTGGTCACACCGCCATTGTCCTCGGCAAAACAGATTTACGGCGTTTTCTCGGATTTACGATTTTCGTCGCAGCTATCGTAACTTCCGCGGTGTGCTAGCTTGTCGGCGAGGGAGGGCTGCGGAGGGAAAATCGCCGCAGCTTAACGTCTACGTACGAGACCCGGAGCAGCGCCTAGAAAATGTAAAGAGAGTAGGCAAGACCACCAAACATCGTTTGGGTCCAGAAACGAACAGGGTGGGCGGTTTCATGTACCAATGTACGCGTTCATATATACAGGGTGACTGGAAATTCGACCTTTTCCTTGAAAAGGGTCATACTAGAGGTCATTTGCAACAAATTAAACCCTGTCAACTGAGGGTCGAAAATTTGTGGTTTTTGAGTTATGGTGGTTTTACGGTTTTTTATAGAAATTTTCAGGATTGTTATAAAAAACAAATAATCGTAAAACAACTACTCTACTCCGGGCACTCAATTGATACTCTCGTGAAACATGGTAAATGAATTATCGCTTTAAAAAAAAGCATTAAAAAAAGTAATTCCTATAATCTCAGAAACGAAAGATCTTGAGGAGGGAGGATACTTTTAGGCGAAGAAATAATTCCGTATTTTCATGATTAAAAAAAAAGGAAATATTTCTTCTCTATTTTTGAGACTTAATGTATGTTTTATTACTACTTTTGGCTGTCACATGGTATTTTGTTTAATTGATCTTTAAAAACCGAGGAGGTGTGGCACGGTTTTATAAACGGGTTGCGGCGGATGTTGTCAGACCGCGTGACACGGAGCGTTAGCGAGATTAATCTGAAAAAAAGTCAACGAAGATTCTTCTTTCATTAACACTCATAGGTAGTATATGAGCCAAGAAAAAGTGAGAAGTGTTGAAAATCGATGAAATGGTACACTTTGAAATAAAAAGATGAAATTTTCCGAAAAAAATGGCTACATTTTGTAATAAAGAATACTTTTCTTTTAATTTTCAAGAACATTTAGGATCATGTTCTAGACAATAAGGTTGTAAAGATTTATGCCAAATTTCATCAGTATTGGTCAATTTGTTTTTTAGCTATACGTCACGCCAGTTTAAAAAATTCAGTTCAGAAGACCATGCCATACCGCCGAAATTTTTAGAAGTTAATCATTTTAAAAATACCGTGTAACATCCAGAAGTATTAATGAAACATGTAAGCAGAAGAAATCTTCCGTTTAAAAAAAATCATGACAAACGACAAAATTTTTCCTCGTCTAAAGGTGAGCAGGCCCTACCAAATCGCGTTATTTAATATTTAAAAAATCAAACAGATTCCGTTAGTATATTAGTTTGTCCTATGATTAATCGAAGGAATTTCCGAAATATAAAGTTTTAAAAAATGACGCGTGTTCAAAGTAAGACTTGATTTTTGGAAAAAAATGGCATTTATCGTTCATCAAATCGAAAGTCTCTACCTAGAAAAAAATACTTTGAACAAATACTATATTTTAATATCTCGAAGAAGCCCTAAAAATTTCAAAAAGATCGATGCAGTAGTTTTTTTAGATACTTTGCTCGCCGTCTTTGAGAATTAACTTTCGAGAAAAAAAGCGTTTAAAGTTTCTAGCTACGCTCCGATTTTCGTACGCCAGCTTCCGGCGTTGCGCAATGGAATCTCATAGTCTCATGGTGGCTATTTCTACCATCCTCGTGGGACATTTAAAACTCCTGTCCTCTCCGTCTGCAAGTTTGGATTTAAAAAAAAGCGATCTTGTCTTGAATACTTGCTAAGAAATCCTATTTCTCCGGACTCCGCGCTCGCGTAGCGACGGAAATGGCATACACGGTGTGCGGGGTACAAAAATGTCGCGAGATCGTTTCCGCGAGCTGATTTAGCATACGGGACATTTTAGCTCGGCGGCCTTTCGGAGCGATTGATCACCCAGACTCCTCGTTCAACTCCACCTTTGGTAAAGCTCTACCTAACGACAACGATGAGGATCGACGGAATCGCCGGAGTTGCGTTGTTATAAGGAATGACCAGCCATCGCACACGGGGGCCCTGGGTAAACCGCAAGAGAAGATTTGCCGCTTAATACACGTGGCTAAGCAAAAGGGAGAGAGATGGAGATGAAATGAGAAAAGAAAATGAACTTGACTAGTCTCCGTAGTGAATGTGGCTAAAGCCTATGTGCTTACTTTCGTACCATACACACACACACACACACACACACACACACACACACACACACACACACACACACACACACACACACACACACACACACACACACACACACACACACACACAGGGTGTCCCTTTTTTGAAAAAAATATTCAAATGAATCGAAAAGATGAGGTCGTATAAAAAAGTGTTTCCTCCAAAAGTTCTATGGTTTTGAGGGGGACGTCCTATAGCAGTACAAAATATTTTCTTTGCCAACACGTCTACGTGTGCAGGGCCCCTTTCAATTTTTCAAATGAAAAGGCAAAAAAAATCGCTAGCTCAAGAATAAAGAAAGCTACGACGATTTTAAGTTTTTGGAAATATCTTAAACTGCCTCGTAGACGCGTTGAAAAAAATATATTTCACATTACTATCGGATGTCCCGTTCAAAAACATAAAAGTATTGTAGGAAACACTTTTTTGTACGACCTCTTCCCTTCGATATATTTCAATGCTTTTTACAAATGGGACACCCTGTATACACATCCATACACACACAAACACATACACACACACATGTACATACATACATACATACATACATACATACATACATTTGTGTGTGTGTGTGTGTGTGTGTGTGTGTGTGTGTGTGTGTGTGTGTGTGTGTGTGTGTGTGTGTGTGTGTGTGTGTGTGTGTGTGTGTGTGTGTGTGTGTGTGTGTGTGTGTGTGTGTGTGTGTGTGTGTGTGTGTGTGTACGTGTGTGTACGTGTGTGTGTGTGTATATATATATATATATATATATATATATATGCATGTACATGCATGTGTCTATTGTGTATCGAGAGATGCACCTTCTCGCCAGCTGTGGTCCAGCGGAGACAGCTGATGGCACGTGCCCTCTTTGAGTACGTCGATGCATCGGTAACCAATACTAGTGCTTTCTCCTCTTCTCTCCCTGTGCCCTTCACTTTTTCGACCAAAAGAGGAGGGAGATTTTGCACGCAGCATCCCATGCACCAATTGTGCAACTCCAAACATTCGGGAACACATGCGCTTGCCGCGATGATGGTTCTGAAGGTAGAATCAAATTCCTGAAAATTCGTCTGATCTACGAGAGGACTTTACTTCAGCCTTTTGTCATCAAGACTGCGCGTCAATTGGATGCTTTTACCACTTTTGGCTGATAACTTTTCATTCGGAGCATCAATGTTTCACTCATGTGTAACTGTTATCGTGTACATGCATGTAATGCACAGTAAGTTTTATTTTGCCCGATAATCCGTAAGCATTAGAGTCTAATAGTACATGTCGGGGGGGGGGGGGGGGGGGTGGATGTTTGGTATTTTGTTAAATAATAAAACTTCAGATAACAGAGTTGTTCGTGAAGTTAACATAGAGGAAGTTGGTTGTCCATGTTTTCTGAATTTGTTGATGGACCTTCACAAAGTAGTTTGAATCGAAAGTTCCAATCGAATGCGGGTAACCAGATTTTTTCATATTTTTCAAATCACGGGTTGAAAAATTATAGAAGGATAGATTGCTCGTCCTTTTAAGGCTTGATATTAACTGGGCTTCAAAATGAAAGATAATTATGGGAATTTTAAGTTATTTTGAGAGACCTGACTAATGAACCTCCACTCTATAGGATGTAAACAAAATTGCCACTATTTGACACGTAAGTGACAAATCTAAAAAATGTCCTACGTTTCAATTGATTTCTCGTGTTTGAACCATCTACCTACGCGCAAAATTTCATCCATATAGGTTGAAAACTGTAAGGCTGGCACAGATGTCACACAGATAAAAATATTAAATTTGCAAGCATGACTATCCAGAGCCCTTTTCGTGTACTTTTTTATGAAGGCCGAATTCGGTCGATTCCACGTCGGTCAAGTGTGCCGAATGCCTCTTTACTGGGGGAATAGACATTTTTGTTTTTTTAGATCTCCTGCGGCCATCAATTTGTCTACCAATCGATAGAAGATGGAAGACCAGATTTCTTCTGGGCCACATATACAACCGCTAGGCCATTGCGGGGACTTATTTATGCCACGACACCGAGAATTAAGATGAACGTTGAACCACAGCAGGCAAAGATTTACGTGCGCGATATAAACGATTGAGAACCACCGCGTAGACTTGCGCGCGCGCACGTATTTCAACCGTTCTCATCACCTGCCCTTCGTACATACAATAGAGGTGCGTTCCACTAGGTGAGTCGAGGTTACTTCTAGTTCCTGAACGATTGCCCCGCAGTGAAAATGCTCGTTACCGATTTCTGACCTAACGATTTTTTGTTCTCCCTGGCATGAAGTTGCAGCCTCGAAATTATGAATTGCCAGGAATATTCCAATAAACAATCCCCGACTAGAAGATTGAGAGTCTTCATTGATAAAAAGTACTTTTCACACATACTCGTCCATTAGCTTTCAGGTAACGCAATCAACCAATCCTTGGGATGGCTCCAATGATTCTCTTTCGGAATCAAGATAATCAAATGGCCAGGAGAATAATGGTGATCATCTGACTTCCATATACCACAATAAACCAATCCTTGTAATGGCCCCAATGATTCTCTTTCAGAATAAAGACAATCAAACCATGCCAGGAGAAGAATGAGTATCCTTTTGCTCTCGTTTACTGCAATCGACCAATCCTTGGAATGGCTCCAATCATTCTCTTTCGGGATTAAGATGATCAAAAGATCAGGAGAAGAATAAGCACCCTTTGGCTCCTATTTACCACAATTAGCAAATCCTTTGAAAGGCTTCAACTATTTTCTTTTGGATTCAAGATAATCAAATTGTGCCAGGAGGCGAACGTGCATCCTCTGGCTCCCGTATACCGCAATCAACCAATCCTTGACATGGGTCCAATGATTCTCTTTCAGAACAAAAATAATCACATTATATGAGGAGATGAATGAACATCCTTTGGCTCCCATTTGCCGAAATCAACCAATCCTTAGAAACGCTCCAATGATTTGCTGTTGGAATCAAGATAATTAAACTGTGCGAGGAGGTCAATGAGAATCCTTTGGCTCTCGTGTACCAAAATCAACCAATCCTTAGAGTCCATGGCTCTAATGAAAGTCTTCTGGATCATCAAGTTATGCCGGGAGAAGAATAAGTCTGGATCACTGTTGGAGGTTAAATTATAGAAAACGATGGACAAGTTTAACCCGAATGCCAGCGTGTTAAGGTATTCCTTTCACGAACCCAAATATTTTACACTTAACTGATTTTCGTCTATAATGAAGTAAAAATACATCCCAGTATACTGGTAAAATTTCAAGCCAAGTTACCGAACCTTTAACGAAAAATTACGGCCCTAAAAATCGTCTCACTTATACGGCGCTTTATGGATATGTCACGCTGGCCACATGTCTTTCTAATAATTTATACACTAAATAACTCTAGATGCCTAATACAAACTGCTCACAGGTGTAAAAAAGTCTAAAGATTCCGTAACAACAATAAAAACAGAGGGTCACCGAACGTTTAAAGAAAATATTAATGTTAAAACTTGGAAAAGTGTGGTTAGCAGAAGAATTTTTGTAGCCGTGACGTTTCAAATAAATGTAAAAATGTCTCAATCTACTAAATTTGCGCGAATTTTGTTATTCTAGTTTATCGTTGTGTATAATAATCCATTATAACTTGTTTTTTTTATTAAGCGCAATTGTAATTTACCGACGATTCAGAAGGCCCTGCTTATGCCCCCACAAAATACGGCCCTCCGCGAAAGGAATACCTTAAGGAATTATAGATAGGCTGATAGACTCAGCCCAATGTAGATGAAGATAGTTTTCGTGCAAACGCCTCTTTCGGCAGACTTTATTGATTCATAAAGAGCGAAATGAACGGTAATGGAGGTCTGTAAAATTTTAGGGTGCTTTACTGTTCCTGTTGCGAGATATCTGATACCCAAGATGACATCATTCGCACATGTGGACTACAACGACTGCATAAAATGCTAGCCTCCTCTTTTCAATATCTCGAGTAAACCCGTTGTTATATTTTGATGAAAAAATATCCAGACAGCCGAGTATTATTTTCCGAATGAGGTAGAAAAAAACGTTATTGACCGTTATTGACGAAATTTGTACGAATATTGGACGCATTTTAATGAAGCAGCAGCAACCCGTCAATACTGCAAGCAGACAAGGCCATTCGTGAGTGCACCATTTCTCAATGTCCAATTGTTTTACATATACAGCACCATCGCCATTCCTCGAAAACTCATACAAATCATATTTTGATAATTAGATTGACATTTCTCGCCTTTTCTTATTCACAATTAAACGTGATCATTAGACAGTGGGAGGGCTGCGTGTTGATAGTCGATTCCAAATCTACGACTGCGTAGCGATCTTGAGTTTAGACTCATTTAAAAGTTCAACGCCCTTAACCACAAATAGTTCCTATACTCTACCATATCGTACGAAAAAAAAACTTTTCATCCCTTCGTAGCTCGAAAACTACGTTAAAACAGATACCCTCCCCACACCTAGATACCTAGACAGAATTTAAAAAACCTAACCAGGTAACGCGCAGCCTCCCCTCCGCGTGAGCGTCCCTTTTTGTCCTCAACGTATGGCACCAACAGCCGAGTCGCGGATGCAGGTAAAGGGCGGTGGAGTATCGACATCGAAAGTGAATAAGAGAGACAGGGAGGAGGGTAGGAGGGAGAAAGAGAGGCGAATAAAATCTCGCGCGCGTCCAAACGCACACAGAAGCGTCGGTCCCTATGTAGGATAGTATACGAGCGCAGTTAAAAGGTATAGAAAGGCATCAACAACAGCAGAGATTGACAATGCGCAGGGGGCCCACCTGCCCCGTGCCCAACCTGGACACGCGCCCCTATCGAGCACCTGGTTCTTTTTCCAGTCGCGCGCGCCACCGGTGCATCTTATACGGTAAAGAATTTCCACCTCCCTCCACTGCTCCTCGATCACGTTTCCTCTCCCATTTTCTCCACGATACAATGCCGATGAAGCGAGGAATAATTTCGAGAGGCTTCATCAATTATCCTCTCCTGGGTATGCTCGATACTGCAGCGTACTGGAAAAGAAAAAAACGCTTACGAGCCGTTTCGAATAACTCACCGTCAGCCGGTCGCAAAATATCGCGACGTTGCTTGGACTCGCTCGAGATCCTTCGAGATCGCGAAAAAGATGCGTCAGCTGATGAAAAATATGGCTGAGCATGGAGCACGCGTGATGTATGCGCACGTAAAGTGTACCTGCAAAAACCGCAGCGGCGAGAGAGAAAGAGAGAGAGATATCGGATTGCCAGTGAAGTCGATACACCGAGGATTCTTCCCTCGCATCTTGTCCAAGAAGGGATAGGCCGTTTGCATGCTACACGTCATCAGGTTGTAATGTAGAAGACTGCATGAGAAGCGAACGCAATGCTGATCCTCCTCTCTCCCTTTCTCTTACAGTCTTTCAGTTGAAGACATGTCGTTGTTCGGTAGGATGCTTGTACTATCGCACAGTCCATCAGCATGATAAAGATGCGATGACTATAACCCATCTGGGATAATGCCTAGGCGCCTCTTTGCCATGTGGCTCCTCACAAGTGGGAATCTTGTGATAGGGTGTCCGCGTGTATGTGCGCCACAATTTTCATTGCATAATATTACCGTATAGCCGAGAACGCCAGGGTAAACCGAGCTGCGTGATCAGGATGGGCGAACGTCGACCAGCGTCGCGCCTTCTCCAACGCCTTGATCTTTCAGCAGGGTTCACGGCCGGCAAGCTAGCTGCACCAATGCTGGTGGTGATCGCGACTGTTAAGCCGATACATCTGACTATCCGGCTCATAATACCCATACGAGCACGCTCGGCATTCTCGTAATCCATTTTATACCTATTACGGTCCTGATATCTTGGTCTCTCGGGGCATACGTACCTCGTCGATCGAGATCGATCGGTTTCGCAATCGGGAGTACACCGCAAAAGAACAGCACCGTGTGGATCATTGGAACGGTTGGGACAGCACAAAAAAGGATAGGCTTGATTCCAACTTGAATCTCTGCAACCGGGAGACAAAACCTATACTTTTCCAGTTAGACGGAGTCGACTTCCTGAAGGAAATTATCACGCCATTGTTGGATGGAGGTAGCGCAATGGCGCCGATATGAGTAAGACGAATGGACGCGCTCCGTTATCCGCTTTCTTCTGGTACTACTGTAGCAAGTTGCTCAGCTGATCAGTGGCAGTTGACACCTGCCGATTATCCGGAACTAATTTTTCCACGCGTTCGTATCTGCGGCGATCGATCGACAAGCAGGCCCAACATCGACCGATCATCGAGCAAAAGGAGGCCGTGGAATGATTTGGAATCAGCGAATCTGCGGTAAGTTTGAATTTCACGCAAGTGGATCGAGACATCGCGGGATCTTCTAACAAGTCGAGGTACAAGGAACGGAGATCTCCGGCTTCGTCGATTAGAGCTTCGGTAGGACACGAGATCGGGTTGAACTCGTGATCAAATAAGGACATGCTGAGTTCGGTACATCTTGGGTAGGGATCGGTTATCCTGGCAATTATAACTATGACGAATTTTTGGCCAGCTAGCAATGATAACGACACGGGAGAGTTCTCGTTGTTACACATGCATCTGGTCGATATCCTCTTGTCTCCGATTGATAAGCAAAGGGAACCAGTTTCGAATGAGACGCGGTAGATCTTCTCATACCATTATGAACATAATTCTAATATACTGGCTCGGCATTTCGATGTATAAAGCCGTCGGCGAGCGCCCTGCTGGACCGCTTCCGCATGGATATCGTGTTCGGGTTCGAGATCAGGTTTTCCGAAGACTGCCTCACCCCCCCCCCCCTTCATCGTCGGCTGTGCGGACATATACCGTGCCCGTTGCACTCCTCCAACCTATGGAGTATCGCGCACGGATCACCATGAGGAACCGCAGTGACGGAGTGGTCCAGGCTGGGATAGCATCGGATCCTTCATTTGGCAGAACACTGCCGCGCTCACCCAGCGCTGCCGTCAGGTACCGTTTCACGGAGCCACCGTTTGGCGTATTCTCTAATCTTTCCCCTCCTCTTTCTTCGGCTCAGGCTTTTGCAACCTTTTTTTTGTCGCCGTCGTACTTCTTTCGTGTACGTGGTAGATCGAGCTAAAAGCCCGTTCGATGAACCCTGCGCTGCGTCTTCTCGCTGAAGGAGAACGGTAGATCCAGCTGTCCCGGAGGGTACCGACGCTTCTTCGACGCAGGGTGTGTTTGTTCAGATTTGGTTAATGTCACCACAACGCGCTACGAGACCTTATGGGCGTTCCTGGTTGATGCTTTAGTCATGGACTGCGAGATTCATGGGGACGTATCATACGGCATAGTTTAGTCGTATTAAATGTTATATTGGGTTGTAACATTTATTCATCTTGTTTTTGTGTCGTATAGCTATTTCATACCGTTGCTAACTTCACGCACCCAAACGTTCATCGTCCGTCAAAAAATGTCAGTTCTCATCAGTGAATCGTAACGTTTTTTTGCGAAAGTCCCAACATGTTGGATAATTAAGAGCAACTTCAACGTGTTGCCCTTTTTGATTACCGAAGAGATGTAGCTTGACTAGGTTTTCCCACTACATGCACCATACAGTCTTCGTGTCGACCCTGCCGGCTTACCGTTTGCTCAGAGCTTTGCAGACTTCTCCCGATGCTGTAAAGTTATCAGACTTGCACCTTCGCCAAAACGATTAGGATGTCGTTTTTACTAACAAGTCGCGGGAATGCACCAGGAAGGAATTCTTTAGCTGTCGCATAGATGAAAGTTGGATTATTGATGGCAATGGTACATCGTGATTAATAAAATGTCTCCATGAGTTTACAAATGAATGATGGTAAACACACTGGAAAACGGGAGGACTACAATAACCCAATGGCTCGGGGATTCATTTTTCCCTGCTTGCTAGACATTTTTGATTATACCTTAGGAACAATACGTTCTTTCCTCCTAGGGCTCGGTAGGTCGTCATCTTTGCCCGTTCATCATGAGCACTCCAAACTTCCTTCAAGTCCCTTATGCCAGGTATGACTTTTCTACCTCCTGTATCTAGGCTTGCTCTTTCCCTGTAGATTAAGATTCGATGTTGTCGAGAATATCGCCAGTTTAATGCTACTCGCCGATCATAATGTTGGGAAAGAAATTAAAACGGGTATGGAGTACCAAGCCGAAGAATCGAAAAGTCTGGTAGAGCAGGTGTTCCTCAACCGACGTTCGAGTCGTAGCACCTTCACATTTGCGCTACATAATAGCATGGCGCATAAGCCAGAGCAAGAGAGGGAGAGCAGGGTCGCTGTCAAGCGACTTCGAGGTACAGGTACAGCGGGCTTCTTATTCTCGGTTCTGCGATTTCATTGTCATCCTCTTGGGTCGTTGAAAAAAAATGTCCTGTGTAGCGCGTATACGGGAAGAGCAGCTAGCGATCTTGAATGGATCTCGCGCTAGTTCTATTCATGCTGTGCGTGTGTGTCTATGTATGCATTGGGCACCCTCGGAAGGTTGCGTCTTTGACGACAACGACGCAGGGATCATCATGACGAGACTCGGCGGTTCTGCAGCAGGCTACCTTCGATCATACAGGTAGGTACATATTCATTCTTAAATGCAAGGTTCCACACACAATAATCCACACGGACCCATTTGGGAGAAAGAGAGGGGAAAAGACATAAACCGAAGCGGGCTGAGATTTTTCGTTGGGGCCGCAAGGTCGATCCTTGGATCGAGGAAGGATCCGATCCGGCTGGAAAGCAAGATCTTGGATGTCGGGGCAACGGGATAGCTCGAGAGTTATAGGCATAGCCAATATATAATATGCTATTGAGAAATGGTAGCCGGAGGCTACGCCGATCTTGGATATAGATATATGTATACGTATATTAAAGGTATGCTCGCGAGACGGCGAACGACTGAGATTCGCTTCAGGTGCAGAGGAATCACATGTCTCGGAAGCGCGCGCCTGTCCCCGAGCATATACATATACCTATGCATTTCCCCTGCCTTCATTCGCTATGTCTTCAACCCTCGCGGTTGAAAAGTCCGCGGAACAATACTCGATGTAGGAATAAAAGGCTGTCTGTGCGGAGCTCCATCATCACAGCCATCGCATAAACGACGTTCCTTCAGGAAAACTCTTGGAAGCGTGCCGTCGCAACTCCCAGCTGCAGCATCCCGTCCTCCTGCCTTTTTTAAGGGGCGCATACGCCATACGATTGAACGAAAACTTTACCCATGGCGTAACCGACGCTGCGGGATGATGATTTTGAAGTTGGACCGTACTCCGAGGGTCGCGATTGGAAAGACTGTTCTCTCGGTTAAAACTGCCTACCATTGGATATTCCTAAGTCGCGTATACCTAGGGGTCAAGTACGTGTGTCGAGGGCAATTGGCAGATCAAGCAAACCTAAGCAAGTTCTTAGGACCTCCATCAGGAAGACTTGGGGAGGAATGATCTTGGACTGAGCGATCGTCTCCAATCAACGTAAGACGATACCGTGCTGCAACTGAACACGCTGGAATATCTGACTTTGATTCTCCTCGAGGACCTCTGGAGATGCGGGCTTGTGGTGGGCTGATGATGATTTACAGAATTCTAGCCGTTCTCAGTGATGATCTTCAGACTATTGATTGGCCATAGAAGCATAACACTTGCCGACAATGTTAATCAACAGCTTCCTGAGTCCACTGATATTTAGGGACCTATACAGGATGCACTAAGTTTTCTCAGGATGGCGCCCTGAAGCGTCTAATCTTGAGGACGGTTCCAATCCAGGAAGTTTTTACTTCCCTGCGGGTTGGCAATTGCAGTTATTCAAATAGTCGCTGCAATTGGCAACTGTCGAAGGAACGGCTGCACCAAACACCGAAATCCTTAACTCTGTTCTTCTGATTCTTCTGATCGGTTAAGTGGTAAATCTTGCGCACCATCTTACGAACCGACGCGCACAGAGCGACATACGCGCGTTCAACTTTCCCTGTCATAGCTCGCGCAGTCACGCGTCGCTTAAAATTCACGCAGGTAAAATATCCGCGTGGTCTTTTATTCTCTGCACAAGAGGCCACAAATTTGTGAATGCACGTGCGCCACAAGCGTATAATGTCCTCCGACAAAGCGATTTCAACACGAGTGAGAGATGAATCGATTACGAAGGGGCCGATAAACAGTTTGGCCGCTGGCCAAGACGAGCCTCCGTGACACGACACGAAATTCTATTATCTTTGTTCCCGTCGACGTGCCACTTTTCGCCGCGTAACAAAACGGAATCCCAACGGTCCCTTCACTCACAAACTCGGAGGTGAAAAATTACCCGAATGCCTTATCCTATCGCAGCAACAGCAGCTTCAACGGCATGACAGAGAACTCGTTCCATTTTCAGCCGCACTAGCGTTATATCGCATCGCTTAATGGACTCCGAAGATTCTTGTTTCTCATTTGTTTCGTCTCTTTCCTCTTCTTCTTCTCTTTTCAACGCTTCACAATTCTTGTCTCGTCATTTCAGTCGGAACGCGTGACCCACTGTTGGGGACGATTGATGGACGATTCGAGAAAACAGCCAAGACTCCACAGCTCAAATTTGTCTGCCGAATTTTTCCGTTCCATGATTTCTTCGATGATGATTCTTGCCTAGCTCTTGTCCGTACCGAGTCTACCTTGCCGCCTCCATCGGGTCAAAGGGCAACGTGCCTCTTTGACCACAGGCGATCGTCCTCGTGGGGCAATCTCATTCGGTTGGCTTCTCGACTAAGTCACGAATCGTTCTCCAACCACCGGATGCAGGAGCGATCGCGAACTCTTTTTGGCAACAGCCGCCGATAAGATTCGCCGTAGACCGAATCGCTTATCGCATCCGACCGGGTATTACGTAGTCGTCGTCGTCGTCGTCGCGGGCGTTAGCATAGTGCGAAGGCGCGGACTAACGGTATATTACGGGTATGGTATCTGTAGTGTAACGTCTAGATATATTCTATACGTACGCGAACCTCTCTCGGCATTCAGCGGGGAGTCGAGTCCGGTCCAGGTGCCAGGTGGAGGGACGAAGGAGGGATCCGCGTGCTATGCGCCGCGGTGAGATGTTGCTCCTGCGTCACGTGGACCTGATCTCTCCCTCGAGGCTCCTGGAGCAGGAGCCTCGTGCCATTGACCGCCATTGACTCCCCCACGTTGACTGTAGTACCAACGAGCTCTATGCCACATACGCAGCAAGTACATGCCGTGTCTCTGGACATGCTGCTCGATCTTGATCGCGCCGAGTTTTCTCGCCACTCTTCACCTGTGCCTTCATCGCCTGCCTGATTGATCTACGCTCAATCAACGGAAATTCTTCGTCTTCGCGCCATGCACACCACTTCCGCCTAATGAGCCAAATGGGAACGCTGATCCATTTTGATCCAAGATGAGATTTAATCCATTTTTATCAAAAAATACGTTTAAACCATTTTGATCAATAATGACATTCAATCCATTTTTATCCAAAATGACAATTGATTAATTTTTATACAAAAGACATTTGATCCGTTTTGGTCCAAAATGATATTTGATTCATTTTGATCAAAAATGACATTTCATCCGTTTTTATCCACTATGATCCAAAATGATTTTTGAATAAAACAACGCTTGATCGATTTTTATCAAAAATGACTTTTGATCCAAAATGACACGCGATCTATTTCGATTTAAAAATGACATTGAAACCATTTTGATCGAAAATGACATTTGATCTATTTTTATATAAAATGACATTCGATCCGTTTTGATCCATAATGACGTGATCTATTTCGATCCAAAATTCAATTTGATCAGTTTCGATGTAAAATGACATTTGATTTATTATGATCCAAAATGACATTTGATCTATTTTGATCCAAAATGACATTTAAACAATTTTAATCGAAAATTACATTTGATCCATTTTTATTTAAAATGACATTTAATCCTTTTTCATCTAAAATGACATTCGATCTATTGTGATCCAAAATGACGTTTGATCCATTGTTATAAAAAATTACGTCGATCCTTTTTTATAAAAAATTACGTTGGATCCATGTTTATCCAAAATTATATATGATCTATTTTTATCCAAAATGACAATTGATCCAATTCGTTTCAAAATGACAATTGATCTATTTTTACCCAAAATGACATTTAATCGATTTTTATCCAATCCGTGATTTGATCCAGTTGAATCAGATCTTATGATTACGTAACGCTGATGTGAATCTTTTGGATCCAATTTCGTTCGCTTTTCGACGTATAAATAAATATAACCATTGAATTTTATCCTGATTTCAAGCGGCCGCATCTTTTAATTGGAACATTGACTTATTGGACTCTCTTGGGCCTAACGGCGCACTTTTTACACTGATCTTCAATTGATTCGCCAAATTAACTTGGCATAAAGATAATCAGGATGATAAGAATGTTAGAAAATTTGAATGAAAAGCATGTCCTGAGAAATTATCTCGTGTTTTTTAATACGTTTAATCATAAACGAAGACAATTAGTATCACTAATTACAGTATTTAATCTCTGTACCGAAGACGAACGTAAATGTACAAATAGACATTTCAAATTTTAAAAAGTTACGCCTTCGCAGGCTTTTCTTTCTAAAAAGTCCACCAAAATCTTAAATTCATCACCGATTATCGTCAAATTTACCACGAATCTGTACAAAACTTGGTTCCTGTAGAAGAATGTATCCCGATATCTGAAATTCTCAAACGGTTGCCCAACTTTGTGATGATTTTCGGTAAAAAAAATCGTCATCTTTCCACTCATGAGTGGTGAGAGCAGCGCTCGAACGTTTTTTTAAGCTCTGAGGATTGGAATGGAAAATAGATTGCAACGTTTGCATTAAAAAAAAACTTCTGCAACATCTTGTATGTGTACTGATTATCGACAAGTTAACGTTACGATAGAACGGATCATTCGTCGTTGCCCAATAGGACACGGAAGAGGCTCGAAGTTCAGCTCAATTATAAGATCTACTCGTCTGTAACTCGCGATCGTGCGGCGCGATCTCTCCGAGTAATCTCATCGGAGCCACCGTTGCGCGTTCCTGACCAGCCCTCTCGATCGGTTCTCTCGATAGATTTCTTCAACTATATATATATATATATATATATATATATATATATATATATATATATATATATATATATATATATATATATATATATATATACTCGTATATATATGGGTTTCGTCGTGTCCGCAAACAAGCTCAGAGATCGAGCCACCGAGATCACAACAATTTGTAAGTCAATAATTTTCTTATAATAAATCAATCATAACACCCTGATGCATGATGATAATCTCTCGAAATTATACTCGAAAACCTCATTACCGCTCTCTCTCTCTCTCGCGCAAATATTTTCCAGCAACCATCCGATTTGTTATGACAGTTATTGTTCACAAAAAAAATCACGAAAAAAGCAGTAACCATTGTTGCGTAAACATTTCCCGACTCCGCAAAGCAAAAACAAAGTAAAAATTAAATCCAGACTGCAGTAAATTAGAGGGCTACGTCCACCTAGAGGCCCCAAAAATTGCCAAATTCCGAATGTTCTTTCTGCGAAACGGTTGGTAAAAAAGAACAGCATAATTTTTTAACACGAAGGTACATATACTTAGAGCCTTTAAAATGAATAAAAAATCAACAAAAAATACAGCAAAGCGATAAAAAAAATTACCACCGGCAAATGATGACATTTTCTCGCGACGTTTGGCGGTGGTCACTCTCCAGCTTATACGGTCCATCTGGAATCTAAAGACGAAACGGGTTATTCAAGGTATTCAATGATAAATACGAGCCGATGACGATCGTCGATTTTGAAAATCCATTTTTAAACAATGTGGCGACGAATTGTCACTTAAGCATACAAAATGTATGAAAAAAGTCATCAATTTCACGTAACTATTGAAAAATGAAGATCGATTTTGAAAAACTGAGATCGTCAACGACCTTTGAATGTGTCTTGGGGTATTTCCTGTAAATTTGGAAAGAATCCATCACGTGGTTCTCGAGATATCATGTCCATTAACTTTCAAAACAGTGTTTCAAGAAACCGCGTTTAAAGTTCGAAATATGGTGCTGCTACCGCTCGCCACGGCCGACTGTTAGAAGCTGTAGCTCATTCAATTTTGGGAATATTTCAATGAAGTTTTCAGGGAACACAGCTAGAACGCGATACTTTGGAATAAAAATATTTTTGGTAAACGCAATTTTTTACCCACCTAGGTAGATGTACCCCGTTAATTTCCATAATTATAGCTACCTGGAATCGTTTCTTCATTTCTTTAAGTTTCATTGCGCCCTCATTCTAGTAGCAGCGCCACGTTGAGCGGCAAAGCGTCGAACTGCGTAGTGAAAAATCATTTGCTCTTCTTACCTGCGTCAGGTCGGCCGGTCCTCTTTTTCGGGCCCGTATATTCATGTGTGCGGCAAGAAGCCGTCAATTCACGCGACGATTCCTACCTTATCGACATCGAGTCTTCTCCATTCCGCACGACCCGTACTTTTGGACGTTTCTTTCCCCTGGCGCTTTCTCGCATCTTTTCGTGGGCGCTCGACAAGAAAAGTTGCCGCGGACGGCAAATTGCATCGTAACGGTCGCGCACCTCGCCGGTTGCGACTTATTGTTACGTCAGGGGGCTTGGGACCTAAACCTGCTTTTCCGTCCCTCCACCCCGCCGCCACGGGATCACCGAATCTTTTCAGACACGAAACGCGCCGAGAACCTGCGCGATAGACGCGCGAATGCTCGGTACAAATACGGATCGCGTTCGTGTTCCCCCTTCAAGGGGTCATGCCTACTTGTAAACGTCGAAAATTCACTTTTTTTAAAATACAATCTATTTTGACAGTATATCATCTTATGAATAGTCCCTGAAAATGTCAAGGTAATCGGATGAAAATTGACAGATTTATAAGCTGTTATTTCGACTATTCGAAAATTTAAAACAGCGTTTAAAAAAAAAACAGTTTTGTTTTTAAAAGGACAAAACATCATGTTTTATTTAGGAAACAAAAAAAAACATGTTATAAATCAGTTAGACCTAAAAGTGTTTTATGAGGTGTTTAAAACAGGTTTTAAACATTGATTAAAACATGTTTAAAACAATGTGAGTCTTAATCTGGAGCACAGCTGACATCATAATGAAATTATTATTTATATATTAAATATCTTAAATCATTTGAAGCCGTTTACATAATGTCCCTTACTTGTTTACTAAAGTACTAAGTAAGATTGTTAAAGTTATTACTCAATAGTTATTTTCTCTGATTTATGATTCGTCCTGATATCTAGAATTAGTCAATTACAAAATAAGTATGTTGAAGTTTACCCTAGGACCCTACACATGTGTACCGCAAACCCCACAATATTACCGAGAAATGTTAAGATAATTTTTTTGCTTTGTTCAATCGTATTTCCCGAGTCAAAATTTTTAGCCTTCTCTAAACTCTCGCAGGACACATTTCTTTTGTAATACATAAGCCGCCAGCCTCGGTTGAACCGAGGAAACCCCATTTGTCGAGTTCAGTGCCATGAAGAGACCTCCTCTTGGTTCACTGTAGCCTCTGTTAAACCTCCCAAACCTTCTTTCGACCCCCGTTTCAGTGAAACGTGCAGAACACAGACCTCCTTAACCTGCTTTCAATCTCAAATCGTCGCCACGACCCCACCTAACCTGCTTTCGGCCCAAATTCGATACCTCCTCCATCATCACTCCATACACCATCACTCCAAAATGATCCGTTTTCCCTGATTATCACCCGAAGAACGGTACAGGTTTATATGCATTATCAGACGATAAATAAATACGACACAATTAATAAAAATACATCGTAGCCTTATCAAATTATTAGTGCACTATTAATATGCGATAACAATCACATTTGCTCAATATCGATTTATTATTATTTTATAGGCGATTCATAAAAGAACGCTCGTATATACAGCCTTACTCCAATTTTATCGGATCAATGGGCGTCCCGAATTTTCCTGTGAGAAAAAATGTCACAGAAAAATGTTTAAAAAATGCCAGGCTATCCAGTATAAGCTTACGCGAGAGGGTCCTTCTAGAACTAGAGGGTTCTTAAACCCTCTAGTTCTTGAGTTACATTGCATTATCTAGAATTAGTCTTTTTTGCCAAAAATGAAATAACATTACGAAAAAAAATTGTACGAGACTTTATAAAAAACGAAAATGGAGCTCCTGCTACCCCATTCAAGATTATCATGGATAAACGTGACAATTTTTTTTGTATATGTCATGCGCGCGATTCTTGATGGTCGAAAAAAGCCGAAAAACAGTCACGTACAAAAGTGCGTACCAGGTCGAAAAAAATCATAAAAAAATATTTTAAAAAAGCAAAATAAAGCTGCATTTGTTCCCTTCAAAACGCCGTTCGGTAAATTTGGTTATCTTTTTGTTACGAAGCTATGTAACTGTTAGTGCAGCAAGAAATATCGACTGGTGTATCCAAACATTTGAGCGACGGTATATATTATATAATACTATATATTTATTTATATTATACTCGATATATGTGGTTGCGTAAATATATTCGAATATACACTACCAGTCAAAAGTATTCGGACACTTCAGATAATTGCAAAACTTAATATCACTTTAGATAATTGCAAACTCATAGTAGAATAATTATTATTTTACGAAGATGCTATAATACTCTGTATAAATGATTAATTATATAAACCTTTATAGTATCTTCGTAAAATAATAAATGAAATAAATTATATTACTCTAACATTACTCGGCAATTATCGAGCGCTCAAAAGTTTTGCGATTATGTGGATTGTCCGAAAACTTTTGGCTGGCAGTGTAGATCTAAATAACATATAATGTTGATATCTATATGAAACGTTAGGGTATTAATTATAGTCTATTTCATGTTCTAAAAGATTGAAATTGTCGGTTTAGAATTTAAACTCATTCGATGTTTTGTTTATTTTTTTCCTGTTCGTTTTGTTCTTTTCCTTTTTTTTTGTTCATTCAATAATGAGCCGATAAATGGCGATGGCCGATTACCGTCGCTTTCAAATGAAATGTTTGATTTTTCTTTGTTTTCATTTTTAGTACGTCGAAAATAAAAATATATTTCCACGTGTATAAATATATTTAGCGGAAAGAAATAAAAATATGCTTCATACATTGAAGCATATTTTTATTTCTTTCCGCTAAATATTATGATATTAACTAACCGCGTCTATTTGATTCTTTTTTATATGAATTAACTGGATTTTTCATACAACCAAATTTTTCCTATTGCGTTCCATTATTAAAATTATTGATTTCAAATATGTTTATTTATTCAAATCAATCTATTTAATATCGTCCAATAACTAAATATTTTATTCGATCCTAATAAATCTGTGATTCGGTTTCATCAGTTCAACATTTTCATCTGTTCGAAAAAACATTTTAGTCAAGTTCACTGAATGGATCTAGTTATTTTTTTTTAAATTTACCTTAAATAGAATTTTCGTAGAGTTAACCATTTGTCCATTTGATTTAACTACTGGTCCATCTTTATTGCAACACTCATATTGAAGGGGCGTGGGGGTAGGGAAGGTGGAGAGAGAGGATATATATATATATATATGAGTTTGTTTGAAAAATCTATCGCATGTTATTCGATAAAAGTCTCTAATTATCACAAGGATATTAACTAATTGATATAGCTTATGTTATACAAGAAATAGTTATAGGTATTCATTTGGTCTCTTATAGCATATCAGGGACCAAAATGTTACAAGCACTCGGTAGCATAGGGGCAGCGTGCGTAGCTATGAGTAGGAAGGTACTAAGGTTCGATTTGCATATAGGGTACACATTTTCTTCGAAAAAAAAATCATTTCTAGAGGCCAGGCAATGACGAATTACGATGAAAAATCCTTCTGGTAAAACTCTCAATTAAGGAATTCATTTAATTTTCGATTTATGAAATATTTTATGCATTAGCACTTAGCTTTATAGTGTACATTGTAAGCAAATAAAGATTCATTTGAATCTTATCTTTATTAACATATATAAATATCTTTGAAACAAATATGATCGTAGTAGGCTGTGTGGCAAGGAAAAAACCTATTATATTTAAACAGATCCTATATAAATTAATTTTTTTGTTTAGCAGTAGGCCGAAAGGTTCCGTAGGTTCAGCTGCGGTCCTCACTAACCTCCTTTGAGTCAAAAAATCTACTTTCTGCCATGCCGGAGGTTCATCGGAGGACCCAACGCATGGTATTTGCAAACATTGTGCCCTCCTTTAGATACCCAATAATCCGCTCTCACCGATTTCTGCCCGGGGACGGAACCTTCATTTTGTGGGTTGAACGCGGCTCGAAAATTTCGATTCGGGTTTTCAGGGTGATAAATTTATATTAGGTTTTTCTCGCAAAGCCTAGTCCGTTCGTCAGTTCTCGAGCGTTGGATTAAAAAAAAATATCTCTACGACAAATAGTTCGTTAGCAGTGTTGATTTAAAGTGCTGGGGTGTGCGGAATCCCATTGTAGGTTATTTGTTTCGTACAGATACACTGAGAAAAAAATTCAGTTGGTTTAACAAAATGTATCTTTAAATACGTTCAACTTGATTTTTGATTGGCATAACAAACATTTTGTTAATCTAAATCTTGTAGCTAAATAAGCTACAGTTCACACCACTAAAACTATCGTTAGATTAACAAAATGTTTGTTATGCCAATCAAAAATCAAGTTGAACGTATTTAAAGATACATTTTGTTAAACCAACTGAATTTTTTTCTCAGTGTAGTGTCCTAGGGTTAATATTTTTTTACATCCATATGTCTCACTCACTCATCTCTTCACAGATCACCTCAGTCGGATTGCTATTTAGTTCCCTTATAATTGCAACTAATTTAGCTATTTTTCGCGTTCCAAGACGGTTTCGTAATTTGGAATGCACTAATCCAAAAGTTGAAAATAATCTTTCGAGTGCAGCGGAAGAGGCAGTGTCTGTAAATAACTGAGTTGTTAATTCTGTTGTCGCCGTATGTAATTTTTTTTCTAATGATTTCCACCACAACGACACCTGTGTTTTCTTCAGGAGATCTTCCTTAAACATATATCCTTTAAAGAGATAAGCCGTCGCACGATACGTGAGTACATCTGTCAATGCCTGTAGAGAACGCGAATTTATGAACTCCATGCCTGATGTAGGTATCTTCTTCATCTGATAATCATTCACCTTTATATTTGAGGTCTAGAATAAAAGCGGTAAAATGTGTTGGAGTCATGGCAAGGTCGTATCTGCCTTTCTGAAAAGAGAATTCCAAATGTATACAGCTTCGCTTAAGACGCAGATATATTTTTGGACAAGATCAAGAGCAATTGCTACTTTTTAAAGTTTTTTTCAAGTAGTTATCCACATTTTCTTTCAGGTCTATGTCCTGAACTTCTTTTACGACAGATAAGTCCAATACGGATCTCTGTTCGCTGCATACTTTAGCAAGATAGTGCTAGTTCATGACGTGCGACTCAAGACAGTCAGCCAGTGTTCAACCTAATATCCTGGGGTAGCACCAGTTTTTTCCACCAGCTTCGTTGTACTTTGCTCTAGGAAAATGGTGATATTAAAAATGTTTAATGATATTTTTTACTCTTGTTTTTAAATCTGGCTGCTGAATGTATTTGGCGAATAAATTCAGAATATGGGCTGAGCAACCATATGTAGTTACGTTACCAATCTGACGGCCTCCAACTCTGCATAGCCTGGTCTTACCATTTCCATTAAGCTAATGAATGCTGGATGCTCAACGTGGCGAAGTGCAGAGTTAGTGGCATAGTAGTATTTCGCTATCTGTATGTGTATTTTCTGCTTTTATGTATCTGACGTCTTCACCAAAAACTGTGACATCTAAATATTGGATCACTACCAAATATTTGGTAGAGCATCAGAAGAATATTGAGTTGTCTATACCGGTGGGGGTTTTTCACAGTTTCCCCGTACCCACGGAAAATGCGGTATAGTGTAGCTTAAGACGGCTGTGGACGCAACGGAAGTTAGGTTAGATTAGCGAACTGCGGGTAAGGAGTGATTGGGAAGGGTTCAATTGGGAACGGTTATACATGAAAACCCGCACGGGTAAACGTTGGAACTCAGAAATTAGTTGAGATCCCAATAACGATAATAATGATGATCACGATGATAATAATATATAGATTGAATAATAATGAAAATGCAATAAAAATAAAATCGGAAAAAGAGAACCAAGAATACTAATAGAATAGTGATAACATTACAATAAAATAATATATACATCAATAATAATATTGTTTATAATTATAATGAAAGCACGAAAAAGAAGGAAACTGATAATACTAATAAAATAGCCATATTAATAGCGATAGCAACATTGATTATGATAATAATGAAAAAAATGGAATAATAATAATAGAATGGCAATAAAAATAATACAATCATTAATAGCAATATTTTGACAAAATAATAATGATAATAAGAATTGTACAAACAATTGCATAACTAATTATTTCCTTATATATTAATGTATCGATATTCGTATATATTAATTTCTCTATACATATTAAGAGATTATTTTTTAAGGAATAAGTAAAAAATCGCATGGTCATTAATTTATATGCACTTTTATAGAGTTGTGTACCAAATTTTGGTAAATATTTACAAGTGGGGCTCCAGTCCTAATCGGCTTCAAAAAAATTTTCACGTGTTCGAGGCTATTCTGCAGTACGAAAATATGTTTTTTTAATGATGAGGGAGGGGTATTTTATTAAGAAAAAAAATATTTCATATACAAACCCACTTGTAAATATGTACCAAATAAAACAATAATGAACGATTATCATAATTTAATCACACACCCAAACAAAACCAAACAAACCCAATTGTAAATATTTACAAAAAAATAATAATGAACGATTATCATCATTTAATCCACACCCACACACTTACGTATACACCCAAAAAGCATACGCGCATGCAAACCTAAACCTACACACTCACACATACACCCAAACAAATCCGCACACCCACCTACCCAAACCAATGGCATTTGACCCACTTGATGTCACCAAACGCGTTTTCTCCATACCTTTGAGAAGGTTAAAAAAAACGTTTGCGGGTTGCACTGAGGGTTGAAATTGCCTCCCTCCGACTTAAATATTATAAACAAAGTGCACTGAAATACATCGACTCGGTAAAAAATGTCTAAACCCCTTTTCTAGCTGGAGCCCCACTTGTAAATATTAACCCAAATTTTATTTTAAAATATTAATAATTAAAGAACCTACAACCAATCTCGTGAAGGACCTTCGAACGTGAGTGTGCTTGATTTTTCCCACTCGGTTGACTGAAAAAAAAACGATTTTTTTCTTAAAATAGATAGTTTTGGCTGAACCTTGACCGAGTTTTCATAGCTATTGTGATTTAGTGATTAAAAAAATGTTGAATGTTTTAGTTCGATTTTTAAAAGCAAAACTATATTATTATTGTTAATAACTACCGAAAAAGTCGTTCATGACTAAACTAATGTTACACTGAATAAGTGTACACAATTCCGTGCCAATCCATTCGATCGATGCCAAGAAAATCGTGTACACTGTTTTGAAAAACATAGTCTCGAGAATAACGCGTTTAGTCGGGGAGATACTATTAGGCGAGGAAAAAAGTTGCTGATTTTCTTTATTTTTTTTTTGTAAAGGAAAGGTTTTCATTATTTATGAGACTAAGGGTATGTTTTACTATGACTTTTGACCTTTCCATGGTATTTTTTTTCATTAATCTTTAAAAATGGCGGAAGTAAGGCACGGTCTCCTGAACTCCATTTTCAAAACTGGCGTGGCATATGGCAAAAAAAACTAATCGACTGATTCTGATAAATTTATCTAACCTCATTGTCTAAAACATGACCCTAAAGGTTTTTAATAATAAAAAAGTATTTTTTCATTGCAAAATGTAGCCATTTTTTTCGAAAATTCTATTTTTTTTAGATTATCCGTCACACCGTCTGAAAACATCCGCCGCAACGCGTTTAGATGAAGACTGTGCCGTACTTGCGCTTGTTTTTGAAGATTAACAAACGAAACATACCACGTAACAGCCAAAAGTCATAATAAAACATACCCTGAGTCTCAAAAATTGTAAAGAAATATTGGCTTTTGAAAAAAAATCATGAAAATACGAGACTTTTTCCTCGCCTAAAGAATCTCTCCCCTGAAAGTTTTACTAGCAGTTCTATCGTCATAATCATAAGTTTCCCTTCAATCTGCGAAACCTTTCCCATCTGTTGGACCTTCCTCTTAAATTTGAGTTGCGTCAAGCAACGAACGAGGCTTCGTCATTTTCACAGTAGCCTAACCCGTTAACGAATCTAGGTGGTTCTTGTACTTCAGTCTACCAAAATCCCCGCAGTAGGTGTACGAGAACAAGAGCGACCACACTTTTAAACGTATCCTAAGAACGTCACAAAAAGAAGGCCAAAAAGAGGAGCAGGATGGACAAGTAGGCGCGGAGGAGGAGGACGAGAATGCAAATGAGTTGAGTAGGAGGAGGATCAAGTAAGTGCGACGACGCGCCGTTTCGTATTAGCTGTAACTCGTAAGCGGTTCATAAAAAGGTTTATATGAATTCATCATGGCGCATGCAGTGTATATCGCCAGTAGCAACAACCGTCCAGTCGGGATAGGTCTAAAATTCGGTTCACCTGGAATTAATTCGGGATTTCGATTTTCTTTTTTTATGCTTATGGGGGGAGGGGGGGGGGGTGGTTGGTAGTGTAAATCTCGATTTTCTGGAAAATCCCCCCGGTGCGTTTGCCGCCATCTTGATTTAAAGAGGGATTTTTTATTTTTCGAATAACGCGCTTATTTTCAACCTTAGAGTGAAAGTGATCATATTAAAAGTTGTGGGAAATGTAATTCACCACAAGTTTGCTAATTATAGTTTTTACCCTAGGATCGATATTTATAGTTACATTGCAAATACTGGTAAAAAACGTTTTTTGTCAATTATTTCGTTTATTATCAAGTTTATTGTAAAAATGGTAATAAATAATCGGGTAGGAAATTTTATTTTCTTCAACTTTCGTTAGTACCATTTTTACTCTCTGATCAATATTTTCAGACTTATACTTAATTTAGGGGTGAGCTTTTTTTATCTTTAGTTATTTCGTTTATTATCAAGTTTATCGTAAAATAGGTAATAAATAATCATGTAGGAAATTTTATTTTCTTCAACTTTCGTTAGTACCATTTTTACCCTAGGATCAATATTTTAGGAGTTATAATTAAAATAGGGGTGTAATTTTTTTCATTTTTTTCTTCAAGTTATTATTGAATTTGTTATAAAAATAGTGATGGACAACTGTACGTAATTCAGATTTCTTCGACTTTGGCTGTGTTCTCTCGTCGCAAAGAGCCATTCCAGCAAGTAGAAAAATGTAGATTTTAACACCTGATTAGTTCTTTTCATCGTAGGGTCGTAGGGTGAAAATTGTAATAAACAAAGTTGAAGCAAATAAAATTCCCTACCTGATTATCCATTACCATTTTTACTATAAACTTGATAATAAACGAAATAACTGAACATAAATAAAAAGTTCACCCCTAAATTAAGTATAAGTCCGAAAATATTGATCCGAGGGTAAAAATGCCAATGACTAAAGTTAAAGGAAATAAAATTTCCTATGTGATTATTTATTACTATTTTTACCATAAACTTGATAATAAACGAGATAAGTTAAAAAAAACGTTTTTTTACCCCTTTTAGCAGTATAATTCTATAAATATCGATCCTAGGGTAAAAATTATAATTACCAAACTTGTGGGGAATTACATTTCCACAACTTTGAATGCAATCATTTTCACTCTACGGTTGAAAATAAGCGAGT
>OZ023324.1:7595739-7613239 GCA_964007375.1 Ophion obscuratus
GAGAGGGGGGGAGAGAGAGACAGAGAGAGAGAGAGAGAGAGAGAGAGAGCTTTGTGGCCCATTTTCCGTGGCTGTTTGCTATACCATGTGCATTATATTACCATTATTACCTTCACCCGTGCGTGCATTAACATGATAGTCGATGTTATTCAAATAAAGGCCATCGTAAAAGTGGTAGGGCGGGGTGGGGGGAGCTACAACGCTGAGGAGGGAGAGAAAGAGGAAGCGCTCGAGGAACACCCATGAAGCGAAAGATGTGGATCTTTCTCTCGAATCTGTGCAACTCATATACGGAAGGATCTCTCGCAGGCTTAAATCAGATGCCCGTTTGCCTTTGCTCGTGCTTGCTCGCGCTATCCACACCGATTGTAAATCCTCCGTACGAGCAAGGAGACGACCAGGAAGCCGCACGCGGCAGCACGTTACTTACCGTCTCTGCGTATGCGCCTTTGTGCTATTGAAGATACTTCACGGGCACTATACATCTCGCCTGGGGGCTTTTTAAGGGCTGCCGCGGGCGCAGGGTGCGAAACAATTTATCAAAGCGGCAGATTGTAGGTGGCGGTGTGGAAACGCTTGGGCGAAGTGGAAAAATTGAGACACGAGGATTTGAGGATGACGGATTGGTGCGGCTTTGTGAATAGGCCGAGTTTCATTATTTTCCGGTAAGAGTATTGGCATGAGGATGTCGAGATTTCGCTATTCGTACATAGTCTTGATAAGTTCGAATTTATTTTGTCGAAAAACGTTGATAAACAATGGAGTTATTGTTATTTGAACGAAGACACGAGGATTTGAGGATATCGGATCGGCGGGATCCGAAAAAGAGGTCGATTTTCAATTCTTTCTGCTGAGGGTATTGACATAAGAAGTTGAGATTTTACGCACTGTTGGTACATAGTCTTGACAAGTTTGAGGTTTTGCTTCATTGAAGAATATTGATAAACAATAGAGTTATTGTTTTTGGAAGAACGTCATGAGGTTTTGACGATACCCGAGTAGAAAAATGGTCAGGCTGGCCTGATATTTGATCTGCGCCTGATCACCTTGTAGTACAAAGGCCTTATTTAAGTTGGCCTTAATTTGCCTGATCAAGCTGGGGTCAGGCGGTGGTTGAGCAACCGGACTTACGGGTTACTTCAATTCGCATGACCCGGCTAGCTTCAGGCGATGTCAAGCAACTGGACTTACGGCTTACTTCAAATCGCCTGATCCAGCTAACTTCCAGCAATCATCATGTAAATGGATTTCTACAGTTTGGCGCTAAAAACGTGCCTAACCTCATCTTGTCAAATGAAACACAGACACGAGAGAAGCACGAGACATATTATTAATCACTTTATACATTTTTACATATAACGTGTACGTTGAGAATAAGATGGACAAACGCAATCGGAAGAAAATTGCGTAACGACTGCGTCTGCGTGAATAGTGGGCTCTAAATAAGGGAAAAAACGAAGAAATAATACAGCAGCCGGTTAGTATAACAATTAACTTCTTTTAGAGACTTACAATTCTTAAACCTATAAATATAAATTGGATTACATCTGACTATAAGTTACCCATACGTCAAATTATATATGAAATTCCTGAGGATTGGCATGTGTTGGTGCTACCACTATGTAAGTAGATTTATATTTGTTTTGTGTATCGCTTTTATTTTCCGTTACTTGGTCCGTCTCCTTTGTCAGAGGAGAAAAAGAGACAGCATAGGCCATCCAAATAATGGTAAGCTGACAGCGTAGTTTAATCTGGTAACTGTTTGGCCATCGGTGCTGATTAGCCCGGACAGCGTAGGCTAACCGAATAATTATAAGTTAACTGCGTAGTTCAGTTAAGTGAAAGTAAGTCCATCGGTGCAAGTTAGCCCATAAGAAATGTACTTCGGATGGACATTACATTCACTGAACTGCACTACGTTGTCAACTTACCAATATTTGGTTAGCCTTCGCTGTACGGGCCCGGACAGCGAAGGTTAACCGAATAATGATAAGTTGACTGCGTAGTTCAGTTAAGTGAAAGTAATTCCATCTGTGCAAGTTAGCCCATAAGAAATGCACTTCGGATGGACATTACATTCACTGAACTGCACTACGCTGTCAACTTACCATTATTTGGTTGGTCTTCCCTGTACGGGCTCTCCTGCGTCGATTCTAATTTTCATTGAAAAATGGCCGCTCGCAGCTTGTGCAACAATTTTTTTTCTTCTTTAAGGTAGATCATTGGATGGTGAGAAAAACGAAAAAAATAGAGCTCAAATTTGTGCCACCCTAAGAAAATAATGTGCATACCTTATATAGATATATATGTAGACATTGAATTCTAAGTGGGATACACATTTTCGTATTTTTCGGTGGCTGTCATTTCGAAACATAGGGAACACGGAATAGAAGTTCTTTCGAAGCAAATTGGACAAGCCGTTGGAGCGGTATCAAGGCCTGATTAATTCAGCAAAAGACTGGGACAAATTTCGAGCGTCACGGAAATAAACGAACAGAACGCCCAATGTAACGTTTCCTAGAAACGTCTGGTCATAAGAACGTTGAGCTCTGTTTACTTTATTCACGAAGTTTCTTAAGTTTTTGTTTAAAAAATATATTAGTTTATTTCGGGATGATAAGTGGAATATAATACAGTGATATATCTTAGTTTATTTCGAGTTTTTGTTCTATTACAAATATAAGAAAAATGATGTTTGTTTTCCACATAGATATATGTGATAGATTTTATATTAAGATTAAAAAATAAACGATCAGCGTTATTCATAAAGCTGTGCCTCTTTCTCTTTCGTGTATGCGTTGTATTTTTTATTTCAGGAATAAATCGGCCATCCTGAGCCGTGAAAAATCATATGATTTTTCACTTTGATCAAGCCGTGCAAAATTAAGCTCTTATCAGGCCTTAATTTTTCACGCTGATCAGGCCTTGATCTTTTATACTGATCAGGCCTTGATTTTTTAACCTGATCAGGCCTTAATAGTTTACCCTGATCAGGCCTTGATTTTTTACCCTGATCAGACGGAAGTCAGGGATTGTGTTTCAAAAATGATCAGTGCTTGATAAAAAATTCTGATCAAGGCTGGAAAATGAAATCAGGATGCCTGATCAGGTGTTTATTGTAGTTGGAGCAAGATTTCTACTCGGGTAACTGATTGGCCGGGCCCGCAGGATAGATCGAGTTTTAATATTTTTCGGTGAGCAGATTGGCATGAGGAGGTCGAGATTTCACACACTATTGATGCATAGTCTCGACAAGTTTGGGGCTTTTGTGGAAAAAACATACATAAACAATGGAGTTATTGTTATTTGAACGAAAACGCGAGGATTTGAGGATAACGGATCGGTGGGGCCCGAAAAAGAGGTCGATTTTGAATATTTTTTGTCGAGAATGTTCGCGTGAGGAGGTTGAGATTTTACACCCAGTTAATACATGGTCTTGACAAGTTTGAGGTTTTTTTTTGTTGGAGAACATTGATAAACAATAGAGTTATTATTATTTGAACAAGGTGCTGCTGTCGCTGCGTTGGCAATCGGTGCAGGTGTTTCTGCCAACTAGAGGATCTAAAATTAGAAGAAAGTTTGACTTATGAGTAAAAAAACTACTTTAATCATTTGGCATTAACAAATGGATAAACACATCAAAAAATAATCGGGCCATACGATAGAAAATCTTACAAACTATGCTCTGTCCGAATTTGAAGTGAATCGAAGGGATAGATTTTGAGATACGACTTGCACCGTTTTGTAAAATATAGTTTCGAGAAAGACGTAAAAAGGGGTGATTCCAGCGGGGTAGTTCACCGTAGCACAGGACTCGCCCTTCGCAATAATCGTCATACCTCGGGTAGCTTTTGGAATTTTAACACCATCTTTTTGGGAAATTAAAGTGAAAACGCTAGCTCATAAAACGATTAGATAAATATTATAAATGTAATGACCGACACTGATAGATGGGCGGTCAGGGTTCGGCTCTGCACCGGCTAGCGCCAGTGAGGTACTGCGATTAAATGCGGTGTAGTATAGCTTGTGGACGCAACGGAAGTTAGGTTAGACTAGCGAAGTGCGGGTTGGGCGTGATAGGAAAGGGTTCAATTGGGAAAGGTAATACGTAGGAAACCCGTAAGGGTATACGTATACAGGCATTAATTGAGACCTCAATACATAAATCACTTTTAATATATTAAATATAATAATAATACAAAATAAAATACAGTGAAATACAACGAATATAATAAAATACAAGGAATATAATAAAATTAAATTAATTTATTAAAATGAATAAAAAGCTAAAAAATCTCATTTTAATAAATTAATTTAATTTTATAGGGGATTTTTTAGGGGTCTGTATCCAGACCCCTAAAAATCGAGGAGCGCCGGAAAAGAAATCAGATCTTCCGACAGGCATTTTTTTATTTTTCTAAAATTTTGCTAATCAAACTTAAGGCCCCAGACTATTTTTTTCTTCAAATTTCAAGCTTCCGCAGACTCCTCACATAATGGGGAATCGTCGAAAAAGTAGTCAGAGTCCTGATAGCCAACATTACGTAAATTTTGTGGGTTTAAAATGTCCTTTCTCTTAGTACTCACGCATATATATATATATGCGCATAGATGGATATCTCAATAAATAAGTATAGATCGTGTTTCACGCACCAGACATACGCCTTCACCACCGTGTATACCAAGCCAGCACCATTCATTGGGCGTTGCCCTCACGAGTTGCCCGCATGTTAACGACACACGCATTTATACCACCTATAATATCCTCGTTCGATCCCATAAAATCCTGCAACGTTCTGACGCCGTACGTCACTCGAGTACGTGCACGACCAAGTGCTCTAATTACGTTCGGAGCTAAGTAACGAGCGTTGTCTCGATGCACGGCGCCGCTCATACTTTCTAGGCAACATCTCACTCGCATCTTCGAACGTGATCGCGTACGAGTCCGAGGACTCGGCGGCTGTGTTTCGGAAATTGTGGACTTTAGGTCGCGAAGAACTCGGGAAGGGTCCCTTTGGTCAATCGAATTTATATTTTTCCCAAAACAGACATAATCGACTGCGCACGACCCTGTGGTTTCAGGCCCTGCGATGAGATATTCCAGAAGCCCTTCCGTCTTTTTTTCCGCCCTAACATGCCCTTCGGCTCCTTAACGCATAATTCTTTGGATTCAGGCCCTTCTAAGTGTCTTTTAGCACTTAGGGCCCAACCCTTCTCGTCCGGGTCCTTCGAGGATAAACTCCGGAAGCCGTTCCATCTTTTTTCCGCCCTAAGATGTCCTTTGGCTCCTTAGCGCATAATCCTTTGGATTCAGGCCCTTCGATTAGATATTCCGGAAGCCCTTCCGGGTTTTTGCCACCCCGAGGTACCTTTGGCACTCAGGGCATAACCTTTTGGGCTCATGTCTTTGGACCTTAAATTCCAGAAGCCCTTCCGGTTTCTTTGCCGCCCTAAGATGCCCTTTGCCACTTAAAGCACAATCCTTTGGGTTCCGGCTCTACGACGGGAAATTCCGGAAGCCCTTCTGGCTTCTCTTCCGCCCTAAGATGCCCTCGGGCACTTAGGTTGCAACTTGGTTGCCCTTTGGGTTCAGGCCCTTCCACGATAATTTTCGGACGCCGTTCCGACTTTTTGCGCCCTAAGGTATCCTTTGACACTTTAGGGTGCAGAAGGGAGCTTCAGGGCACCATCTCGATATTTTCTGTACCGCGGGCGAAAAATCATCGCCGCGGAGAATTCGAGACACGGCGCCGAGCCGCCTACAGCGAAAACTTCAGGCACTATATACACGGCCGAAGGAGGAAAATTGTTTCCCTCGCAAGGCTCGCGATTCGTATTGCAAAACACGAAGCGCAAGGAACTCCCGCGCGGACAACTATCCCCGGCGCAATACCCAGTAAGTACCCCGTTTTCAGCCGACTCAGTCAGCTTGCTGTGCACCGAGGTGACTGGACCCAGCGAGACCAGAAACAATTGATTACGGCGAGTCGCTGTCTGCGTCTACCAGACAGCCGCTTGCGAAACTCCGGCAGCTCTCTCGTGCGAAGTCTCTTAAGTGTCTATATGTGTGTATGTGTGTGTGTGTATATATGACTAGTGCATGCCTACGTATATGCATATATATAAACTAAACGATAGACAGCCGCGCAGTGACACATTAAGGCGTTACATCTAAGTAGAAAAAAATGACCGTTTCTTTTAATTGGCTTAAGCCGGGATGTATATTTACAAAGACCAAAAACTCGATTAATTTCTGTTCTTTAAACGATATAACTATATATATAGGATATTTGCTCAAAGTTTTATAGCGAAATCCGAAAATCTTCAAGCGTCAATGATGTACCTTACAGCTCAGATTCTCAGCGCGCGTCGCAGGTAGAGAGCGAAAGCGCAGAAGGGTAGAGAGAGATGGGCAAAAATTAATTAAATTAACAACTAACAATTACAATTACTATTGTAATTGATAATTAAATTATTTTGTGACGCCACTCTAGGATGGTGTTATCGCTTATGTTGCAGGCATCACAGATTAAAGGTAAACAAACATTTCTTTCGCATGGTGCAGGCATCACAGATTAAAAGTAAACAAAAATTTAAAGGATTTAAGTGCTCGTACAACTTCAAGCGTGTTTTTCTCGCAACAACTTATTTCAAACTGGGAGGACGGAATACTCGAACACCTTTGAATGGATCGACGTAGCCGTTTTTTTTAAATTCAATGTAAACTATTTTGGGCAAAAATCGATTTATTGCTTTCAAAGTGCGCCATTATTTCAAAATTTGATTTAAACAATCCCTACGTAGTTCCATAGCTATTAATATAGACTATAATTTTTTTACTTTTTGTTCCAGGGCTTGTCCTTTACGATCTTAAACTCCTATCTACACAATTAAATTTGTATACACCGACGATTAACAAAACTTCCGACATTGTAACTGCAACTATCAAGACGAGAACAAAAGGAATCCTCCCAATGAATGAAGATAAACATAAGTTAGTAAAACATCTCTACTACGCTATCTTCACATTATCCAACGGTCTCTCTCCTCACTTACGCATACCACGCAAGACGTGACTTCCGTCCCAGGGTAAGAGGCTTGATTGTCTTGACCCGAAAGAAAAGTCAACACCGTCTTACGTCGTCTCTAAATCTGATAAGTTCACGAGGACGTAACAGTATTTCTCGGCTTGACGGATTATACCTAGCTCGTAGCTGGAAAAAAAATCGTGATTTCTTATCAGGGACAACGTGTGCCAGTGTTCAATTTTTTTTGCATCAAAGCATACGATTTTAAGTATCTCTCGCAATTTTTGTATCGAAAAATATTTATAAATGTGGTAGGTACAACGGTTTGTGCAGACCACCGTTTGAAAAACGTCCTTCGCGGTAACCACTGCATCTCTTTCGCAATGAAATTGTTTTCATGTAACAATTGATTCTTTTGACATATAAAGGGTGTCTCAAAATGACCCGACATTTAAATTTATTAATGAAACGTATTGTTTAGTAGAAAAGTAGGAATATTTTGATTTTAATACAAGGTACAAACATGGAGGTTATGTGTGGAACACAATATCCGATAAATGCCCCTTCGTCCCTGCTTGCAAACGTTCACTCTTTTGACGAAATTTTCAATACCAATTTGGCATAATTGCGGACTAATTTCATTAATGGTGCGTCCAATTGCTTTCTTGAGTTCCGGAATGGTATGTGGGTCATTGGCATACACTTTTCCATTCAGAAAACCCCAAAGAAAGGAGTCCAATGTCGTCAAATCGCACAATCGTGGTGGCTAATTCACATCGCCGCGGCGCGAGATAACACGACCATGAAACTACGTCTGCAATAACTGCATTGTTTCGCCCGCAGTGCGGCAGGTTGCGCCATCTTGTCGAAAGAATATGTCTTTCAAGTCCATGCCGTTTAATTCATTCCATAAAAAGTTTGTTATGATGTTACGATAACCAACGCCATTGACGGTAACCGTATTTCCAGCAGCATTCTCGAAAGAGTACGGCCCAATCATTCCTTCAGCTCAAAATCCGCACCAAACAGTGTCTCGCGGTCAGAATTGAACCACTGACCTTGAATTTGTTTTATTAAACTCACCACGGTATTGCGCGATGGTGTCTCGAGAACCGCCTCTGCAAACTTTCCACCATTTGTGTAGTGAATTTTCACAATTTCTATGCGTTGGTCGATCGTGTAATCCTCCTTGACTATACCTCAATACTTTCTGATGCCAGTTGCCGAAGGTTAGTACTCTATGTTAGCCGCACAAAAAACGGCGCGAAATTTAAAATATCAGGTCATTTTGAGACCTCCTTAATATAGATATATTCACAGGGTAGAAATTATAGGGCGGCGATACGTTTCTTAAAGACGCGCGTGGAGATTTTCCGACCGTGAAATACACAATATTCAATGATTTTTCGAGTCCTCTTTGAAAAACGTGTAGCGTATTTTTGGGATGCGTAGGAATAATCGGAAAAAAATTAGCATTCTGGGCAAAAGATCGAGATTTCATTTTGGCTCAGCAGAATGAACGTAATTGAATTCCGAATAGGAAACAATTGTAAGACAACTTTTTTATTAGAATTCAATTCCACTTGGCCACTTTAAAATACATCTTGGATAATTTTTTTCTCCGTGGCGCAAGCCCTACAACCCTAAACAATCACAGCCAAGCCTAAACAATCCGGAACAAGCTGAAAAAACACAAGCAAGCCCAAACAAACCCTACAAAACCCAACCGAGTCCGAACAAACCTTATAAAACCCAAGCAAACACAAGCAAGCCCAAGCAAACCCAACCAAACCCGAACAATTCCGAAAGAACCCAAACAAGCCCAAACAAATTCCACAAAACCCAAACAAATTCCACAAAACCCGAACAAACACAACTAAGCCCAAACAAACGCAGCCAAATTCAAACAAATACAATTACGTCCGAACAATCCTGAAGAAACTCATCGAGACCTAAAAACCCCAAATAAGCACAACCAAGCCCAAACAAGCCCAAGAAAACACAACCAAGTTCAAACAAACTCAAACAAACCCAATCAAGTCTGAACAATCCTGAAGAAACCCAACAAGCCCTTCACACCCCAAACAAGCGAAAAAATAAGCACACCCAAGCCCTAACAGATCCTACAAAACCCAAACAAACACAACCAAGCCCAAACAATCTCAAACAAATGCTAAAAAACAACCGAGGCCAAACGAACTCTATAAAACCCAAACACACACAAGTTTTTCAGGAGTGCTTTGTATTTAGAATTTAATTATTTTCATTCTGCTTTACCTAAAATGGAATTTTAATTCTCTTCCACAATGGTTTTTCGGGCAAATACTGCTTATCGCGAATGTACACTATATTGTTTTTCGAAGAGGCCTTGAAAAACTATTCAAAATCATATTTTTACCCAGTCGAAAAATCTTCGCGCAAGGCATTTAAAAAACGCACGGCCATTTAATAATTGTTAGCCCGTATATATAGTATAAGAGAAATATTATTTATATACAGGACTAGTGGTTATTGGTCACGATCGCGTGAAAGGAGTGTAGGACATGTTTTCCGCTATCAAATAACCCAGTAATGCTGCATGCTAAGATTAACCATTTTCGAAATATTATTATTGACGTTATTTTTTATAATGAGGGGTAGTCAATTTTTTAAATTATTCAAAAAAAACTTTCGTATGGAATTAAACTTTTTTATTATTTGTACTTTGAGGACACATCAACAATAAAATGAGAATAATCGCAAACGTTTTTTAATTAGGGGGCCCAAAACTCTGCAATCATCATTCTTATTTTATTGTTCATAATTCTTTGTTAGCTTTCTCAAACAACAAATGATAAAAATGTTTGATTTCATAGAACAGTTTTTTTTAAATTATTTTTCAAATTGCCTACTCTTAACTAAAAACAAATAATAAAAATAATAATATCTTGAAAATGGCTCACTTTTGCATAAAGCATTACTGGGTTATTTGATAGCGGGAAACATGTCCTACAACGCTTTCACGGGATCGTGACCAATAACCAGTAGCCCTGTATAATATAAAATGAATATAGATATAAAATAAAAATCATGTTCGAATCGATCCTTGCTGCGTGCTTGTCCCTCCGTAACGTACGTATAGTGTGGAGCGTACCAAGATCGTTTGTCGAACGATCGATACACAATCTCGAGGTATCATCCTTCGCTACCGTGTACGAGATTCGCGCCCAAGCGGCAAAAGCACGCGGGCGTTAATTTTCAATGTTTTTTCTTTTCCTTCTCCCTCGTGCTTACATCGCTGCCATGCTACGCGGTCGAGTAATGTTAACGACTACCGAATGCTTGTACCCATTACATCTTCCGTATGTGTGTACGTACGTTGAACATAACGACGTACAAAACAGTAGGCAAGCGAGGGCACCTTAAACCTTCGCTTGATGGAATTTTATTTTGTCTGGCGAAACAAAACGTCCTTGATGAGAATTAACATGGGATTGCCTTTTTAAGGGTGTTTTTTTCACGTGCTTAAAATACGACGCAATGAGGCGAAGGATTTAGATGGCGACGTTGGAGAAAGCTAGGATAACTATCAAAGATGGAGGGATAATTTTTTTTCACTTATGCAAAAGTTGGGAATGATTTGCTGAATAAACATGGGGTAATTAACGGCCTACATCCACCTGGGTGGGTAAAAAAACTGCTTTTTCCAAAACATATTTTTATTCGATAGTATTACCTTTTAGGTATCATCCTGAAAATTTCATTGAAATATTTCGAAAATTGAATGAGCTACAGCTTTTAATACTCAGCCTGGCGAGTGGCAGCAGCATCATACTTCAAATTGTAAACGTGTTTTTCTCGAAACAGTGTTTTCAACGTCGGTGGACATGATATCTCGAGAAGCACTTCATGGATTGTTGCCAAATTGACCGGAGATACGATGAGAAACATTTAGAGGTAGTTGACGATCTCACTTTTAAAAATCGGTCGCTATTTTTTAATAGTAACATCAAAATGACGACTTTATTCAGAGATTTTGTATTCTCGTTTCAATTCGTTACCACGTTGTTGAAAATAATGATTTCAAACCGAAAATAATGATTTCGATGATCGTCAATGACTCGTATTTATTATTAGCTTGAAAAACGCGTTTGGTTTTTCGATTTTAGATGGAACGTTTAAGGTTAAAGGATTTTAGATGGACCGTTTAAGGTTAAAAGGTCTCGATATATGTACCTATCTGGGTCTTTAAAAATGCTTTTATTTTCCAATCGTTTCACAGAAAAAAAAATCGAAATTTTGGCAATTTTTTGTGGCCCCTAGGTAGATGTTGCCGCTCAATTGCAACGTTAGGAAATTCCGATTATTTTCTAGTTTGGCTTTCCCATACATTCTTGACAGGCTGTATGACAGAACTATCAATAGTTGGGCGGTGTGACGCGTGGCGTATTCGATCTTTAGAGTCTTGCCCTAATTTATTTAATTATTAACAAATACTTTGTCGTTAATGTTTTGTCGAAAAAACGTTGCATGTTCGACAAAAAACGGTCTTTATTTGTTTATAAAAACCGTAATTGTTAATCTATCTTAAAATCGTGTGTACTTCACTAGAAAATGTATCTAAGAAGCTACAGTTAAAATTTGGAGGCAAACGGGTGGAAATTGTAGGAGCTACGAGTCCGCCCGAATTCGACAACATGATATCAAGAAAAATGTGTTTAAAGTTTGAAAACCATTTTTCTTCGGACCATATCACTCTCGGGATGTTTATACATATCAACTATATTATTCTTGGAATGTTTATACATAATTTAAGCCAATAAAAACACGATACATGATTTTTCAAAGATATATAAGGTCTTAAGGCATCTGGCCACCATCTGATTTTTTTCCATTTTTTAAACATTTTTTTAAAAAGTCCGAACTGTTAAGCTCAATTTAAGCCATAGTACGTATTGAAAAACGCAACATTGACCAAGTTACAGTTATTTTTCGGCAGAAAGGTTGAGCCGCTGCGGGCGGTCGACCGTGCGTTTCGATCCGTGTTTATAACTCGCACGGATTAGCTCACGCAGCTGTCCTGCGTTATCTCGAAACTACATTTTTTGAACTGGTACTATCGAAATATCGGGAACTATTGGTCCGATTACTTTCAAATTTTTACACAATACTTTTAGATACATTATCTAAAATGTCACTTAGAATTTTTGCGATAACTTAATTAGTTTTTGTTTTATTATCGTTTTTGCTCGAAAAATTTCGGTGAAAAATACAATTTTTTTTCTTCGGCTCACCATAATTTTTGTAATGGTCGAAAAAAAACCGCCACGCTACATTGTAGCGACACTACTCACGAATGAGCTGATTTTTTTTCTGATGTGACATGACCGGGTAACAGCTGGAAACGACCGCGCGTATCGTGCGGAGGGCCTCCGCGGCAATGTGCATAACGGCGCCATTTTTTAAATATTTCGAACGGAAATTTATTAACTTTATTCTTAAAGCCCTTTCTGACGTTGTGTAACAAAATAAAAATATTCCGGCCCATACTTTCGAGTTTATAATTTTTTTTAATATACCCATTTTTCGATCGGCCAAGGTGGCCAGAGACCTTAAGGGGTAAGGCCACTGTAACGGCCCAAAAAAAAAGTTTTTTTCACTAATTTTTTGCTCCCGAAATTGAAGGTATTTGAAAAAAAAACTTTTAATGGTTTTATCGGGCATACATTAAACTTTATTATAAAATTTTTTTACAGTAAAAAAAAAACAAAATGGCGGTTCCACAGCTATCTTCCCGGGACATGTTTTGCTTCCAGGGCTCCGCGGCACGCAGCACCACTGGTGCACTTTTGAATCTAGAACAAAAAAAAAAAACCGTTAATCTAGAGGGCTATAGCTAGAGAATGTCGATCGGATTTTAAAAAGTATCAATTTTTGTGGATTTGGCGTGCGTTTGAAAAAAAAAAATTGATTTTTGACGAAAAAAACGGCAAGTTTTTTGTTAATAAAAAATCAATAAATAAAGTTCTTGAAAATTCCGATCGACATTCTCAAGATAATGTAAATGTTCACATCTGGTTAAAATTTCAAGTAAAAAAAATGAAAATTGTTCGAGTTATGCTGCGTGCCATTTTGAAAAACCATGTTTCGAGAAAAACGCGTTTAAAGTTTTGCGAATAGTTTTTTATTGGAAAAAATTTAAAAAATAAGTTAAAAGGATTTAAACTATTTTTAAACTAGAGGGTTTAAACTATTTTTTAAGCCAATAAAAAAAAATCGATTTTTCAAAAAATTTACAGTGGCCTTACCCCTTAAAGAAACAACCCTATCAACTGGAAGTTTGATGCTTTGTCTAGATGTTTAGGGCCCAAAAAAGGGTCGATTTTCAATCTTTTTTAAAAATGAAAGTATTAGGATGACGAGGTCAGGATTTAACACACCATTGATACATAGTCTTGCGTTGTCTGAGTATTTTTTTTATTGAAAAATATTGATAAACAATGAAGTTATTATTATGCAAACAAAGTGCCGTCGTTGCAGCATGGCCAATCGGTGTAGGTGGTTCTGGCAACTAGGGTCATCTGAAATGGAATACGAGGTATGTTTAGTATAATAAAGGAACTTTCGTATGACCGGATATTTTATTGAAATTTAGAAAATTACGAAAATGGTAAGCTGCAGAAAAAAGTTCGATTTTCGAAAGAAAAAAAACTACTACAAGAATTTGTTATAAAGAAATGGAAGAACATATAAAAAATCACGCGATCACAGGATAGAATTTGTTATAAGCTATGATTTGTTCGAATTTGAAGTAAATCGAACGAATAGATTTTGATATACGATTTACACCGTTTCATAGAGCATATCTTCGAAAAAAACGCAAAAAAAAACGGTTCGCCATAGCGTACTAGGCGGTCTGACCCTCCACATAAATCATCATAACCCGGTCAATTTTCGGAATTTTTATCAAATCTTTTATGCAAATCAAAGTTAAGACCTGCGGCTATAAACGTGGAAGAAATGGATCCTTATTGTGAAATTTAGAGCATACGCAAACCTCTTTAAAAGTTTCTAGACACTCTGCGGAAGAACGCAGAACTTTTCTGGATCAGCACGTAGAACGGACTTTTTTTTGCTAAATGGTTTTATTTTCAATACATTTTTTTTCTTAAAAAAATCGGCCTCAATAACGAGAGTTGTTGATGAAACGTAAAAACCATAAGTACTTCTTCAGAGAATCTATCCAAGGAGCTGGAGTTAAAGTTTCAAGTCAATCGGATGAGAACGGCCCGAATTTTGCGTTCTCTCAATTTCAAAAACGTGGTTTTGAGAAAAACGTGTTTAAAGTTTCAAAAATGATTTAGGAGCCACCTTCCAAACGACGAAATTGAAACTCTCATTTGAATTCTACGTATCCCTACTGAGGTATTTTGAAAATAGATCTGCAGTTGTTAGGTCGTTTTATACATTTTGTACCACGACCGGACTAACCGAATTCGACGTGTGGGCTGTTTCCTGCATCTCGAAGTGCTTGGAGGCGCTTCGGAAAATGAGCTCGAATAATTTTTTTTGCGTATAATTGCTTTCGTACATAATTCTTGTGATGGTTATTTCTATTCGGCAAATGAGCTCTAAAAAATTATTTTCAATTTTCTTCGCATATAATTGCTTTCGTCTTCCATTCTTGTGATGCTTATACATCATTTAAGGGTTTACAGCTACTTCAAATTTGCGAAAATATCGATTATTGGATTTCGGCAGATTCTTAAAATATAATTTTTGAGAAATACTCTTTGAAAATTTCAAGTTGATACGTTCTGAATTGAGGAAGGTATAAGCGTTTATGGGTAGGCTCCGCGAACCGCCGAACTTTAAACACTTTTTTTCTCAAACCGATTTTTCAAAATCGGTGATCACCATATCTTATGGGTGACTGCACCGTTCAACTTTAAGTTTTACAAGCTTCTTTTACACATCAAAAAGCAGTGTTTGAATGAAGGAATTTTTTTCCATGCATAGTTCTTTGTTCATCAACGAAAATATAGCTTTTTTTCATCGAATATCGATACTTTCACTTATGACTGCGGCGATTGTTTCAAAAGTCAATATTCTATTTTATCCTTCGTTCAAGCACTAAATAATTTTATGCAAAAACTGAAGGGTAAGGTTCCGAACCCACCCCCCCCCCCCCGCCGGTCGAGCTGAAATTATGCACAAACTTTCCTTTCAATCTTTTAAGACAACTCCTAATACCCCTCCTTTAAAATTCAATATCTCGAAAACTATTGGCGGCCACTGAAAATCCCTTTAGAGGTGGTCTTAAAATAATGAAAAGAAAGTTTGTGAAACAAGATTGAGATTTGCAGGTCGACAACGTACTGTCGGGGGAAGCTCGTCCGGTTACTCGTTTAATCTTTCAACCTATCTTCCTAAAGCCCTACACACACACACACACACACACACACACACACACACACACACACACACACACACACACACACACACAGACACGCACACACACGCACACGCACACACACACACACACACACACACACACACACACACACACACACACACACACACACACACACACAGACACACGCACGCACGCACGCACGCACACATATATATGGGGCATTCCACCTCAACTCGGACACCATTTAGCTTTTGCATCTCCGATTTTCTCCATACTTTTTTGTCTTTTAGTATCTATTGGGCAAGGTCTCCATGCCAATTTTCAGTTTTTTTTGTCCCGCCACTTCCGGGATACGAATTTAAAGAAATAACCGTACGTTTTTTGGAATGCTCATAACCTTGCGAAAAATGATCCGATTGGGATGTTTTTTTTTAATTTTCGTTTTTAGACGCACTTTTAGAAAAACAATGGTACAAAATCATCAAAACCGTATTTCCATAAGATTATCAAGTTCTAAATATTAAATGTTGATTTTTAGAAAACGTGTAGCGATCGATTTTCTTCAAATTTTTCTTAAAAATACTGTCACTCATTATGCAAATTTTAAGCCTGGCACGTTAATGGGATAATGTTGAGATCCATGTTTTTTTTTCGAATTTTAAAATTTTCTTGTTTCACTTATATACGTTAAAAAAGATCTGAACTCAAAATACTTTACATCAAAGCTACTCTCGAGGATTATCTGACACGTAATGATTATTAATTAGTTTACAGATTAATTACAAGCAAAAGTCCAATGCTTTTCTACACGATGTGCATGGAAAATCATCCTTACTCAAATTATATAAATTTTGTCACGTAACAGAAGCTCGTCGAAGACTTTTCTTAACTCTATGATTTTCTATTTGCAAAGGATTATAGCACAAATTGTATATCCCAAAATTTGACGTGGCACTAAAGTTCAAAATCAGTTGTGCTTCAAAAAATATACCGTGATATTACACAAATTTTTCTTTAAAGCAAATTAGTAGAGATTATTCACAGGACACACTGTCCACACGTAATTGAAAACAACACTGAATTCTTTTTCTGAAATGGAGCCGTAGACAAGAAAGATACTCATCCACTAGGCTATGTTAACGAAGTTTTTATTACCGACCGTAGTTAAAAGTTAAAAATCATTTCAAAAAGCGCCAACTTTTGAACACATATATAGACTAAATTCTTTCGAAATAAGCTTTGGTCTTTAGATAATAATGATCTTCAGGTACCTCTACTCTCCATACACATGAGATATTGACTCAATATAAAATTGAATAAGGATTAATACAATATACTTATGTTGTTATATATTTAACTAAAATGAAAGGGTCATTGTCTATTAAGTTATTAAGACATATCTATTCAACTTCATAGATGACAATAATCATTGCCCGTAGGTCTGAAAAGTGATTATTATGCTCTTTTAGTACGGATTACTAAAAAATAAAAATGTTTAAATTCGAAAAAACATGGATTCTAACGTTATCTCATTACCGTGCTGGGCTTAAAAGTTGCATAATGAGTGACAGTAATTTTAGGAAAAAATTGAAGAAAATCGATTGCTACGTGTTTTTCAAAAATCAACATTTAACATTTAGAACTCGAAAATCTTATGGAAATACGGTTTTGATGATTTTGTACCATTTTTTTTCAAAGTGCGTCTAAAAACGAAAATTATTTTCAAAAAAACATCCCAATCGGATCATTTTTCGCAAAGTTATGAGCATTCAAAAAAAAGTACCGCTTTTTAAAAATTCATATCTCGGAAGTGGCTGGACAAAAAAACTGAAACTTGGCATGGAGACCTTGCCCAATAGATACTAAAAGACAAAAAATTACGGAGAAAATCGGAGATGCAAAAGCTAAATGGTGTCCGAGTTAGGGTGGAATGCCCCATATACATATATGTGTGTGTTTGCGTGCGTGCGTGCGTGCGCGCGTGTGTGTGTGTGTGTATACAAACGTGAATACACTTTTGCGCGCACAAAAGTCACTGAGCAAGTTGGATATTGTATCGCAGCAGTAGGCGATTGCA
>OZ023324.1:7615739-7700739 GCA_964007375.1 Ophion obscuratus
TCCGATGGTTTACTACCATACTTGATGAGTTCCAGTCGTCCTGAAATCAATTCCTGCGAATACATTTTCTTGTCCACACTCGGTTTCGAACCTACCTAACCTAATTACTTCTATACCTAATATACGTACGCTAACCATTATGCTATCGGCTATACTTGCGGTTTTTCATCAAGAAACGGAATACATGATTACATTGAACGAGAAGAGTAATGAAGACATTTCACATTTTATGTATATATATGTGCGTATGTGTTTACACTTAACACACATAAAATATGAAATGTGAACAGAAATTTTCTTCACTCCGAACAGGCAATTTTCTTTGCACTGGACAGAAAAATTCGTCCCCAAAGAATAAAGAATTTGCTTCGCCCTGTACAAGCAATTTCCTTCACTCCGAACAGACAATTTTCTTCGCACTGGACAGAAAAATTGGTCCGCACAGAATAAAGAATTTTCTGTGCCTCGAACAAGAAATTTCTCTCACGTCGAACTGACAATTTTCTTTGCCCCAAACAAGAAATTTCTCTCACTTTGAACATACAATTTTCTTTGCCCTCGACAAAAAAATTTGTCCGCACAGAAAAAAAAATTCTTTTGCCCCGTACAAGCACTATTCTTCACTCTGAACAGAAAACTTTCTTAGCACTCGACAGAAAACTTGGTCCGCACAGAATAAAAAATTTGCTTTGCCCCGAACAAGAAATTTCTCTCACTGCGTACAGTCAATTTTCTTTGCCCTCGACAGAAAAATTTGTCCGGACAGAAAAAAAAATTCTTTTGCCCCGTACAAGCACTATTCTTCACTCTGAACAGACAATTTTCTTCGCACTGGACAGAAAAATTGGTCCGCACAGAATAAAAAATTTTCTGTGCCTCGAACAAGAAATTTCTCTCACTTCGAACTGACAATTTTCTCTGCCCCGAACAAGAAATTTCTCTCATTCCGAGCAGACAATTTTCTTTGCCCTGATCAGAAAAATTCGTCCGCACAAAAAAAAAAAATTCCTTTCCCCGTGCAAGCAATTTCCTCCATTCCGGACAGAAAACTTTCCTCCCACTGGATAGAAAAATTGGTCCGCACAGAATAAAAATTTCGTTTGTCCTGAACAAGGAATTTCTTTTACTCCGGACAGAGAATTTTCTTTGCCCTGGACAGAAAAATTGGTCTGCACAAAATAAAGAATTTCCTTTGCCCCGATCAAGAAATTTTTCCACTTCGGACAGAAAAGTTGGTCCGCACAGAATACAAAATTTCCTTTGCCCGGAACGACGAATTTCCTCCACTCCGCCTAGAAAATTTCTTCTCACTGAACAGAAAACTTGGTACGCATAGAATTAAATTTGCACCTAAGAAGCATCTTTCTTCACTCTGGACAGAAACTTCTCTTAACAACGAACAAAATATTGATCCGCACAAAATAAAAAAAATTCTTCGCAGTGACACTTTACAAAAAAATTATTTCATATATACGTCAATAAACTGAGTGTTGCAATTACCATGGTTTCATAGAGCACATTATTTTCTTCATTCATGTAGGTGTTCACGACGGGCAAAAACGTATGTGTTTCGCTTTTAAAATAACACAATTCGCAATTGAAAAGCACTTTCGCAAGTCCGTGCATAACGTAGCGAGGTTATAAAGCCGCCATGTTGTCATATCAACTCACTGGATGCATGTTGTTTGTGGTACACGCGTGCAAGTGAGTTGTTTCACGACGCTTTGTGTCGTTCGACTCGCGTGTACCTACACTAAGTGTGTTGTTTGAAAGAAAAATGGCTTGATTCGACACGCTTCATGTGTGTTACATTAGGCATGTTTCTACAGTAACATATTTAAAACGTGTTGTTACCAAGAATGGTATAGAGCGTATTGTTCCAACGCGGTAAAATAAGTAGAATACGTTGTTTCAACGCGTTAATCAGGTCCTACACACGTTGTAGGCGTGTTGTGTGTTGCTTCAACACGCAACAACACCACTATTTTTTACAGTATGGTATGCATATTATAGGTTCCTAAAATATTTGACATGATAGAGAGGTTCAGGCATTCAATATTTTATCGAATAACTAAGAAAAAAAGGTTGGCCCGAAACTTTTGCACGCCACTGTATATCAGTTTAGAGACCGAACTATTTTAGATGTAAAAGAAATATTTTTTTTCAAATTCCACCCAAAATTGTACGACCGCTAAACGGAGAAAACAAATTATCTGGCGATTGTATCTATTAGAAACAGTATTCTAGCCATTTTACAACCAATGACTGATTGCGGAATATATATGTATACAGGGTGGACCATTTAACGTGACCACCCCAAATATCTCTGTTGTCTTTAGAGTGACGAAAAAAATGCTGGAGATAATTTCATTGATTTCGAAGGGCTCGTGAAAAAATTATTTTTGTCAAGGCCATAGTTTTTGCGTTCTCAAGGTCATCAATGGTTTTTTAAATGGGAACATGTTTTTTTTAAACTAAGACGTTGTAGCTGATATTCACACAAATCCAACGACTTGTGATATCATGACGTTGAAATGATTGTCCACCAAATTATTTTGGTGAAGCCTTTCGAAATCAATCAAATGACCTGCAGACATTTTTTTCGTCACTCAAAAGGCAACGGAGATATTTGAGGTGGTCACTTTAAATGGTCCACCCTGTATACATATATATATAATATATATTATTATATATTATATTGTAATTCATATATTATACAATAGAATCTGAATTATATTATTCTATTATAATTTTGCAATTATCCGAAGGGGTCGAAAACTTTTAACCGATACTGATTATATATATATTATATACATCTCCCTAATACAGGGCTACTGGTTATTGGTCATAATCCGCCGGAAGGGTTGTAGGACATATTTTATAAAGCAAACCATTTTCGAGATATTGTTAGTTTTATTAATTGATTTATTTTATTAAATTAAAGTATGGAATCAAACTTTTTATTTGTAGTTTGAGGAGACAGTAACAAAGAATGTCCTACAACCCTTTCACGGGATCGTGACCAATAACCAGTAGGCCTGTATATACTTCCGCTTTCTCGATCTTTTTTTCCTACTAGGAAGTTTATAATAGCGAGATATATGTAACTTCGAAATCCCAAGTATTTGAGTTGTAAAAAAAACATGTTTTAAAATAATACGGAAATTACACTGGCATCACACGATTTACAAAAAATGTTCTCTGGAGACCACATTTCCCGTTAAAAAAAACAATCTGCCTTTTTTGAAATAAAAAAACTTGGCTAATACACACATACACACACACACACAAGGGTCCATATTTTCTGCAGCACGTACGCTACTGTAAACAGAATCGTTTGCGGGACACGTATCTTCGCCAATTATGGTGTACACCAGGTGTATAAATACCCAACTTTATTACGTTGGGTCGAAGTTTCCATGGCGCGAACCAGACCCTGCGCCGCAGAATCTCGGTGCATTCAAGTCTACGGGCTCGCATTTAATCAGGACGCGTGAATAACTCGCGTAGAAAGGAAGAGCGAAAGATGGAGTAAAATCGACGCGAGATTCACACAAGTCTGACGAGATGTCTAATTGACATTGATTTTGCCACGGAACCCTATGATTCGTCCACGAACACGGTGCGAAAGGGATACCCAGCTGACGGATTTATTGGTTGGATGAAAAAAAAAAACAAAATCCACGAACCACAATAAAGCCAAACAAAATGGAAAACTATATTTTGTCGTGGTCACACAAAAGATGCGCTGTTTTGTAAAAAAATAAAAACAAAACAAAAAACGTCGCCGTGTGGTCTTGATCCAGAAAAAGAGACGATTTTATTTTGGGAATTCGATATCTTTCCCCATACCATTTTTCTCGGTCCTTCTCCCTGTAACGAGTCGGGTGTAGGTCGCTCGTTGCAATGGGGAACTTTGCGAGCCCATCATGTGCATACACTCGAAACGAGAAAGCATCGTACTAGTTCAGCGCGAGATTAACGAGCAATTTGCTCCGCCACACGAAAGAGAAAGAGAGAGAGACAGAGAGAGAAAGAGAGAGAGAGAGAGAGAGCCTTTGCTTGAACGAACACGCTGGAGACGTACCTAACGAATGATAATAATGGTAACTAATGGCCCCTCACGAGACGACGCCGCCACCGCCGCCTTATACTTCGTGGCTATATTAAAATTACGAGGGGAAAGGATAACGGACTCCTGGACAACGAGTATGTATTCATATATACACGTAAACATTATTATAAATTTTATATATTACGTATACATATAGATATACACATAAATATATAGATATGAGTAGCGGCAATTTTGAGGACATTGGTCTTCGAGGACTGTCTTCATAATATTAATCCCCATACTCGACACTATGTAAACCTTAACGGGTAATTACCGTCGAGTGGCATGGAAAATGCATGAGCTTTGGGATTTTATTTGAATATAAAATAAATACTTTTGAGAATGGGTTTCAATTCATTTTATTCTTCTATAAATGGAGAGTAAATTCCAATTTTATTTATTTCTACAAATCCAAAATGGTGGCTTCAGCTACCGTTAAACAAAGCCATGCACGGCGTGTTTTGGTCTGCGCGGGCGCCATAGCCTTGTCAGTTCATTTAAAGCAAAAACGGGTTGTAAAATATTGAACTAGACTAATTTTGGCGGGCCTGGTCATTATTTGTTTTCTGAAAAACCCCTGGATAACGAACTGGCAGCCGTTTGAAAAAAAACCCAATTTTTTGCCCAGTTTTTTTTCCTCAATGGACGAAAACAATATTTTTAAATCAATTTTTGACCAAAATCGATTCGTGATGGCCCCGCAAATTGAATTTCTTTTCAATTTCGGAGATATTCATGTGAATAGGTTCATCCGTTGAAGCTGTAGAGTGCCCCGCGCGCTAAAAAAAAACATGTAAAGTTTAACGTTATAAAAAATCGTATTTAATGTTTGTCTTTGACGATCCAAACAAAAAAACCCATGTGTTCTCAAAACTTTAAGGACGCAAATTATATTTTAAAGAGTATCGAATTTTTCATCGTCATCAACGGTAATCTGCCTTAATCGATTCAAGATCACTTTGAGATGAAGGTGAACGTATTTACGTGTATAAAGATCATTTTAAGGAAGGCCGTATCCTGAAAATGAGTTATTCGTTTAATATGCTGGAGGACTATCGTCTGAAGAGCCACGATGTGCTGAAAGTCAACATTACAGGGATGTTAAGGAGGTTGGAGCGTTAGCCACAATCCAAGGTTAAATTTTATAAAAAAAATACATGTTATTGTTTAGACTATACTAAGTCTTTACGAATTTTTTGAACTTTTTTCACCACCAAACACCAGAGATAAAACATAGTTTAATGTATACAATTTAACGTGCGGTTAGATGGGCACGACTTTCACACTAAAGGTTATGTAATTTTTTTTTGTTATTCAGCACCATGATAAACCATTCTCACCAACGGATTAACGCAAACTGAACCTTTGTAAACATTTATAAAACAAAATCCTCATCTTGCCCATCGTAAACCATGGGCCAATAATCTCGTGACGTAAATATGAATAGGCATAATAATAAATTACTCAAAATTTCATTGTGAATTGTATAAAACATTCGTCGTAGTTTTTTCATAATAATCATCGATAATGTTATACTTTTTCATGTTGGTAGTAACACAAAAGTTTTTCTATTTTACGTAATAAAAATATTAAAATCTATAATTTTGCCCTTTAATTATATATTTAAAAAAAATAGCATATTCAGAATAAATCTGTACCTAGTATGCATTTTTTTGAGGTTCATTGAAAAAAAATGAATAAACCGTCATTTGATTCAACTGAATCGCTCCAACCTCCTTAAGGATTCATAATGTCCTTTCCCATATGTGTATATGTCGACATATAGGGGGGTTCCAAAAATATCACGTCATATTTGAGGGGGTGCTAGATTGGATCATGATCTACTAGAAAATCAATATTTGCCCCGAGTAAAAATCCCACAGTTTTCATCATTTATCGACGTTTATTAAAATTTCGTGAAATCCTGTATGTTTAATGGTCTTTTTGATGAGTTTTTGATAAATACATTTTTTGTAATCCTTATTGGTATCAAATCGTCCTGTCTTAGGGACATTATTTTCATTACCAAAACGGTTAACATAAGGTCAACAAAAAACGTTGGCGTTAACATAGGAAAAAAGAGGAATTTTCGTGATTTTTTTCTGGGAAACGTCGGCAGGTTTTCGATTTTGTTGCCTTTTTACATTAAAGAGTATGGTTTTAGGTCTTTTTCAAGGTATTTGCATTGAAAAATATTTATAAATCGTGTAGATACAATGGTTTGTGCAGACCGCTGTCTGAAAAACGTCGTTCACGATGACCACTGAAATTCGGAAAGGAAATCATCCGAAATAAAAAACTAACGCATTAAATTCTTGCATCAAATTATCTAGTGTTTGGAAGAAGGATTTATCGAAACATTGATTTATTTAAACGGCTGCCGTCCGAATTAAAAGTATCCGTTTTCGGTGAAAACCACGCTATATTTTCATTGATGAAAAGGAGCTATGCATCGAAAAAAAAAATTCCTTCGTTCAAGCACTGCTTTTTGATATGTAATAAATCCGTCTAAAATTGAAAGTTGATCGGTGCAGTGATATATGAAACCTTTCGATCACCGATGTCGAACGGCCCATTTTGAGAAAAACTTGTTTAAAGTTCTCCGATTCGCGGAGCCTACCTACAAACATGCATAACTACTACAATTTTGAACGGATTGACTGAAAGTGGCCAGCGAATATTTTTACAATGTTATATTTTGAGAATCCCGCAAAAATCAAATATCGATATTTTCAAAAATTCTCAACGAATTCTCTCAAAATTCTCAACTCAAAATCTCAACCCTCAAATGAAAGGCTAAAAACAACTTTTTTTTTCGAATACCGTCAACATTTTTTGTAACCATTTTGTATACAACGGAGAAAGCATTCGAGACTATTTTGATACCAAAAAGTACTGCAACAAGCTTGCCGAAAACGTAGCAAGCAGCTTATGCAAGGTAACAGATTTTACAAAATTGAAAAAAATCCAACCATCCCGAAAAGGGTGAGATTTTTCCTGAAGGCAACATTTGATATTCTAGTTGGTCATGATTCAATCTAGCACGCCCTCAGGCATGACGTGGCACTTAACAGAACCCCGTACATCCTTGTCTCGGCATAAATTTTATTGGAGGATCCTCAAAGATTTCCTCGCATCCTCCAATCCTCCAATCCGAGGATGCTCGATCCTCGATCGAGGATCGAGTCTTCTTGTCCGAACTCAAACAAACCCAAACAAACCCAAGCGAAGCCAAACGAAGTCAACTAAACCCAAAACCTCCAAACAAACCGGTACAAACTCAAACAAACCCAAACTAAGCCAAATGCACCTAAACAAATCCAAACTAACGCAAATGAACCCAAGCAAAACCCAAAAAACTCCGCAGACCTTCCTTGCGTATAACGAATAATCATCCAAGTTTTGCGAGAAGTTAGGAACAGTCGCTTCATGGCATTGTTCGATAAATTTCATCGCTGTGCATTATCAATAAAAGCGTGCAAACGTGGCTGTCTTCCACGACAAACGCGGCAATTCGAACAACGCTCACACAGCGTACACCCACGATCAAAACCTTATTGCTGCGTCCCGCTAAGTAATACTTGTTGTATTTGTAATTAGTGTCATTCGCGCGCGTCGAATGAGTCTTACTTGCGAATCATTTTGCCTTGATGGATAAGGAATCCTGTTTGCGTTTGTTTGGGTTCGAGAGATTTTTCGTTGGAGATAATGTTATTGATATCCTGTGGGCACGCTGAGTGCAACGTTGAGCATATGTTTGGGTTTGTTTGGGCTTTAGGCCCAAACAAACCCAAACTAATAACATCTGAAAGAAAATTTTTTCGACAAAGTACATCACTTTTAGGTTAGCGCACCATTCCCTTACACTTTAGTGCTATCCAGAATGTACCACGAGGATGTCTTTAACATCCCTAGTGAAATTGTGCGCGAGTGTGTGGGAGTGAATTTCATTGGGATTGTTTGGGTTTGTACGATAATCCACTCAAACCCAAACTAGGATTAGGTTTCTGCGGCTCATCACTTCCGTTATCAAACAAACTCACTCCCACACTTATACTAGGGTTTGTTTGATAATCGAAGAGACGAGCCGCAGCAATCTAATCCTTGTTTGAGTTTCTTTGGGTTATCAAATAAAGCCAAAAAGAGTCACACCTACACACTCGCACACTTACACATGGGATGTTAGAAACTGTACGTCCTCGTGATTCATTTTGGATAGCGCAAAAATAGTAAAAAATGGTGTTCTGACCTAAAAATGTTGAAATTTATTTTAAAAAATGGTCTACAAAAGTTGTTAGTTTTGGCCTGACACATTTTTTGTGAACAAAGTCGTGTTCCTATTTTTTAAAAATATGTCGGACATCTTAACGTCACCGTTTTGGGTTTTGGACGAAAAAACTTCTTTTCAACGTCCCCCTTTAAGCCGTAAGATTCATACTATACTCAATACTTGATTGGAGTAGTATTTTTCGGGATGAGTGAGATTAAAACGGAAAACCTGATATATATACAGATTTTATTTTTCTTTTTCAATGAATACCCCATGATCCTTCAATTTTGAGATCATAGCATGCCAGTACTTTTAGACCTGGAATTGAATGCTCTTTCGATTTCCGGAACAACAAATACACCATCCCATTTGAAAAACGAAAGTCGCCCTTCAATTGACCTTGATACTTAGAATTCGGAAAAACTTCAAAGACACCATTCTGTGTCCCCCTCGAAACTATGAAATCAATGTATTGAACATTTTTTCGTATCTCGCTTCGTTTGGGAAAAAATTGCCTGGGTCACTATAAATGCCTCACCCTGTATACACAGGGCGGACCATTTAACGTGACCACCCCAAATATCATCGGTGCCTTTAAAGTGGCGAAAAAAATTGAGGAGGTAATTTGATTGACTTCGAAGGGGTGATATAGTGGTAAAAAAATCATTTTTGTCAAGGTCGTCAATGGTTTTTCAAATAGGAACATGTTTTTTTTTAAGACGTTGTAGCTAATACCCAGACAAATTCAACGACCTATGACATCATGAATGTTCATGACCGTGAAATGATTTTTCACCAAAATACACGTGTAAAAACGGGAAATCGTGATGGTATTGACAATAAGATAATCCGAATAATGGAATTGAGTTTTTTGTGCAGAAAATTTATTGTAACAAATGTTCCCAGTGATGGCCATTAACCTCGACACATTTTTCAATACGTCGAATGAATTATTCTCTTGACCTTCGAATAGTTTCTGGTGTGTTAGCGGCGCAGGCTCTTGTAATTCGTTCTCGCATGTTCGCCGGGATCGTCGGAACATCATGGTAAACACGATCCTTTATAGATCCCCATAGGAAGAAATCAAGTGGCATTGAATCCGGCGAACGAGCAGGCCAAGAGATTACTGCACCTCTCCCAATCCAGCGTCCGGGAAATTTTCGGTTTAACTCTTCGCGAGCTATAACCGCCCAAATTCGGCATCGCTGTGCTTACCGGACATCTTGTAGCAATTCCCCCAAAGTGGTGTTAAAAAAATCGACTCATTTCCGTCCATTTACATTGCCGTCTATGAAAAATTGTCCAAGAATCCGATCCTCAATTATTCTACACCACCCATTAACACTCCAAGGACGCTGGTGCACAATTTTCCGGAGTCACTTCGGATTTTCACATGACCAATGGTGCATGTTATGCATATTCAACTGTCCATTGTTAGTAAAAGTTGATTTGTCAGTAAACAAAACGTTGCTAAAAAAATTCGGATTCACTTGTAACTTGGTGAAAAATCATTTCGAGGTCATGATATCATAGGTCATTGGATTCGTCTGACCTAGATAAAAATGAATTTTTCACCACTGTACCAGCCTTTTAAAATCAATCAAATTACCTGCTGACATGCTTTTCGTCATTCTAAAGACAACGGATATATTTAGGGTGGTCGCGTTAAATAGTCCACCCTGTGTATATATCTATTGTATACCGAGTGAGGCAACATTTATTGGGAATAGAAAAAAAGAATTTCACGGAACAAATTTCCAGATCAATAATCTAGATTTTGTGTAAAAAATCGATAAAACAGAAATTTCATTGTTTTTAGCCTAGAATCGATGAAAAACGGTGTAAACCCTAACCCCTATAAAAGGTGCTCAAAGTGATGACCACCACTTACAATGCACGCTTACAATCTGATTCGCATTGTATTATCCTATTGATCACGTCAGGCTGTGTTAACGAACAGGGATATTTGGGACGTCACTGCGCCGTAGGCCCCTTAAGGGTGGCGCGCGGTAGTTCTCGTTTATCCGTGTGGGACATCTACATCGTGCGGCGTTGCGAATCGAATCACGCGGGGTTCTCGGTGGTATCGCACGCGCGCTATGTCGCAACCAGTCGCGCACGCGGAGGTCCCATTGTGCGTGAGATAGGCTTGTGACGCAACACGAGAATACGGGGCCCCACGATACCCACGGGACTCTCGCGGGCCCGACATCGATGCAGATTGAACAGATTGCTTTTCTTTTTGCATTCGTTAATTTCGTTTTTTTTTGTGTTTTTTTTTCTCTCCTTTTTCACCGTTGCCTTGGACGCTAACGCCTCGCCGCTCTTATTCCCGTGCATTCGTGTGTGCATTCATACAAAGAGGAGTTTTAGCTCGGTCTCCACCCCCGTGCGAAAGGGCAGGAATGAATTTCCCTCCTGGGACTGAAAACCGCCAAAGTTCACGGTCACCATCTACAAACTGACATTATAAATTCGAAAGTGCACGTATACGAGGGTTCTCAGTTGTTGTGGTACGCCAATCCGAATGAGTAAGTTCTGTTCTCCTCGTTCAGCTGATGGACACTTGAGGCCGGAGCCTGAAATAGAAGGTCCAAAAAAGCTTGTTTTTCGGGAATTTTTTTAGAAGAGGAAAAACAAGTACGCCCAGTCAACGTTGAAGTATCTTTTCATGTATATTTGAAATGTACACCAAATTTTTTTCAACATGAAACGGTAAATGACTGCAGATTTATCAGCCTATTCCATGTGCATATTGCCACTGCAATCCCCAATCGGCGGAAAATATGCAGCTCGTAATTCTTGACTAAAAGCATAAATCAATAAAATTTTCAATTGTCATATATTTTTCTTCTGGGTGAATTAAAAAAAAAGCTGAAAGAATCGTGAAATTATAACATTCTCAGGTTTGAAAAAAAATACTTCAATATAATAATATAAAATGAAAATTCGTTAAAAAGACTTTTTCAACGACTGTTTAAATTTACTTAGAAGAGATTTTCATACTGAAAAAATTGAAAGTTTTGAAAACTTTTGAAAAGTTTTGAAAGAGATTTTCATACTGAAAAAATTGAAATGTTTTTTTGCTATCACGCCCGCCAATTTGGAAAAATCGTGAAAATGAAAACTGGAGTGAACGGGCATCCAAGTTTTCAATAGGAGGAAATATCAATATCAATCGCTTCTCTGCTTTTGTATCTTGTATCTTCGAAAATATTCACAATTGATCTCTGTAACTATGTAAATATATTCTTATATAGTTATTCGATTTTTCGGACCTTCAAATTCAGGCTCCTGCCTTAAGGGGGGGAGATACCTTTAGGCGGGGAAAGTATGCTGATTATCACGATTTTTTTTAAAGACCATTTAGTACATTTTTGAGACTTAGGGTGTTTAGTTACTACTTTTGGCTGTTGCGTGATAATTTTTGTTTTTTTAACCTGTAAAAAAGACGAAGTGTGGCAGGGTCTTCTAGAATGCATTTTCAAAACTGGCGTGATGTATAGCGAAAAAAACTAATCGGCCGACTATGATGAAATTTGATAAAAATCTTTCTAACGTTATTGTCTGAAACACGACCCTAAATGTTTTTGAAAATGAGAAAAGCAAGTATTTTTTATTGCACTCCTTTTCTTGCACTGCATTTTCTTTTGGAAAATTCAATCCCTGTGTTTCAAAGTGTACGATTTCGTCGATTTTCAACGGTTCTCACTTTTTCTTGGTTCATATTCTGCGTATGAGTGTTAATGAAAGAAAAATCTTTGTTGGTTTTTTTTCAGCCATCAGCCATTTTTTCTTCGACTAAAGGTATCTCTCCCCTTAAGGTCTCATATACCTTCGGTTTGGCGGAAAACACGGCTCAAACTCAAAAATTCTAATAAAGCAATCAAAATGAGGTTTGGAGGGTTTATTTCACATATCTGTATGTGCTCGAATCAGTTTTTTATTTTCCAACAAAAAATACAAAATGATGACCCGCTGGTTGGTAGAAAGAGAATGCCCTTTTCAGGCCCTTCACAGGTGGGCTCGTTGGAGATGCACATGAGCACTTAGAACGAAAAAGATTTTTTTTCGTAATCGTCAAGAGTTTTGCCAGCAAAGTACACACAATTGTTACAAAATATTGATTTAGGCAAATTTAGCATCATTTTGAAAAAAATCGCATTTTGTACTAAACAATGACCTTACTTCGGTCATAAGAACCGCAATTATTAATCGATCATAGAAATCATGTGTGTTTCGCCAGGAACTCCATCTAAGAATCCAAAGTTGAAATTTGAAGTCAATCGGCTGAAAATTGTGGGAGATAGATATGAGTTCGCCCGGTTTTCAAAACATGGGTTCAAGAAAAATGTGTTTAATGTTTTGAAGCCATTTTTCTTTGGATAAAATCATTCTTGGGATGTTTATACATAGCAACAATATCATTCTTGTGATGTTGATACATAATTTAAGCCAATAAAAAATAATCCATTTTTTTAAACGGTATACAATGCCTGAAGGTTTTTTTTTATCGAAACTTTGTGGGCGAATAGAGTTGAGATAAGAAAATAATTTTTCAACCCTTTTAAAAGATCATTTTAGTTGGAAAAAGCATTGTTATGCTTGTTAACGTTAGTGTTGATTTTGTCGTCAATTTGTTGTTACTCAAATAACTGAGCAAGACAAAATGAGTATTTTAAGAAAATACTAATTTTTTTGTTTCTGGTCAACCGAGTGGTCGAAATCAAGTACACCGTCGAGCCCCTCACGTTCAAAGTTCTTTCACGAGATTGTTTATAACTTCATAAATTATCAATATTTTTAAATGAAATTTGGTACACGTCTCTATTGATGGGCATACAAATAAATGTTCAAATGATTTTTCCATCATCTTACGTATTCCTTCAAGGATTATTTTTTTCAAATAACCCTGATTTTTGAGTCATCATAGTAGCCTAATCGCTTTTAGGCGATGAAAAAATGGCTGTTTTTCATGCTCTAAAAAAAATATTTCATCACCATTTTTGAGTCTTAGGGTATGTTTCATTACTCCTTTTGGCTGCTACATGGTATTTTTTTTAATTGGATTAATCTTTAAAAATGGCGGAATTACGGCACGGTCTTCTGAACGGGTTGCGGCGGATGTCATCGGACGGCGTGATACGTAGCGTCGGCGGGATTGATCTGATAAAAAACCAATGAAAATTTATCTTTCCAGAACACTCAGATGCAGAATATGAACCAAGAAAAAGTGAGAAATGTTGAAAATCAATGAAATGGTACGCTTTGAAACAAAAAGTTTAAATTTTTAGAAAAAAATGTCACATTTAGCAATATAAAAATACTTTTTTCTTTTACTTTCCAAAAACATTTAGGATCATGTTTTGGACAATCAGGATATTAAGATTTATCCCAAATTTCATCAGAATCGGTCGATTATTTTTTTTAGCTATACGTCACGCTAGTTTCGAAAATGCAGTGTTTTGAGTATTGAAAACCTGAGGCTCAGAAATAGGGAAAAAATCTTTCCTTATAAAAAGAAATCAGAAAATGTTTTCCTTGCTTAAAGCTATCTGCCTCTTAATAAAAGTTAATAAAAACGTATCTATTAAAGTTTAAAAGAGGAAAGTTAATTAAAAATCGCCATATTCATATGAATGTAAAAAAATTAATAAATTTTCATTCCATTGCCACTTAATAAATTAATAAATTTTCATTCCATTGCCACAATTTATTTTCACACCTACCGCTATTTTTTCGGGATTAAGTTTCACGATTACGGATCACCTTTCGACGGAAAATCGCGAAAATTGAAAGAAATCGATAGGTAGGGTTTCCGGCGAAATCTCGCGAGACCGTTGCGCTGTAGGAACGGCGGGTGGGGGACCAAATGTCGAATGGCCAAGTATAGAAGGGCAAATATTGCGAAAGGACGGAATTATGAACTCTCAAAATAACGAAGGTTTATTATTCGAAATTTTATCCTGCGAACGATGACGAAATCGAATGACTATTACACCATAGAATTATTTATCAAGAGCTCATTTATTTGAGAATATACATTCAGATCGTCTGCAGTTTGAGTCATACAAATACAGATTCTAAAAATCTAGAGCATTCATACCTCCGAAATAGAAAAAAGTGAATGTCTAATATTCCCAATACCATCTATAGCGAAAATTCATATATCGAGACTACAAACTCTGAATATGTAGATCTTAGAAAGACAAATGATCGATGGTCCGAAATGTCGAACACAGAAATAGCGAACATGGGATGACTGATCACTAGCGCCATCTGTCAGGTTCCTTCTGAAGCGCAAGCAACGTATTACTCGAAGCTTTCGCCCCTGACTGTTCGCCTTTTTAGCCCACCGCGAGTCCCCAATGGGGAATACCCAAATAGCGAACATGGGATGACTGCCTTACCCGACTGACAACTAGCGCCGTCGGCTGTTAACTTCCCTCTCTGAAGCGGAAGCGACGTATTACTCGATGATAAGCTTCGCTATCCAGACTGTTCGCCTTTTTGGCCCGTCGCGGTATTTTAACTGTATTTTGTTTCGATAAAAAAATCAATGTCCTACCTCAAATTCGCCGATATATCAGCAATCATGATGAATGAACGTGTGAAAGAAATTTCCACGTTCGTGTAGTTCTCTATAAGACTTATTCTCTTGCACACAAAATTTCGGTTTGGAACAAATTTTCTCTTCGGTACAAATTTTCTGTTCGGTACAAATTTCGGTTTGGAACAAATTTTCTCTTCGATACAAATTTTCTGTTCGGTACAAATTTCGGTTTGGAACAAATTTTCTCTTCGGTACAAATTTTCTCTTCGGTATAAATTTCCTCTTCGGTACAAATTTTCTCTTCGGTACAAATTTTCCCTTCGATACAAATGTTCTTTTCGATACAAATTTTCTGTTCGATACAAATTTTTTCTTCGATACAATTAATCTCTTCGATACAAATTCTCTCTTCGTTATGCCTGGTACAAAATGTGTACTGAAGAGGTAATGTACCGAAGAAAAAACGTCTATTCATAGAAATTTTTCCTTTGCTGCAAATTTTCTCGTCCATCCATTCGCCTTCGGTCCCAATTTCCTCTTTGATAAAAATTTACTCTTCGATACAAGTTTCCTCGTCGGTACAAATATACTCTGCAATACATATTTCGTAGCGGACAAATAATTGGTCAAAAAAGGAAATTTGTATCGAAAAGAAAGTTTATATCGAAGAGACAATTATAGCGGAGCGAAAATTTATAGCGAGGAGAACGTTTGTATCGAAGAGAAAATTTGTAGTGAAGAGAAAGTTTCTAGTGAACAGAGAATTTGTATCGAAGAGAAAATTTGTAGTGAATAGAGAATTTGTATCGAAGAGAAAATTTGTAGTGAAGATAAAATTTGTTGTGCAGATAAAATTTGTATCGAAGATAAAATTTGTATCGATAAAAACATTGGAGAGAAAATTTGTATCCAACAGAAATAGCAAGAGGAGATTTGTTTGGAAGAGAAAATTTGTGTCTGTTCTGGAAAATTCTGGACAAGATAAATTGAACCGAAGAAAAAAATTGTACCGAAGAGAACATTTTCATGCGAATAAATGTTTTCTTCACAAGCGAACATTTGGCTGGAAGAAAACATTTATATCCAACACAAAATTTCTTTGGAAGAGAAAATTCCCATGCATAGAGATTACCTGTTTGATGCAAATTTTTTCTCCTAAAAGACGTTTTTTGCTTTACGACAAATTGTGTTCCGCAGTAGGTTTCTTTTTAGGTTTTTAGATAGGAATATTTTTAGATAGGTAAGAACTTTTTCTTCTTAGATAGGAACAATTAACGTGTAGATAAAATATTTATTATCGATGGCTAGCCGCCTTATCAAATTCTCCGTAGAGGCTCCGTTGCTTCAGTCCTGCGTTTCGGACAGCGTCGATCTCGCTGAACGTTCCATCATATATCTGCGCATGAGGCGTAGCAGCAGCAATGGCCACATGGCAAGAATATGCGGGTGGCCAAAAATAAAAAAATGCTATCTTTGAATACCAAGGATATGCATATCCTTTTACTCCATTCTGTTTGGACAAAAAAGTAATCAATGTCCTACCTCAAATTCGCCGATGTATCAGCGAACACGATGAATGAACGTGCAGAAGAAATTTCTACGTCCGAGTAGTTTTCTATACGAGTTCCATACAAATTTTGTTTTAAAAATCAAATTTTCTCTTTCACACAAAATTTCGGTGTGGAACAAATTTTCTCTTCGGTATAAATTTTCTCTTCCATATGAATTTTTTCTACGGTATACATTTTTTCTTATGTATACATTTTTTCTTCGGTATAAATTTTCCCTTCGATACAAATTTTCTCTTCGATACACATTTTCTCTGCGATACAAATTTTCTCTTTGATACAGATTCTCTATCCGGTAGGAATTTGCTTTCCGAACCAATTTTATGCCTGGAAAAAAATTTTACTGAAGAGGGAACTTGTAACGAAGAGCAAATTTCTATTGATAGACATTTTTCTTTCGCTGCAAATTTTCTCGTCCATGCATCCGTCTTTGGTCCAAATTTCCGAATTAGATAAAAAGTTCCTCGTCGGTAGCAATATTCTCTGCAGTACAAATTCCGTAGTGGACAAATAATTGGTCAAAAAAGGAAATTTGTGTCGAAAAGAAAGTGTATATCGAAGAGCACATTTAGAATGAAGAAAAATTTGTAGCAAAGAGATAGTTAGTATCGAAGAGAAAATTTGTATCGAAGAAAAAAAATTGTATCAATGAGAAAATTGGAGGGAAAATTTGTATCGAACAGAAGTGACAAAGAGAAAAATTGTTTGAAAGAGAAAATTTGAGCCAACGAAAAATTCAGATTGAAGAAAAAATTTCGCTGGTCAAGAAAATTCGAACCAAGAAGAAAATTCGTACGGAAGAGAAAATTCTAGTGCGGAGAAATTTTTTCGAAAACTAGAGAACATTTGGTTGGAAGAGAACATTCATATCCAACACAACATTTCTTTCGTAGAGAAACTTCCCATGCTTAGAAATGACTTGTTTGATTCAAATTTTTTCTCCTGAGAGACATTTTTTGCTTCACGATAATTTTGTTCCGCAGCAGGTTTCTTTTAGATAAAGCTCCTGAAAGAAAAATAATATTTTCAAAATATCGGATGGGTGTATCAGGGAAAGAATAATCGACGTGGATGAAATTTTTTTATTAAAGATGGAAAATATTTATTAATCACTAGCCGCCCAACCAAATTCTCCGAGGAGGCTCCGTTCCTTCGGTCCTGCAGATTGGACAGCGCCAATCTTGCTGGACGTCCCATAATGCGTCAGCGTATGAGGCGCAACAGCAGAAATGCCCACATGGCAAAAATATGTGGGTGGCCCTTTGCAGATAACATATCTTGCAGGAAACTGTAAAAAAAAATAAAAACAAGAAGTACACACACATTTTGTATTATATCGCCAACAATTAGTGCGAACTGCGTGCCAATAACGTTGATGTTTCAAGAAAGAAGAGCTTGAAGTTATTGATCATTCTCGAAAAGCCCTATAGACTCTTAAACGTGATTTGAAAAAGCTGCGGTTCCAAAGAGGTATGAATGCCTCATTCTCATCTAGCGTTTGCACGAAAGACCGGTGATAATGCGGGTCACATTAACTCAAAAGAGAAGTGACCCTACGAATTACCACCACTTAGAAAAAAAGCCGGTCTCACCGTGGGCCACGTTGTCTTCGAAAAGAAGCGACCATACGGATATGGTGGCTAATGGCAAGATAAACTGTGAGCGCTCCACTCTGCGGAGCTCACATTTGGCATAAGAAGTGACTTTTATTTTCTTATTACAACGTTAAACCATGTTCTTTTGCTTGTTTGGAAATGTGTGTACACTTATCTCCAAATGATTGTGATTCCCTACTCGAAAATCCAAATTAATCATGGTGTTGAAGTTTGCATCGTTGGAACGCAACGAAAGTTTCGTTTTACATTTTATTTTCCATATTTTTATTGTTATGGGTGATCTTTTTTGATAGATTCATAATATAGATCGCCAAATAAATATCTTAAAAAATAAATGAAGAACTTTTGTCGGTGAAATGTGCCAAATGAAATTAAATTCGTTGCAGTCCAACGATGCCAACTTCAGCATCGTAATTAATCTTCGTATTGTGCTTTCCGCTTTTCCGGATTGTCGAAAACATACAAGGGTGGGAGACGTCCATCATTTGATCTACTCCTACCTTATCGGCAATGTTATAACGGTGACGTTGTTCGAAGTAAGAATGTTAATCTAAAGAAGTAGGAATGTCTTATTTCCCTCCAGCGTTTGCAAGGAATAGTGGCGATAACGCGGGTCACGTTGACTTAAAAAAGGAGCGACCCTACGGGGAAGGGTCTCACTTGTACAATGTTTATCTCTACAACGCTGCAAGTCCTTTTTTCAACTGTACAATGACTTATCTCCCATCTGTGCAAACTCGGCAATCCACCAACTCTACAAGAGGGAAGGGTCTCACTTGCACATTGTTTATCTCTACAACGCTGCAAGTCCTTTTTTCAACTGTACAATGACTTATCTCTCATCTGTGCAAACTCGGCAATCGACCAACTGTACAAGAGTCTCAAGTTTGCAATTTTGAATCTCTACAACGATCTAGCCTTATGATCATCTCTACAACGTATTAATTCGGATTTGTATCAACTGCACAACGAGGCATTTGCAATATGCTTCAACTCTACAAAGTATCAACTCTACAAGAACTTTGAGTACTCAACGTTCAACTGGGCAATATTGTCAACTCTACAACAGCTGGTATATCAGGTGTATCAATTGAAGAAGAGATATAAATTAGCCTATTAACGCCCAAGCGACTATGTTTGAACACTTGAGAGAAAAAGGATGTTTTTTGCAGTCTACAGCAGAAATAATGTCCCCCACTCCAAGTAAAATCGCCCGTTCTTCCGATTTATGGTATCAACTTTGACTTTTGACCCTTCCTAAGGGACGAAAAAGGGGTTTTGACTCGAAAAACAGGGTAAAATCAAAACATTCGTGATTTTTCAGAGATAGGTAGGTAGTTAGTCTATTAACGCCCAAGCGACTATGTTTGAACACTTGAAAGAAAAAGGTATTATGGCCGATTTATGGTATTAACTTTGACTTTTGACCCTTCCTAAGGGACGAAAAAGGAGTTTCAACTTGAAAATCGGGGTAAAAGCATTCATGGACAAATATATGAAAAAATATTTGTAATCGCTAAAAACGTTGTATTCTTACTCATTTTGGTTTCGTCTTGTCTCATTGTGTTTCATTGTGTTTCATTGTGTTTCGTCTCTGTCCGGGTAATCGGATCATCTACGTTTTGCCACATTGCCGAATTACACGTAAAATGCGAATGAAAAAAAAACAAAAACTTTCTTTGTTTATTCTTTCATAAATTAATATATTTGTTTATTTATGAGGTTATTTAATTGCAGGTAAAATGCGAATAAATACATTATTCAGATTGACGAATGCTGCCAGATTGAGAAAATCGAGTTCGAAGGGTTCTTACTCAATTTTTTTTTCAATTACCTGAAATCAACCACTATTGAGCAGAGTGAGTGAAATAGGGCACTGTCAATGCTTTTACTACCTACCTATCGCTGAAAAATTACGAATGTTTTGATTTTACCCCGCTTTTCGAGTCAAAACCCCTTTTTCGTCCACTAGGAAGGGTCAAAAGTCAAAGTTGATGCCATAAATCGGACGAACGGGCGATTTTACTTGGAGTGGGGGACATTATTTCTGCTGTAGAGTGCAAAAAACATCCTTTTTCTCTCAAGTGTTCACACATAGTCGCTTGGGCGTTAATAGGCTAATATATATCTCTTCTTCAATTGATACACCTGATATACCAGCTGTTGTAGAGTTGACAATATTGCCCAGTTGAACGTTGAGTATTCAAAGTTCTTGTAGAGTTGATACTTTGTAGAGTTGAAGCATATTGCAAATGCCTCGTTGTGCAGTTGATACAAATCCGAATAAATACGTTGTAGAGATGATCATAAGGCTAGATCGTTGTAGAGATTCAAAATTGCAAACTTGAGACTCTTGTACAGTTGGTCGATTGCCGAGTTTGCACAGATGAGAGATAAGTCATTGTACAGTTGAAGAAAGGACTTGCAGCGTTGTAGAAATAAACATTGTGCAAGTGAGACCCTTCCCTCTTGTAGAGTTGGTGGATTGCCGAGTTTGCACAGATGAGAGATAAGACATTGTACAGTTGAAAAAAGGACTTGCAGCGTTGTAGAGATAAACATTGTACAAGTGAGACCCTTCCCCCTACGGATCTGTTGCCTGATGGCAAGATGCCCTGCGGCTAATCTCCTCCGTCGAGTTACGTTTTCGACCAAGAAGCGAATAATTTTTTTCATGAAAACTCTTATAATCAAACTCGGTAATACAGAAGAAGCCACTATTTTGAATATTGGTTCGATTTGTTTTCTTGAAACATCGACGTTATGTTGCATATGAGCCATTCCATATCGAGTTGACATGAAAAGATACCATTGCCATGGTGGCTTCTTATTAAACTGAGAAATACGTTTAAGTCTACTCAACGTGGAATGACACATAGTCAAAAAAATGTGTAGAAGTAATAACATCATTGCTATATTAATCGTGACTAAAAATAACCTTTAGGAAGAGTGAAACGAATTTTCGATTTTAGATACTACGATGCCTGAAATTCTCCGAAAATGGTTAAAAATCAGAAATGTAACAACCAAAACTTTTCCACTTTTCCAAAAGTTGAATTTTTGCTGAATTACTATAAACTCTAGAACTCAAACTTGGTAAGTTCTTTAGTTATGTAAACTTGAACTTGAAATTTATTAAAAATAAAAAGATTCCGATGTCTTCTGCTTTTATAAATCCCTCTGTATCGAAGCAATGATATGAAGAACGCTTATCTCAATGAAAGTGCGGATAATATGTAATAGTTGGGCGTAAAACGAATGGAATCTGTTTACGCCTTAAAGTAAAAAAAGAATTGAATAATTTGTTTGGTTGTAAGCTACTTCTTGTTAATCATCCATCCGCATGATAAACTTTCTTACGTTTTGTACATTACTTCAGTTCGACTTACTGCAATTCACAGTAGTAGAATGCCTTCACAAATCCATTTTTGACAAAATTACGCCTTCTTTAACTATATACTATGCACAAACATTAAAAGATATAAAAAAGTCCGATATTTTTTAGCGATGTTCATAAGGCTGAGTAATGTGAAAAATTCTCGTACAGGTAAAAAAGCCAATCAAAGCTTGAAGTTTCTCGTTTTGTGCTCCTAAGGTCAAATATTTTTTTCATTTACCATTATAGAGTAATCGTGTAAAATCAACGGGGAAATAATTTTCCAAATTATTGCTTGCCTTTCAAAAGGTTCACAGGCACCAATATTTTTTTTCTGTCATTTCACCTAATAAACCTTTTAGATGATTCTTTCTGAATCATATCGAGTCTTATTCGCGAAACTTTTCTTAACAAGTTTTTCGCAGAGTACTGATTTTTCCTCTTACGTCTATTTCAACTTATTTTCTACCTCGCATATTTTTTCCGTTGTTGCTATCCAACATGTTTTCTTTTTTCCTTAAACTAATTCTCCCGTCCACACCGGCCCCGGCCCGTTCCCTGCTTTTTGCACACTTTCTCTATTTCCCTACAATCTAGACATATCTCTTTTTGTATTTTTCCACCCAACATAATTATATTTCCCCCCTTTATTGTCACCATAACCGTTCCTTTGATCTTCTCCTCTGCTGTATTTCTTGCTTTTTCTGTAACAAGCTCCAAACATTTTTTTACGTATTGACGATGTTTAACGTCTCTCATTTTATCATTTTCTACAATCTAAAAATGATAAAATGACAAATGGTAAATAGAAATATTATGTATACTTTTATTGCTCATTATACGTTGGTTGCGTCATTTTCTCCCCTTCCTTCCTCGAAGTTTCCCTCTTTTAGCTCGCCTATTCTTTCCATTTCTCTGCGTTCCCTTATAGTTGTTAAAATATCTTCTATACCGATATCCCTTATAACTTTCTCCAAACTCCCCCCCTCGATAGGATTCCGTTCACAATGGACCTTATTTCCTCACATAAGCAATTTTTTGCTATGTTCACCCCCCCCCCCCCCCCCCCGACACTGAGCATTTTTCTTGTTGATATCTACTCGCAATGCCATCTTGCAACGCCGTCTATTCTGCATTCGTTCAAAAAGTCTTATTTCCCATATTCCCCACATCTTAACACCATACATTGCTCCTGCTTTCCTTATGAACCCTAACAATTATAGATTCTCCACCATCAAATCGTTCCCCGCCTTATTTCGTATTCCCCACGCCATATTTGTTGCTTTTCACGTTTTCCCTGTCACTTTTTTCACGTGCCCTGATCGAGATCGTGCATGGAAAACTCTAAGTATTCAAATTGCTTTCCTAGCTGAAATTTTTCTCCTTTGATTTCCCGTTGTTCTTTCTTTTGGCTTATTCTCCGTTACTAAAAATTCTTCTTCGCATTTATTTTCATCTCAGTATCGTGTGCCCATCTTCCTACATTTTAGAAAGCTCTTTCACCTTTCCGCCGTAACCACTGTTGCCGCAACATCGTCTGAATACTCTAATACCAAATGTTTTTCCTTTTTCATTATCCACCGCTCTCAATTCCCCACGTACCTTTTAAGTGATCTATACATAAATTGATCATCACCGCACTCAATGCGCGTCTGTGCCTCCCCCTTTGGCTGGTTCCGAAACGTTCTGTGATTTTCCGTTATCTTTGCACCTCTGCTCTTGTCTCCTTGTGAATTTCCACTATTGCCACTACCATTCTTCCGCCTATGCCTTTCTATTTTTATTTTAAGATTACTTTTCCCTACATACTCTACTAAAAGTGGTCTTAAAAACCGCTAAATCAACGTACAACTTCCTTTCCTTTCATTTTAATCTCTCATTGATTACTGCATTCAATGCAAATATTTGAACTCTCGTTCCTCTACCTCTCCTGAATCCTGCATGACTTGTCCGCAATTTTTCTATTCTTTCCGATCCACTTGTTTAATAATTTCATCATTATTTTTGTTGCCAATTTATACTCCACATCCAATAACGATACCGTTATTACAGATTGACACAATCCTTGCTGTTTTCCACCTTCTCGCGATTCTTCCTCCTAGTCATACACAATTTCAAGTCTTTCTTAGCTTTCAGGAAGGCCTTAACTTAAGTGGACGTACACAGGCCCTACACGAGGCTCTTTGTGCCTCCAGCAGGGCCTTTCCGGAACTCTCCACAAATCCCATTTTCCCGCGCCCCTTTTTCATTTCTCATTTTCTTCAGAGCCCCGTTCAGTTCATCTTATTTTAACTCCTCGTAAATATTTTACCACTTTTCGTGCGTCCTCATTTATTTCTCATTCTTTTCATTCCCAAACCCTTTCTTCCTTTACTTCCGTTTCCTTTTCCCTGCCTTGCCTCTCCAATAATTTTTTGAAATGTTCTTTTCGTTCTATCTTGGTTGTTTGACTGACGACTGATGATTTCTTTTGTTGCTAAATTTATTAGTCGAATCTTTCACATTTTGCTCTGCTGTTTTTATGATTACTCTAAAATGTTCAATGATCAAAATATTTGATCCCAGGATCTCAAAACCAGCGACTTGAAAGCTTTGATATACTTTTTTGCACTACGACCATTTTCCACATACTTACAGCCTTTTGAAAATCAGCGATAATTTGTTGTGTATTTCCAATTTATTATCATCATTGTTATCAATCAATTCATTTCATTGTCATATAATTAGATTTAACTTGGTCAAATCAATATTCGGACTGTTATAGTAGTAGTGCTAATTTTTTAAAATTGACAACGGAATCCCAGAGCAAACAAATTATATATCCCTATTACTCTCGTAAAAAAGTAATGATGTTATTACCGTCATTTTCGGCCATCTGCAGCCTACTCTCTGCTGTCTGCAATTCGGTTCTTGTCTCCTCCAGCTCACTATGCAGCACGTTTGTTTCAGCGTATTGCAGTACTCTTTCCCTCAACCGAGCACGGGCTCTCCTGATCATTACTGTAATCAACCGTAATTAATGTAACATTCCTGTTTTTTATAATTTGGAAAGTCGTTTTTCAATTTTCATCGTCTATAGTATTTCACCTTTTCTCCGCTTATTCCGCTTCCGTTTTCCATCTGTAGCAGGCTCCTCGGACGCTGCATGGCGCTGCGAGGTCCTGCTTCGCGTCCGGTTCGGGCTTTCTATTTACAATTGTACATCATGCATTACATTTCATGTGATCTCATAAAAGAATTGCAATGCAACAATGCACTGTTACAATTCCGTAGACATGCACGATACGGTCTTGCCGCGCCGTCAGTGCGGTTCGATGCAGATACTCAATTATTCGTTACCTGTTGGACTCAGGATTCTGAGTTCAGCTGCTCCGCTTTCGGACGTATTTTCGCCTACTTCATTCATTAAAACAGTTAAAAACATTTCCCATAAAGCCGATATATTTCATTAATAGACAGCTTTAATTGACGGACTCGATTTAGTTTATCGCATGTTGATAACACTTACCAGAGATGACCGAGTCGAGCGCGGCACCGTCCAAGGAAGCACCGTCTTCTACACGGCAACATTTGTAAACATACGTTATATGGAGAAAATAAATTTATGATTTTCAATCGCATATGATAGAAATAATCGATTTCCAAATTACCATTCAGTGGTGGCGATTGCTGTGCGGTCTCCTCGGATGGCACCGGATATTGCTGGATCTCTCCTACACAAAAAAATTATAAAAAAGTATTTCCAACGATGCAAAGAATTAGTGGAAGGAATTGGAAAAGTGGTTTAAATGAAAGTGATGAATCATAAATGAATTTGAATAAAATTTCATTGAAAATATCCTGTTTCCTCATCTATACATTAATTGAATAAGCTACAAATATTACAATATTACCTGTTGGATTCACAACCCCGTCCACGGACTCGTCGAATAAATTGCCTGACGACTCGTCGTCGACGGCATCATCGGTAGGCACTATATACATTTTTATTTAATAAGTATATTTTTATAGTGGAGTGAGGCCTGTTTGACAAAGTTTTATACGTTTAGCAAGAAATCCATTTACTAAATAGTTCGTCTTTCTATGTACAACATATTGGTCTTCATTACCATTTCCTGCAAGCTCTTGAGCTCCTTCTGCGTTGTCGGCAAGCCAGTCAGGCCGTTCGTCGGCGAAGAGGTCTCGCTCGTAATCAGGATCTAGTTACGAATCAAAGAAAACCATGAGTGGCTTACGAATCAAAGAAAACCGTGAGTACTTGCACTCACGCATGTAATTTCAATTAGCTGTATCAAAATGTGTCAATGGAAGTAAATTAAGAAAAACTATTGCTATACAAACTAAGTGAGGCTAACGTCTCGAATGATTCTCTTGAAAGTAATTCATTATTGACTTTATCTTATCACCAGTAGGATTTTGAAAGTATGGATTATAAAATTTTACCCAACGGGACTTGGGCCGGGGGCTCAATGATGTCATCGTCGTTGATGCCGTATCGGCATCAACGGCCGAAACATTATATCAAGCTTCGTGACATGATGAAATCCGTGCGTAATTCGGAATCTCGGAATGTGACACAAGCAATCGTTTACTTACGCAAATTACGTACTGGAAATTCTGACATAGTAATATCTGCTATTCTTGGATGAGGGCGTGAGCAGGCAATGTCAGAATATTCAGATTCAATAATAAAATCATTTGAAAAATATATTTTGCCTGGACATTTTGGTGTAAATGATACTTCAAGAGAAAGAGAGAGTTCTTCAGAGATGGCGAAAATGTATGAGTTAAACGATCAGCTCATAATAATATGCGACGATAGCGCGTAATAGATATGATCGGACCAGACGAGGCTAGTTTGAAGGATGATACAATAATGAAAACTACTATGAAAAATCCAAACGGTATCCAATTAACCAAATTAGTTAAACTACTTAAAGCAGGCAAGAATTTATTATTTATCACATGCTCGACACTTGGACGAAATTGTTAGACCAGCGGAAATTCTAAGTCGTCTTTTTAATGGAAATCATAACATCGTAGTCATTGAAGAAGACAGCGATGATCATTAATTAACTGTATTTTCAATTATTATTGTTGGATTATTGTCAATAAATTCTTTTTAGTAAGAAAATTTTGGTTTTTTACTTTTCTTCTAATATTTTTTTTATTTTTTTTTACGAAAATAAATTATTACAATTGTAATATTGTAATAATTGACAGGTAATTATTATTTTTCAGTGGAACAATATGATTACTTGATACAATTAAATGGCAACAATGTCATTTGAACTATAAAATACACGTAAAAAAGTGAAAGTAGTGAAAAAAACCGGTTTTTATTTTGTTTTCCAATGTTGCACAAAATCAATAAAATTGAAAAAAATTGAGAGTGAAGGTGGCCAAAAAAACCAATATTTTGCGAAAGTTTTATCATTGTACCCTAAGAGGAAAACATTAAAATTGCCATTTTCAATTTTATTTTCGTTCTAAAAATTCGAGTTTAGCTCTGAAATATTTGAAAAGCAATTTGATTGATGTGTTTTGTCGACAAGGAATTTAAACAAAATCCACAAGGGTCCATCATAAACATCCAAGTTGAAAAAAAAAAACATTCTTTTTGATTGCTCAGAAAATAATTGGGTTAGAGAGCAAAAATGTTGAGCATAATGTTTTCTTTTAGTAGGAATACTATAGGTTGTATCATTCAACATCTCGGGGGGGGGGGGGGGGGGGGGGGGGGGGGCAGTTTCAGTAGCCTTACTTAGCTGTGCCCTTTATGACCCCAAAGATTTTGCACGTAAATTTCTTTACAAAAAATAGACAGTGATAAAAATTAATGTTGCCGTTTAAAAAACTTGAATACACCAATATACCAATTTAGAAAAACAGAAATTTCGTATTAAAGCCTTAGGCCGAAGTAACGAGTATAAAATCATGTACGAATTTAACAATGTTTTTTCGTATGAAAAGGATAGGCCCTCATAAAATAAATTACACATCGATTTAGTATGAATATCAAGCTGTTAGAAAAAAAAAAAATATATATATATATATTTTTCGATGGACGAAATGGCCGACTACTCGAAACTTCTCGAAACAGCTGTTTTCCAATTGGCGTCACAAATAACTTCAACAATTTTACTCGATTTACTTGGAATTTAAAAGGTATGTTCCTAATTGCATTTCGCAGAGAAGTACGTACGGAATTTCTGATTGTTCGAAAACTTTTCATTTTATGAGCAGTTTATGAGCAGTTATAACGAAATTTTTCACTGAAAATTCATTTCTTGAGTTCAAATATCTACAACTTTTGAATAAAACAATATTATTTAAATTCCGTATGTACTTCTCTAGGTATTCTAATGTACATTGAGGAGAATTTTTGTTTTTTGTTCTAGGTAAAAAATTGAGGATGCTAAATGTCACGCCGCGAAGCGCTTAAAAAAAGATAACAAAATAAAATATTAGTAGTTGGCCATTTTGTACATCGAAAAAATATATATATCTTCTAACAACTTGATATTCATACGAAATAGATGTGTAATTAATTTTATGAGTGAATCACTTTTTCATACAATGTATAAATGTTAAAGTCGCACATGATTTTATACCCGTCACTGTGGCCTAAAGCCTTAAAGAAATATTCGAAATGCATGGTGGTATAAAAAAATTTAAATACAGTTCATGGGTCAGGCAAAAACCGAGTCAAATAATGGATTCTTTTACTTTCAGAGCACGGTCAATTTCTGTGGTAAGATAAATGTCCCAATTATTGAACAGCTAGGGATCTGGGGGATTGAATTCGGTGAGAAAAAAATATAAAATCAAGAAAAAACCATCGCTTTAATGTTCAAATGATGCTTTGATATTTTTACATTCGAAAAATCACCCTTTAAATTATTTTTAAATGATTTCAAATGAAAAAAAAGAATAACAATGTGAAGCATGCAAATGTCCCAATTATTGAACACTGGAAGTGCCTATGTCCCTAATATTGAACAGGCATGTCTCTGTTATTGAACACTCTCGAGAATTCTTTGCCGTTCTGAAAATATTATTTTGGGTACAATATTAAGAAATAAAAGCAAAATCAAACACTTAAATAATGTTTCATTAATCATGGAAAAATACAAAAAATATATATTTAGTCTCTTTTGACGGGTTTTTGGTTCATTTGCATTTGGTTTATTTTTGCTTTTCAACTCGAACTTTATTTTATTTTTATTTTCAGCTTCCTCGTTTTTATGTTCTGTTTTTGTTTGATGTTGTCGCAGCTTGGCTCCCTAAAATATCGGAGAGCAAAAAATATTGAATATATTCTCTTTTTACTCTTCTTTTCACGTTTATTGCACGAAAATACATATAAAAAATATATTTGACGATCTTAAAGTTATTATTAAAAGAATAAAGGTAAGTTTATTCAGGAACTTACAGCTTTTGTTTGAATAAATTCGATTCACATGATCTGTTACACGTTAACTGTCTCGATGTTTTGATGGGTTTAGTGACGTCATCTTGGAGAATTCGTGTGTTTAATAATTGGGACACACTGCATTTTCTATGTCCCAATGATCGAACACCGTATTTTTTAACAAATAACCGATTGAATTTTTTTTTAAATTGTTCTTTGTGAGAAATTTTCTAAAGAACCTGAAACGCCTTTACTTTTTGAGATGCGACAGTTTTTGAAATTTGTATGCCCTTATGGATGAAGCGGCGCGTCTTAGGAAAACGATAAGCAGGTGTCACGAGACGTCAAATCGGGTCACCGTTGCTGATTAAATATTTTCTTTCTCTTAATTAAAGCTTTTTGTGCACACGTAAGGTAACATTTCGATAGCTAAAAGTTCCATATATGTAATGAAATTTTTATAAATAAGTAAATGCATGCAAGTGAATGAGAAATAATAAAAATACAAGAGAGTATTCAATAATTGGGACATTTACCTTATTAGTCATTTTCTAATGAGAAAATGACAAACGAATATTATTACACTTTCAAAAATGAGAATAAAAATTCACACTGATGAAACAATGGCACAGAATGTAAAAGTTGCCAATTTCCATAAGCGAAACGACCGTTCTACGTAGCAATAATATGTACTGACGAAGAGGTATCGAATATATCGTATCTACCGATCATATCCGTGATCGAGAAAAATTACAAAAATCATTGTTTAAACAATTGTTTTTACGTTATTTTTACCGTTCTTTTTGCAGCGCGTAAGCAGCAATCATATTTGCTGACTGAGAGGAATGGGCAATACCGTATCTACCGATCATACCCGTGATCGAAAAATAATGAATGAAATGATTATTGGAACAAATATTTTTGCGTAATTTTTACCGTTGGTTTTTGCAGCGCGTAAGCAGCAATCATTTTTGCTCAAACGTATAGGAAGTACCGGACATTTGTTAATGTGATAAATATTAAAAATAATTTTTAAAAATAATTATGAAAAATAATTATTAAAAGTAATCAATTTTTAAAAATTATTATTAAAAATAATTAATTTTTAGCCATTATGTCGCTGCAGAATAGTGCGAGCCGCTAGCAAGAACTGTTCTGCAAAAGTGAGATTTTTCATGATCTCGCATTTCGTGCGAAGTCGGCGTGGACGAAGAAAACCAAATTCTTTGTCGACACCTACCGTTGGTCAGCGTGTGGGTATATACGTGTATATATACCCACACGAGGTGTGTACTCGTTGCGAATAGTCAGCATGCGGGAAGAAAAAATCTGCAACCGCGTGCGCTCGACGTAGCGAATGCCACAGGCACACGCGCACACACGTTGCATCGAGGCACAACAATACAATGTACGCGTCGACGCAAGGAGGCCCGCAACCCCATCGCAGCGCGCGTTCGTGACGAATGCGCGCTGTGACGAGCTCTACCCTACCGACTCGAGCCGGGGCTGCGTCGAAGGTTTGCTTCGGTATCATTCGCCAAAAAGTGGGAAAACAAAATTCTACTGTATTTCTTATGATTTGTTATGAGTGATGAACGATACAAATTCTTGGCTTTGAAAATTGGAAACTCCAGTCCTCAATTTCTTTGCTGTACGATTATTTTTAGCGAGGCAACTGCTTCATGAAAATTATCCGAAAAATGTAGAATTTTTTTTGGTCGCTTAATTATCGTGAGTAGTCTGGTTAGCAATAAAACTTTCCCAACATTATATCCTTTACATTATTCTCGTCTTTTCAGAAGTTTTCAAATTGTTGCGTATTTTCCACTTACAAAATGAAATACATTATAAAATAGCGCATGAGACACCTGCGCTACTGATATAATTTCAATAGGGTATTCAAATCCTAGAATTCTAAGCCTCGGTTTTGAATATTGCATTTTATCGCCCCGTGCGCTTCAAGTAGAAAATCGTAACATCTTCCCGGGTTACCCGTGCTGCGGCACAATAGTCCAGTCAAATTACCGAAATAAATAAACATAAAATTATGTAGTTTGGAGATTATGAAGGATCGATAGGGGGGTGTATTCTGAGCACACCTTCCAATTTGAGGGGTTCTCCGGAGGTCAGCTCAAGGTCATTTCGATGAAAACGCGTTTAATTCGATATCTCGAAAACGGTTAGTGTTAGGCCAAAAATTGTAGAGACCTTTTCTCTTCTAAATTAAATTGACTAACTTTTTTATCTGAAACTTTTTTTTGTATCATCAATACTTTTCAATTTATTACTTCCGAAAGGCAAAAATTTTACTTTTTTTTCTCCCTATTTTTCATTTTTCGCCATTTTCTCCCCAACCGTTCAATTTTATGAAATTTTACCGCTTATCAAAGTTGTAGATCCTTTAATTATGAACAACTTTTTCCTATAACTTTTTTTTCTAATACCAATATCTTCGGAGTTATATATTACTTTACCGAGCGAAATCCGCGCCAATGTCGCAATATCATCGATATCAGTGGGTATTCAGTACTTGAAAGAAATATTAAAGTATTCCATGATAATTTATTAGCCAACTTACCTGTATCAAAAGGTGAATCGATTAAATTATTTAAAAATTGTACTTCATTTAAATATTAAATATTGTAATCATTCAAATATCATTTAAATATTGTACTTCTTCAATTTGGGTATTTTTTTATTCCATTCAATGGGATAATACTGTGAATAAGGATTACAAAAAGAAGTAAATGAATAATTGAAACTGTTTCGCACATTTATTGATAAAAAAAATAGATCATAAAATTCGTAAAATTAAGCACCCGAGGTCGATGGAAGTGATTCGTTAATATTAAAGGCCCTGACGGTATCGGGGCATACGTCGTCCTCGTCCATTGCGTCAAAAATATTATCGTCGATAACATTGGCGATATTAGAGCAATAGTTCTCTTGTGCAATAATTCTCTAGTGCAAATTACTGAGCAAAACAGGCCGGCCTTTCTACATCCGCACGCTTTGCCGCAGATTGGTTTGGCAGTTTGGTTTGGCATTTGCACGCAATCGATCTGAGTAATTCTTCCGGAGCTGGTTTCAGTGACATTGGTATCGGCTCCGATCCACGGGGGGTGCGACGCCAGCCCCACTCCTCGGGTTCCAGATAATTTTCGAGCCAGTATTGCACTTGGTAGTAACACCTCAACGAGTGAAAAAATGCGGCATCAGAGGTAGGAGGAAGGGATTCTAATTTAACCCTCCCACTGCCTGCCATTTTTTTGTATCCCTTATAACGGAGCTCGTTGAGATTCGTACAATTCGTGTCACCTGAAGCCTTGCGATACAAATTCAAAATGAATTGTTCGCCGTTTGAAGCGAGAGTTGTTTTATCTGCTTTATCTTGTAGAAAAACTTCAGTTACAGAAACCAAATCCGGAGTATTTTTCAATGCGGTCATTGGTTTGATCTTGCCTAAGTTGAATGGTGCCGAAGTTGTGTCGCAACCACTAATCGCGTGCAAAAATAACAGGTTTTTTGCGGCATTCGGCCCATATATCGGTTTGAGGCAGTATGGGCTATATGTAGCGTCCGTCGATTTGCCTCGGCCAGGTTTTCTCAAGTTCATGTTGTTGTACGCGCCGGCTGTCGCAGTCAGCAAAACTAGTAAATCCACGTCCTCACCAACAACAACCGCAGCACTGTACTCCTCCGAAATTCTCTTAGCCGTACTGATAATTAGACCATCCGCATCCTCTACGGCTTGCTCCACCTCTATGTCTGATTTGATGAGAACAGTTTTCAGTAGTGAGATGAATCTGGCCTTGTTGTTCTCGTTGCCTAAAAACTTATCTTGAGTTGTGGTGACGATCATATTGTCGGTGAAAATGATATCCTCAACGCTCGGATATCGCTCGGTAAAGTAATATATAACTCCGAAGATATTGGTACTAGAAAAAAAAGTTATAGGAAAAAGTTGTTCATAATTAAAGGATCTACAACTTTGATAAGCGGTTAAATTTCATAAAATTGATCGGTTGGGGAGAAAATGGCGAAAAATGAAAAATAGGGAGAAAAAAAAGTAAAATTTTTGCCTTTCGGAAGTAATAAATTGAAAAGTATTGATACAAAAAAAAGTTTCAGATAAAAAAGTTAGTAAATTTAATTTAGAAGAGAAAAGGTCTCAACAATTTTTGGCCTAACACTAGCCGTTCTCGAGATATCGAATCAAACGCGTTTTCATCGAAATTACCTTGAGCTGACCTCCGGAGAACCCCTCAAATTGGAATGTATGCTCAGAATACACCCCCCTATCGATCCTTCATAATCCCCAAACTACATAATTTTATGTTTTTTTTTTCCACTCTGAGCCGTAATTTGACTGGACTACAAGTGGATTGTATGCGCACGCGCGGTTACAAGGCAAAATGTAAACAAACGGACGGATCGTAACGAGGTTCGATAGAGCCCCCTGCCCGTTTTTTTCTTTCTCACTAGCAGGTCGTCTCGTGTCGCTGAAGGTGATGAAGGGGTGCACGGTATCGCGTGAGTGGGAGAGAGAACATACTAAGGATCAGCGCTATGGAGAGAGAGAGGGAGAGAGAGAGAGAGAGAGAGAGAGAGAGAGAGAGAGAGAGAGAGAGAGATCTCCCTTAATTCTGGCGCGATACCTGTAGTCTATCTCTCTCGCACTCACGCCATTGCTGGGTCGCCGTTAAGAGAAAAATGAATTTGAAATTGTAACACCGGCCAATGCAGCGCAAGAAAATGGTGACTACATGGCTAGAATGCTGATTTGAATTTTGAATTTATTAACTGTCCATCAATCATCGTTTTTTAACAACAATAACAAGGGATACAAATTCTTCGCTTTGAAAATTGGAAACTCCAGGCGTCAATTTCTTTGCTGTACGATTATTTTCAGCGAGGCAACAGCTTTATGAAAATTATCCGAAAAAAGTAGATTTTTTTTTGGTCGCTTAATTATCGTGAATAGTGTGGTTAGCAATAAAACCTTCCCAACATTATATTCTTTACATTATTCTCGTCTTTTCAGAAGGTCTCAAATTGTTGCGTATTTTCCACTTACAAAATGAAATACATTATAAAATAGCGCATGAGAAACCTGCGCTACTGAGATAATTTCAATAGGGTGTTCAAATCCTCGAATTCTAAGCCTCGGTTTCAAATATTGCATTTTATCGCCCCGTGCGCTTCAAGTAAAAAATCGTAACATCTTCCCCGGCTACCCGCGCTGCGGCGCAAGGGGATTGTATGCGCACGCGCTGTTACAAGTCAAAATGTAAACAAACGGACGGATCGTAACGAGGTTCGATAGAGCCCCCTTCCCGTCTTTTTCTCTCTCGCTAGCAGGTCGTCTCGTGTCGCTGAAGGTGCACGGTATCGCGTGAGTGTGAGAGAGAACATTGTAAGGATCAGCGCTATGGAGAGAGAGAGAGAATCTCCCTTAAATCTCGCGCGATACCTGTAGTCTATCTCTCTCGCACTCACGCCATTGCCGGGTCTCCGTTAAGAGAAAAATGAATTTGAAATTGTAACACCGGCCAATGCAGCCCAAGAAAATGGTGACTACATAGCTAGAATGCTGATTGGAATTTTGAATGTATTAACTGTCCATTGATCATCGTTTGCTAACAGCAAGAACGAGGGGAAATAAGTTCAAAAGCAACAAAAAAATAAACAATCAACGTACCCGAAAAAATATAAGTTATTGTTTTCACTTACATCGTTGTTCCGTCGCGGGACTCTCCACTCTTCTGATAGGTTCTCCCGTTCTTGATTTTTTCTGATGCCGGGATCCGCCTATGCGCTCTGCGCCCACCAGGCATGTTTACTAGTTGTTTTACAGCACTAACACTCGCGGAAAAAATAGTTCAGAACGTTCGAAAAACCACTTAACTCCTTAGCAATATACACCTTAGCAATAAACTTAGTAATAAACGTAACCTAGTAATATACAACTTAGCAATAAACTTAGTAATAAATGTAACTTAGTAATAATACTAACAATAAAAACTGAATATAAAAATAAAAGAAAAAAGATTAGGTATGAATATTGCTATGGTTGATTGTTAAAACGTTGTAAACAACTATCCAATGAGATCAGTAGCGAATCTAGAACGAAACGTGTTGTAGAGGATTCACAAAAATGTGTCACACTATCCACTGCGTTTCGTAATACTGAAAGAAAATAATTCCGCGGCCGATGGAGGGGTTATGCATAATGCTATTCGTAAAACTGCGCAAACGACACCCTTGCTTGCGCCGTGCATGCGCAACAGAAACAGGCGCCAAATTTATATTATTTTTTACTCTACCTTATTTCGACATCAATCCGATGACCCAATTTTTCAATATTATCATCGGAATTTTCAAAGTTCGATGAACAAACAATACTTGTAAAATTGTTTTATGTAAACACAAAGTATACAAATTAATTACGAGAACCTATGGCGGCATAGAATTCAAACGGCCTTCATGCAATCTTGGTCTATTCATACAGGCCCCGTGAGAAAACCAAAACCGAAACAATGTGTATTAAAATTAGATCTTCTTAGCATTGTGGCGAAGAAGGGTTTTTTAAAAATTTGTTCGTCCAATGCTATGAAGGGATTTCTCAAAACTTCAGCTTTGCAGCAATGTACCTGCAACGGGTTATCCAAATCTTTATCTCCACTGCACTGTATTAGTACTAACATTAATAACATTATCAGTACATTAACTTTATCACTACAACATTGAGTCTGAAAATAAGTTCAAATCTTCATATCCACAACACTGTGGTTGAGAGTGTTTTCAAAATTTTACCTTCGCTGAGCTGTTCCCAGTGATATTTTAAAAATTGCGTCTTTTTCTTCCAGACAGCGTCTGGAAGAAATTTGCAAAAATGGTGCCTTTGCAACGCTGTGTCTAGGAGGGAATTCATAGAACTATATATTTGCAGCGCTGTATCTTAGAGCATTATCACAAATTTTGTCTTTGCAGAACTGTGTTCGAGAGTATAAAACTTAATCTACGCAGTGCTGCGTCTGAGAGTACTTTAAAAATATTATCTTAGCAGCATTGTTCCTGAGAGTATTTTCAATATTTTCGTCTTCGCAGCGTTCTACCTGGGGATACTCTCAGTGATGCACCTTCGCAGGCTGTGTTCGGAATAAATTATTACAAATAGTAATTTGCAACGCTGAGTCTTAGAATATTATCAAACTTTTTGTCACCGCAGCCACTTTTTGTCACTGCGCTTAAGAGCATTCTCAAGACTTTATCTCCGCAGCACTGTGGTTAAGAGTGTTTTCAAAATGCTTACCTTCGTACCGCTGTGCCTAGTAATATTTTCAAAAATGCAACTTCGTAGACCGTGTCTCAAAGAAATTTCCAAAAATCATGTCTTTGCAAGCCCGCGTCTGTGAGGGTATTTACAGAACTGTATATTTGCAGCGCTGTGTCTAACAACATTATACAAACAATTTTCTTTGCAGCGCTGTGTTAGGGAGTATAAAACTTTATCTGCGCAGAGCTGCGTCTAGAGTAATTTTAAAATTTTATCTCCGCGGGACTGTTCCTGAGAGTATTTTCAATATTATCGTCTTCGCAGCGCTCTACCTGGGGATACTTTCAACGATGCACCTTCGCAGGCTGTGTTCGGAGTAAATTATTACAAATAGTAATTTGCAACGCTGAGTCTTAGAATATTATCAAACCTTTCGTCACCGCAGGCACTTTTTGTCAATGCGCTTAAGAAGATTCTCAAAACTTTATCTCCGCAGCACTGTGGTTAAGAGTGTTTTCAAAATTCTTACCTTCGTACCGCTGTGCCTAGTAATATTTTCAAAAATGCAACTTCGCCGACCGTGTCTCAAAGAAATTTCCAAAAATCATGTCTTTGCAAGCCTGCGTCTGTGAGGGTATTTACAGAACTGTATATTTGCAGCGCTGTGTCTAACAACAGTATACAAACAATTTTCTTTGCAGCGCTGTGTTAGGAAGTATAAAACTTTATCTGCACAGAGCTGCGTCTAGAGTACTTTTAAAATCTTATCTCCGCAGCACTGTCTCTGAGAGTATTTTCAATATTTTCGTCTTCGCAGTGCTGTTCCTGAGGATGAACTCAGACCTTCGCAGTCTGTGTTCAAAAGGAATTTTTACAACTAGTAATTTGCTACGCTGAGTCTTACAACATTATCAAACTTTTTGTCACCGTAGTCACTTTTTGTCACTGTGCTTAAGCGCATTTTCAAAAGTGTATCTCTGCAGCACTGTTGTGGTCAAGAGTGTTTTCAACATTGTTATGTTCGCACCGCTGTGCCTAGTAATATTTTCAAAATCGCATCTCCGCAGACAGTGACATAAAGAAATTTCCAAAAATGATGTCTTTGCAAGGCTGTGTCTGAGGCTATTTAGAGAATTCTATATTTGCGGCGCTGTGTCAACATTATCTAAAAAGTGTTCTTTACAGCGCTGTGTTAGTGAGTATTAAACTTAATCTCTGCAGTGCTGAGTCTGAGAGTACTTCGAAAACTGAATTTCAGCAGCACTGTGCCTAAGGGTGTTTTCAAGATTGTCGTCTTTGCAGCGAAGTATCTGGGGATGTTGCACTTTCGCAGTCTATGTATGAAACAGATTTTTACATATAGTATGTTTGCAACGCTGTGTCTTTGAGCATTATTAACTTTTTTTGTATGAGGATATTACTAAAATTGTATTTTCGCAGTCTACGCCTGGAATAATTTTTTGAAAACTGTATCATTGCAACGAAATGTCTGAGATAGTATTTGCAATACTTTATCTTTGCAGTATTGCGTCTAAAAGCGCTTTTAAATTTTTTGGTTTCCACACCAGTGTCTCGGAGCGGATTTAGAAAGATTTATCTCCGCAACGGTGTGTCTGAGAGTATTTTACAAACTTTGGTCTTTGCAGTGCTATAAGGGTATTGCAAAAAAAATAAGTCGTGTAAGAAACTTCTAAGAATTCAGCTTTAAGAAGACTCATACATACTGGATGTGAAATTACATAAATTCTGTTTATTATGAAAAGGAAACTTATCGTCAACAAAGCAAACAAAAATAGCAAATTCGGCAAAAGGAGAAAAAATGTCGTAAACTACAATAAAATGGGGCACAGTTTATATAGGTTCCTGTTAATAAACGCATTGTGATGTTAATTGAACATTGTGCAATATTAATATCGCTCATATATAAACATTGAAGATAGTTTTTATATAGTAGAATTCACTTACCTGTACAAACTCAAATGTTCGATTTTTCTTCATCCTGTTCAACTGATAACTCTTAACCAACACTTTCAGTATTATTTGGAATATCAAATATATTACAGTTTAGAAGATTAAACGTTCAGTATACAATAATGCCTGGAAACGTTAATAAAGATTAAATACATAAAATGGGCTATGAAGCATAGTATTTCAGCGTTTACATCGTACGGGTGGGACGGTTTGAAGACCGTGATGCAAAAACGTAAAGGCGCACTGTAACAAAAAATTGGTTCCATTTTTGCTACGTATTATTTTAAAAAGCGGACACATTATACGAGCGTATTTTATACCTTAATCATCGTTTAGTGGTGGTTGCGTATGGACATAAAAATGTGCACGAATGACATATATGAGGTTAAGATATGCGAACTAGTGAGAAGAACGTAATGTTAGACAGTACAAAAAAGTTACAAACGACGAATGGAAATATTTGATGATGTAAACTGTATATAAGGATTCATAGTGTATGTAACAATAACTGTTGTAATGGCCATTTATTATGTCACCTACGATTTTTGTGGCTTGATCTTTTAAATTAACGTGTATTATCAAATTGAAATTTTTGAAAAGGCAAAGTCCTTGCTGTCTCATGAAAGAAACTTCGTTTTTCTTTCGAATGACCTCACAGAATGATAGCATCAGTTGCTGGGTCGTACCATCGAAGATTTAGATTAGAATTCTATTATATCGAACTTTTATGCAGAAGACGTTTGACATAATAAATTGCCCTCTACTTACCTGATTAAGTTATTTTCCATCTCACGAATAAACACTATAGCGTCGAATCCGTTATAAATTTTATCACGTAAAAAACGCAATATAATTAAAAACTTCGCTTTAAAATATTAACGGCTGTTTGACTAGAAAATTCTAATTAACTTGAAAATATTTTTTATTTTATTTCAAACAATGATTTTATTAAGACTATTACTTTTTCAATTTAATCATACAAAATAAGTGAAACATATTTTTATGAAAATTCCAAGCTAAAATTATTTCCGCGCATTTAAATAGTTGACGAGGTATCGACTTTGAAAGTTTATTTTTTAGCCCGTACGAGAATATCTCTATCGATCACCGCGAACGATTGATATCCACCCTTCTCTCATTCCGCCGGTGGCTGGACGTCCTTCGCTATCCACAAATAGATTTTCGAAAGATTCTTACGGTTGATGTGACGGAAATTTCACCCCAACAGTTCGTTTAATATATAAATACTCTAGGCACAGCAATTAGAGGATCAGAAAGACATCTCGATGTTTTTAGGTGATTTTCAGAAGGCAAAAAATGGTAGTAGAGCAATAAAAAAAGCAAATTACAGCTGGAAGTCTCTAGTTTCGAGATCTGTAGGTCAAATATTTTTATCCACAAACGTTTTCGAGTTAACTCAAAGAGATCGCAAAAGAAAAATTGTGCCCATTTTTGAAGAGGCGCACGGGCTCGGGTAATTTTTTTTCAGCAATGTAACTATGATGCTTGTTTAGTTGGCTTCTTCCGCTTTAAATGGACAGGTTTCTCAGCTTTGTACGACGATTTTTCGCTGAGTTATCGTAGTTCGAAGCGAAAAAGAACTTTTTGGCTTTGATAATTCATTACTCGGAAAGTAATGATCGTACAAAAAATATACGGAAAGTTTTAAATACTTCAAAGTATCCTCTAAAAGGTGTGATTAGTATCTTTTAATAAACATTTTTTTTCAATATGAAAACCTTGAATGAAAAACAGGTAAAAATCGCGTTTCCACAGAGTTTCACTAAACTTGAGATAACTCAAGAAATAACGCACAGACTGAGGATAGATTTGGTCTTTTTGTAACCTCAAAGTATCCAAAAGAAGCCCTCATTTATTTAAACCGCTGCGATTTTTCTTCCACTGTAATCCGTACGACTGAAATTTTCGCTTATGCGAAAAACGAATTAAAGGATACATTTTTCACCTCTTACTCATTTCTTTTAATTGAAGATTGTTCCATTTACCACGTGGAGGTTGTACGGATAGATTTACGCTTTTTTGTGTGTGTGCGCGCGCGCGCGTGTGTGTGTGTGTATGTGTGTGTATGTGTGTGTCATTTTTTTAAGAGAACACGCGCGCGTGCACACACACACACACACACACACACACACACACACACACAAAGAAGCGTAAATCTATCCGTACAATCTCCACGTGGTACGCTTTGGATAATGCTGATGTCGGTGATAAAAAAATGACAGCATCTTTAAAAAACGAACGATTTTTTTACTGACTGTGTAATTTGCCAATATTGCACAGATGAAATGAACAATTAGGTTATCAAGGAACATTTAAAAAAAAATATTTTTTGATTTTTTTCCATGTCACACATTTTTTTATAAAAAGAATGTTGATTCTTGCGAAAAAAAATGTTCAATTTAAAGAAATGAGTAACAGGTGAAAACGTATCCTTTATTTCGTTTTTCGTAAAAGTGAAAATTTCAATCGTTTGGATCACAGTGAAAGAAAAATTGCAGCGGTTTGCATACTTGAGGGCTTCTTTGGGATACTTTGAAGTGAGAAAACAACGAAATCATCCTCAGTCTATTCGTTATTTTTTTAGTTATCTCAAGTTTAGTGAAACTCTGTGGAAACGCGATTTTTACCTGTTTTTCATTCAAGGTTTTCATATTGAAAACTAAATGTTTATTGAAATACACTAATCACACTTTTTAAAGGATACTTTGAAGTATTCAAAATCTTCCGCATATTTTTTGTACGATCATTACTTCCCGATTAATGAATTATCAAAGCCAAAAAGTTATTTTCGCTTCGAACTACGATAACTCAGTGAAAAATCGTCGTACAAAGCTGAGAAACCTCTCCAATTAAAGCGAAAGAATCCTACTAAACGAACATCCCTACTAAACGAACAAGCCCGCGCACCTCTTCAAAAATGGGCAAAATTTTTCTTTTGCGATCTCTTTGAGTTGACTCACAGACGTTTGTGGATCAAAGTATTGGACCTACAGATGTCGAAACTAGAGACTTCCAGTTTTAATTTGTTTCTTTTTATAGCTCTACTTCCATTTTTTGCCTTCTGAAAATCACCTAAAAACATCGAGATGTCTTTCTGATCCTCTAATTGCTGTGCCTAGTGTACATTCCATAAAGTGATTCTTGACGCATTCGAATGGTTTACGAGATATAAAATTGTGAAGTTTGTTTTTAGCCCGTACGAGTACTTATTGCGCACAGGGTGTCCCACAACTGATGGTAGCCCCTGAAATAGGGGTCGGGGCTGAAATTCTGAGACAATTCATATATGCATAGATGGGTTTGAAATCAGACTATCGATTATTATTAATTTTTATGAAGGCGGGTCAATTCGGTGCGCCCGATGAGTCGGCGTACGTCGGTAAGCGATGCGCGCGTCTAGTAGTCCAGTCGAAAGTGGCCAAAGTTGAAAATATTTGCGACCGCTTAATCAAACACGTATTCCTATGTTAATCGACCCAGGGAATCAGAATTTCTAAGAATTTTAACTTTTAACAACGAAGAAAGGCGTTAAATACCGAAAAATATGCATTATTTCGAGAACGAAAGGGAAATCGCAAAAAAGTTTCGAACAAAAGTTGTAGAATGGAATATTTTACCCGGTGTATACGATGTTTTTTCTCTATCTTCAATAGCTTAGCCGTAAAATTGAAAAACATATTCACACCAATACTATTAACGCCCGAGGTACACGGACGTAACGAAATCGAGAGGTATGAGCATCGCTGGTACCTTCTCTCTCTCTCTCGCTCTTGCACGGCCGCAACCGCGCTTCGTTCGGAGTGCCCGACGTTCGATCGGGTATTTTCGGTAGCCCAGAGGTACGTCAGCGGCTTCCCCTCTCTCCGGCGCGACGCGCCAACCTGCAGCTCGGCTCGAGAGTCCCCGGGACCAATCGGGGATTTTCGAGGGAGTTAGATAGGGCATGGAAAATGACAAATCCGTTACCGGCTAATATTTCGTACACTGAAATAAGAAGAGCGGAAATAGAGCATTTTGTTAAAACGACGTACAGAAAAGTATATTTTTTAAAGGTCAAGCCCTATTAGTGGAAACGACTGTAGGGAAAGGATGGTTATGGGAAATTTTGTTTAATAATGATTTTAACATCATTTGTTTTCTTTGTGTATAAAGTTCTTAGTACAGTCAAGACATAAGATTGATTGATAGAAACTCTAAATTCTAATATCAATAATATAATTTGTGCTAACATAATTACATAAAATTATTATAGATGAAATAGCTGATTCTCTTATTAAAGTTAAATGTAAATATCCTGCAAATATATTTGCTGTTCATCGAATTTATCAAGTAAAGGACAAATAATATTTCTAGTTGTTTCAATTAAAACTGTAAAATGTATTAAATGAAAGTGGGTCTTTTGTATTGTTTAATCGAAGGAAAATTATTAAACCAAATCAAAATAAGAGGGAAATATAAATTGAAAAAATTAAATGTCTTGACCTTGGAAACATATATGGGACTTGTGATAAGATATATAAAATTAGTTCTTAAAATTAATGTAAATAAAATAGTGAAATAAATTATATCAAAATCAATAAATTTATTCAATAAAATAATGATTAATTCTTTGAATAAAGTTATTCAAATAAAATTTCAAAAAATAATTAATCGAGAATCAATTACTCAAAAAAATATTGGAAAAATAACAAAATTTGAATAGAAGAAATTCAATTTAAATCGACTATTGCATTGGTATTAGAATCAAAAACAGAAAATAAATTTCTTATCATTTTAAGATACATTTTTTCTACTTTTTGTTATTATACGAATTAATATGTTTTTCAATCTAAATAAATTTACATTTAAAGTTAATCTATTGTATAGTGATAGTTGTGGAATATAAAAATATTAATGTTAATAATTTCAAAATTACATTTTAATGTTATATTTTTCATTGCTGTCATTAAAGGTAATTTTAATTACAATATATTGATTTAAGAGATCAAAACTTTAAATTCAGTCATCCAATGAACATGGATAAGAAATAACGAATTCTATACATTTTTTATGATTCATTCTTTCAATTGCAATAGGTGTAAATCTATGAGTTATACGACACATTTCAGAACATTGTCCATAATATAATCCAGATAGATTTATATTAATTAAAGTTTGATACTTCGGCCAGGGATAGAATCAATTTTCACACCTAATGATGGAACAGTTCAGGAATGAATTATATCTGAAGAATTAATCAATATACGCATTTGATTTTTATATGGAATAATTATATTATCATCAACATCTAACAAACGGAAATTATTTATGTTTATATCATTACTTTTAGTTATGAACAAACGAAATTTAATTTGATTAAAATCTGAATATTCATAAGATCAGTTACATTGATGTCCTATAGATTTAATTGTTAGAGTTGATATATAAATTTCATCTGTTAAATATAAAACGTTAAATGAAGCAATTGCTAGATATTAGGTGTACAAATAAGTTTTAGGACAGTTTTCAAAAAATTCAAGATTTATTAAAAAAGAAGTAAAACACAGTTATTCATCGAAGTAATCTCCATCGCACTGAATGACCTTCAGCCATCTCTCAGGTAACTCGCGGATGCCTTTCACAAAGAAACTTTCGTCTTGCGAGGTGAGAAATTTAGCGACGCATTTTTCCACTTCTTCAAATGTTTTGAATCGCACGTCAGACAAACCGTTCTGCATTTTCCGGAATAAATGATAATTGGATGGGGCTAAGTCTGGTGAATACGCCGGGTGTGGTACTGCTTCCCATCCAAGCGCCAGTAACGTATCCTTGACCGGTTTACCCACATGAGGCCGCGCGTTGTCATGGAGCAGTTTTACTGGACGTTTTCCTTTACCAGAAAATGGACGTTTCTTCTCAATTTCTTGATTCACTTGCATCAATTGATGACAATAGCGATCGGTAGTAACTGTTTGACCAGGTTTGAGAAGTTCATAATACAGTACGCTTTTCATATCCCACCATATGCACAGCATGACTTTGTTACAATGAACATTGCGCTTTGGCGTGGATGTTGTCGGCTCGCCGGGGTCAACCCAATGATATTTGCGTTTCGGATTATCAAAATAAATCCACTTTTCATCGCCGGTCACAATTTTCCACAAGAAAGACTTTCTATGTTGCTTGTTGTAAAGACTCACACAAATGTTAAGACGGCTATGTTTATTTTCTTGAGTCAGAAAGTGCGGTACCCACTTTGTTCCTTTTCGAATCTTACCCATTGCTTTTAAACGATAAGAAACAGTTTGTTGAGTTACTCCAAGCTGTTCCGAAAGTTGTTTCTCCGTCTGACAAGAGTTTTCATCCAGCAACGCTTGCAGTTCCTCATCGTCCACCTTTACAGGAGGCCCCGTGCGTTCACGATCACTAACGTCGAAATCACCTTCTTTGAATCGCTTATACCAATACTCACATGTACTTTTAGATACAATGTTGTCTCCAAGAACAGAACATATCGATTCACACGCTTTCCTAACACTTTTTCCTTGATGGAATTCATAGCGAATGCAGTGTCTAATAAATAGCTTATCGGTCTGCATGTTTCATTTACAGAATTTATAGGTTATGTTTATGACTCCTTTACGTTTCGATACTACATACCAAGCGCCATCTATGATAAGTGAGCGGGACCTTTGAATTAATTTAGAATAGCTGTTATGATACAAAATCGAAGTGTCCTAAAACTTATTTGTACACCTAATAAATGAAAATTAATATCGAAATTAATGTTCAAACAATTTAAATATTTTGATTTTGTTGAATAAACTTGTTATTCAAATAATTAATTAATGAGGGAAAATATGAATAATTATAATCGTAATTAGCAACAACATTATTAATGAATGATCATAAATTTGTTTTAAGTTTTCTATAAATTGTGAATTAGCATCTTATATGTTAATGATTGATTATGTAGAAATTTCATTAATTGAGAGTGAATTAATTATGATATATTAATGGAAATTTGATTGCATCTATGATTTAATGAGGGGTAAAATATTCTTAATCATTCAATTGAAGAAACTGTATACATTGAAAAAACATTTAATCGTTGAGGTGATCTTCGTTTTCATATTGGAAAAATAAAATATATAATTTTTAATATTGAAATTCAAGGTTCTATAAACGAAAAAATATTTTAAGTTATATGTGAATTAGGATAATCAGAATATCGTCAAGATACTCCATTTGACCAAAAAATCGTTGGGGGGAAGAAGTTAAATTAGCTCGAAAAATATTCTATACAATCGAATTTTTTATATTTTTTTATGTAATCATAGTCCGCTTGTTAATGGATATCGATAAATAAAAACTCCTATAATAGCAAATACAGCTCCCAGAGATAATACATAAGGAAAATGAGGTACTACATAATAAGTACCATGTAAAGTAATATCACTTGATGAATTATCTAGAATTACTCCAGTTAATCTTCCAATTACAAAAAAAAAGTAGGGAAAGAACAAGTGTACAGCGGTAGACATATAAGTAGTGGAGCTTTGTAAAAATCCAAAGAGGCTGTGCAAGTAAAACTTGAAAAAAAAAAATTAATCATGAAAATACAATAATTTGTTGAAAAAAATATGAATCGTGAAAATACAATAATTGGTTGAAAACATATATATTAATAATGAAAATACAATAATTTGTTCAAAAATAACATTTAACAAATAACAATATAAATTGTTATTTGTTATTTAACATCATAAACTTATTACCACAATTTATGATTGTGGTAATAAAATTAATTGCTCCCATAATATCCCATAATAACTAATGATATTCCTTCATGATATAAATTAATAGATGGAGGTAAAAGTCAAAATCGCAAATAATTTATGCGTGGAAATGATATATCTGGGGCTGCTAATATTAAGGGAATTATACAATTGATAATTATTAATGAAGTAACCAGGGTTACCGAATTCTATACGAATTGATAAACTGATCCTATTATACCAGAAGAAGATCCTATTATACCAGATAATATTGTCAAAATAAAATAAAGAATTCCAATATCATTATGATTCGTAAAAAAAAATTATTGAATATTTAAATATATATTAGTTATAAAATGTTAATGTGTCCGATTTAAGTAATAAATTGCAAATTCATTGAAAAAATTAATTCTTTACTATAATATTATTAAGATTAAGAAGTAAATTTTGATTTCTATTTTGAAGATTAATAGTTTTTTTTAACTTAAAATGTTAACTAACTCAATTATTTAACATTTATAAATTTAATGAAATGATAAATAAAGTTATGAATAAATTATTTATATTATTAATATTAAAATAGATTAATTTTTAAGATCATTTTTTCATAAGCCTAAGTAAAGAATAATACGTCTGTAAAATAAAAATAAGATTGATATAATTATTAAAATGAATAAGACAATAAATGTAATTTATTGTTAATTAAAATATTAATTGAAGATCAGGAAAATAAAAAACGGTTGGGGCCACGGCTTAATTTTCATTCCTTATCATAAATAAAAAATTATTATTTTGGTATATCAATGTTTCATTGATATACACAATTAACAAATTTATATACAGCGGTATTTCTAGAATTCCTATCGCTCATTTTCTGGTTCAGTCCGTGCCGAAGAGCTGTCAGGTGAAAAACATAGTCCCGATGGATTTCGCGCGAAAGGAAATATAGACAGTAGCGGAGTCTTCACAATCCGACACCTTAGATATATATACTAGCCTGCCGAAGATACCCGTTCGACTTTCGGAGACCGTCGGCCCAAGCACGTGCAGCACGCCGGCGAGAGAGTAAGGGGCGGTTAGGTACCAGTGGTCTTCACTCTCCTCGATTTCGTCACGAGCGCGTTTATAGTATTGGTGTGAATTGGTATTTCTAAATTTACGGCTAAGTTATTGGAGATAGAGAAAAGAATCGTATACACCTACAAGGTAAAATCTTCCATTCTACAACTTTTGTTCGAAACTTTTTTGCGATTTCCTCTTCGTTCTCGAAGTAATGCATATTTTTCGGTTTTTAACCCTTCGCTTCACTGTTAACAGTTAAAATTCCTAGAAATTCGAATTGCCCGGGCTGATTAACATAGGAGTACATGTTTCACTAAGCGGTCGCAAATATTTTCGACTTTGGCCACTTTTGACTGGACTATATTTCCGCTCTTTTTATTTCAGTGTACGAAATATTAGCCGGTAACGGATTTGTCATTTTCCATGCCCTATCTAACTCCCTCGAAAATCCCTGATTGGTCCCGGGGACTCTCGAGCCAAGCTGCCGGTTGGCGCGTCGCGCCGGAGAGAGGGGCAGCCGCTGACGTATCTCTAGGCTACCGAAAATACCCGATCGAACGTCGGGCACTCCCGAACGAAGCGCGGTTGCGGCCGTGCAAGAGCGAGAGAGAGAGAGAGAGAGAGAGAGAGAGAGAGAGAGAGAGAGAGAGAGAAGGTACCAGCGATGCTCATACCTCTCGATTTCGTTACGTCCGTGTACCTCGGGCGTTGATAGTATATTGGTGTGAATATGTTTTTCAATTTTACGGCTAAACTATTGAAGATAGAGAAAAAACATCGTATACACCTATGGGGTAAAATCTTCCATTCTACAACTTTTGTTCGAAACTTTTTTGCGATTCCCCTTTCGTACTCAAAATAATGCATATTTTTCGGTATTTAACGCTTTTTTAATCTGTTAATAGTTAAAATTCCTAGAAATTTGGATTCCCCGGGTCGATTAACATAGGAATACGTGTTTCACTAAGCGGTCGCAAACATTTTCGACTTCGGCCACTTTTGACTGAACGGTGATAGCAAGCGGTGAAATGTCACCACCCATGCGTAGGCTCGCGCTCATCGGTGTAAACGCCTGAATGCGGTAGTACGCTTCTCTATGCTTTTTTTTCTTTTATTCTCTTCGTCGTAAAAAAAGATAAATATATTTTTTCAAACATCTAAAAACCAATCAAACAATTGAATCGTTTAAAAATTACCGAACCGAATACATTTTCAGGGTATTTTGTGATTTTTATCATTTCAATTGCAATAAAGGTTTTAAAAATCACGACATACCATTAAAATGTATTAGGGTGGTTCGTTAATTTTGAAACAATTCAATTGTCTAATGGTTTTTTTTATTTTGCTTAAAAAAACATTCATCTTTATTTCACGATGAAGAAAATGAGAGAAACAAAATATGAACGGAAAAGCGCATTACCCAATTCGAACGATGACACCGATAGTGCGTTTTCCGTCGCATCCATACGACGAGTGGACGTAAACAGAGATCACTACACACTCAAGCGCTCACACCGGCGAGCGCGAGCGTACGCAATAGCATCACGGCAGTTCCCAGCATTGCTACACACGAATCTGGCTCACCGACTGTCCGCCGGCTCATTGGGGGCGCTACTGGTTGGCCCGTCTTCAAACATTAATAATAAACTTAGGAGTTGATCTAAGACTCATACATGTTGATATGAATCGACTTAGAATTTCACTCCCAAACCCCCATTCAGGCACTACCATCAGTTGCGAAACACCTTGAATACCCTTTGAAAAACTTTCAAAATGTGAAAAAAGAACGCGAAGCCATTAAGAAATCTCCCGACAATATTTTTATTTGTAGTACCTTATAAAAAAATTCCGATTTACCTTATTATTATTTTTTGTTAAATTTAAGTGGTTTTATTATGTTTTATATATTAATTAAACATATAAAAGGAGAAAAATATGTTTTTATGAGCCAAGCGAGTTAACTAAAAATGTTGTACAAAAAATTGTTGCACCTGTGAGATAAGGTTTCTTTAATCATTTCATTACGACTAAAAAAAACATATCACTATAATGATCAAGAATTGCCGCGTCGTTAAATAACAACCTGTCTATATGAAAATTGAAAAGCCTCCGAAGTGGTCCTGCTGAAAAAAATAAACTGAAGGACCGTCACATGGGATGACGGCCTTACGATATACCAGCCGAGTGACTGCCAGCGCCATCTCTCAGCTTCACTCTGAAGCGCAAGCAACGTATTACTCGATCCCAAGTGTTCGCCATCCGGACCGTTCGACATTTTGGCCAGTCGCTATTTTAGCTGTTCGACTTTTTGGCCCTTCGCTTAAATGAATTCGAAATTGTAAACCGTCGTCATATTTACAATTCGATGACTTGACGCCTTGATTTGTTTCGTGTATTTATACAGACAGTTCGATATTATATCTCTCGTTATTTTGTTAAATCTGACATTTGTTTTCGCTATAAAATAACTTCGAGATATTTATATTCGAAATTTTCATTAACGATTTTACAGACTATCATAATATTGACCTATCTATATTAAAACGTTCGTCATTACTGCATTCGACATTTTGGACCGTCTGAATATTGACTGTTCGAACTTTGTGCCCCCACCCGGAACGGCTGCGTACGTCTGGGCGGGTAAAAGAGACGGGGAGAGAGAGGCGGGCGCCAGTCTCGTCAGTCTGGAAATACATGCGTGTATATTATACCACTGTTTCCATATATCCCTGTGTAAAATAATAACGATAGCCAAGACGCACGAGGATTTAAATGCGAGCATTATCGAACAATGCGTTCTGGTCCGAGACGAGGCCGTACAGAAACGCGTATATAAATAGCAACATTGGAGCAGCGTCCGGTTCGCGTTGCGATCGGCAATGTATAACGGACTACCCCGGCGATATTATTTTACTGCATATATCGATTTTATACTTTCTTATTTCATTCTGTCATTTTATATTATTTAATAAATATTTTATTAAATATCAATTATATATAATAATACAACACCAATATCCATAATAATAATAATAATAATAATAATAATAATAATAATAATAATAATAATAATAATAATAATCGAAGACTTCCTTTCCGATAATAATAATCGAATTAAAAAAAAATATTACCGCGTACTTTTGTATGTTTGTTGACAATGGTGTGCAATAAATTCCCCTAACTGGCCACCGGTGCTGTCGACGTTGTATGAATATAAAAAAAGAACCAAACATATTCTTAATCTGTACGAGTATTGTGATGTATGGTACCAGATTCAAGTCAAGAAAATGCTGGCATGCTAAACTTTGATTTCCAATTTTTCCTTTTTTCTGACCATTCTACGAGTTATACAAGGTGTCCCTCTCATCTCTGCCACCTGAAATACCTCAGTAATTATCGACGTTACAAAAAATGTTCCGGACAAAAGTTGTACGCTGTGAAGGGGACCATCAAATGCGACCATTTTTTTTTAATTTCGGTGGAGGCTCTGACGCACAGTGAAGGTCACCTCCACTTTTTAAAATGGAAAAAAAATCAAGGACCTAAGTCCCTGAATTTCAGAACGGAGAAAGGGCCCGTTAACGGACATGGTACGTGAATTTTATTGTAAACAAAGGCCTCGTGTTTTTGTGAAAATCCCTAGGCCCTCGACTTTTACTTACATCATGAAATTTCCGAACGTAGAAAGCGCTCGTCAATGCGCATTCGTTCGTGAAGTTTATTGTAAAAAATAGCCTGCGGTTTTTATGCAGATCCCTATGCCTTTGACTTTTACCTAGACCCGTGAGCTTTCGAGTGGGGGAAGGACCCGACAACGCCCGCGCATTCATGAATTTGACCGTCCAAACGGGTCTCCCTAGATCTTTAGGGATTTTTTAAAAAGAATTTTAAGAATGGCGTACGGTTTTTAGGGAAATCCCGAAGCCCATGAGTTTTCGAGTGGAGAAAGGGTCCGTCAACACCGACGCAGTTATGAATTTTGCTGTCAAAACGAGTTTAGTGATTTTCATTAAATCCCTAGGTCCTTGACAAGACCATCGTCAGCTAACGGTCCAGGGATGGGGCAGAGAGGATGGGGGAAATACGAATTGTAGACCCTTTAGACCATCATAAACATTTTTGATTTAAAAAATGGCCTAGATTTTATATGAAGTTAATCTTATTGCCCGTGACTTCTACGTTGGCCCATGAACTTTCGCGTGGAGAAAGGGCCCATCACTCATTTATGAATTTTACTTTCAAAACAAGCCTAGGGATTTTACAAAAATCCCCCCCGTTTTCTAGATGAAATTCATAAATATGCAACTCCTGCGCGCTCTACAGAGGATGGTCTAAATTTGGTGAGAATTGAGCAGTACGACTTAACAATGAAATTTCTATTATTTCGGACCGATCTGTCGAAGATTTCCTATCGCGCATCTAGACGCGAATATGCGTCGAAATAGCAAGAAATTGCGTGTCTGCGAGTGATATCCCGGTACGATTGTGCCTGAGGCGCGGGTGTGCCCTCTCGACGCGTTAACACGCTTCGGTTTATAACTATCACTATGTGCGCACTCGTGAGATGAGAATAATGCCCAAGAGTGGTATGCAGGAAACCTGGCGGGAGTGCGAACAACAAAAAGAAAACGCAAAGAAAATGGAACGAAAAAAAAAGCTCCGGAGAAAAATGGACTCTCGCGTGTATGTTTTTCGTCGAGCTGTTGCGGCACGCGTGCGTGCGCAAGATCCCTTAATACATTCCTTCTGGTACATTTGCAATAACGTCCACGGGCTATTCTACGCAAGATCGATCAGCGGTGCATTCTCAATTTAAGCGACGTGGCTGCTGAACTTTGGCTACTCAAGGAACAATAACACTGTTTTTAACGCTATTTTTTATTTCAACTTTTAGTGGCAAGGGCCTTAGTAGGGTTTGGCTTTGTTTGGGTTAAGAGGAGAAATACCTTCAGGCGAGGAAAAAAAAGCTGATTTTCATGACTTTTTTTAAAATAAAAAATTCTTCACCATTTTTGAGACTTAGGGTATGTTTTATTACTGACTTTGACTGTTACGTGGTATTTTGTTTTTATTAATCTTTCAAAATGGTGGAGGTATTAATCTGAAAAAAAACCAACATAGTTCTTTTTTCTTTAACATTCATATGCAAAATATAAACCAAGAAAAAGTGAGAAATGTAGAAAAACAAAGAAACGGTACGCTTTGAAACAAAACGATTGAATTTTCCGGAAAAATGACTACATTTTGCAATAAAAAATACGTTTTTTGTATTTTCAAATAAATGTTGGGTCATGTTTTACTGTAATTTTTGCATGAAATTATCTAGGGCATGGAAGAATACTTAATAAAATGTAGATTTTTGAAAAAATGGTCGCAGTGCAAATTAAAAGTATCGGTTTTCGGTGAAAAAACGCTCTATTTTCGTTGATAAAAACAAAACTATGCATCGAAAAAAAATCCTTTGTTCGAACACAGTTTTTAAATATGTAAAAGAAGTTTGTAAAATTAAAAATTGATGGGTACCGTGATTTTTGCGATATTGTCGTCACCAATTTTGAATAAGTCATTTTGAGAAAAACGCGTTTGAAGCTCGCCGGTTCGTGGAAGCTACCGATAAACGCCCACTACTCTTTCAACTTCCAATGAATCGACTTTAAATTTTCAGAGAATAATTTAGAAATGTTATTCTTTGACAATCCGTCGAAAACCAGCCCCTTAAAAAAAACTCAATTAGGTGTAAGCCCTTAAATAACAAAAAAAAATATTTCCCATTTTGTTTTTGAATTATTCGCAACAAAGTGTTTGCCTAGATTTGGTTTCAGATTTGTTTGATTGAAGAAGTTTAAGCCGCGTATTAAAAGGGTCGCAAATCTCATCGCGAAATAAACGAACCTAAACACCCAAATTTGTCATTTTTCATTTTAGATTTTCATATCGCGATATGAAAATAAAATAAAAAAAAGGAAATGAATATTGAATTCATTTTTTTTAATGTCATGATATCTTTAAGAAAACCCAAAACAACCTGCAAGCGGGTTGTTTCTGTTCGTCTTCATTTTAGTTAAGGAATTTCAACAGCTTTTGAAAAAATACATTCCAGTATGACACACTTGTCATTTTTCATCTCCAATGATCATTTCAAGTGTTTGGCTTTGGGGCTGTTTGGTTTGGTTTTAGGCTTCTATCATAACAATATATAATGGCGAAGTATTGATCAATTTTGCGGAATTTTCCGTATGGTGAGATTTTCGGAATAAAATATTGCTGGTTCATGACTTTTTGGAAGTGCGTCATTTCTGTTTGACATTTATGGATTCTGACAGTCTAAATTCCCTCCTAGAAGGGTCTCGAAATGCCTCTATATGTTACGTACCGCGGTCGCTTTGCATTTCGACGTGCGGCGTTCTATGGTGTACGTCCTCGCAAATGCGACTATAGCCAGTACGTATACGCGCCTTTCGACACCACGATGCATGAACTACGTCGCAAGTGCATCACTTACGTGAATGTGGGCACTCCCCCGCGAGCCAAACACCGGCCGCACATGACGCGTACACACACACACACACGCACGCACGCACGCACGCACGCACACACACACACACACACACACACACACACACGCGCGCGCGCGCGCGCGCGCGCACACACACACACACACACACATGTACATATATACACATATATACATATACATATGAACACACACACGTATCTGTAATTACAATGGATGTAATCGCGAGCGCGTGACTCTTGCTTCGGTTTTACGGATCATTCATGCGGCAAGGTGGCATCTTGATTAATCATCAAGGAATACACGTATCCTCGAGATTTATAACGAGAGACAGCAGGCTGTATATTTTGCCTCAGGCGATATTAACTATTCGAGCGAATCGTCTCGACTCTATAAAGCACATTTTCTAGCTCACCAGTCACCAAAAGTACTGAAATTCCCAAGCTACGCATACTCTGGTGATCGTACTAGGTGTTCGTCATTGAGGGAGACTACACTAGGTCCCAGAAGAAGGTGACTTTCCCCAATTTTCCATAGATAGATAGATACATAGGTCGATCGATTTATTAGTGTGCTTGGACCAAGTAAGTCCAAGGCAAACAATCCTCATATTTCATACACCTGACAGGAAAAAAATACAAAAAGAAAAACTCAATACAAAAAACAACAAAGCATAGGTGACTCTATATAATGCAAAAAATATATCAAAATAATTTAAAAAAAGACACCGGAGCACAAAATGAAAAAATAATGCTCAGTGAAATAAAATAAAGTAAGAATAAAAATAAGATACAAAACTAACAAACATAATAAAATAAATACAATATAAGCATACTGCAAATATAAGAAAAACTATCGTATACAATCAGCAACGAAAAACTTAGGCTAATAAAGTAGTCAAATTCCGGCTATATAGAGTCAGCCTTCAGCAGATCGTGAATCGTGCTACGCGGTTGATACAATGAAAAATCCGCTCCGTGGGCTTTATTCTACATATCGTCGAGTATTTTCACAACTTTTTGTTGTTAGCATTTGTAAGAAAATAGTAGCACTGGAGCTGGATGAAGCAGGTCACCTGTGTCTGATAATGTTTTGCAAGAGTTCTCCTTTGATTTTTCACCTGGAATGAAAATTCAACATAATGTTTGTCCTACATGAAATTTGCCTTCGAAGTACGTAAGGAAGTCGAAATATATCGATTTTTGATAAAATCGTGCATGTTTGGAAAAAAAGCCTTTGTTTTCTATGTTTTTTATGTTTTCTACGTTTCATAAATCCTCTGCGTACTTCGATGTAAAATGTTGTTGTGAGGTTTAAAAAAAGCCAAGTCAATGGGTGAAGAATTGGCGATGTAATGTTGCCGGTGGCCAGACACTATGAGACAGAGGTGATTACTCGCTTCATTGCGTTCAGCACCACCAATATGTTACCAAATCTTGTGAAAAAATGTGTAAAGATCCTCGAAGATGTGTAGAATAAAAGCCATTAAATGGAATTTTCGTTTTATCAACTGGCTATCCATAAAAAAAATGTTGAATTTCACCGTTCGAAATTCAACCAAGAAAAAGAACAACCCGTGATAAACGACCCAACCAACCCAACCTCGAGCCAGCGTCACGCCAATAACATTCTACTATTGGCCGATGAACGGCAGTACTACCGGTTCAGTGTTGCGCCACGGTAGGAGTGATCTCTTCGGCCCAACGCTGGGATGTACGGTTGGCCAATAGTAGGCTTACCGAAAATCCTAACAGTTGGCCGGGTGTTGGCCCAACATTGGGCTAAAGAGATCACGATCATTGGCTGACGGTTGGCGTGATCACCGGCCCATAGTAGGGCTAAGGTCGGCTTCATATTGTTGGCGCAATATTCGGGCTAGTGTTGGCCCAGTGTAGGGCTGTCAAAACAACCCAACGCTTAGCCAACAGTCGATCAGATTCACAAGTTTCTATGCTCAATGATTGCTCATCGAAAGAATTATTAGATTCACTAACATCGTTATGCACAATTACTTGTTCGTGGAATGTTTCCAAATTTGCTTCACTATCTACTTGTCTTTTTGTTTCGTTGCCTCTGATCCTAACCTGCTGTAAACGGTCTTCTAATTTTTGTCGTCGTTTTAACACTCGACGTTTCTTAAAACTATCATAATAACTCGGCATTTTTTTAATACACCACAAAACTTTAGTATAAATCAATTTTATTTTTAATAAAGTGAATTTCAGATAACAGTAATTATGAGCCATGCTGAAAATGCCATGCTAAAAATAAGCATTGGCAAAACCACGGTCAAATGATTGGCTCAGACTCAGGGCCTGCGCTCGCCCCGACAATTGGCCGACGGTCATTAATTAGTACTGGCCCAGAGTTGGCTCTTCGATGGTGTGCCGAGCTTCAATTCAAGACTGGCAAACCCATGATCAACCGATTGGCCCATATTCAAGGCCAACGCTGGGGTCCGATAGTTGGCTGAAAGTTGGTAATCGATATTTGGCCCAAGGTTGGGTGTTCGTTGGTTTGCCATGCTTCAAATGAGCACTGGCCGAATCGTGGCCAAATCATTGGCCCGTATAAAGGACCAACACTGGGTATTAGTGGTTGGGGCTGAATATCGTACCAAGCGTCGGCCGCATCTTAAGCGCCGGCAAATTTTTCACGGGAAAGTTCCACTATTGAGGGGGGAGATGCCTTGGAGCAAGAAAAACATTTGCTGATTTTCACGATGTTTTTTCAAAAGGAAATATTTCTTCGCCAATTTTGAGGCTTACGGTACGTTCTGTTACTACTTTTGGCTGTTATATAGTATTTTGTATTAATATTTTTAAACGGCGGAGGCATGGCCCGGTCTTCTAAACTGCATTTTCAAAACTCGTGTAATCTATAGCTAAAAACCTAATCGACCGATACCGATGAGATTTGGTATAAATCTTTCTAACCTTATTGTCTAAAATATTATCCAAAACGTTTCTGAAAGTGAAAAAAAAGTATTTTTTATTGCAAAATGAAGCCTTCTTTTCGGAAAATTCAATCTTTCTGTTTCAAAGCGTACCATTTCATCAATTTTAAACATTTCTTGCTTTTTTGGTTCATATTCTGCGTATGAGTGTTAATGAAAGAAAAATCTTCGTTGTTTTTTTTTCACATTAATCTCGACGACGCAGCGTGTCACGCCGTCTGACAACATCCGCCGCAACCCGTTTAGAAAACAGCGCCATACCTACGCCAGTTTCGAAGATTAATGAATAAAAAAAATACCAAGTAACAGCCAAAAGTAGTAATAAAACGTACCCCGAGTCTCAAAAATGGTGAAGAAATATTTTCTTTTGAAAGAAAAAAAAATGAAAATCAGCCATTTTTTCCTCGCCTAAAGGTATCTTCCCTTTGAAAGGCAGCCAAAAATGACCATGGCACGAATCGGAATGAAGAATCGCTCTTTCAAAGAATCGTTCGTAACAAAAACAAAGAGAGATTGCTCTCTACTTTTTTGCAGCCCGTATGGTCGCCGGAAGTGTTGAAAGAGAACCACATCGATCTGTCGGAAAAAAAACGTACCATTTTGCCGAGATCGCGAAATGTCGATTGTAAGACGCGTTGCGTCGGATTTACTGCATCAAAAGTTCATATCAATTTCTCGAATCGTATATCTATATATATTTTTACACACACACACACACACACACACACACACACACACACACACACACACACACACACACACACACACACACACACACACACACACACACACACACACACGCGCGCGCGCGCGCGCACATACATACACAAGCATGCACTTTTGTACGTAACGTGTGGTGTAGCAAGCAGGGGGTTAGTCGTACGGCGAAGCAAATCGAATGGTACCCCGATAAAAATGGGTGTTTACGGTTTCCGGCTGCTGGTACACGATATACAGAATACACGTATACTTTTGCAAGCCGAGCTGTATTCTCGAGCTGGTTAACTACAATGGAAATCTTCAATTAGAGAGCTCTCCGTCACGCCGCCTGTGCAGACACATTAGGTAGAGACTTTCCATCTGTCTATATCTCTCTCGTCCTTATATATATATATATATATATATATATATATATATATCCGAATATACACGAATCCAGAAAACAGCTAATTTTTGGGATTTTCTTTAGAAAATCGTGATGATTAATTTCTACAAAAATTTGGTATTTGAAAAAGTCTCATCTGAAGAACACTCTGTCATTTTTTGTATAAACATATTTAATTATAATCGATTTACAGCCGATGTTTGGGAAACGCCTCTTGAAAATAACGTCTTTTGCGGCGAGCAATGCCCTTCTACACCAGGTTATCTAAACTCAAAAAATCAAACAGATTTCTCCAGTACAATAGTTTATCTTATGATTAATAGAAGGATTTTCCGAAACATCAGATTAAAACAAAATCGCGCGTGTTCGAAGTGAGTCTTCATTTTTACGAAATAAATGGGCATTTTTTGGTCATCAAATCGAAAGTATGTATTGGGAAGAAAAACCTTCCATCAAATATTATATTGTTAAGTCTAGAAAAACCCCTAAAAATTTCGGAAAGATCGATGCAATAGTTTTTGACATATTTTGCTCACCAACTTTTAAAACATATGTACCTACTTTCGAGAAAAAAGCGTTTAGAGGATCATCACAGTATAAAATTTGCAAAAAATCAATGTTTAGCTTTATTGGATAGTATAGACGGTTGTGAACATGGTGTTCAACTTTTGGAGCCAATTTCGAATTATTCCGGTTGCTACAGCCTTTCTCAGGAAAAGGGATTCGACCAGATGCGTGAGACCTGGCGCGGACGTACGCTTTTTTTTCTCGAAATGTCATTTTTTAAAACGGCGTGCACTCTCAAAGGAAGAGTTTTCAAGCTATCCGTCTCAAATGTTCCGTAACAACATTCTTCACGCCATTTTTTGTCTTGCTATGGATGCTTTTTTTATTCTTCAAATTTTTTAACGAAAAACTCTCGACAAAATATGCTAAATTCGATACTTTTTTTCAAACCGCCACAATTTTATCAATTTTGCTTTTTAAAAAACCTCCATAACAAGTGGCTTTCATATTGATTGATAATCTTTTCACAACTTTGGTTTTAGATAATATTCACGGCCGTGTCCACCGTGAGGAGTCTTTTTTTTCGAAGACATTTACAACCGTTGAATAAACGTAAAAAAATAAACGTTTAAAAATGTACATTCTCAGTTTCACGAGTGTTTTGATTTGACATAAAAAAAATCAGACTGATTTATGTATTTTAACCATCGAAAAAAAATCGCGAATATCAGCTATTTTTCGACCCGTTACACTGTGATGATCCTCAAAGTTTCGAAAGACGCGACGCTTCGAGCGTTCCGACGGGCATCAACATAATAGCCTATAAATCTGTCAATTTTGATTCAATCACCTTGAAATTTTCAGGGAACATTTATAAGATGTCATGCTGTCAAATTATATTGGTTTTGAAAAAAGTAATTTTTCGACTTTTGCAACTAGGCATAGCGCCTTAAAGGACACCCCTTGGAATAATTTTGACATAAATGTGCTTACATTTATCTCAAGGTAACTTAAAAAACGTCGGGATTCGCTTAATGTTGGATACAGGGACCGTGGGCTACTTTAGGGACGGTGCTCCCTGTCGAATATCTATGAAATCACCTTTACCGATACGTATGTTGCTTTGTCTCAACAGTTTTCGTGATTGTCCGATTTTTTACATCGCTTTTCTTGCTCCATTAGGTCGCATCGGCGGGCATGTCTTGGTCATTTTTCTCCAGTGAATAAATACTTGCGTGTGACTCATCGAGATAAATTTTTTTTTCCATACTCCTTCACATCCTATCTTTGTCAATCTGACTGTCTCCCTCTTGCTCTCACCCTTTCACTCTATGGCTCTTTCTCTCTCTCCCTCTCTCTCCAGAAAACAGAAGAAACAAACAGTTGCTACTAATTATTATAATTAATTAGGCGAATAGTCACGCTGATTTCAAACCATTTCTCCCTCTATCGCTCTGTCTCTTTCTCGTTGTTCTCAGAGGTACTCATGCCCACCCACCCTTGTGTTCCCCACCACGTGGAGGCTTTCGCATATCCCATACATTTGTAAATACAATGAGCACGTACGTAAGTGCCTCAACATGAAACAGATTTGCTCGATAATTATCGTTGGTATGTCGTGCAATTTATTTCCTAATGATAGGGGAGGGTGAAGACATTCGTATATATACCGGGTGTTTTGAGCATTCTAATCATTCAAGATTAGAACGCTCAAAACTCCGAAAGAATACTACCCCAAAAGATAAAAACTCCGAAAGAATTTTACACGAAAGACCAAAACTCCGAAAATCGCAACACCGTCAAAATAATTCGGCTAGAGAAGTTTTAGAAGTTTCAAAATTTGTAATGAATTGGCGAATGATCAAAAAATTTTAATTTACTAAGAAGTGATTTTCTGTTAATTTTGAAATTTGTCTAGACAATGTTTTACGTTCTACATAATTCACAGTCAACTATGTCGACTTTCGCTGACATGATATAGACATGAAGGCCGGGTTGAAATTCCGAATTTGAATGCGCCGAAATGTCGGAGCATTCAAATTTGAATGCCCCGACGGTTTAAAATTCCTAATTTTGATGTTCCGGAATTACAAGTTTCGTCAAGGGACTCTGGACGCGCAGCATTTCGACAAATAGTGTCACTTTTTTAAGGAAGTGTGTCTAGTTTTAAAAGACGAATAATCCTTTTTTTGGAAACCATTAAATTTTGACACCATGTCATCTTAGAAATGTTCTTTGACAGTTTCAACGTAATCGGATGAAAATTGACAGATTTATAGGCTGTTGTGTTGACGTCTGTCGGAACGCTCGGAACCTCGTTCGAAACTTTAAATGCTCTTTCGCGAAAGTACGTTTTGAAAGTCGGTGAGCAAAATATCTCAAAAACTACTGCGTCGATCTTTTTGAAACTTTGAGGGCTTTTTGTAGATGTAGAAATAGAGTCTTTGATCGAAGAATTTTTTTCCCGATGTGTACTTTCGATTCGATGGACGAAAAATGCTTATTTTTTTCCCAAAAACCTAAACACACTTTGAACGCGTGCGATTTTTTAAAATTTGATATTTCGCAAATTCTTTTGACTAATCATAGGATAGAGAGAGAATCATCGGGGAGGGAGAGGGAGAGGGAGAGGGAGAGGGGAAGGGAGAGGGGGGGAGACAGAGAGAGAGAGAGCCCGAGTTCGTGGCACTACCGAACATTTCGAATTACTTGACGAAGTGGCGTCCGCGCTGCATTTCTGAATACGCTCCGGCGTAATATGCACTATCTGTTTCTATTTACGAACAGGATGTTAAAAAAAACCCTATGTTTCGATATTACAATTGCTCCAGGCTGAACTGCAAAAATCAATTATGTGGACATACAAATTTTATAATAATTCAATAACAACAACGAATACTCATAACCATGGATGTATATATTTCGAAGGGATATCTGCACATAGTGAATATTCGTATATAATAAGAACATTGACATAAATAATGATGATAATATTACGAATGGCATTAGTGATTAAATATTAATATTTTTATATATAAATTTATTTCTTTTCATTATTTTAACTCTGCGTTGACACACTGCGTCATTTTGACCCTATTGAATGTTTAGCAAAATGCTCACTTTTCCACAATTGTAAATTTTCAATAATTTTTTTAAACGATTCCTTTTGATATTTTAAGAATTTTTATTATGCAGACATATTAATGAATATTTGAAGTGTACCCCTTTTCTTTTTTCAATAAAAATCGACCGGAGGTTAATGGCAGGTGAATGAAGAACTATCCGGGCCAAATTCATCCAGTGTGTCAACGAAGGGTTAATTGCAGCTAAAATCAATAAATGTGTATACGGTAATTATAATAATACCAAAATAAAAACCGACAATACTAATATTAACAATGATAATGATAAATGATTAATTGATTACGTAATAACATAATAAATGAATCATTAATAAATAACTTATATATAACAAATAATTGTGAAAACGAAATGTATGCTGATAATAATATGAAAAATAATAATGATATTAATAACAACTAAACGTTGGCATTAATGATGATGATGATGATGATGATGATGATAATTTTGATAATAATTGTGACAATGACGATAATAATAACAATAATAAAATGGGCAACACGTGCGAATAAAAAGTGCGCAAATGTGAACAACGAGAATAGGGACAATTCTTAAACGAAAAAACTCGATTACGATTTTTGACGGCGTACCAGTTCAAAACATTCTATGGTCCAAAGTCTCAAGAAAATCTCAGTGATAATAATGACAACAATTTTGATAATAATAATAATAATAGTAGTAGTAGTAAAAGTACGATGATGATAATGACGACAACAATAATTAAAGGAATAACACGAGCGATCAGAAAGTGTGCCAATATGAACATCGAGAATAGGATAATTTCAGTTCTAAAAATAGGAATACGGTTTTTCCGAACTTATCATGTCCAAAAACCTTCGCTGTGAAGTCTCGACTACCGGGACTTACCATCCGCATTTGAAATTGCGTAAATTACGTAGATACGTATTTTGTTTTACATTGCCCTATATCAAGTTTACCGACGCAACAGTTCGATATTGGAATAATCGGGACCCGCGTTAATCGCAGTCCGAAGCGATTAAATTACGATATGAGCTACATATTTTTATTTTACTTTGTTTCTTTTTATTTTATTTGTATAACCAGCCAAAATCGTTGCGTGATGCAAAAAAACGGGGCACAAACACATATTGATATTTTTGCGAGGCCGTGCCGGAAGGGGTACGCGAGGACCACGGGAAAGGGAAGCCGAGTGATTGATCGAAATCGTTTACTGGGGCTATCATTAAAATCGCTAATAATCAAGCGAGAGTAGAGCTCGTGCGCTTAACTGACCAACGACAGTGAGAGCACGTCAAGAGTTTTGTAACGAACCCGCGCGGTCGCGAGTTTGAGATCTTTTTGACATTCGGTCGTAACTGCTGTTTTTTAATACACGTAACATTGGGATAGGTTGTACCGTAAGCTCACAGCTCCGAAGCAGGTATACGTATCTGGTACGAGAATTCATAATTGTATACTACTTCATATTTATGCTGGATCCTATGCCACGAATAAAATCATAACTGAATATGTCATCAATTCACTATATTGAAAATATTACTGGGGGGGGGGGGGGAGGGATACCTTTAAGGGAGGAACAAATTTGCTGGTTTTCATGATTTTTTTTAAAGGAAAGATTTCTTCACCAATGTTGAGACTTACTGTATGTTTTATTTCTACTTTTGGCTGTTATATGGTATTTTAGCATTGAAAATGCTTTAAAAACTGTACATCTTTGTCGAGGTAGACTGGGCATATGGGTTTGAGTTTGCTGGATGTCACACGCAACTAACGCTACCCCCACTCCACTACCACTGTGTGGTAGTAGAGTGGGGGGAGCTGCAACATGCTGAATGCATGTGATTGGTTGAGAAATGCCGTCTCCCCACCCAATTCTAATCCTGGATTAATTTAAAAATTATATTACAACTTATATTACAAAAATTAAATATCATACAAACAACCCCAAACAAACCCAAAACACACACAAACAAACCTAAAACAAACCCAAACAAATCCAAATACACTCTATCATATACTTCAACGTATCAATATTTTTTGAAACATAATAAAAACCAACTCATATTATTTACATGTAACTGTTTTTTTTATTACTCGACGAATCTGATTTTTTCAATGCCATGCAATGATTGTGCTTTGGGTAATATCTCTAGATTTTTATTCATCTTCAAAAATGGCGGAAGTATGGCACAGTCTTCTAAACTGTTTTTTTCAAAAGAACTAATCAACCGATACAGATGAAATTTGGTACAAATATTTCTAACCTTATTGTCTAAAACATGACCCTAAAAGTTTTTAAAAGTGAAAAAACGTATTTTTAGTGCAACATGTAGTCATTTTTCAGAGGATTCAATCTTTTTGTTTCAAAGCGTACTATTTGATCAATTTTCACCCCTTCTCACTGTTTCTTCGTTCATATTCTGAATATTTCTGTTAATGGAAGAAAAACCTTCGTTGGTTGTTTTTCAGATTAATCCCACCGACGCTACGTGTCACGCCGTCTGACAACATCCGCCGCAACGTGTTTAGAACACCCCGCCATACCATAGCCATTTTTGACGATTGATAAATTAAAAAATACTATGTAAACAGCCAAAAGTAGTAATAAAAATACGCTAAGTCAAAAAACGGTGAAGGAAACTTTAATTTAAAAAAAAAATCATGCAAATCAACAACTTTTTCCTCGCCTAAAGGTATCCCCCCCCCCTTATTGCGATATGACTAATGATTACTATTGTTCGATAATTGTTCGAATATATATCGCTGCCAATTGATAGGTAGGCTACTGTGACGATCCGACATTCAGGCTTATTTGAACAAATTAATGTTGCAGGAATAAATAAGATGATTAAAAAGTCGTTTGGACATTCGTGTATTTACATTGGATAGTCGTGTATTTACATTAACAAAGTTGTGTACTCAATTTCGTAAAAAAACGATTAATTATTAAAGAAGTTATAAACAATGTCGTTAACCCTTTGAAGCATACATTTTTCCTTACGTGCAATCAGCTCAGAACTTTGTACTCGGGGGTTTTCGGGGCCGCTGATTACAAATCTTCACTTAAAATTTGAAAATTCAAGATGGCGGATCCAATATGGCGGACCACAAATGCAAAAATTGTTTGTTTGGGTTACAATAATATATATAATTATTTATATATTATAATTAATATATAAATATATTTTTATAATATATTATAATAATATATAATATAAAAAACATATAAAATAAAATAAAAAAAGTTTAAAAAAAAATATGGAGTTAGAAACTCGCTACGTCCTCGCCGTTAGCTCCGGGTCATGCTAAAAGCGTAATTCTATTAGAAATTCAGCATAACATAATCAACATTCCGAATAGAAATCTTTCTCCAGCTACAATAAACACCTGATCAGGCACCCTGATTTCTTTTTCCAGCCTTGACCAGAATTTTTCATCAAGCCCTGATCATTTTTGAAACACAATCCCTGACTCCCGTCTGATCAGGGAAAAAAATCAAGGCCTGATCAGCGTAAAAAATTAAGGCCTGATAAGACCTTAATTTCAGGGCTTGATCAAAGTGAAAAATCATATGATTTTCACGGCTCAGAGGATGACCGATTTATTCCTGAAACAAAAAATACAACGCATATACAAAAGAGAAAAAGGCACGACTTTATAAGTAACGCTGATCGTTTATTTTTTCATCTTAATATAAAATCGATCACATATATCTATGTGGAAAACAAACATCATTTTTCTTGTATTTGTAATAGAACAAAAACTCGAAATAAACTAAGATATATCACTGTATTATATTCAACTTATCATCCCGAAATAAACTAATATATTTTTTAAACAAAAACTTAAGAAACTTCGTGAATAAAGTAAACAGAGCTCAACGTTTACATTGGGCGTTCTGTTCGTTTTTTTCCGCGACACTCGAAACTTGTCCCAGTCTTTTGCTGAATTAATCAGGCCTTGATACCGCTCCAACAACTTGTCCAATTTGCTTCGAAAGAACTTCTATTCCGTGTTCCCTATATTTTGAAATGATAGCCACTGAAAAATACGAAAATGTGTATCCCACTTAGAATTAAATATCTACATATATATCTATATAAGGTATGCACATTATTTTATTAGGGTGGCACAAATTTGAGCTCTATTTTTTCCTTTTTCTCACCATCCAATTATCTACTTTAAAGAAGAAAAAAAATTGTTGCAAAAGCTGCGAGCGGTCAATTTTTAATGAAAATTAGAATCGAAGCAGGAGAGCCCGTACAGCGAAGACCAACCAAATAATGGTAAGTTGACAGCATAGTCCAGTTCAGTGAATGTAATGTCCATCCGAATTGCATTTCTTATGGGCTAACTTGCACCCATGGAATTACTTTCACTTAACTGAATTACGCAGTTAACTTATCATTATTTGGTTAGTCTACGCTGTCCGGGCTAATCAGCACCGATGGCAAAACATTTACCAGATTGAACTATGCTGTCAGCTTACCATTATTTGGTTGGCCTATGCTGTCTCTTTTTCTCCTTTGACGAAGGAGACGGACCAAGTAAAGGAAAATAAAAGCGATACACAAAACAAATATAAATCTACTTACATAGTGGTAGCGCCAACACATGCCAATCCTCAGGAATTTCGAGTTGTTCCTCGCTGAGAGGATCTGTTCCGGATCTGTCAAATGTATCATAATAAATATTTCAACCAATGCATATATAATTTGGCGTATGGTTAATTTATAGTCAGATTTAATCCAATTTATATTTATAGATTTAAAAATTGTAAGTCTTTTAAAAAAATCAATTGTTATTCTAACCTGCTGCTGTATAATTTCTTCGTTTTTTCCCTTATTTAGAGCCCGCTATTCACGCAGACGCAGTCGTTGCGCAATTTTCTTCCGATTTTGTTTGCCCATCTTATTCACAACGTACACGTTATATGTAAAAATGTGTAAAGTGATTAATAATATGTCTCGTTGTTCTCTCGTGTCTGTGTATCATTTGACAAGATGAGGTTAGGCACGGTTTTAGCGCCAAACTGTAGAAGTCCAGTTACATGATGATTGATTGAAGTGAGCTGGATCAGGCGAATTGAAGTAAGCCGTAAGTCCAGTTGCTTGACATCGCCTGAAGCTAGCCGGGTCAGGCGAATTGAAGTAAGCCGTAAGTCCGGTTGCTCGACCACCGCCTAACCCCAGCTTCATCAGGCAAATTAAGGCAAACTTAAGTAAGGCCTTCGTACTGCAAGGTGATCAGGCGCAGATCAAATATCAGGCCAGCCTGACAATATTTATACTCGGGATATTGAGCAACTCCGATGTTTTAGTAATTCCAGTAAAATCTCCGGTTTTGGTCCGCTATATTGGATTCGCCTTTTTGAATTTCTGGATTTTGACCTCACATTCGTAATCAGCGACCCAAAACCGTCTCTGACATCATTTTTTGTGTATGGTTTACCTGCTAGATTAGGCACAATTACATTTACTGTCTAAAAAACGTGTTTTTTTTGTACTGTAGTGATGATCAACATCCACTAAGTGCAACATAAGCCCTTAATAGTGATATTATAGTAACAATTAATCTCCTAGCATCCTAAATATACATGTACATTCGTCGTTATGCGCTAAAAAAAATTTTACTCAAGAAAAACAGTGGAAGTAGGTGACATACCAGTATGTCACTATGCTTCAAACCTTGAGCCTTAAACGTGAGGAGCTCAACGGTGTACTTGATTTTGGCCACCCGAAACTGAAAAAAAACAAGTTTTTTTCTCTTAAAATAGATCATATTGGCTAGAAAATGACCGAGCTTTTTTTGCTGTCGTGTTTCTACTATCAAAAACACATTTTTTTCGATGATTCGAGGAAAAATGACATCATTATTGTTGATAAGTAATGAAAAAAATGTTAAGAAGCAAAACGACGGTCAAGACTTGAGTACTATTAAAGTCAATGAGTGTACCAAACTTTAACTCAATCCGTTTATTAGATTTCAAAAAATCGTGTACACCGTTTAAAAAAAAATTCGTTTCGAGAAAAACGTGTTTGAAGTTTTATTAGCAGTTCTATCGTTGTAATCATAAGGTTACCTTCAATCTGAGATTTCCTGCAGTATATGTTGGGCCTTCTTGAATTTAAGTTGTCTCAAGCGACGAAGCAGTGTTCGTCATTCTCACACCAACCTAACTCCTTAAGGCGTATGGGTAAGTTGGTCATTTCAACAATACGGTTTTTGCATAATTTCACAGCCTAGGGGTTTAATCTCAATTTTCAACAAACTATATTTGACCTAATAATAACTTGACCGAGCTATGACGATTTTCGTGACGGGCCAGATCTACCCTTTTTTCTTTTGCGTATTTCTCGAAACATTATTTTGTGAAATTGCGTGATTTGTCATTACGTCATAAACTATTCGTCCGATTCACTTCGAATTCGGACACAACATAGTTTATAACATTTTCTATTGTACGGTCGGATGATTTTTTCAATGTTTATCCAGTTGTTAGTAATAGATATTGTTTTAAACAATCTGAAATTTGGTCGAAAATCGAACTTTTTCGAACAGCCTGCTACTTTCCTAATTTTCAAAAAATAGAAATGTTTTTGGTCATAAGAAAGTTTTATTATTATTCTGAAAGTACTTTTTTTTATTTTTCATTTCCGACGATCCTAGTTTCCGCAACCAGCGACACCGATTGACCATGCCGCAGCGGCCGCATCCTTTCAAATAATTATAACATTGTTTATCAACATTTTTCAATGAAAAACAACTCGAACTTGGCGAGATCATGTCTTAATCGGCTGTAAAACCCCGATCTCGTCATCCCAAAACTCTCATCAGAGAAAAATCATGAAAATCGAACAATTTTTTTTACCCCAAACTCATTGCACGTGAAAAGTATTTCAATTGCAAAAATAAGAAATATATTGCACACGATTAATATTCCTTCTCTCGATTACAAATTAACCATATAAGTATAACTTCCTAAGAGCGAACTTAACCTGCCAAAAACAAACGTCCCTCCCACTAAATAAATGTTATAAACTAATCAAGCAACTATTACGATCACCGTAATAATTATAACATCTCATGGTTTTTTTTATTCTCACTACGATCATCTTTGTAGTAGTAATGCTTCATTAATATGTTGCCCTGCGATCCCGCACGTGACTGATTGCTCATTCGAACATCAAAAAAGAAAAAGAAAAAAACCAATTAACCGAATCTTTGCGAGCGGATAATTTTTCGGTTTTTCGTAATCCTCTGAAAAATTCCGTTGTACTTGGCAAAGGAAACAATTTGGATTGTGCGGATCGCGTTAAAAGCGCGACCATACACCGCCTGTTTCTCATTGTATACCATGCGTGTATACGTGTACATGATAGTTAATTACCTCGCGCTCATGTCGGACTCTAGCCAGAGCGCAAGCCCATTAAGTTCGTATAATTACCGGCGCACCAACACACATACGCGTTACGCTGAGTAAGAGCAATCGAACGTCCATGTGTCTATGTGCGTGCGTGCGCGCGCATGTGTATGTAGTATTCCCGAGAGCGTCTCGAGCGAGATCTATCCGTGCAATAAACGTCTCGTGTTCGTATCTGCTTTCGTGGGGGAGAAATCAATCTTGGTCAAGCAGATCGATCTTGGCCGTTAATGTTAATCGAAATCTTTCACCCCAACAGTTGCATATGCACCTACAATTATATATGTACAAATACAAACGCACACACTCTCGTCTATACAAGCATACATATAATACAAGGCACGTATATATGAGTATACATTAGGGTGGCACAAATTTTAGCTGTATTTCTTTCCTTTTTTCAATATCCAATTACTAACTTGAAAGAAAAAAATGTCACGGCGTCACCGAGCGGTCAAAAAATATTTAGAGGTCCCTCAAGTCTCCCAAAAATTTAAATCTTCATTAAAAAATCGTTTTTTTTTCGTCCACTTCTCGCCCATTAATATTACGCTTTAGGATTTTTAAATTAACCTCGCGAAAGCTCTAGCCGGCCAATGAATATTTAGTGGTCACTCAAGGTTTTCGAAATACAGAATTTCCGTCAAAAAATAAATCTCGCATGCACTATAATTCCTTGCAGCATGAAAAAAACAAACAGCAAAGTGTTACATTTTCTAAATAATTTATTATAATAATTTGTAATAAACACCAATTAGACGATATGTGTTATTATGTATGATTGTGTATTATTGTATTATGGCGTCACTCGTCACAAAGTACGGCCATGATTGGTCCGCAGTTTGACTAACGAGAGCAACGGTGGAACGCATTACGTATGTGTGGAAAACTGTTTCTAAAGAAAAAAGGATTAATTGTTGTGAAAAATTTACAAACCGTCGAATTCATGAGTGAGAAAAGTAAACAAAAATTGACGTAAATTGTAAATTTCGAAGCTCTTGAGCGGCCACTCAATATCCATTGGCCGGCTCGAGCTTTTGCGAGGTTGATTTCAATATTCACGGGTGAGAAGTAGACGAAAAAGAATCGATTTAATTTTAAAAAATTGAATTTTCTGGTTGCTTGAACGACCTCTAAATATTTTTTGACCGCTAGCAGCTTTCGCGACAATTTTCCTTTTTATTCAAAGAATATAACGGGATGTGTGTGCGTGCGTGCGTGCGTGCGTGTATATTGGGTATTGGCCCATCTGGCTGTTGTAAGGACGATCTCAAAGACGAATATCTTTTGAATGACTCATGTGTGCGTGTGTGTGTATACATATAAAATTTCCAGAAAATAAAGATAAATACACTATCTAAAATATAGAATCTAATAATATGATATAAAATGCAAAATGAAAAGTACGATATAAAACATAAAATAAAGTATAAAAATATGAAATAAAACATACAACCCCATGATCAAAGGAAAAAAAATCGCCGAAGAAAACTTCATTGTAACACAGAGTGTATACACGTACCGAAATTCAAGTGAACGTATTATGCTTACACCTAGTTGAATTTTTTGGAAATATCGATTTATGAGTTGCGAGGGATGCTCAAAATGTTCCATGTCAAACATATTCTCTGAACATGTGAAGTTGGCAAGTTCAAAAGAGAGGGAGTTATGGGCGTTTTTTGAATTACATTTTATCCTCGTATAAGCTCGACCTAAAACTTTAAACGCGTTTTTCGCAATAATACTTTTTGAAAATTGGCGAACCCGACATCTCAAAAATCACTCTACTGATCAAGTGCGAATTTTACAGGATTCTCTTTCATATGGAAAAGTAGTGCTTGAACGAAGGCTTTTTTCCGATGCATGGTTTTTTCACCGAAAAACGGTACTTTCAGTTTGGAGTGCGGCCATTTTTTCAAGAATCAATATTTTTATTAAATCCTTCGTCCAATCACAAAGTATTGTGCTTGCGCAAGAAAAAAATGTATTGCGCGGGGATTTGGTGATTTGTAACGAACCTGGATATTGTTATGGACACACACACACACACACACACACACACACACACACACACACACACATTAACACACACGCACATACACATATATATTACATATATAAATATGAATGTGCGTGTGTGTGCGTATGCGTGCGTTCGTGCGTGTGTCTGTGTGTGTGTGTGTGCGTGTGCGTGCGTGCGCGCGCGCGCGTGTGTGTGTGTGTGTGTGTGTGTGTGTGTGTGTGAAAGTATACGGTGTCAATACAGAGTGTAACTACGAGTGAGGTGAAATGGATTGAAATATAAGGGCGGAAACGTAGCCAATTAATAGCATTATAAATTCTGCCTCGCGCGAGATTTCTTTGCTGTTCAATGTGCGACCGGTCGCCCGATCGAACAATAGGCCCTCTCTCTCTCTCTTTCTCTCTGTTTATCTATTTTTCTCTTTCTCCGTCTCTTTTTCTCTCTCTTTCTCTCGGTGTGTTCGACTTTAGTATTGTTTTTGTTGCACCGCCCGATCAAGAGAGTAATCTCGCGCTGCAACCAAATGTGCAGTCACCGGTCCGTGGCTTGATGGCGATACTATATGAACACACACACACAAAAAAGCGTAAGCTTGGCGAGAAGCGAGCGCGAAATCAAACGCTCGCTAATATAGAGAAAATTTTTCGTTTGGGGGTTTGGTGCGGCTTTTAAAAGACCCGTCGTGCTATCAATGCGAAATGTTTTACTATGTCGAACCGACACCGCACGATTGTTGCGTTTTATATCATTGCACTATAAACCGTATACATTACATACAGGGTGACAATTACAAAGCGGTCATGGGTTTTTAACACAACGCCAGGGTCTGGCGCGTAGATTTCGCGACCGAGAAAACCACGATATGTAGTAGTTTTTCTACTGTTCTTTGAAAAAAAATTTTACCGTATTTTTGTGATGAGTAATGAGAAAAAAAATCAAAACTCCATTTTGAGTTAAGCAGAATTTAGATAATTAAGTTTTCAATACTATACACTTCTAAAAGGACTTTTTAAAAAATTGAATCATCCATTAGTCTACTTTCAAATGTATCTTTAATCAATTTCTCTCGATGACGGGATGCGGAAAAAACGATTTGCAGGAGTGTTTTGTATTTGGAATGGAATTGTCTTCATTCTGATGTACACGCAATTGAATTATGATTTTTTTCCAGACAACAAATGTTTCGGGAGTGTTTCGTATTTGGAATTGAATTACGATAATAGTTATAATTGAAATGGAATTGAATTATGATGATAATTCAAATTAAATCAGAGTTGAATTATAATTATAATTCAAATTGAATTGGAATTTAAGTACGATGATTATGATAATGGGAAATACGGGACAGAAAGAAAAAAAAAATTCATGAGTATTCGCAATTGAATGATCTTCATTCTGATATACTCGAAGTAGAATGTAGGTTTTTTCTACAATGCTTAATTTTTTCTGAAAAATACGAAGTACAGAAAAAAAATTTGGTAAATGTCTAGAATCGGGGCTTTTTTATTTATTTCGGTGGAGGCGCTGATGCACAGTGAAGGTCACCTCCACTTATTTAAACGGAATGGTACAATTTTGTCAACCATCTTGTGGAGTACCTCAAGCCGCATAAAAAACATTCGGGGGTCAAAGTCATTCCAGGTCATTTAAGGTCACCTATTAAAATGAAATACAAATCTAAATATCTCAGATTACTACAAAATATTTGGTAGTGACCCGAGATATTTAGATTTGTATCATCGATACTGACCTTGATTGACCTTGCTTGACGTTGAAGGACTTTGGCCTCCTAATATTTTTTATGCGTCTTGAGGTACTCCACAAGACGGTTGAAAACAAACGTACCATTTCATTTTAAAAAGTGGAGGTGACTTTCAATGTGTGTCAGCGTCTCCACCGATTTAAAAAAAATTGGTTACATTTGATGGCCCCCTTCACACCGCGCAACTTTGGTCTGGAACATTTTTTGTGACGTCGATAATTACCGAGTTAATTCGGGTGGTAGAGATACGATGGACACTCTGTATATATGCGCGCGCGCGCGCGCGCGTGTGTGTGTGTGTGTGTGTGTGTGTGTGTGTGTGTGTGTGTGTGTGTGTGTGTGTGTGTGTGTAAATATATGTATATATATGGTCGCACGCATGCGATGTATATGTAACGATAATAGTATGTAGGCACTTAATACGTACACGTGAATGGAACAAAACAATTACTGAATCCGCTTCGTTAGACCTTCCCGAGCGGAAAGCGCGGCGCGGTCCAGCGTGCGGTGGCGCGCGCGATCGCAACAAGTTCCGTGCAACGACGGATACGACGGCGACGACGACGTGATCGCGCTCCGCACGCCACACCATAAGTCACCCGGGTCGTTTGCTCGCGCGCACTGCACGTCGTATGGAGCGCGGGATCGCACTAGTGTGTACGGGCGTGTGTGTATAGCATACGTACATGTGTGTGCGTGCGCCTTACAGCGCCGGCTCATGTTCTTTTCCATCTCTTTTTATCTCTCCCGATTTTTAGCTTTTTTTTCTCCGCTCCAACTCTCCGCTCGGTTTGCACCGTGTGCATATCGGCAGCACGATGCACAGGCATCGCGAAATATATATATGTACAGGGTGAATCACTGGAAATTCGATACTGGCAAACGCTACGTCGCACAGGGCCTGGCCATCATTCAGAAATCGTATAAAAAATCTCAAAGTACGAGTCGCCCGAGTCGAAATTTAGACCCTCCTTTGAATACTCGAGAACCTATTTCCTTTGTAACGCACAGACCGCCGCCCTCCTTTGACTCCCCTTGAACCTATATGGAGAAATTTGCACCGTTGGCGACCCTCCTTTAGCCCTACTGAACCTTCTATTCAACCTCCTGAGCCTCCTTTAGGCCTATGGGCTCGGCTTGCGTGAACCTACACAACCTCGTTTTGGCCTAAAGTCATATCTGTACCCTACAGAACCTCCTTTGAATCCAAAGCAGAAGGAAAATGAAAGATTGGATCCAAAGGAGGTTCTGTAGGGTCAAGCTATATCTGAAAAATAAATTATATGTGTGAATTAAAAATATGATGTTTGATTATTTATTATAAGATTGATTTATTAATTCGAAACAAATACATACATTGTCACAACTATAAATTATTTCGTGTAACTTAAAAAAACGTTATATTAAACGTATACTATATATGCACTATAGTATAGTACAAATATAGTATACGTTAGTAGTCCAGTAAAGTACGCTGGTACTACATTTGTTTGTGTGTTTTTAAGTTTATTTCATTATTATAAATAAATGATATATAGTTTATCTGAAAATATTTTTTAATTATAATTATCCCTTCTTTGGAATATCGGTGAACTGCGGATGGGAGAGAAGGGGGGGGGGCGGAGGGCAGCATATTGAAGTAGGCTTAAAGGAGGGTTAGTAGGGTCAGAAGAGGTTTAAAAGAGGGCTAGGAGGCTCTGCGAGCCACCGGTGAAAGGAGTCAAAGGAGAGTTAGTAGGGCGAAAGGAGGTATAAAAGAGGGTCTGTAGGTTAGCGTAAGCATTAAATCAGGCTGACTAGGGTTTAAAGAAGGTTCAGATGAACCTACTAAACCTCCTTTGAGTGAAAAAGTCCAATTTCTGCCACTTTTGGAGGTTTAGTAGGTTCTGATATACATGTTTTTGAGATTTCCATTTGAACCTCTTGAACCTCCATTGAATGACAAATTGGGATCGAAAGGAGGTTTAAAGGAGGGTCTAAATTTCGACTCGGGCGGTTTTCATTATTTTAATCTAGTGAGAGTATTGGGATAACGAGGTTGGAATTTTATAAGCATTTGATACGTTCTCTTGACAAGCTCGAGGGTTTTTATCGAAAAATATTCACAAACAATGAAGTGTCTATTATTTAAACAAAAAGCCACCAACGCTGCATGGCCAATCGGTGTAGGTGGTTCTAGCAACTAGGGACATCTAAGATGGAAAATAAAAAAATGTACTCTCAGTATAATAATAAAAGTCTCGTGTGACCGCATAGTTTTTTTTATTTTTCAAAATGACGACAATTGCAAGCGATCTTAAAAAAAGTTATAGGGCGTGTTGAAGACAGGGGGCTCCGTTTTGAAAACCAGGGTTGATCTTCAAATCGTATTGACGTATCTGAGGGAAGAAAAAGCTGATTAGAAATGGAGATCTTGACAAAGCCTTTGACATTTTTCCCTCACTAACGCGTCGAAAATCAACATCTACAGTAGTTTTTGAGCGTCTAGTTGTTAGTTGCTCACCCGATGTGTAACCTGTGTGTGATATGCATCGCTCTGCATACGACTTTGTCGATAAACGGATATAATCTATCTACTGATAGGCAAACAACGCGGCACGACGATCAGGTACGACAAGTCGTCGAAGCGTCGCGATTATAAAGATGAAAATCAACAACAACGAAAAAAAGAATGTATACGGCGAAAAAAATCAATTCTGGCCTAAAAATAGGCAAAGAATAATTAATATTCCCAAAAATATTCTGAACCAGGCTATTTGTTTTCTTTAATTATAATCGTAAAATCCTCGCTCACACATTATTTCCCACTACTTCCGGAACTTAAATACGCAAAATCCTTTTCCCCACAGGCATTCCCCAGGAATCATCAAAAAATATTTTCCCCTAGAAAATCCGTAGAAAAATGGCGCCAGAGATTCGTCGAAAAATCCCCCAAAAGTATTTTCCCTCGAAAGTCCCTGAAATAATGGACCCAGAAATTGGACAAAAAATCTCCAAAAAGTATTATCCGTCGAAAAAAATCCCTTGAGATCCCCCCTGGAATCCCACGCAGCCAAGATATTCCGCACATATCCCCAGAAAATATTTTCCCCTAGAAAATCTCTACCAAAATGTTCACAAATAATCGTCGAAAACCCCCTAGAAATCCCAGATAGCCTGTTTCCCTAGAAAATCTCTAGAAAACTGTCCGCGGATATTCGCCGAAAAAATCACTAGAGAACATTTTTCTTTAGAAAATCCCGAGACAGATATCTCCAGATATCCGCCACAAAAACACATACAAAAAATCGCCATAAAAAACAGTCCCGAACAAATCTGAAAATCAGGTGCAAGATGGGCTCCGTCAATGCCGCAAATGCGAGGAAGGAAAAAAATGTCCTCGCCTGACACCTTGAGAGCTCGACGAGTTCAGACACGGCCTCGTATTGGAACTTTTTCGCGATATGTATTTGTGCAGAAATCCTAATTGCCGCAGCCGCGCTACCGAGGGGCAATATTAACGAGAGTTATTGCCGTATATCGCGGGTCTCTTAATCTTCCCCGAAGATCTCTGTACGCGAGAACCGCACATAGAGGCAACCGCATACGAGACTATGGAGCATAAAAGGGGAAAACTCTCTAGACGTGCGGTTCGGTGGCTTATGGCTGCCGTTCCGCCAACCATCATGACTAACTATACACACTGTCCTATTATATTCCATTGTAAACCTACGTGCTTTATATGCCGCTGAATTCAAAGAGAGAGAGAGAGAGAGAGAGAGAGAGAGAGAGAGAGAGAGAGAGAGAGAGAGAGGGAGAGTTATATCGACATTCTCGAGATTCGGCAAAAATTGCCGACTGAGTCAGAACTGGAAGCACTTTACGAGGGTGTCCCGCGCCGTCACGTTTCGCGAATGCATGCAGCCATATCTATAAGTATCTAGACAAAGGTGATTTTGAAGACATTTGACTTCTAGGACTGTCTTTATAGTATTGTGTCCCTATATTCAACATTATATAGACCAGATGTCTTTATAGTCACGTTTAAATAAATAGTAGCAGAATCGTATGGGGGTTATTGCAAGGACCGTCTGATTCTCAGAGTCAACGATGGGTTTGAAAAACCTTTAAGAACGTTTCTCAAAAGAGCTGCGAGTGCTGTTAGTCGACCTAACATCGATATAATGGTTTCGAAATAGCCATTTCCCAAATATATATGTACACATGTGGATTTATATATTTATACATATGTAGTCTGTAAGGTAATAAATAATGCGGTCCACGGTATCGATAATCGGCGGTACATTGACTCGAGCTATAAAAGAAAAAGAGAGAGAGAGAGAGAGAGAGAGAGAGAGAGAGAGAGAGAGAGAGAGAACCCATTCTTTCTTCTATTATTACACACGTTGATATAGTCTCTCATGTGCAACGGAGTGTGCGCCGCATGTGCGTCTTACAGAACCGAAAAACCCTACGTATTGTTCGATCGCCGACACTTTCTAACGCGCTCATCCAGTGAAAAGATATTCCGATGAATTTACAAAAAAGGATACAAATAAGAGGGGATTCCGTCAGGAACCGGAAATACCGAAGTGCCAAGTTCGGGGTCAACAATGAAATGGATCGTAAAAGCTCACAAGGGTGTACGAAGGAATATTGGAAATGCTATAAATGCTAGAAATAGTGAAAACGTTGGAACTGTTAGAGGTGTTCGAAATGTTAGCAATGTTAGAAATATTCCAAATGTTAAAAATAGTGAGAATGGTAGCAATGTAAGAAATGTTAGAAGTGGTGGAAATGTTAGAAAATGAAGATCCATGTTAGAAATATTCGAGAATTCAGGTTTACAGCTGAATATAGAATTTGCATGCTCACAGCTCCTCTCTTTGCCACATCGTTTGCTCTCTCGGACACTTCTAATAATTTGGAAAAAACTATCGGAAAAACTGTTTTTCTAGCATTAAATTCTTTATAAAGTTTAGATTTTTTTTAAAAAGATTTTAGATATTCTCACACTTTAGACATTTTTATAAAGTTGTGAAAGGAATAAATTTTACAACAAATCAATTTTTAGTGAACTTCGAAATAAAAAATCTACAAATTAAAAAAATAAGAAATACATTTTTCATGACATTTAAAATTTGTGTAGAAACTACTTTTTTTAAGTTAAAAAAATGTTAGGATTTTGAATAATGATATAAGTGTTATGAATGTTAAAAACGTTAGAAATGTTAGAAAATGTTCGCAATGTCGAAAATGTTCAAAATATTTAAAAAATGTTCCAAAGTGAAGATCCATGCCGAAATATACTGTCTTATTTTAATCTTGCACATGATTTATCTCGAAAAATACTGCTCCGATAGAGTATTCAGTACAATAAAACGTTTAGGGTTCAAAGTGGGGCGTTAAAAAAAAGTATTTTTTCATCCAAAATTCGAAATGCCGACGTCAAGATGGCCGACATGTTTTTTTTTTTTCATGGGATCATGAATTTTTCACCAAGACATTCAATAAGCCAAAACTAACAACTTTCGTAGGACAAGTTTTTAGATAACGTTCACCATTTTGTACGTTAGAAAACCATTTTTTTTAAATATTTTAGCGATATCCAGAATGTACCACGACCAGGTAGAGTCTTCAACCACACAAACCCGAACAAGGATTAGATCTCTGCTGTTCGTCAGTTCCGTTATCAAACAAACCCAAACAAGCTCACACGCACACCTACACTTGGGTTTGTTTGATAACGGAAGTGACGAGCCGTGGAGAGCTTAATCCTTGTTTGGGTTATCGAATAAACCCAAACAAACTCACACCCACACACACGCGCGCACTCACACTAGGGATGTTGAAGAACCTCCACGTGGTACTTTCTGGATAGTGCTAAAATAGTGAGAAAAAAATGGTATTCTGATAAAAAAATGATGAATATTATCAAAACTTTTCGTACAAAAGTTGTTAGTTTTGACCTGATAAATGTTTCGGTGGAAAAATGCATGATCCCATTTTAAAACAACATGTCAGCCATCTTGAATTTTGGACCAAAGAACATTTTTTTAACTATCCCCTTCACACCCTAAAAGTTATATTACAGTCAATACTTGATCGGATCAGTATTTTGCGATATAATCAGATGTAAGATTAAAATGGGACACCCGATAGAATTCTCACACCCTCAGCCCTCTCGCCTGGATCTCTCATCGTCGCGGACGCCCTGAATTAACAGAGAAATAAAGCACTATCGTAAATATTGTTTTTCCGTCATTGACAAAATTCAATAGAGAATGGTATCCTTCAGATTTTCCTGTCGAGTGGTTGATTCCCAAACCAGTACCATTATTGTGCGTCTCTTCGACGCGGAGAACTTCTGTGCTGCGCCACAAGCAAGAGAGACACGCAGATGGAATGTCTCTCATTGAGAACCGAGATAGAACGGTGTGTGGGTATGTTATATATATATACACACACACACACACACACACACACACACACACACACACACACACACACACACACACACACACACACACACACACACACACACACACACACACACACACACACACACATATATATATATATATATATATATATATATATATATATATATAGTAGTTTGAACGGTGTGGGCAACGGGCGGTGAATTATCGGCGTGGCGGTAGAGATCGCGCGCACACGCTCAACAGCTAGAAGCAACGAGACCCCGAGAGTGCGAAGGAGAGAGGTAAGTCGAAGCTTGAATCTCTGGTTGAACTGGCGCCAGGGAGGATATAGAGTCGCTTGAGAGAAGCGTGCAGTACATACGTTTTGCACTATGCTGTGTGCGTGTGTGTGATAGTCGTCACGTCGTTTCGTCTCTCTGCGCACGCTGCCAGGGATTACAGGAGAGAAATCACAGAAAAAGAGGTGAGGCACAACGAGAGGCAGCGAGAGACTGAACGAGGGAGAGTTTTAAGGCTGGAGTGAGGGGGAAAGAGAGAGACGGAGTGACGGGGTGGGGGACAGAGCAGGAGGGAAAAGGATCAGACGCAAGAGCGAGAGACGGTAAAATAGAAAGGGGGGGAGGGAGAGAGAAAGAGAGAGAGAGAGAGAGAGAGAGAGAGAGAGGGAGGGGGGGCGAAGAAACATACAACGAAAACGAAGTCCGCGAAAGGAAAAGGATCGAGGAGTGGAAAAACCGGGAGCGCAAAACTTCGTTAAGAAAGAGAGGAAGAGTAATGGGAGGAGAGCCAGACAGAAACATTAGAGCGGACAAGGAGAGCGAAAAAGAGTGAAAGGAAAGCCAGAAAGCAAGACACCTTGGAAAAAAAAGAGAAAGACAAAAAGACCAAGGGAGTGCACGCGGACACGAAGGACGGCGAGAGGAGAGCGCGGGCGGAAGATCGCCTTTGAGAGCAGAAGATGGCAGAGTTAATGGGTTATGTCTAGTTGTAATAGTAGAAAACAGCTAATTTTTTGGATTTTTTAATAGAAACTCGTAATGATATATTTCTACAAAAAATGGGTATTTTAAAATAAATAATCTTCTAATAATAAATGTAATAAAGTAAAACGTTTAAAAATCAAATGGATTTCGTTAGTATATTAATTTACCCTATGATTTGAAGGAATTTCCGAAATATCAAATAAATAAAAAATGGTGCGTGTAAAAAGTAAGAGTTTGGATTTCTGTGACAGAAATGGGCATTTTTCGGTCATCAAATTGAAAGTAACATGAAAAAAATTCTGCGATCAAATACTATATTTTTCCATCTAGAAAAAGCCCTAAAAAATTTTGAAAAATCGATGCAGTAGTGTTCGAGATATTTTGCTCACCGACGTTGAAGCCGTACTTTCGAGCAAAAAGCGTTAAAATGCTGAACGTCGCTCCGAGCGTTCCGACGGGCGTCCACACAACAGCATATAAATCTGTCAATTTTAACACGATTACCTTGAAATTTTCAGGGAACATTTATAAGATGATATCCTGACAAAATATAATGGTTTTGGAAGAAGCGATTTTTCGACTTTTGCAACTAGGCACAACCCCTTAAAAGAGAGAGAGAGAGAGAGAGAGAGAGAGAGAGAGAGAGAGAGAGAGAGAGAGAGAGAGAGAGAGAGAGAGAGAGTTTGCAGTGCACATTTACCTGCACGACACATATAGCCAATAATCGAGCACACACGCATAGTTTCTACGCCGGTCTATTATTTCTTATCTTCCTCTATATGTGTTCTCCTCGTGTCTCCCAGGACCTTCTCATGTTCCCTTCCCGATCCTAAATGTATATACTATATATATCAATCCGTATAGTTACACGGAACGCATACACAAGTTGTACGGCTGACGTAACGTTTATGATTCTCATTATGATTTGTTATTATTGTTCACTATTATTATTTATTTATATCGTGTCCCCGAGCCGCGTTATCCGCATCAAATCGAATTAATCCTATAGCGATTAAATATTGTCAGGAGATATAGGTATTTCATCATTTTGGCGCCAGAAAGATAATCTCATACACGATTTCGTGCGCTCCCACGCGGGCAACGAATTTGATCATTATTCCTATTGTTATTAATGTTAGGATAGTTTCGAGGTGAAATGAGACTCGATTACGCCAATTGAGCAATAGAGCTTGGAATCTTCCCAGTGAGTGGATGACTGCTGGAAAGAGGATCTTGTTCTAGAGGTTTTTTTCGAAAGCCACCTTGACCGAATAGCTCGTAGTTTTCGCGGTCGACTTATCGCTGCGGTAGCCTTTCCGTAAAACTCCCCTACACCCTTAAAGCTACTTGTGCTGTGCGAAAATCATCGGCCCTGTGAGAATCGATTATTGTTTTTGCGAGTATTATCGTGCGCACCTTTCGAAATAACGAGCGCAATTGTTTCGAGTGTTCTACGGTGAATGTTATTGGCGCGCGAGTAGATAAATGCAAATGATCTTTAAATCCCGTGCTGTAATAACGGCATTGATAGACCGCGAATGTACATTGATATTTGGACCGTCATCGTCTTGAACTGGAACCGCGATCCTTTCTTCCAATCAGGCAGCAATATGTTTACTCAGGCCGAGGAATATTGCAGATTTTTCGATCTCCTTAATGGCAAACGTCAGCGGAATCGCTCGTTAGCTGCGCAAGCCGGATAATCACCGTGAATTGCACTCCTCTACGTGTGAAGACGAAAGAAGAAAGACCATGCTGAAAAAACATATCGACTGCTATACGGCCACGGTGAATGACAAGGTCGAATGTTCCTTTCGAAAAAAGCATGCAAAAATCCAGGTATCACGCATTACATATTCGCCAAAAAAATCAATGATCAATCATGACTTGAACGGCAAAGTGCCATTTTCATACTCGCCAAGTTGTAAGAGCGACGAGAGTGTGGATTGAAAAAAGGAGGATCAGAATGGTCCACTTTATCAGTCTGCGTTTTGGCAGAGGAAACTGCCAATTGACGAATTTCCTTCCACACCGAATTAGCCGGCCACTTAAATGATTGCTAAAAAAATTTGCGTAACAAAATAAGTAACGTCCATTTTTGTCAAAGCCTGATGCGACTGAAGAAATGACTTGGACTGACTAAATCCGTCATTGGGGGAAGCCATCGATTTGTTTGTTGAATACATGGAATATTAGCTTATTTTACGAATTGTTTATTTCATCGAACTAAAGAACACTCGGAACAATCTAATAATTCAGTACTTTATCCTAATATTTCGTTGTCCATCTGTAAATAAACAATTTAGTTGATGCCAGTGATGTCTTTGCGCTATCTACTTTTCGGCAGACTGGAAATCAGATTGGAGAATCTGGTAGTAAATAATAAGAAAAGAAGCACAATGGAAATGGTACTTTTTATCTTTCAGGCTCGAACATCACTCTGCCCTAGTACTAATACATGATGTATACCTTCTACCGGTGTGTGCAACTCTTTTCAATCCCGCTCATCTTGATCGCCGCCCAGTCAATTTTTCGAAACGATTCAGAGTTGGTGGGAAAAAAACCGTAAATCCAACATATCCAAAAGCAGAAAATCCGAAAAAATAGGGATGCGTCTAATGGGAACAAATCTTTGGTCCATTCTCGACTCGGAAACATTCGAAAAAAATGCACTCCAGCGAGTGTTCAGTAACTGGTACACGAGTGGTCAATAACTGGAGCCGTCATGCTAAAACTTTCCCTTTTATATGAGAGCCCACAGTATCACAGTGAAATAGCATGGCAAGGATCTGAGAGAGCGAGAGGTACAAAGGGAGCAAGGAAAACGTCAACAGGGTCGACGAGGAACGAGAGGAAGAGGAGAAGATGGAACGGCGAAGACGATGCGGGAGCTTAACTGTGCACGAGAATCGGTTGCCCGTTATGTACATCTATATATAAGTACATAGCAGTGTGCACTCCGTGCAGGCGTATGTACACACATACACATTCATATAGTACTGTTTGCAATGAGGGAGAACGGTTCCTCTGTCTGTAATAACTCGCTACACCCATCCAGATACGATCTCGACAAATAGCAATACCTACCTACAGTAGGTACCCACTACGTATTATAGTGAACCTGGTGTGTAGCACAGTCCATTGCAGTCTCCTGTGGCAAGTTCTCGCTTCCGAGACTCAGTAGTCCCCGTTGCTCCCGTATAAATCCCAGAATACTGTAATTTGATCCGGACCAGGGAGAATTAACCCGAGAAATAATTTACAGCCTGATAGATCGGGCCGCAACGAGACCCGAATGGAGATAAGCAACGGTATCAGGACTACGTGCCCGAATGTGAGTCCGTGGCCAACCCTGAATCCCAAGACTATCCCAAGATTGTTCGGTCACATCACGCATGTCTGGTGACGGGGTCAATTGAGAAAGCGAGTTCACTTGCAGTTGGAACGCTGGATGGTTAAATGAATCTCAAATCTTGGATAGTAAGGTGTGGAGGTTTCATTATGAGCCATGAGATTATAGGAAATGCCCACTGGATGATTACTACCTAGTTTGATTGGGTTTATTCACGAGACAGTGCATCGTTGCTAATGTTTCATCCTGATGTACAGCTGATTCGGTTAGTTAAATGATGTAGGAGAGGATGGTACACTGGGTAGGATGATCCAATGGGAAGATCCAAGGATAGGATGGTATAATGGATAGGATCATCTAATGCGGCATCCAATTTTTGTTGATCCGATGCAGCATCCCTATTTTATTGGTCCAATGCAGCCACCATACATGCATTGCGATGACATCTAGCATGAATTGATATTTAGCATTGATATGATGTTTCCTATCAGCACTTCCTGATATCCGGTATTCATGTTTTAAGCAATACTGCATTGGGTCAACTCTATGTCATTGATATAACTGGATATAACTGTCCATCGAGTTTGTTTGGGTTTAACCACGAGGCAATTGCATGATGCATCGTTGGTAACATTTAATCTTGATGGACAGCTGATGCAGGTATTTAAGTGATGTAGAGTTGATCCATTGCAACATCCCTGGAAGCATTGCGGTGCCATCTATCATCAGAAAATACTTGCGATGGCTGGCATCGATATGATGTTTCCTATCAGCAGTTCCAGCTACCAGATATCGTTGCTTTAAGCATTGCTGCATTGGGTCAACTCTACATCATTGATATAACTGGATTAACTGTCTTGATGATATAGCATTATGAATCCAACTATACCATTAAACGCAAACGTTTTTCTTTTGGCTAGGTCGGCATTTTCTTGTATCTATAATCAGCTCAACCTAGAGACCATTTTCTAGCCTTTTTCAATGCCAATTTTGTGTGGTACGCAATTCTGTTAATTCACTTTCGAAAAAACGTACATTCGTTCGAATAGGGTTCGTCCTCCACGAATCGGAAGTCGACTAGAAAATCTTTGGACCATCGATCGAGTCTTTTTTTCGAAACATTTCAAAAACCTTCCCGGTCTTTACCGACAGTATCATGCGTGCCATTTGACGATTTAATCATTATTTGGCATTTCCGGGAATACGAAGGCTCCAGGTAGAGTCATCCGTAAGGAACGGAAAATTAGGAACCGTCAGCCGCCTACGATTTGAATTGCAATTGTGTGACCATCGGATACTCAGTAAAACGGAGAGATCGACGAACTTCCTTTGCCAGATTGGAAATGAGTGTGAAGGGTCGAGACTCGTTTGTTCATTCGACGCTCCTTCGATCTTCCAGGTGTTTATTGAGCCGAACACGCAGCGCTTTAAGCCCGAGAGAGAGAGAGCTACATCCTGGCACCGTGTCCGGGTGTCAAACGGTGAATCGATACTTCCTTTAATCGCGCGCTTTATACATGTACGTGCACAAAGCTGTGCAAAAAGTGCCCCCTCCCCTCTTGCGACCCCCACACACACCCTCCTTCGAGGACCACACGTATGATTTTTGTTTTCTTGTGTCTCTGAAATTTATCGACTTTGTTGCAATACACTGTTCGCGCAGGTATATTCCCGATGGTCCAAAGCTCTCTTCCGGGTTCCCATTCGCTGGAGAAAATACACGTACACGCGCCGCTGAGATCTCGAGGCCTCGACACGTGGACAACGTTACGACACCTCCGTACGAAACAAATAATGGGACGGTGCGCGACAACGCGAGTCAGAGT
>OZ023324.1:7705739-7796439 GCA_964007375.1 Ophion obscuratus
TTTGTGCATTTATGGACCTACCGCGCCCCATATTTCAGTCTTTCTACGATCGAATCTTAAATTCGATTTCGATTGCCACTAAAGCTGTGAGCACAGTGAGCAAACAAAAGGCTGCACTTGAGGAGGAGACAATTTCGTTGGAAAATGGGGTGGCGGACGGAATTATCGTTTCAGGCGACGGATCGTGGCGTAAGCGCGATTTCAGCTCGCTTTTCGGCATAACATAACTAATCGGCTGGTACACTAAAAAAGTGATCGACGTTATGGTGAAATCGAAATATTGCAAAGCTTGCGAGCATTGGGAAAAAAAGAAAGCACCGCGGAGTACTTGGAATGGAAAAGTACCCACGACGATGAGTGCCAGGCGAACCATAGCGGCTCCTCCGGAAAAATGGAAGTCGACTCAGCTGTCGAAATGTTTCAACGGTCTGAAGAGCTCTATGGCATAAAATATAAATATTATATTGGTGACGGCGATTCTAAAACGTTTCTGGGCATATCGAATAGCGATCCATACGACGGTTTCGAGATAAAAAAAAGAGTGCATCGATCATGTCCAAAAACGTATGGGGACGCGCCTCCGCGAAATCGTGAAAAAAAAGGATTGTCTGGCAGAGGAAAGCTCACCGGAAAATTGATTGACGAGTTGAGCACATATTACGGCTTGGCTATTCGGAGGAACAGCGATGATGTTGAAAAAATGAGGAAGGCAATTTGGGCAACTATCAAACATAAAATATCCACAGATAGTGAGCCACAACATGACGATTGCCCAGAGGGAGCCGAGTCGTGGTGTTCGTGGCAGCGAGCGGTCGCAAGCGGTAATATTTCTGAATATCGCCATAAGCCGCCTCTTCCTGAGGAAGTATTGGAGGCAATTACGCCAGTCTTCGAAAATTTGAGCAGAGACGATTTGCTGCAGCGTTGTTTGGGCGGCTTCACGCAAAACAACAACGGAAGCTATAACAAATCAGTTTGGGCAATAGCCCCCAAGTGTCAGTCCGGGAGGAAAAAAATTGTCGATATTGCAGCTGATATCGCGGTATTATTATTCAATGATGGCCTGAGAAGCCTCATGAAAGTTTTGGAGACGTTGGGGATAACTATCGGCCCAAATTGTTTCAATTTTTGCGTTGAAACCGACGCAGCGCGGATCGAGCTGGCGGAGCGCTCGCTCACAGACGCTGCAAAAGAGGCAAGAAGAGCCTCTACAAGTTCGAGAAAAGATGCTAGGGACAACCCGAGTCGAAATTTAGACCCTCCTTTAAACCTCCTTTCGATCCCAATTTGTCATTCAATGGAGGTTCAAGAGGTTCAAATGGAAATCTCAAAAACATGTATATCAGAACCTACTGAACCTCCGAAAGTGGCAGAAATTGGACTTTTTCACTCAAAGGAGGTTTATTAGGTTCATCTGAACCTCCTTTAAACCCGACTGAGCCTGTTTTAATGCTTACGCTAACCTACAGACCCTCTTTTAAACCTCCTTTCGCCCTACTAACTCTCCTTTGACTCCTTTCACCGGTGGTTCGCAGAGCCTCCTAGCCCTCCTTTAAACCTCTTCTGACCCTACTAACCCTCCTTTAAGCCTACTTCAATATGCTGCCCTCCGCTCCCCCCCTTCTCGCCCATCCGCAGTTCACCGATATTCCAAAGAAGGGATAATTATAATTAAAAAATATTTTCAGATAAACTATATATCATTTATTTATAATAACGAAATAAACTTGAAAACACACAAACAAATGTAGTACCAGCGTATTTTACTGGACTACTAACGTATACTATATTTGTACTATACTATAGTGCATATATAGTATACGTTTAATATAACGTTTTTTTAAGTTACACGAAATAATGTATAGTTGTGACAATGTATGCATATGTTTCGAATTAATAAATCAATCTTATAATAAATAATCAAACATCATATTTTTAATTCACACATATAATTTATTTTTCAGATATAGCTTGACCCTACAGAACCTCCTTTGGATCCAATCTTTCATTTTCCTTCTGCTTTGGATTCAAAGGAGGTTCTGTAGGGTACAGATAGGACTTTAGGCCAAAACGAGGTTGTGTAGGTTCACGCAAGCCGAGCCCATAGGCCTAAAGGAGGCTCAGGAGGTTGAATAGAAGGTTCAGTAGGGCTAAAGGAGGGTCGCCAACGGTGCAAATTTCTCCATATAGGTTCAAGGGGAGTCAAAGGAGGGCGGCGGTCTGTGCGTTACAAAGGAAATAGGTTCTCGAGCATTCAAAGGAGGGTCTAAATTTCGACTCGGGAATGATTTGCTTCTTGAAGGCCAGCTATATGGTGCCGGCATCGCTGATTAAAGGTAACTTTTTTTTCCAATTTATCGCATAAATTCACAAACCTAAAACTTTGAACGCGTTTTTCTCAAAACCACTTTTTTGAGTGCGGCACGCAGCAGAACTCGAGCAATTTTTATCCGATCGACTTCAAATTTGGACTGCATCAATAAAACTAGATTATCTAAAGAAGTACATAGGATTTTTTCGATATCTCAATAATAAAAAAAGTTATAGCCTATTTTCGACGAGAAATTCTGCTCGAAAATCGTCCTTTAATTTCAAAAGCGTGCCTATTTTTAAAAAATCAATATTTATTCAAATCCCTATGTACTTCTCTTCAAAATATCATATTATTAACGAAAACACTCGGTATTTTTTCAGATCGACTTTGAAGAGAGTTCTGCTCCGTGCCGCTAACCACTGCAGAGGCAACAGTACCTGACGCGGGAGCTTCCCCAGCGTCACCATGGGGCGTGAACAATTTGAATTTTTTTTTTATGTATCTTCAATACACAACGAACAAAACAAAATTTTTTTTTTCGAATATCTCTTTTTTCCAAAAAAAAAAAATTCTTGAAAAATGGCAAAAAACAGGGGGTGACAGTGGTGTTCTGCCTTAATATTGCATTCCACCGTCAAACAATTGGCCTACATTTCTCATCGAAGTACGGGGAAAAGCAAGTAAGTTTTCAAAACCTAGTGCATAATCTCGAATAATTGCTGTGCAAATTTCATTATCCTTTACGAACAAATTTGGTCTTCTACCAAGGAAATTACAACGAAGCCCTACAAAAATTGAAGCGCTTGAACCATGACGATATAGTGTTTGCGAGCGACGAGAATATGACTACGAAATAAAGGGCCGATAAAGGGACAAACAGATATGTGACGGCGAAAAGATCTGCGACTACTCATTGCGAAGATTGGAGTGTTCCGCTGCATTTGAACACCAAGAAGTATCTGGCGAGAACACACCACTGCAACGCAGCTTCAGTCCAGTTAAACTTTGATATGTGTTCTGTATATCCCAATATAAATAACATAGAATACATATTCGCCTGTTTTTTTTTCATTATTTTATATTATGAAACAATGATAAATTAATAGATGAACGTTTTTTATTTACAGGATGGTCCAAAAGTCGTAGATTTACTGAAGTACGGTGGTGGTCAATAATATTGTCAGCCAAAAAGATTAGGCACAGGTCGGTCCGTTTCTCAACGATTCCAAAGCTGTGATCTTTTGTCAGTGTTCTTAAGCAATCAGTTCCCAGCAATATAGAAAAAATAAATTGAAAAAAAATCTGCAAACCATATGCAGGTTTTTTTGAACATGTAGCCTTGTCATGTGAGTTTCATAGGGAAATTCAGTCTTCATAATCATCATTATAAATTCTTAGGATTAAGTAAGTAAACAATATTTCTTTTATCGTAATTATTTTCTCCAGATTTGCATTATTGATGTAGAAAGAAAAATATTCCATCGAAACATGCCCCTGTAGTTGGTCCCGCACGTTTTAGTAGAACATTTTTCTTTTTAGATCTATGATGAAAACCCAGAGAAAAAATTATGACATAGAAATTGGTTACAAGTTCATTTTATTCCAAGAACTGATATTGACAATTATGAAGACAACATTTTCATATGAAAGTTACATCAGGCTGCATCTTTAAAAAAGTAACCTGCATGAGATAAGTAGTGTTTCTTTAAATGAATTTTTTGTACATCTCAGAACCGATTTTTTTAAAAATATTGAACAAAATATCATAACTCCGGGATCGTTAAGAAATGGACCAACCTGTATAGGATCTCTTTTGTCGTAATGATCTCGACTACCTCCTCACTTCGTTCAATCCACGACTTTTGGGGCGCCCTGTAAATATATTTTCTTGTTAGTTCATTCTCAAAAGATAGAGTCTTTTGTTGAATCTTTAAAGAAAGAAACACTGAAATACATATTTCAACCTTATAGTATGAATAGCGCGTTAATGATTACATTTTTTTGTTGTTATTGTATAATTTTTTTCAATGCAGTGCCATCATCGGCACAGGAAATAGCAGGCGATGATACAGCCACGGATGAACCAATGGTGTATGACTTCGATAATGTCATTGTCGCGGCTTGTCCAACAAACAATGGTAAAATGGCTGACACAAAACAAGGATTCTTTATGCTTTGAATATTTTTTATACTTCAGGTTTCGACGACGCACAAAAACATATTTTAAGGCGTCTTTACTGCGCATTGAAAAACACTTCGATAAAGTAATTGTCGCGGTTTGTCCAACAAACAATGGTAAAATGGCTGACACAAAACAAGGATTCTTTATGCTTTGAATATTTTTTATACTTCAGGTTTCGACGACGCACAAAAACATATTTTAAGGCGTCTTTACTGCGCATTGAAAAACACCTCAAAGTGTTGACAAGGGAGGTTTGCAGTTTGAGAGCCCAAAACGATGCCGATAAATTGATCAACATGCAGCAGCCCGATTTTTTAAGCAGGCAAGACCATGGTTTCGATCTGCCTTTCAATGGACAGGACCAATTCGAAGGATTCGAACATACGATATACAGTGATGAGGACCACAAGGAAAAAATTGTAAGAAAATTGTAAGACGGGCCGATATATTTTTTATGATAACGCTTAATGCATTTTTTCAGAAATGGTTGATATGGCAAAACGTGGAGACATCGAGCGCCCCCATCGATTCCATAAGGCGAGTTCTGAAGATATTTCTAACTCCTGCGGTCATTGAGACGTACACGGCAGTGAAAGACACGAAGTTGAAGAAAGTTTTCGCGAAAACAATTTTTTTTGCCGAATTGCAGAGTATTGTGGATTTATATTAATAATATACCCGTGGCAACTGCTGCGTCATTGATTATTAATAATGAATTATTTTCTTTACATTTAGCAAACCTCCTAGAAACATATTCTCAGAGTAACAAACTGATATCCTGCAAAAATATCGAGAAGTCGCTAGGAAAAGTTTTCAACGCAGCGAAAGACTGGAAAGTTTTCGCGCTCGTCAAGCGCGAAAGCGAACGTACATTGGCGAAACGTGAAAGTACGCACCTACGTCTACGACTGTAATTTTAACACGTGGACAGTAAAAAAGCTACAGCATTTTATAACTTTTATATATCATAATCGATTATAGAAAGTGATATTATGTGATAATAGATATATAATGTTTTTGATAACATATATTTTGCATATGTTATATATCTATAACAACAAAGATATCTATAGCAGAAGACGACTTCAAAATCATTAATAAATAAACATTTCTTTCAATTCAATTCAATGTGAATTTCAATTCAATGTGAATCATTTTAGAGTCAATCATATTTAGGTCAATTGTTCTTTCACCCCCGTATCCTTTTATTTTGTAAGTTTGAAAACTTTCTGATTTGCAAGGATACGTGTATATGGACTTATCAGGAGTGAGTAGCGTTCCATAAATTTTTATGTTATTGCCAAGATCCGGACGTATGAACATTTTATCAATTCTGAGTATTGTTTTGCCTTTTAACAAAATTGTATTATTCAGCTTGCGACATGATAGCATTATTTGCTTATATTTTAGTTTTTCAACAATTCGAATTTCACTTTCCTTGTTTCGTTTTTCTTTCAAAACGGTAAAAATCGGTGGCATTGTTACTCTCTTCTGAGTCGATAAGTGCATTTCATTGTATCGCCTTGTAACTTGGGCCAATGGTTTTTTTCCAGATCGCAGCAATTTTTTATTTTTCCCCAGACCACTTTCGAACGGAAACGCTGTCAAATGACTCAGCTAACACGACATTGCTTTGAGATCGTCTGCTAAATGAATTAGACTGTGCACATTTAAGATGTGATTTTCTTTGCCATGCAATTGTTCTCCTAATGAAACAAATTTGGGCAAGTATTGTGCAGTATAGTCTACATATTGTAAACAAAAAACGTCAGAGCATACTATGCGACCGCCAACATGAAAGAGTAGGAAATGATCATATATTTTTTCAGAGAGTACGTCTTTGAGAAGAACTGGTGATGCGTACAATAGGAAAAATCCATATTCCGTAGCTTTCCATTTGGAGATATTGTCTAATGTTCTCGTGGTACGCTGGAACTCTACTAGTATCTGGAACTGCAGTTGTTGCAACAGTCTGGAAATCCTAGCCTTTTGACTATGGCTCATCTTTACTTGCCGAGATCCATCAATCCAGTAGTTATTTAAAAGTTTTTTCATAACACGTAAACAACACAAGTGCATGAAATCTAAAGGGAAATGACGAATCATGTCTAATTTGGGTATGCGAATTAATGTAGATGCACCCGTATAGGACTCAGGCTGCTGTTGCGAACGAAAATTTATATCATCTCTAGCTGGAAAGTCTTGCTTGGTATAAACTGTTCGCCGATTGTAACGCTCGCCGGGAACAGTACATCGTTCACAGGCATGAAAACCCCCGTGGCCTTTAATGCATTTTATGAAAGAACGATCTGGTCTGTCGCACACAAAGCCCTTAATAGAGACTTGGAATACTGAAGTATTTACTGTCACGCCGTCATTAAGTAGCTCAATCACTTCTGCCACGAACTTTGCAAAATACTCGCTAAGATTCGAAGGCTTTGAATCACCTTAGTATATAGCTACGGGAAATACTGGATATACACCCGGATCATAGAAAATTTGGCATATTATCGGCCAAACTGTCGTCGGCTAGATTTGAATAACGGTAAACGGTCAATATTAAATAACAGCGTTATACAGTTGTCCTCGTGCAGCGATGGGTTTATCAATCGCACTAGATTTGGTTTGATCCCGAAGTACACGAAGCTTCCTTCGACGCTACCATCACTGTTTCGCAGTTCTGTGACAAGCTGCAGATTAGGCGTTTTCAGGAAAGCTTTCGAAGAGATGAACTTGTTGAAATGTTTTCGAAGAGATGAAGAGATGAAGCCAGAACTTGTTACTCCGGTAACAAGTTCTGGCGAAGTATTCCCAGCAATGCGTCCAAGTGGGGTCGCGGAATCAGGCACTGCATAGCCCACTGACGAAGTTGTTCTATTTCACTGTAATTATCTTCCCTAGAGCTTGCCGAATCGCTTAACCGTGTACCCTGTTGACTGTCACTGTCACTCGTTAAATGGGTGATATTATCGTTGTCGTCTTCACTAGACGTGGCCGAAGTGCATTCTGATTTTCTGGAAGGACGCGTCTCGTGATTCTTTTCATTAACGTACAAGTTGTCGTCGACAATATTTGTATGCGATTGTCCACTAGGCCCTGCCAAATGTAATAAAAGAAATGAAAATTGACTTCAAGCATAGTTTGTTTTATTTATTTTAATTACAATATTGTCGGAATTGTCAGTCGTATACTTTGATGGCCCCGAATAAGCAGGTTAGGTGTACACGCCTATTTTGCTCGGGGTTTGGCTGATCCGGTAGAAATTCCATGTAGATACGGCATGCACGTCGAAGTCTATGCCTGATCTCCGACGGCGGTCTACCGGATTAGCCAAGCCCGGGGCACGGTTGGGGAAGGAAAATCGATCATGTTTTGGTCCGGTAAGCGTACCAGAGCCATGTAAGGGTTGCGTTACGGGACGCCTAATGTGAGCTTGATCGATTCTGATTTCTCACATCGGACAATTCCGGCAATATTGTAATTAAAAACGGAGTAGAATGAACGAATAAGAGTCCCGCAAAAAGCACTTGAGACGCCTTTGCCTACAAAAATTTCGTGCCGTGGCCGAGGAAAAACGGAAACAGTTAAAAGATCCAAAAACTTTAGTCCTGCCAAGTAGGTGCATGCTCTTCTATTTTTGCGGTCCAAATATTTAGAAAACGAACTATGCTCGAAGTAAATTTTCATTTATCTTATTACATTTGGTAGGGACTAGTGAACAATCGCATACAAATATTGTCGATGACAACTTGTATGTTGATGAAGAGAATCACGAGACGCGTCCGTCCAGAAAATCAGAATGCACTTCGGTCACGTCTAGTGAGGACGACAACGATAATATCACCCATTTAACAAGTGACAGTGACAGTCAACAGGGTACACGATTAAGCGATTCGGCAAGCTCTAGGGAAGACAATTCCAGTGAAATAGAACAACTTCGTCAGTGGGCTATACAGTGCCTGATTCCACAAACTCACTTGGACGCATTGTTGGGAATACTTCGCGAGAACTTGTTACCGGAGTTACCGATCTCTTCGAAAACTTTCCTGAAAACACCGAATCTGCAGCGTATCAAAGAACTGCAAAACAGTGTTGGTGGCGTCGAAGGAAGATTCGTGTACTTCGGGATTAAACCAAATCTAGTGCGATTGATAAACACATCGCTGCACGAGGACAACTGTATAACGCTGTTATTTAATATTCACGGTTTACCGTTATTAAAATCTAGCCGACGACAGTTTTGGCAGATATATGCCAAATTTTCTATGATCCTGGTATATATCCAGTATTTCCCGTAGCTATATACGAAGGTGATTCGAAGGCTTCGAATCTTAGCGAGTATTTTGCAAAGGTCGTGGCAGAAGTGATTGAGCTACTTAATGACGGCATGTCAGTAAATACTTCAGTATTCCAAGTCGCTATTAAGGGCTTTGTGTGCGATAGACCAGCTCGTTCTTTCATAAAATGCACTAAAGGCCACGGGGGTTTTCATGCCTATAAACGATGTATTGTTCCCGGCGAGCGTTATAATCGGCGAACAGTTTATACCGAGCAAGACTTTCCAGCTAGAGATGATATAACTTTTCGTTCGCAGCAGCAGCTTAAAAACCATACGGGTAAATCTCCATTAATTCGCATACTCAAATTAGATATGATTCGTCATTTCCCTTTAGATTTCATGCACTTGTGTTGTTTACGTGTTATGAAAAAACTTTTAAATGACTACTGGATAGATGGATCTCGGCAAGTAAATATAAGCCATAGTCAAAAGGATAGGATTTCCAGATTGTTGCAACAACTGCAGTTCCAGATACCAGTAGAGTTCCAGCGTACCACGAGAACATTAGACAATATCTCCAAATGGAAAGCCACGGAATATAGATTTTTCCTATTGTACGCATAACCAGTTCTTCTCAAAGACGTACTCTCTGAAAAAATATATGATCATTTCCTACTCTTCCATGTTGGCTGTCGAATATTATGCTCTGACGTTATTTGTTTACAGTATGTAGACTATGCTGCACAATACTTGCTCAAATTTATTCATTAGGAGAACAATTGTATGGCAAAGAAAATGACATCTTAAATGTGCACAGTCTAATTCATTGAGCAGATGATGTCAAAGCAATGTCGTGTTTGCTGAGTCATTTGACAGCGTTTCCGTTCGAAAGTGCTCTGGGGAAAATTAAAAAAATGCTGCGATCTGGAAAAAAACCATTGGCCCAAATTGCAAGGCGATACAGTGAAATGCACTTATCGACTCAGAAGAGAGTAACAATGTCATCGATTTTTACCGTTTTGAAAGAAAAACGGGGATAGTGAAATTCGAATTATTGAAAAAACTAAAATACAATCAAATAGTGCTACCATGTCGCAAGCCGAAAAATACAATTTTGTTAAAAGATAAAACAATACTCAGAATTGATAAAATGTTTATATTTCCGGATCTAGCCACAACATAAAAATTTGTGGGACGCTACTCACTCCTGACGAGTCCATATACACGTATCCTTGCAAATCAGAAAGTTTTCAAACTTACAAAATAAAAAGAATACGGGGGTGAAAGGACAATTGACCTAAATATGATTGACTCTAAAATGATTCAAATTGAATTGAAAGAAAACGAAACAACGAAAATATATGTAATCCCTATGTTTCATAATTAACTGTCATTGTTCTAAAATAATAAACAATAAAAGATAAAGTCCGTGTATGTGTAATCAATATTCGATATATATATATTTCTTTACCTATCCTTCTCTCTCTCTCTTTCTCTCTCTCTCTCTCTCTCTCTCTCTCTCTCTCTCTCCCTCTCTCTCTCTCACATACACACACACACGCACACACACGCGCGCGCGCGCGCGCACACACACACACACACACACACACACACACACACACACACACACACACACACACACACACACACACACACACACACACACACACCACAGGGGGAGTCTGAAACCCCTACGTGGCGCGTCCCCAGGCGGCGGATAGGGGGAGGCCCGCCTATATAAATATGGACATGGATGTAGAAATATCTATACACATATAGAGATATCTATCTGTATGTAGATGTGGATATGGAGATGTCGATATAGATATACAGGGTAGGAGGCGATGGAAATACCTCCCGTGGACCAAACAGACACGGGGAAGAAACCTCGACAACAAATCAACATGGGAAGTACATCGAAGGATATATCGATTAGGGTGCAGGGGCACGGAACCCCAGTACCGGCGTCATCAAACGACCGCAATACCGCAGAGGTGCCTCAATTGGCCACTGTAACATCTAATGCACCAAGAGAGGCTCGAGACCAAGCTGAGGAAAGCAGAAAGGCGATGGCCTTCGACAGGCTGGGAGGGCAAATCACCGAGCGGCTCGAATTCATCAAGAGCAAGAACAACGTGCACGGCGATATACGGAGGCTGGCCAGCGCTATAAGCGGCTCCTACAACATCGTACGGAGAACTGAGGGAGCGATCACTCCTGTGCGACAGAGAACAATAACGTTACCGAAAGTCAGTGCAACGTCAAGCCAGACCTCAGCGACAGCAGGTACGCCACAGGACGAAAACACGCAAGACGGAAGCACGCGTACACCGCCACGAAACGCGCACAGCAGTGATGCGAGAAAGAAGCGTACTTCGTCGTCAAGAGAGGTAAAAGTGATAAAGAGAAGGAAAGCACTAGCACACCCTCCTCCCACACAAACGAAGCAGGGCTCGGGAACGAGCAATGAGAACCAAGAGTGGCAGACCGTCCGTACCAGGAAACCTCGCAAGTCGCGGGGCACCCCAACACTACCGAATGCGCTGATAATCAAAAAGAAGGGCGAGCTGACCTACGCCGAAATCCTGAGCACAGTCAAGAAAGACCCCTCATTGGGAGGTTGGTAAAAGCGTCAATAAGATACGCAGAACAGCAGCAGGCGATCTTATTCTTATCCTTGATGAAGTGAGCACCGAAGAGACGGCTCACCTACGCTCAAAAATCGAAAATGCGCTCGGCGTAGAGGCCACTGTGGACAGTAGAGTGCACGAGATGAACATCGAGATAAGAGACATCGACGAAATAGCCACCAAAGAGGAGATCTGCGAAGCGCTCACAGAACAGCTTTGCGACGGAGGACAGATAACACCTGCTGCGATCATGTCAATCCGCAAGGCGTTCGGAGACACGCAAACTGCGGTCGTGAGACTGGCAGTGGATGCCGCGAAGAAGGCAATCAGCGCAGCCAAAATACGTATTGGTTGGGTTGTGTGCCGGGTCCGAGAACAGCTACGGCCAATGAAGTGCTTCAAGTGTTGGCAGTACGGGCGCACGTCACGCAACTGTAAAAGTAACAACGGTAGGCCTGAAAACTGCATCAAATGTGGTGGAGTAGGGCACAAAATCAGCACGTGTATGGCGGAAGCACACTGCGTGCTCTGCGAGGAGAACGGCAACGTAGCCTGTGGGCATGTGGCTGGAAGCAGCAGGTGCCCAATCTATGTGCTTGCACATGAGGCACTGGTCCAAAAACGCAGATGAGAGTCCTGCAACTCAACCTGAACCATTGCGAGGGTGCGCAGGATCTCCTGATGCAGACATTGCGAGAACTGCAACGGGACGTAGCAATACTCTCCGAATCGTACAGACAACTGGACGTCCAAGCCTGGCAGGCAGATACGACAGGCAAGGCTGTTGTCTGGTCGTGCAATAAACGGCAATCCAGGAGTTTATTAAAAGGACAGAGGTAGGTTTCGTGAGGACAAAGCTAGGAGGCATCCAATTCTACAGTTGCTATGCCCCGCCGAGCATGACACCTGGCGAATTCGACGAATTTCTAGACAAACTGTGCAGAGACATCCACGGTCGTAACCCCGTCGCAATCGCCGGAGATTTCAATGCTTGGGCAGTGGAATGGGGGAGCAAAAGGACAGACAAGAAAGGGCAAGCCCTACTCGAGGCTATAGCAACACTAGACCTAGTCCTACTCAATAGCGGCAACTCGCCCACCTTCTGCAGGGGCAATGCGAGCTCATTTGTAGACCTGACGTTCATCAGCAACTGCCTCGCGAGAGACAATGACAGCTGGAAAGTGACCGGCCTGTATACGCTCAGTGACCATTAGACAATCACGTGGAAAGCCCACCTCCAAAAGCGGAGCGGGCAACTGCCGAAAAGAATGAACGCCATTGGCTGGAAAGTGAGCATGTTCGAGGAGAACCTCTTCTGGTTAGCCCTGCACAAGGAAGTGGTCACCCACGGGGATGCTACCAGTAAGATGAAAACGGTTATGGGAAGAGTCGTCAACGCATGCGACGCCACGATGCCGAGGAAGCGCGACACGAACGTCCATGCAGTGGTGTATTGGTGGAATGACACCATAGCCAGGCTACGAGCAAAGTGTAACAAAGCGAGAAGATTAGCTCAACGAGCCCGACGAAAAGCAACGTTCCAAGTAATGGAAGAGAAGCACAAAGAAGCACGTACTAAGCTGAATCAAGCCATCAAGAGCAGCAAAAGACAGTGTTGGGCTGAACTGCTCGGTGAGGTCATGACGCGGCTCAAAGCACAGACGTTACCATCACCGTCCTGTCCCGAACTACTACGGAAAATCGTAACGGCTCTATCCCCGCGAGAGCCGGAGTATGAGTACCATATTGAACGATATGGTAATACTCCGTTACAGGGTGGATGAGGTCATCCCCCCTGTAACAGTGGAGGAACTTGTGAAGGCCTGCGGCAAAGTGGGACCAAATAAGTCACCAGGAATGGATGGTATTCCCAACACAGCCATCAAGGCAGCCATTAATGGTGCTCAAGAGATGTTCAGGAATATGTATGACACATGCCTCCAGGAAGGAATCTTCCCGGACTCATGGAAACGGCAGAGGCTGGTGCTGCTGCCCAAAGGGAAAAAGCCTCCAGAAGAACCCTCTTCGTACCGTTCAATCTGCATGCTGGACACAGCCGGAAAAATTCTCGAGCGAATTATATACAATAGACTGGAGAATGCTATTGGGAACTCCCTCGCGAACAACCTGTTCGGATTTCGGAAGGCTCGCTCATCGCTCGATGCGATAAATACAGTTGTGGAAACCGCTAAAGGTGCTATTTCCGGATCACGCTGGAAAACACGGGCCAAAAATATTGCCTGGTGGCCATCCTCGACATAAAAAATGCCTTCAACTCGGCAAGATGGGACTGCATCTGGAATGCTTTAAACAAGCTGAACGTGCCGCAGCACCTGACAAGAATTCTGATGAATTATCTCGGCAACCGATTCCTCAAGTACGATACCGAGGACGGTCCCCAAGAGTATAGAGTCACAGGAGGAGTCCCCCAAGGCTCCGTACTGGGCCCCTTATTATGGAACATTATGTACGATGGATTGATGAAACTTGTACCGCCCGATGAGGCAAAGCTAGTGGCCTTTGCAGACGACGTCGCGGTGGTCATTGAGGCCAAGTACCTCGAGAAGATCAACACGACCTTTGACGAGACCCTTGCGATGATCAAACAATGGATGGGTTCAGTTGGTCTTGAACTGGCGGAACACAAGACAGAGGCCGTCCTCATCGCTAGTAGAAAAGTAACTGAGACCATGACACTCACCGTAGGCGAACACGACATCGTATCACAACCGTACATTCGGTACCTAGGTGTGATGATCGGTGCGCGACTGAACTTCCACCATCATGTGGAGCAAGCCAGCTGTAAAGCGGCAACCGTAGGAGCAGCACTCTCACGGCTAATGCCGAATGTTGGTGGCCCCAGGCAAATCAGAAGAACACTCTTATCGTCAGTCAGCACATCAGTCCTGACGTATGGCATTGCTATCTGGACGCTGAGAATCAAAGCGTACAGAAAGAAGGCATCGGCAGTCTGCCGCCGTAGCGCGCTAAGGGTAGCATGCGTATACCGCACTGTATCGGAAGACGCAGCATGTGTCATTGTAGCAATGGTACCCATCGAAATACTTGCGAAAGAACGACGATCGCTGTATATGAGGAAGAAGACAACGCCCCTAGCCTCGCGCGAGTTGCAAGCGGAAGAACGACGGTTCAGCATAGAGCGCTGGCAGACTAGCTGGGATACATCATCCAAAGGACGATGGACTAAGCGGCTCATTCCCCAAGTCTATAGGTGGGTGAATCGTAATCACGGCGAGGTGAACTATTATCTGACACAAATCCTATCAGGGCATGAATGCTTCCGAGCGTACCTGCACAATTACAAACTTGACGAGTGGCCGGAGTGCCCAACATGCAAAGGAATAGTAGAGGACGCGGAACACATTCTCTGCCAATGCCCGCGCTTCGACGCGCCCCGCGCTGAGATGGAAGAGGTACTGGGCAAAGAGATTACGCCGGAAAATGTAGTGGACGGAATGCTGGCCCAAGAAGCAGGCTGGGAGGCAGTGAGCATGTTCGCAGCAGAGGCCCTAAAGAAACTGCGGCGAGAAGATAAGCAGAGAAGAACGGAACCATGAAGGGTAGATGAAACCGAGGAAAAGCCTCGGACGAGACCACCTTCGCGAAGTAGTGCCTAACGGCGGTTCCGCGGAGGAAATCATGGCCAAAGACGAAAGAGGTTTAGGGTTTTAGTCGGTAGGGCACCTAGTGCAGAGTCCGACACACGGGTGCGCGCCACATAACACCTACGGTGCGTAACATATTTCCCCCCTCTAGGAAAAAAAACACACACAAACACACACACGCACGCACGCACGCACGCACGCACGCACGCACGCACGCACGCACGCACGCACGCACGCACGCACGCACGCACGCACGCACGCACGCACGCACGCACGCACGCACGCACGCACGCACGCACGCACGCACGCACGCACGCACGCACGCACGCACGCACGCACGCACGCACGCACGCACGCACGCACGCACGCACGCACGCACGCACGCACGCACGCACGCACGCACGCACGCACGCACGCACGCACGCACGCACGCACGCACGCACGCACGCACGCACGCACGCACACACACACACACACACACACACACACACACACACACACACACACAATCAAAAACGCTTTTAATTCAGCCAGGTGGAGTAACATCTGCTCTGCGCTGGATAAGCTGAACATGCCATTCTACCTGAAAAGGATAATAGGAAGCTACCTTGACAACAGGTTCCTGAAGTATGACACAGAAGATGGACCACGAGAGTACAAAATCACTGGGGGCGTACCTCAAGGCTCAGTGTTCGGTCCACTTCTGTAGAACATAATGTACGACGGCTTGTTGAAACTAACACCGCTACAAGGAGTAGAGATAGTCGCCTTTGCCGATGACGCCGCAGTGGTTATCGTTGCGAAATACCTGGAAGAAGCTAACAGGATCCTCGAAGAGACATACTCAGATCCAGCACTGGATGGGTACAGCTGGCTTGAAACTAGCTGAGAACAAGACAGAGGCTGTGCTGATCACCAGCAGGAAGAAGATAGAGACTGCAGAACAGAAGATAGAGCTGACTGTGGGACATCACACAATTACGTCACAGCCCAGTAAAAAATACCTGGGTCTGATGATCGACGCACGACTCAGCTTCAAAGAGCACATAGAGAACGTCGTTGGCAAGGCGGGAAAGGTTAGAGCGGCGTTAGCGCGACTGATGCCAAACATAGGCGGGCCGAGGCAGGCGAGGAGGAAGCTACTAGCATCAGTGGTCACTTCGGTCCTGACCTATGGTATTGCCATTTGGGGCAATGCATTGACTACCGAGAAGTACCGACGAAAGACGCGCTGGTCTACCGGCTCAGCGCCTTAAGGGTTTCCTGTGCGTTTCGCACAGTATCGGAAGATGCAGTGTGCGTACTCGCGGGAATGCCACCTATAGAGGTCCTGGCCGAAGAGAGAAGATCCCTATCCCACCAGAGGAGGTCACCGGCAGGACTCCAAGATGAGCATAGAGAGGAAATCGGGAAACGCAGCCTACAACGCTTGCAGCAAAAGTGGGATGCATCCGTGAAGGGGAGATGGACATACCGCCTAATTGGCGAGATAGATAGTTGGCTAAACCGCAAACACGGGGAGGCCAACTACTACTTGACGCAGATGCTATCAGGCCACGGCTGCTCCAGAGCATACCTGCAGAGGTTTGGTCACGATGAGTCTGCGGACTGTCCAAATGGATGTGGAGTACCAGAGGATGCTGAACACGCATTCTACCAGTGCCCACGATACCAAGAAGAGAGGAACTGGAGGAGGTTCTAGTGGAAGCACCAACTCCAGAGACCTTGGTGGGACTCATGATGAAATCAGAAGAGAACTGGGTAGCGATTAGTAGTTTCGCTACGGCGGTGCTCAAGAAACTGCGTCAAGATGAAAAGAAGAGAAGAAGCGAGACAGCGACGATAGCCGCTGATGCGTGAAAAAGAGGAAGAAAGCCAGTCGGCACCATCGGAGGAAGAGCTACGGTTGTGATCACTCTCGCGAAGTAATGCTTGGCGGCCGTCCTGCGGGAGTACAATAGGTAAGTGAGAAAGAGGTTCAGGGTTCTAGTTGGTTCAGTAAGTGCGCGAGTCCAATACACGGGTTGCATGCAACCTACGGTGCATAAAGCATTTCCTCCCTCTTAAAAGAAACACACACACACACACACACACACACACACACACACACACACACACACACACACACACACACCCACACACGCGCGCACACACACACACACACACACACACACACACACACACACGCGCGCGCGCGCGCGCGCGCACGCACGCACGCATGCACGCACATCGGCAAGAAACGTAGCCAGAGTATTCGGGAAAGGCGTATTAAAAAAAAACCGAAATAATCAAATTGGTTCGATAGAACATGGAGGAGAAATGTTTATTTATTAATGAATTTGATGTCGTCTTCTACTATAGATATCTTTATTACTATAGATATATAACGTATGCAAAATATATATTATCAGAAAAATTATATATCTATTATCACATAATATCACTTTTTATAATCTATTATGATATATAAAAGTTATAAAATACTGTATCTTTTTTACTGTCCACGTGTTAAAATCACAGTCGTAGACGTAGGTGCGTACTTTCACGTTTCGCCAATTTTCGTTCGTTTTCGCGCTTGACGAGCGCCATTCCAGTCTTTTGCTGCGTTGAAAACTTTTCCCAGCGACTTCTCGATATATCTTTGCAGGATATCAGTTTGTCACTCTGAGAATATTTTTCTAGGAGGATTGCTAAATGTAAAGAAAATAATTCATTATTAATAATCAATGACGCAGCAGTTGCCACGGGCATATCATTGATATAAATCAATAATGCTCTGCAATTCGGTAAAAAAAAAATTGTTTCCGCGAAAACTTTCTTCAACTTCGTGTCTTTCACTGCCGTGTACGTCTCAATGACCGCAGGAGTTAGAAATATCTTCAGAACTCGCCTTATGGAATCGTTGGGGGCGTTCGATGTGTCCACGTTTTGCCATATAGACCATTTCTGAAAAAATGCATTAAGCGTTATCATAAAAAATATATCGGCCAGTCTTACAATTTTCTTACAATTTTTTCCTTGCGGTCCTCATCACTGTGCATCGCATGTTCGAACTCTTCGAATTCGTCCTGTCCTTTGAAAGGCAGATCAAAACCATGGTCTTACCTGCTTAGAAAATCAGGCTGCTGCATGTTGATCAATTTTGCGGCATCATTTTTCTCAAACTGCAAACCTCCCTTGTCAGCACTTTGAGATGTTTTTCAATGCGCAGTAAAGACTCCTTAAAATATTTTTTTGTGCGTCGTCAAAACCTGAAGTATAAAAAATATTCAAAGCATAAAGAATCCTTGTTTTGTGTCAGCCATTTTACCATTGTTTGTTGGACAGGCCGCGACAATGACTTTATCTAAGTCATACACCATTGGTTCATCCGTGACCGTATCATCGCCTGCTATTTCCTGTGCCGAAGATGGCGCTGCGTTGAAAAAAAATTATACATTAACAAAAAAATATGTAATCATTAATGCGCTATTCATACTATAACGTTGAAATATGTAGTTCAGTGTTTCTTACTATAAAGATTCGACAAAATACTCTATCTTTTGAGAATGAACTAACAAAAAATATATTTACAGGACGCCCCAAAAGTCGTGGATCAAACGAAGTGAGGAGGTAGTCGAGATCATTACGACGAAAGAGATCCTATACAGCTTGGTCCATTTCTTAACGATTCCAGATTTATGATATTTTGTTCAATATTTTTTGAAAAATCGGTTCTGAGATGTATAAAAAATTCATTTAAAGAAACACTACTTATCTCATGCGGGTTACTTTTTTAAAAATGCAGCCTGATGTAACTTTCATATGAAAATGTTGTCTTCATAATTGTCAACATCAGTTCTTGGAATAAAATGAACTTGTAACCAATTTTTATGTCATAATTTTTTCTCTGGGTTTTCATCATAGATCTAAAAAGAAAAATGTTCTACCAAAACGTGCGGGACCAACTACAGGGGCATGTTTCGATGGAATATTTTTCTTTCTACATCAATAATGCAAATCTGGAGAAAATAATTACGATTAAAAAAATATTGCATACTTACTTAATCCTAAGAATTTATAATGATAATTATGAAGACTGAATTTCCCTGTGAAAGCCACATGACGAGGCTACATCTTTAAAAAAACCTGCATATGGTTTGTAGTTTTTTTCAATTTATATTTTCTTTGCCGCTGGGAACCGATTGCTTAAGAACACTGACAAAAAATCACAGCTTTGGAATTGTTGAGAAACGGACCGACCTGTGCCTAATCTTTTTGGCTGACGATATTATTGACCACTACCGTACTTCAGTAAATCTACGACTTTTGGACCATCCTGTAAATAAAAAATGTTCATCTATTAATTTATCATTGTTTCATAATATAAAATAATGAAAAAAAACAGGCGAATATGTATTCTATGTTATTTATATTGAGAAATACAGAACGCATATCAAAGTTTAACTGGACTGACGCTGCGTTGCAGTGGTGTGTTCTCGCCAGATTCTTCTTGGTGTTCAAATGCAGCGGAAACATCCAACAGCAATGGATATTTGTACAGAGTAAAAATACACGAATTTGATAGATTTTTAAATGTAATGGCTTACCAAAATGGAGTGCTGGAACACTCCAATCTTCGCAATGGGTAGTCCCACCGAGTCAAAATTTTTAGCCTCCTCTGAACCCTCGCAGGACCCATTTCTTTTGTAATACATAAACCGCCAGCCTCCGTTGAACCGACGAAACCTCATTTGTCGAGTTCAGTGCCATGAAGAGACCTCTTCTTGGTCCAGGGTAGCCTCTGCTAGACCTCCCAAACCTTCTCTCGACCCCCAGTTTCAGTGCACCGTGCAGAGCACAGGCCTCCTTAACCTGCTTTCAATCTCAAACTGTTGCCTCGACCCCACCTAACCTGCTTTCGGCCCAAATTCGATATCTCCTCCATCATTCCATTGTGGCTTATCAAATTATTGCTATATTAATGTGCGAAAACAATCAAATTTGATCAATATTGATTTATTATTATTTTATAAACAATTCATAAAAGAATGCTTCATCACAAAGAATGCTATGCTGTATTCATAAAAGAATACAGTCTTACTCCAATTCTATCGGATTAATGGACGTTTTCCTGTGAGAAAAAATCTCACAGAAAAATTCTTAAAAAGTGCCAGTCTATCCAGTATAAGCTTGCGCGACGTTTTTCATCCTTGACATTTCTTCTTAAACCCTCTAGTTCCTGAGTTACTTTGCATTATCTAGAATTAGTCTTTTTTAGCAAAAAAATGAAATAACATTGCGAAAGAAATCGTACAAAACTTTATAAAAACGCAAATGGAGTTCCTGCTACCCCGTTTAAGTTTATCATGGATAAACGTAACAATTTTTTTTTGCATAAGCCATGCGCCCAATTCTCGATGGTCGAAAAAGGGCCGAAAATCAGTCACGTATAAAAGTGCGTACCGGCTTGAAAAGAAAATTATAAAAAAAATATTTCAGAAAAGCAATATATAACTGAATTTATTCCCGTCAAAACGCCGTTCGGTAAATTTTTTTTTTTTTTTTTACGAAGCTTTGTAACTTTTAGTGCAGCAAGAAATATCGACCGGTGTATCCAAACTTTTAAGCGACGATATATATTATATAATACTATATATATATATATATATATATATATATATATATATTGTGACGTGATTTTTTGAGTCACGTCACAGAAATGCTACCGATAATCAAGAGATGCTCTCGATGCCCGGGTTGCGACCCATCCGTTTGTGTTAAGGGTCTTTTCTCTAGAATGTCTGTCTTGTTACGTTTGAGGTTTTGGGTTATGTTTCCGTTTTGGTTAGGTTGGCGTGCGGAACTCGGTCGAGCGGCGTGTGGCTCGACGTACTGAGCAATCCCGACCAAGGGATGCACCCAGTGAGGCCTCTCGGGGAATCGGTGCACGCCCGGCTGAAACGCCGGCGCCCCACCGTAGTGGTGCATCGTGCTGGAGAGCGGGCCGTTTGGGTTACGGGCGGAGGCTGGAGGCCTCCGCGCCGCGCTTCTGGAGAGAAGCTTTGCCCGCTTTCGCACGGTGACCCGGGGATGCGATTCTCGAGAGCCTCCATGTTACCGATGAGAAAAGGTCCTGATTTGTTACCGTTCCGTTTTCGGGGTAACTCGGGCAGAAAATATAGATTCCGAAAGGAATATTCTATTAGAATATTCCAGTTCCCGAAATAATATTTCAGCTCTCGATTTTATACGAGATAAAGTTCTCGCTTGAACCGGCGATTTCGCATGGTCCGATGCCGCGAGCGTGTTGACATTTTTTCTGTTAACGCGCTCTGTCTCGCTCTCGCATAATCCCTCGCGCGCCGGTCTTGGTCGCGCGAGGTAAACAGAGTTGCTAACGACTCTTCGCGTGAGACGGTTGTCTCCAAAATCGCGATCGCTCCCGATTTTCCGGCTATCGTAATAGAGTCGCTACCGAACCTTCGCGTGAGACGGTTGTCTCCGAGATCGCGATCGCTCCCGATTTTGAGGGTCGTCGATCAGACGCCGCGATTGAGAGAGACGTGTCGTGTCTCTCTCGCGCTCTCGTTCTCGCATAAGAGGCACGTCGTCGTGCTCTCCCGCTCCCGTGCGTATATCGTTTCGCGTGCAGTTCGCGTTCGCGTTAAAGTTTCGTCTACGTAAAAAGCTCACGGGTGGTTAAGCCACCGGCTCCCGCACCATCAAAAATAAAACAACTGTTTTATTTTATTAGTGACGTTTCCGGTGTCGCGATAGTGACAGGTCTCGCACTCGCTCACGCTACTCTCCGGTGAATCCCGACCCCTCTACCATATCCCACAGCCTGAGCGGCCGTGCTTTACCGCAACCGTTCGTTCCCGTGTAAGTGCATCCAGTTTAGTCCGGTTATACGATTCCGGCGACACAAAAATCTAGGAGGCCTCCAGACTCCGAACCCGGTTAGGATTCCGGGATAACAAAAATCAAGGAGAGCTCCAGTCTCCGCCTGGTGGGTCGGGTTTGATCACCCCGACCCCAGTTTAGTCCGGTTGAGAAATCCGGCGAAACAAAATTCTCTGGCGCCCCGGGTATTGCGGATGCACGCACACGGGAGGAACGGCCGAAGGTGACGGTTTCTCGCACCAGATCCCGATTTGAGTTCTCGTTCAGTTCTCGTTTCCGGTTAGAGAAATATCTCCCGTCACAATATATATATATATATATATATATATATACTCGGAATATATGGTTGCATTAATATATTAGAATATACACTACCAGTCAAAAGTATTCGGACACTTTAGATAACTGCAAAACTTAATATCACTTTGGATCATTGCAACCTTATGGTAGAATAATAATTATTTTACGAAGATACGATAAAGCTCTATATCATTACTTAATTATATAGATCTTTATAGTATCTTCGTGAAATAATAAATGAAATGAATTATATTACTCTAACATCATTTGGCAATTATCTAGGGCTCAAAAGTTTTGCGATTATGTGGAGGGTCCGAAAACTTTTGGCTGGCAGTGTAGATCTAAATAACATATAATGTTGATATCTATATGGAATGTTAGGGTGTTAATTATAGTCTATTTCATGTTCTAAAGGATTGAAATTGTCGGTTTAGAATTGAACCTCATTCGATTTTTTCTTTTTGTTTTTGTTCGTTTTTTTTTTTGTTTATTCAATAATGAGTTGATAAATGGCGACGGCCGATTACCGTCGATTTTAAATAAAATGTTTGATTTTTCTTTGTTTTCATTTTTAGCACGTCGAAGATTAAAAAAATATTTCCACGTGTATGTATGAAGCATATTTTTATTTTTTTCCGCTACATATTATGATATTAACTAACCGCGTCTATTTGATTTTTTTTTATTTGAATTAACTAGATTCTTCATAGAACCAAATTTTTCCTATTGCATTCCATTATTAAAATTATTGATTTCAAAAATGTTTATTCAAAGAAAATCAATCTATTTAATATCGTCCAATAACTACATATTTTATTTGATCCTAATAAATCTGTGATTCGGTTTCATCAGTTCAACATTTTCATCTGTTCAAAAAAACAATTTAGTTAAGTTCACTGAATGGAACTAGTTATTTTTTTTAATTTACCTTAAATAGTATTTTCGTAGAGTTAACCATTTTTCTATTTGATTGACCTAATGGTCCATCTTTATTGCAACACTCATATCAAAGGAGCGGGGGGTAGAGAAGGTGGAGAGAGATGAATTATATATATATATATATATATATATATATATACGAGGGTGGGATGAAAAGTTTCCGGCCTGACCACGAGATGGTGCCACTAGGTCTAGTTTTGGAGCGGCGTCCTACAGTACCATTCCTACCGAGCTTGTATGTACAGTTTCAGCCCAATCGCTACGTTAGTTTGCGTTTGAGAGCACATTGCGCGAGACGCTTCCGTTGTTTTCGTAAAAATAGAAAAATTGGAAAAACGTGCTGTCATCAAATACTTCCATTTGAAAGGTTTTACACCAAAACAAATAAAAGAAGAGATGGATTCAACACTAGGAGACTCCTCCCAATCATATTCAACTATTAAGCAGTGGGTTTCTGAATTTAAAATGGGTCGTGTGAGCACCTCTGACGAGCCTCTCTCAGGACGGTCCGTTGAAGTCACAACTTCAGAGATGATTGAAAAAATCCATAAAATAGTGCTGGAAGACCGCAGGTTGAAAGTGCATGAGATAGCTGAGACCTGTAGGATGTCAGCTGAACGTGTGCGAAATATTTTGCACAACCATTTGAACATGGAAAAGCTGTGTGGAAGGTGGGTGCCGCGTTTGCTAACGCTCGACCAAAAACTGCTTCGAAAAATCATTTCTACCGACAATTTGGCGCTGTATAGGCGTAATCCAAACGTATTTTTGCGTCGATTCATAACTGTTGATGAGACATGGGTCCACCACTACACTCCTGAAAAAGATTTAAGAGCAACGAAGAAGTTATCGAAGCTGTAAATCAGTATTTTGAGGAGCTTGACGAATCTACGTTTAAAACTGGTATAAATAAATTAGAACACCGTTATGAGTAATGTATCGGTGTTGATGGAGATTATGTTGAAAAATAAAGCAAAAAAAAATTTTAAAACATCGTTTTTCTTGGTCAGACCGGAAACTTTTCACCCCACCCTCGTATATATATATACATGTTGAGTATATATATATACATATATATATGTGTGTTTGTTTGAAAAATCTATAGCATGTTATTCGATGAAACTCTCTAATTATCACAATCATATTAACTAATTCATATAGCTTATGTGATACAAGAAATAGTTAGAGGCATTCATTTGGTCTCTTACGCCATATCAGCGACCAAAATGTTATAAGCACTCGGTAGCATAGGGGCAGCGGAGCGTAGCTATGAGTAGGTAGGACTAGGTTCAAGGCGCATATAGGGCAAATATTTTCTTCGAAAAAATCATTTCTAAAGGCCAGGGAATGACGAATTACAATGAAAAATTCTCGTGGTAAAGCTCTCAATTAAGGAGTTCATTTTATTTTCGATTTATGAAATATTTTATGCATATAGTACACTTAGGTTTACAGTGTACATTGTAAGTAAATAAAGATTAATTTGAATGTCATCTTTATTAATATATATAAATATCTTTGAAAGAAATATGATCGTTGTAGGCTGTGAGACAAGGAAAAAACCTATTTTATTTAAATAGATTCTATATAAATTAATTTTTTTGTTTAGCAGTGTACAGTAGGCCGAAAGGGGGGGCAGTAGGTTCTGCGCGAGCGCTCGAAGTAGGCCGACCTGAGGTTCCGTAGGTTCAATTGTAAACCTCACTGACCTCCTTTGAGTCAAAAAGTCCACTTTCTGCCATGCCGGAGGTTCATCGGAAGCTCTAACGCATGGTACTTTCAAACATTGTACCCTCCTTTAGATACCCAATAATCCGCTCACGCCGATTTCTGCACGCCTTCATTTTGTGAGTTGAACGCGGCTCGAAAATTTCGAGAGGTCTTCGCCGTCACATATCTGTTTGTCGCTTCATCGGCCCTTTCTTTCGCAGTCATATCCTCGTCGCTCGTAAACACTATATCGTCATGGTTCAAACGCTTCAATTTTTGTAGGGCTTCATTGTAATTTCCTTGGTAGAAGACCAAATTTGTTCGTAAAGGATAATGAAATTTACACAGCAATTATCCGAGATTATGCAGTAGTTTTTGAAAACTTACTTGCTTCTTCCTTCATGGGAAATGTAGGCCAATTGTCTGACGGTGGAATGCAATATTGAACGAATGAATGGAGTGTCCCGATGACGTTCTTTTCATACGGCGGTGGCATGAAGTTTGTCACCAACATCTTTTTTTCTGCATCGTAGTTGATCCATTCTGCCGGTACAATGTCGACCACTTTATGCGTTCCAGAATTCTTTTCAATTAATTCGACGAGACGATATTTCCAATTAGCCATCTATGATGCGAGCACAATGCGCACACCTGAAAAAAACATTGATTATTATCATTTGATTATTATTTGCATACGTTAGATTCTTTAAATAAGTGGCACACATGATCCTTACATTGTTGATGACTTAGCGTTGACTCTTATTGCACGTCGCACACACTTTTTGTCGTTGATCTAAATTAATGATTTACGATGTAAATAAAGTCATCAGGTACGATGAACGTATTTTCCGCAATAACTAACCTCAAAAATATCCTCTGCGAATGTCAACACCGTGAACACTAGTCAGACGAAAAGGATCGGTAAATCTATATGAGACACGAGGTTAAAAATAATTTTCATAATCATAAGAATTTAGCTGTTTCTTATAAACACACGTACATAACCACTATTGCGCCATGTACGGACGCGGACGATGCACCTCTCAATGTTTGGCTACGTGAAAGAACCGCGCATTTTAGTGTCATACTCTGCCGCGCGCAGCTTGTATATTTTATTTCATAGGTGCGAGACCCACAAGCGATAATGGCATATGTGTAAAATCAGTTCAAAACGAACTCAATTGTCAGGATAGCCAAATAGGTAGCGTGCTTAGCTTTAGAATGATAGGTCGCAGGTTCGATACCACGTTATAGACGAAAACATTGATTAGGCAGGATACGATTTAATTGAATTTTCATCTGTTCCAGGAACCCAGCGAATTAAAAAAGGCCTCAAAACGAGCAACCAATTTTATTTTATTTATTAATAAGTCTGTTATATTTTTATTTTTATTTCAGGTATACAGACGTTCGACAACGAAATGCCGAGCCGGAATCGATCCGGCTCGTGAATACAAATCTAGCCCAGGTCGGGGGACCAAAAAGCGTTTCTTACCGTCATAGGGCCATGACTCGGCGCAGCCGGAATAGCAACTTATTACTGAATACGGTATATGCTGGATCCAGGCTTTGTGTGCACCGTAGATGGAAATTTAGCCAAAGCGAAAAAAGCAAAAGCGTTTCACACCTAACAGATACCTAATCCGGTTACCGGATCAGTACCGTTTTGCCGGATACGGGTTGCCGGGTCCGATCTCAGTCTGTCCCGTATCTCAATTTCTAGTCGGGTAATAGTACCCTAGGTACTTGACATTTTTATGTAAAATGTTTCGTTAATAAACATGATAATTTTATTTTAAAAAATCGTTGTTTTTTCATTCAATTCCATGTATAATGGATAAACTATTAATTTTATTTATGAAAAGGATGTCAAAGTAACTCTTAATTTTTGACATAAGTGTCATTTTAATGCCTCGTCAAAGAAGAAATATGAAATTGTGCGGCGTGGTGGGGCTTAACTTTCATATACATTTGATAGCACAGAAGTTGTGTTTAAGATAACAGTCAGATAAGACGACACACCCTCAAAATCGTTTCAAATATTCGCACTATACGAGTCACGATGACTTTCTATGGTCGGCCAATAATTGTTGCTATCAGCGAAATTTAGTACAGCTATCAGTGAACGCGAGCTTTTACGTAGTAAATATTTGCGTGATTATGAAATGCAAAAAAAACTGACCACGTTATTATCTGGTGCTAAAAATACCCATCGGGTAAGATTTTTCTAGTTGAACTTATTTATTCACAATCTAGGGTCATTGTACTTAACGAATGCTGTACAACGGATATTCTATCGCCAAAGTTTTTGTAACAACAAATAAACAAAATCTGCCTTCATTTATGGGTGAGTTTACATACCACGCGTCGGTGTAAGATGACACACTGTCATTTTACCCTGCTGCATATAAAACCGGACATGAAATCAATTCTTTTGGCTACCGTTATAGGATACCTGACTATTATCAATGAATCTCGACACGTGAGAGCTGGTCACGAGAACACATGACCGAGACCATATAGAATGGAATATATAGCATATATTCCTGTCCATATATAGCAGAATAGAATGAGTTGGCTTTTAGCATTTAAACATTTTAACGTGCCGCAGGCAACACTTCTTCGTCACTATAATAATGTTCAAGTAAATATTGGTTGCCATAAACTAACCCTCAACCCAGAAATTCATGTATCTGAGCATAATTTGGGCGACGTGTGTAGGATGACATACACTGCCGGCCAAAACTATGGATACACCTAGAAAAACTTCGCGCCGCTCAAAAAGTTTGATATCTCTGTGAAAAAAAGATATCCGGCTTTTCAAGGCGGCATTTTAAAAGGGACAAATGAAGCTTCACTTTGCGTTTTGGAAAAAAAAATTCGATTTTTTTAGACCCGGGGCGCCATTTTGAAAATAGCCGTTTTTTGGCGCTTTTCTGCCTGTTTAAAATCGGCTACACGTCTTCAGGACATTTTTTGGCATTTTCTTCAAAGAACCTTAAAAGATAGAGTAATAGCTATAGTTTCCTTTTTTAGAAAGTTTCGTACGATTTTTTTCACCGAGTTATCGCATTTTTTTTCTCAAAAAGACAATTTTGAAAAGATGCTGCTGAAATGAGAAACTTTGAGGTTTAGAGAAAATTGCCAAAGGAAAGAAAAGTTGCGTTACATCGTATTGAATCGAGCAGAATTTTTTCAAAATTTTTTTTTCAAATTTTTTTGCTTCAACATTCAATAAAAAAATTCAATTTTTTTTCTCAATTTTTAGCCGCACAAAACATCCATCTCTTACCTCTTACCTCATCTAAACGCCCTTTTTGTCGAAAAACCCACCTCTGGGTTTTAGCACTTCATCAACGATTCGTGGGATCCGATCGATTAATGAATCCAGCTGAGCTGAGGTGAGGGATCTCCACGCAGCTTGCAGTTTCTGCCACAGATCTTCGGCCGATGTAGAGCAGGTCATTTGTATCTTTCGATCGAGCTCGTCCCAGAGAAGTTCGATGGGGTTTAGGTCGGGTGACTGTGACGCCCACACCATATTCACGATTTTTTAATTCTTTGCCTCGTTCTCCAAATATTCTCGACAGAAACGGGAACTGTGTTTCGGATCATTGACTTGTTTCATGGTAAAACCACGCCCGATCGTTCTTTGCCCCGATGGAATCGCATGATTAATGAGAATTTGTTTATATTCTTCTTTTCTCATTATGCTGTCAATTTTCACAAAGTCTCCGACACCATGACCGGAGAAGCAACCCTACAACATAACGGAACCACCGCCATGCTTGACAGTTGATATCAAACACTGTGGTGCCATTTTTTCCGAAGGATTTCTTCGAACAAAAATGCGTCGACGACTACCGAAGATAAATAATTTTGACTCGTCCGTCCAGAGTACATTTTTCCACTGATTAATCGTCCACTTTTAGTGTTCCAGGGCCCATGCGAATCGTTTTTTTTGTTCGCCGGATGCAACAAAGGTTTTCTCACGGCGACACAGCCTCTGAGGCCAGCACTGTTAAGATGACGTTTCACTGTCGTCAGTAATATTGAGGTTTCCCTTTGTTCGTTAAATTTGGTTTAAACAGATTTCCGTTGCTGTTAATCGACGATTTTTTGCTGGTAACGATGATACTTTTATCGTCTGAGGACGTTGTCACTTTGGGTCGACCCGGACGATTGCGATTGAAATACGTCTCGGACTTTATTCTTCAATCTCCCGATGGTCGTCTGCACTCCTTTCAAAGACACGCAAGTTTGTCTGGCAATTTTTCTGTACGACAATCCCTTATCGCGCAACGCGACACTAGCCCCTCTTTTATACAGTGGAATTTCTTTTTTCCGTGCCATTTTGATCCGTTAAGAAAAAAAAAAAATTAGCGTAAAAATTTGTCGATTGTAGACCATACGTGTTCGTGTTCGAAGTTTTTCCACAACTAACTGGCTTTGTCAGCGCGACACTCGTCACATTATTCCAAAGAATCAAAAATGTAAACAAAAACGACGAGCGAAAAAAAGAGCGAGAAAAAGAACACGAGAGAAATAGAATATCGACTCGCGAGAAATAGAATCTTTTTTACGCTCCATAAAGGTAATATGTAAACAAAGACAAGAAGCTTTATTTCCGCTCCTTGTGTTTAGATGAGGTAAGAGGTAAGAGGTGGATGTTTTGTGCGGCTAAAAATTGAGAAAAAAATGGATTTTTTTTTAATTAAATGTTGGAGGAAAAACTTTGAAAAAAAATTTTGAAAAAAAATGTAAAAATTCTACTCGATTCAATACGATGTAACGCAACTTTTTTTCCTTTTGGCAATTTTCTCTAAACCTCAAGGTTTCCCATTTCAGCAGCATCTTTTCAAAATTGTTTTTTTGAAAAAAAATGCTATAACTCGGTGAAAATCGTACGAAACTTTCTAAAAAAGGAAACTATAGCTATTGCTCTATCTTTTAAGGTTCTTTGAAAAAAATGTCAAAAAAAATTTCCTGAAGACGTGCAGCCGATTTTAAACAGCCAAAAAAGCCAAAAAACGGCCATTTTCAAAATGGCGCCCCGGGTCTAAAAAAAATCGAAATTTGATTTTTCAAAACGCAAAGTGAAGCTTCATTTGTCCCTTTTGAAATACCGCCTTGGAAATCCGGATGTCTTTTTTTCACAGAGATATCAAACTTTCAGTGCGGCGCGAAATTTTTCTAGATGTATCCATACTTTTGGCCGGCAGTGTACGTATGTCATCTTAGACTGAAGTATGTCGTCTTACACACGTGGACCTACATGTGGTTGTTTATAATCGGGAAAGATAATAATCGACGGTTAGCATGCCACTATTTTGTAGATTTTTTTTGCTGAATTCGGTACCAAACATGACAGCAGTCACGGTTAATTCGAAAAACCACTGTACTTAGCGCGTAAAAAATCGATTTTTTTACATCTTTCCAAAGGAAACATATGCAAGAAGATGTGAACCAAATTTCAAGTTGAAATATTGGAAATTGACGGTTACAGACGATTTAGTGAGAGCAAGTACCGCAACGATTTACGCATCATAAAACTTTTAGTCGCGTTTATCTCCAAAGGAATTTCCTCGACCTGGCCGGAATTATAAGTCTAGCTATAAAAGCCGGATTTTCAATTTAAAAGAACCAAAATTTCCGCAAATGCAGTAGCTACCGTTGTACGTAGCCGTTTTTTAATCTTCAGTATTTTTTAAGCCTCCCGATATAAGTAAAAATTTCTCCAAAATTGGCTTTTTTTAACATTCGTTATTTTGTGAATCTTTTTTCTTTTGAAAAACGGTTACGTACAATGAGAACTACATTTATCTAGATTTAATTTTTTTTCCGGCCAACACTTGGCACATTATCGATCCGGCCGTCGGACCACATTTTTTATCCGAGCCTCTATTATACCTCAATAACATTGTTAATGGGTAATTTTTATAAATAAGAAATTCTCTGAAACAAGATAAATGTATGCTTAATAACGTACCTTTTTTCAAAATCCGAAATGAATAATCTAGTAGAGAAGATAGTTTCGGAAAAACGACCTTTTTTCGATCCGTCACAGTGGTGTGCTCCCTTAAGTATATGTTTGTTTTTTTTTTCACATTCACACAACGTTGACAACACTGATAGCTAATTAGGAGCGTTTTCCGCACATCGTTGTAAACAAACGCTCGAGATGATTACATGGTGCTCGTTCGAGACGATTACATGGTAGTAGTGATACTTCCACACGATAAGGCCACGTGACTTTAGAGTTTATAAAAAAAATGATGGTTGGGCGCTTAGCAACTCCATCAACACCAACGATGCTTCATATTGGTTGAAGCACTCCCAAAATTAGAAAAATAATACAATCATCGAACCGGTTCTTGACGCGTCCGAATAAATCCATCCGATCCTCTACCATTGGAATTCGTTTTGTAAAAGTGCATGCAGCATCATCCCAGCGTCATAATCTCCGCCACTAATCAGCAAGCCCAAATATTTGTCTCTCTCGAATCTATTTGTGTACAACCACCCGTACTCAACAGCCCGGAAACAATCGACCGACATACTGAGAAAATGTGCGAATTCTCTAACCGTACAAGAGGTTCTTTTGCTAATTCTCTCGATTAACTCCCACATTTTGACCCGTTTTTCATCTGATAACTCTATTGACATTCTGTCTGAGCTAAGAATGAATCCAAGGAACTTACAACTCGTCCTTGGGGTCAAGTTGCTCTTTTTAAAGTGTATCAACAACCCGAGGGACTAGAGGGTGTTAACCGTTATTTCCGTGTTCACAACACATCCCTCGAAACCGGGACTGATGCATAAGATATCGTCTAAGCAAAATGTTGAGATAAAACCCTTTCACGCAGTTAAGAACAAATAATCCTTCGTAATTGGTTTCCATGCGTTTACGTCCTGACATAGGCGTCCGGCGACTTTCGTTACCTCTATCATTTGCGTTCAACTGAACTCCGGATTACCTGAACTCCTCCTCATTTTGATTTCGCAGGTGGGCCCCTCAAGTTTCCCATAGTGGATGAACGAGTGGGCAATTTTATTGCAGTCGGCTGAGACTTCAGCTCTAACCCCGCTTTTTCTATTGATTTGGAAGATTTTATCTTCTTTGCCAAATTTTCGTCAAATAGAACATTATCGCATTTTGTTTCGTCGAGCATACTCTCAACCGCCTTATCAAGAGTCGGAACGATAACAGCCTTGCGAGAAATTGTATCAAGACGCTAACAACCGTCCAGCATCCGTGAAACACTCCAGGAGTTGCTATTCATCGATTCCCTCCTCTCTTAGAGTCAACAATAGGGTTATGCTTGTACCTAATGTTGCCCAGGAAGACTCGCGAACATTTTGAGCATTCATAAAATATTTATCTCTCTTTACCGCCGACTTAAACAGTGATATACAACGATCTCAGGATTGAGCCTAGGCGCTCCGAGGCGACAATTGCCAGTACGAGAGTATTTGGCCATGACTTCGGCTTGTTCTTCTCGCTTTAGACCCCCTTCGATCCGTTTTTGTCAATTTTTGACCAAGTGCGGCCTTAACGGCAACTCGTAGAACGGTGCGCAACCACGTCCACTTCGTCTTCCATCGACCGTCCTATAAAAAAGTACATACTTGTCATTGCTTCTGCCAATTACACCAACGCCTCCTTTCGGTAAACTCAAGATAGCTCCGTGATGGGCTATCTTCGTAAGGGAAATGCCGCCGAGTTCTTTACTGGAATTATACTCTGTGCACGAGACGTGCCGTATTCAACTCAAGGCAGTCTGAAAGACTGCCTTCGTATGGACTAAGCCGCCGAGTCGCAAGGTTATCAAATTGCTTTGCTCGGGTGAATAAATCCATACCTTGATAATTTTCCACGCTTAACTCCTCCGAATTTTGGTTAACGGGGATGACTACACTGTAAATACGTTCACAATTTTCCTTTTCCAATTCCGTCGCGGAATCCAGCAGAGCATCAACTAGCTTCTTAAGTTCTTTAAAAACGTCTCATTACTATTCCTCTATGTCTCTTGTGTGATTTGACCATGTTAACACTATCTTTTAAAAAAAATTGTATTGGCGCACAAGCTCTGAGCGTGTGACACTATCACGCACGAAAAACATTATGAAGAATCGTTGGTGTTGATGGGGTTGCTAAGCGCCCCAAAATCATTCTTAATACGTGGAATTATCGTGTGGAAGTAACACTACTACCATGTAATCTCGAGAACGAGACTCGAAATATATTTTTTTATTAGGTTTCCTCATTTCCTATGCACAATTATTATCGTTATCGATACATTTTCAGCATTAATATTATCCTTTTCGTAGTGATCATAATAATGATTATCGATGTACTCCTTTTATTAACATTATCGTTCTGTGTATTATTATTGCTGTTATTACAATTCATCATTATCGTAATAATAATTACTATCATTACTGATGTACGCTTTCTAACAATATTATAATTTTCTGTATTATTATTATTATAGCTGGTATTACGATTATTAGGCTCGTAACCATTATTATCATCAAGAGCAATCAATAGCCTAATACTTCAGCATCAATTAATTATTGTTTTCTCAAAATAATAGCTGTAGGGGTGTGCGTGCGTGTGTGTGCGTGTGTTTGTGTGTGTGTGTGTGTGTGTGTGTGTATGTGTGTGTGTGTGTGTGTGTGTGTGTGTGTGTGTTGGCGGCCTTTTTTGCAATCCTGGTCACGTAGCCCCGGGACGAATGTGCTGTGCGATGGAGGGGCAGGGGGGCAGTCAACTGTCATCCGCAGGAGCACGCGACCGTCGCGTGCTCATTGTCCACGCCAAGAACGTGCACACATAAACGTATACGCACATTTACGTATACGTGCACAAGGCAGAATTTACCCATTGAAATTATCTCCCTTCCCCACCCCCCCGCCCTTAGCCGAACTTCACGGGATATAATGTTCGATCTCTCATCCCTGTGTTAGAGATAATAAATTGCATTGAAAGTACGTCCAGCTTTTTTCTCCTTCCTTTTTGCTACGTACAAAGAAAGTTTCCTGTTGTTCTCATAAAACGAGATTTTTTTTCTCGGACTTAAAATATCTGCATGCGTATGTAGACTACAAGTCGCATGAAAAGGGGGGTAATTTTTCATATATAATTTGAATAAATGAATATATTATTATAATAAAAAAAAGGATAATTACTTTGAAATTGTAATAATATATCCATTTATTCAATAAATACAAGAAAATATGCAAAAATTACAAACATACACATATATTTTATTAAACGCATGGAAATCAACAATAAAAACTATTTCAAAAATAATAAACAACGGCTATACTGTATTAATTGCCGACGTTGACAGACCTTTGAATAAATCGGTCGTATTAATTTCTAATTAATACGACTTCATTAGCGGTGACACTATCGTATACCCTGCACGTTTGCACGATGACAGTAGCGCCACGCGCGTGTTGTCGAAGGTAAACGCCTCGTGTGTCCATTACGAGCAGGTACTCTCGCCTAATAGTGTGTCGGAGGTATATATATATATGACCTTTAGGACGTATATGTGTATATAATATATACAGGGTGTCCCTCTTATCTCTGCCACCCGAAATAACTCGGTAATTATCGACGTCGCAAAAAAATGTTCCAGAAGAAAGTTGTACGGTGTGAAGGGGGCCATGAAAGGCGACCAATTTTTTTTTTCATTTCGGTGGAAGCGCTGACACACAGTGAAGGTCACCTCCACTTTTTTTAATGGAATGGTACATTTTATCCAACCATCTTGTGGAGCACCTCTAGCCGCATAACAACATTAGGAGGTCAAAGCCATTCAAGGTCATTCATGGTCAGTATCGATGATACAAATATAAATATCTTGGATCACTGCCAAACATTTGGTAATGATCCGAGATATTTACATTTGTATTTCATTTTAATAGGTGTCCTTGAATGACCTTGAATGACGTTGATCCTCTAACGTTTTTATGCGGCTTGAGGTGCTCGACAAGATGGGTGAAAAAATATACCATTAATTTCAAAAAGTGGAGGTAACCTTCGTTGTGCGTCAGCGCCTTCAACGAAAAAAAAATTGGTCACATTTGATGCTCCCCTTCACATCGTACAACTTTTGTCTGGAACATTTTTTTGCGACAGCGATAATTACCAAGTTATTTCGGGTGGCAGAAATAAGAGGGACACCCTGTATAACTATATATACACTGCCAGCTAAAAATTTTTGGACACTTCAGATAATTGCAAAATTTTCGATCACTGGATAATTGCCAAATATTGTTAGAATAATATAATTCGTCTAATTTATTGTTTTACGAAGATACTATATAGCTCTATATAGTGACATATATTGTTCTAATATAATTTTGCAATTATCCAACGTGATCGAAAGTTTTGCCATTACCTGAAGTGTCCGAAAACTTTTGACCGATATTGTATATATAAATGTCCTTTTTCCGTGTGTATATATACGGGGAAAGGACATTTTTAATTCGTTATACTATTGCAACATTGGCAATCGGGACATTTGGCTATTTTGAGGGCCGTTCTTGGAAAATTCAATCGTTATTTTGAAGACACTGGGTCTCACGTGATGTCAAGGAGGGGGTGATGTCAGCCCTCATAGCAACAGGCTGCTATGAGGGCAGCCCTTCAAGTCAACCATCCTCACAATCACGATCCCCTAAAAGGGTAGTAGGACATGTTTCCAAATAACCCAGTAATGCTTTATGCAAAAGTAAACCATTGCCGAGATATTATTTTTGAAAGTGAGGGCCAGGCAACTTGAAAAACAATTTAAACTAACTGCTGTATGGAATCAAATTTTTTCGACATTTGTCGATTGAGAACACAGTAACAAAGAATTATCAACAATAAAATAATAATTATTAGACTTTCCGAGTTGTAGACCCCGATTAAAAAAATGTTTGCAGATTATTCTTATTTTATTGATGATAATACTTTGTTACTATGGCCTTATAGTACAAATAGTAAAAAAGTTTGATTCCATACAACAGTTTTTTTAAATACATTTTTAAAGTTGGCTACCCGTCACTTGCAAAAAATTATAAAAATAATATCTCGAAAATGGTTCACTTTTGCATGAAGCATTACTGGGTTATTTGATAACGGAAAACATGTCCTACAACCCTTTCACGGGATCGTGACCAATCACCAGCAGCTCTGTATTTATATATTTATTCTATACATCTATGTGTTGGTATGTGTATTTAAAAAGAACCGACACACATTATTAACTGTTCGTAAGAGTCCTACGGTTCTGTATATCGGGCGTTCCATGTCAGGTTTTACAGGATCATAAGCTACGGTTTCAGAAAATTATTTCGTTATTTATAATACGAAAAGAAGCTTTAAAGAGGAAAAGCTTGCTTCAAATAAAAAAGCCCGTCTCTTCTCAACTGTTATTAAATAACTTTTGTTTTTATTGTTATTACCATTTTTTTCAAATTTGCCTTACATAATGAAAGTGTGAGAACTTTTGGGAGTGTTGTTACTGAAAAAAATTACTGAGAATTATCGTAGAAAATGCGATGCTTGATGAATATTTTTTTAGAATTTTTAGGACCCTTACCGAAACGCTGCAGAACAATTGCTATTTCTTTTTTCAACGACTGAAGCAAGTATTTTTCATAGCTGAAATTTATTTCATTTGATCAGGTCTGCAATTTTCTACTTTGCATTCCTTCAATCTGGTTTTTTTAAAAAGTGTATTGTGTTATTTACATTTTTGTTTCTCATGAATAAAAAAATTCTACCGAGCTGAGACTAAAGAAAAAAATGTAATATTAATATCGCGAGCTTCGTAGCACCGGAATGACAATTGTAAAACTAGGAATGAAATTTTTGGATTTGTGGAAGCAGGAGCGGGCCTTTCGGCCTGAAATGACCAATATAAAGGTGCATATTTGAAGGATACAGTTACGTACGTTTATGCACATTTTTGCGTGTTTAATGCGTATACTCGCGTAAGGCTAATTAATCTGATAACCCGACCCACCTAATATCGTGTGAATGTTGTCCTCGCATAATTACATAAGTTGGTATTCGAAGAACATACGAACTAAACCGGAACCGCGGCCGTTACACGATGAGACTTGTAAAAACAAATGGACTCCGATTTTTAAAACGAATTGATTGGTAATCAATAAGAGGTAAGGAAGAGGTGGATTTTTTCCCTCCCGTAATTTCGAGAGCGGAAATCGTCGCTCTCTTACGTAAAATTCAAATCTCCGGTCCAAAAAAACATCAATTAATAATTTTATAAAATATTTGTTTAAAAGTAATATTGATAGACAAGAAAAAAAAGAAATAAAAATAATATCAATAAAAAATCAATTTGAAAAGATTATACGAAAAATAACAAATATAAATGAAAGATAAAAATAAAAAAAATATCAAAAATAAAATGAACGTTTAACGTGTTGTTAAAAATTTGACAATACAGGTGTAGTAGAGTGGTAGTTAAAAAAAGGGTATTTCATATTTCTATCCCCTATAAAAATAAATAAAAAAATCCACTATAATAATTTTAAAAGTGCCATGGCATAGTGGATAAAAAGGAAAATTCCCTTTTTCATCCACTGACTTTATTGTCAATTCTAAAAAACCCGTTCAACGTACCATTTCAGATTCATATTTTGTACTTGTATTTCATAAACATGTCATTTTTTTATTAACAGTAAAACGAAATAACAAATGGCTTCTTCTTCGATCGGCAATTGCTCCCACGATCGTAACGCGTTTACATTACGGTGAAAAAAAAATCAGCCAATGTGAAGCTACGCCGATTTAAAGAAATTCTTATTCAACTCTATGTACGCTTTCGTTATTACGAGAATTTTATATCATGCGAACCCGAGGGGATAATGTTATTCGTGAGTTTGTATACGAGGCCCTTACTCATCGACAATCCATGGCGCTTTCGAATTATATGTTTCACTTGGTTTCTTTGCATTTTTTTGAAAATTATTTTGTTTTTTTTCCGCTGCTCACCCATTTTTGTGCACGGATATTTCCACGGGTGTGTATCTCTAACTGGTACCGAGGTGCTCGTGAATATGCGCCATATCCTTTGCGAAAATAATGCGCACAAGTGATCGAGCGAGTGCGAGAGTGTATTAAAAAGCTTCGGGCGACTTTTTCGACGAGGGACTATAACAGTACACATATAATACTAATAAATACGCACACACGAGCGTTCCTATAAAGGGTGTCTCATTTTAATTGCACACGCCAGATAAATTGCGGTTATAAGGTGGAATTAAAAAAAAATCCGACAAAACATTAAGGGGGAGATACCTTTAGGCGAGGAAAGAATTGCTGATTTTCATGATGTTTTTTTTAAAGTAAAGATTTCTTTACCATTTTTGAGACTTGGGCTATGTTTTTTTACTACTTTTGGCTGTTACATGGTATTTTTTTATTGATCTTCAAAAATGGCGGAGGTATGGCAAAAACTTTTAAACGGTTTGCGGCGAAAGTTGTTAGACGGCGTGACACATAGCGCCGGCGGTATTAATCTGCAAAAAACTACAGAGATTTTATTTTCATTAACACTTATACGCAGAATGTGAATTAAGAAAAAGTGAGAAATCTTGAGAATCGTTGAATCACACAATTTGAAACAAAAATATTTAATGTTCCGAAACAATGGCTACTTTTTGCAATAGAAGAGCACTTTTTTTTAATTTTCCAAAACACTAGGGTCATATTATAGAAAATGAGAATAGCAAGATTTATGCCAAATGCCTTCAGAATCGGTCGATTAGTTTTCTAGTTATACGTCACGCAGCTTAGAAGATCATGCCATACATCCGCCATTTTTAAAGATTAATAAAAAATAAATACCATGTAGCAGCTAAAAGTATAAATAAACCATACTCCAAGTTTCAAAAACGATGGCGGAATATTTCCTTTTGAAAAAAAATCGAGAAAATCAGCAAATTTCTTCCGCGCCTAAAAACATCTCCCTCCTTAACTTCGAGACTTAAAAAAATATCGTCGTCATATTGATGGGATTCGGCAGTGACGTTCAATATTTCAAATAAGACCCTTTAGGTTTAATTTCTTCAACAAATAGCTAGTTTTTAGTGGAATTTACGCGGGAAAAATCCTCGTTTGACAAGAAAAATACCGAAGTCATTGGAGCTGAAATTTTGAAAATTCTGTAACTTCCGATGCACGTTGCATTATCGATGAGTATGATGCAAATATGGCATTGTTAGGATCAATGTACCATTTTCACTTTGTGTCAATCAAGAAAAGAAAGTCGCTCAGATTATTTTTTATTAATTTAAGATAAATGGACGGGAATTTTGTCGACACAGCTAAGTTAGGCGATATGCATGAATATATAATGTAATAACGCAAATGTGACCTTGAAACCTCCACACAATCTACCCTGAGCAATACTTATACGGACCATTTTTGAAATGGCATAGTTTTCGTGTTCTTTATTCTAGAATGGTGAGTTTTGTTGCGTTGGATTAGTTGTAGAACCCACCATTTTTTAAAGGAAATAACAAGTGTATAGTTTCTTTTAAAGTTGGAGGGTTAATGCGAGATCATGGTAAGGCGAGACACTCTTGTGACGGGTCGAAAAAATCGACTTTTGTAGCATTTTCTCAACGTATACAAGAATATGAAAAATGTTCAAGTTAAAATCTTGTAAATTGACTAAGTTACAGACAATTTTTGCCAAAATTTTCGCTAAAATGACAGTCTTTTGTTCTTAATTCTTTAAGTTTTCAATTCTTAAGACACGCCATTTCGTCAACCGTTTTTTTCGAAAAACGGCTATGTAGAAACGAGAACTACATTTATATATTGGGATGTTGAATAAGTGCAGTCTCTTCGTGAAAATTAATGCTTTATTTTAAAAAATCATGTCTAATACTTTCAAACATTCCGAAACTGTTGTGTGATCAACTGCTAATGATTCTGCAAGTTCAGCTAGCGGCTGACATGAGTCTGCATGAAGTAATGCCTCCAATTCAACACATCAAAATTATTATATTTGAAGCATCTAAACCAATCTCTGCATGTTGCTTCCGACAGAGAAAGGTCACCGTAAGTCTCAACAAGAATTCTGTGTGTTTCGGCTGTAGATTTATAAAAATAAAATAGTGCAGTAGTATTCCCCGTAAATATTCTTTTCTAGCACGAAATTTGACATGTTTAACCCTTTTTGTTGACATGTTAAATAATTTTTAAAAGCTATGAAAATACTTGTAAGATTTAAAACGAAAAACGTGGAGCGCATGCATAGATAATAGTAAGGCGTGTAGGGAGTAGCTGTCGTTGAGAAAACTCACACAACAGTTCATATCATTTGCAGTGTAATAAAATTGTTAGTGACGTAGGTGAACTATTCATGCATTAATCATCTATTACATGCGCCCCACGTTTGTTGTTTTAAATCTTACAAGGATTTTCATAGCTATTTAAAATTCACAATCACAAATTTTCAGGACAATCTGTATGCCGTTAGGAATCTGTATTGGGTAAATCTTTATGGGGCTAGGATAAATTATTTTCTACTTTTTAGTCCTTTTAGAAAACGTGGTTAAATTTTGTTTTTAATTTAAATAATTTTTTTTTCGGCCCCTCCTATATCGAATGATCTATCCCGCCGTTGGACCACATTTTTTATCCAAAAGCTCTGTTATACCTCGATAACGGTATAAATGTTAATTTTTTTTCAAATAAAAATTTATGCGAAATAAGTTCAATGTATGTTTAATAACATACCTTTTTTCCAAATCCCAAATAAATAATCTAGTATACGAAAAAAATAGGGAACAACAACCTTTGTCGACCCGTCACAGTAGTGCCCTCCCTCAAAGTGACAACAAAGTAAATATCGATAGCGCCATTGCCCGCCTCGAGATCGTAAAACTTCTGTAGGAAGCATTAATTGACTCGACTTTGTTTCCACGACTCGTTTGGGATGTGCAATTAAAATGCGACACCCTCTACGCATACGCACGCACGTGTGCGTGTACACATGCATACGTATATACGAATATATATATATATGTGTGTGTGTGTGTGTGTGTGTGTGTGTGTGTGTGTGTGTGTGTGTGTGTGTATATATGTGTGTATATATATATTAGTGAATTAATATGTGTCTCCTCTCATGGCCCAGCTAACAAGCGTAATTCATTTATACGCCATTGAACGTTGCGTTGTAGCATAACAACTTTTTCCAAGCGTATATATATATATATATATAAATGCGTGCGTGCGTGTGTGTGTGATGTGTGTGTGTGTGATGTGTGTGTGTGTGGTGTGTGTGTGTGTGTGTGTGTGTGTGTGTGTGGGTGTGTGTGTGTGTGTGTGTGATGTGTGTGTGTGCGCGTGCGTGCGTGTGTGTGCGTGTGTGTGTGCGCGCGCGCGTCTCTCTGTGTGTGTGTGTGTGTGTGTGTGTGTGTGTGTGTGTGTGTGTATACATATATAGACAAAATTTTCATGACGCTGCAAAATAGTTGCTTGAGTGATCATTCGGAGGATGCGGCATCGGTCCCGCGGCCGCCGAACGCATTTTTGTCAAAGCCTTAGCGGTGTGGAACCATATTTCCCCGCGACGTTTGTACCAATGCTGTCGACGGGCGATCTTGCCCTACAATTGCCAGTCTAACTGGTAAAAATGTCACTCGTCTATAAATAACATATCGAAATACCCGAAACACGTCAGCAAAACGGTTCCCACAGGTCCACTCTAAATCTCACTTTCCCACTCTTCATCTCGGCCGCATGCGTACACCATGCCGAGCATATTGTCCGTGTTGACAAAACCCACGGGGGGTCGAGGAGACTCGACCTTTCGTGCGCCTGCACATGCGGGATACCATGTAACTCGTCCCTTCATGTACACAGCCGAGCCAAACACGTCCCCCTTCATCTCGATAGCCTCGTGCGAATGCGCGCGATCCTAGTGATCCATGATTTATTTCGTCCAACTGTGAGGATAAATCGTTCGACGTCTTGGAACAATAGATCAAGTGCTGGGCAAGTGCAGAATATTCTTGGCAAGAACTCCGACGCGTGATTTTTTTTTCTATTGTAGCAGTTACAGGGTATTGGACATGCAAAGTCAGACGGTTGTTCATTAAATGGTCACAAATTGGCAGCTCGTTCATTAGATGGCCACCAATTAGCTCGCCGGTCCTTTTGTGGCATTGCATGCCACAAAAGATAAGCGTGTAGCGTTTACCTGGGCTTAATTTATTTGGCAATTGGTACTGCACGCTCGATCGAAATGCATTCCACCATATCTTACTGATATTGGAAAACTATTGGCTTTTCCAGGGGGAAACACAGCTGGTATCTGATGACTTTCATCATAACGTTTAGACATAATCTCTGAAGGGTTATGATCCTAAGTTCCGTTTCAGCAGCTTTCAAAAGCAAAAGCTAGTTACCAATAGAATTGGCTGAATGAAGAAGCGAGGACAATCAGAAAATCAATCAGATCCACAGGAAGTGTCTATGGATCTATTACCCATTCATGCCTCCATGGATCTGATCTGTTAAACGTTGGTGCAGCATTGTGTTAAAAAAGCTACGACATAGGTCCACATCCATTATAATTGTAAGAAATATACACCTAAAAAAATTGTAAGAACTCTACATGATCGCAGGCAGGGCACAAATAATCGGGCAGCAATTGCTATATGTGAGATCCGAGAGTCATGTGGTCATATGGAAGACGCCATAAGAAAGTAATTGCAATGCAAACTTTCATGAGAAAGTATAATGGCAAAGCAGCAAAATTAACACCAAAAAATTGCAAGCAAAGTAAGATGACCCGAAGAAAATAAAGCCAGTTGCAGAACACCTGATCATTACCAATCCAGGCACACCGTGTGCTTCCAGAATTCCATGCCACGCCGGAAAACTAGGGTAAGATGTATCCCCAGTGCATGGCCGTCCAAATGATAATGGACAGAAAAGCAGTACTCACGGGAACAACGCTTGGGAAAAGGATGGATGAAGTTGCTGCGCACAATGAGAAACGAGCACGCCAGCGGCTGGTTGATGATTCGGCACCCTCTTTCGTCTATCGGTTATCATCAGGAGCCACCCTCGCTGCTACTCCGGGGGAGCACCACGGGTTTGCACTAGCTGGCCTTCTCCGTTGACGAGCGGGTGGGAAACCGTGACCACCATCTCATTACCGGTTCCCATGGGTACGGTCGATCCTTGTGAGCGATCTATACGCATGTATCCCTTGATTGTACGCGCTATATAATTCGTTCGTGTTCTTTCACTCCGTGTGGCATTATGTATGCTCGACCCCGGTCGCGTGTTTGCCCTGCACAGGTCCTATCCGCTAGCGTCACATAGCCCATGGAACCAGAGGGGTGCATCGCATTATGTAATTGTTACAGGGGCTGCGAATCGAGCCGCTATGAAGGAGCAGACCCAACTGTAGGACCCGATATACTTTGTGCGCGAAACTGCCTGCTTCTGACATCCGAGAGTGTGTAACTTTCGAGTGTTTGAAATATTTTCTCTACATACGATCCGCCATCCCAGTTAGTAGTTTTCCAAATGGCTTTGCGCGTGTCTCCGTGTTTCCATAGGGGTGGATCGCCTTGCATCGAATGTTCACGAATCACAGCTAGAGATATCAATTTCGGCATGTCTCGCTCCATAATACGTCGAGTGGCGTTCGATCATAGGACACTTCAAAGATGATGTGCGGTGCAAACGTTTCATCGATAAATCAAGGTCATTGTTCGTGAAACACGCATTGTTATTTTTCCAGACGTGTGGCAAGCACGTGACTTTGCCTTTGGAACTCTGACTTTCAATCTTTGCTGATGATAAGCCGAGCAATATTGAAGTTGTTTTGGGATGCAATCTTTTCGGAGTGTTCGCCTTTGATCAACTGTCCTCATCTTAACGTCTCTCTACGTCTCTGGAACTACCTTATCGCTCAAACGCGAGTACAGGTCCTCTGGGTTACCAGTGGTTCCAGCTTTCTAATCATTCTACTGCGATCTATCATCCCCCAACCAGCTAGACCGCAATTCATCGCGCACGCCTGGAAGCATATGCTCCATGACAACAAACGATCACCCCACCGAACGAAGCCCTAAGCAGATCTCCAGGGACTACTTTTTCGAGCCACCCTGCCCTCGATCCTCGCTTAATTAGTTGATCTCAGGTTACCACAATGAGGTCCCAAGAGACCACCACCATTACACTCTCGATCTCTCCATTAGGACTGTATTTGACTTTGTTTTTGTTTTGGGATTTTACCAGAACTGCAAACTGCAATTTGTTTTGGGACGTCACCAGAACTGCAAGCTGCAGTTGGTTTTGGGATGTCACCAGAACTGCAAACTACAATTGGTTTCGGGATGTCACCAGAAATGCAAGCTGTAGTTGGATTTGGGATATCACCTGAAATTCAAGGTGCAGTTGGTTTTGGGAAGTCACCAGAACTACAAGCTGTAGTCGGTGCATTTCTGGATGTTTTTCACGGAAGAAAACTTTTTCGAGTCATCCTGGCTTCGATCCTCGCTTAATTAGTTGATCTCGGGTTTACCGCAATGAGGTTCCAGAAGGTCACCACCACTACACCCTCGATATCTCTATTAGGTTTGTTGTCAAGTTTTTGTTTTGTTTCGAGATGTCACCTGAATAGTTGCAGTTGGTATTAGGATGTCACCGGAACTGCAAGTTGCAAATATGGTTTTGGGATGCCACTAAAACTGCAAGCTGCTGTTGGTTTTGGCATGTCACCAGAACTAAAAGCTGCAGTTGGTGCGTTGCTGGATGATTCTCACGAAAGAAAACTTGGATATTATAAATTAGTGATCAAAGCAGGGAGTCACGTGACTGATACTAGCTACACGTATCTCCCGATGGCCCGATGATTCCGCAACGAGACACACAACGTATACGCCACTTAGGTTAATCGTCTAGAAATCCTCTATGACGCACATCCGGCGTGAATGTCGAGCGGTGAATCAGTGACGATGAGCTCTCGTGCGAATCTATGCTACGTACGCGCGTTTTCAACCAGCGAATAAATGATATAAAAGCGTCGGTGAGAGGTTAAGCAGTGCGGGTGAGACAGGCACACATAGTCGTATATCTTCTCGAGCGAACGATAAAGCTACACAGTGGCCACTCGTTCCAATCGGAAGCTGGTTGTTCCCCGCACCCTACATACTGCACCCCCCCCCCTTCCGCCATACAGCACACACGCGCACATAGACGATGCGAAAAATCTCACCATGGGCGGGTTACCCTACCGTCCGTTACGCGATCTCGTACGTCCATGAGCAAGAATTGATTGCAATTCACTCACTCGCACACGCCGGAAGTTCGAATTGCCCGTGCCGCTCTGATGGCTTCTTTTCATGTGTACTATCATCGAAAATTGTGCTGTATCCCTATAGCTCCCAGCCTCGTGCTCGCCATTTTGGAAGCACAAAGACTATTGTCGAGGAGTGGAAAAGGCGTCTTAACTCAATGGGGCGTTGTAAAAAAAATTGGCATGTCTGACGAGGCACTTGATCATTCAGTGCAAAAAAATTCGCAAATGTCTCGTTAAGTATTTGAAAAATGGTGTTTGATCGTTTCTCCAGTACATGCTCGGGAAACGATTATTTACCCCGTTTTTGCTTGATGTAGCATTTTTTGAAACCGACTCAAATGAGGCGCCACTTTTTGGGAGGAACGAATTTCTGATATTAAAAACAGGCTGAATCCTGAATCAAATTGATGCGTCTTGATGCCAGAAATCAAATGGGGAAGGAAACAATGTGCAGGTTTCTAATTTCCCTTATTTATATTTATCTTTCTACCTTAACATAAATACCAATTTTTTAAAACTACTGAACAAGTCCAGATATGTTGATTTGATTTTGATTCAGTTGTGAGTTAAAAAAGCCCTATCATAGCGAGTCTCGTGCTCGAGGGGCTGTAAGTCTTTCCGAAAGCTACGAAAATAAGCTACGTTTACCCTCTTAATTGACGAATTTCCATTATTCCATACACCACCGAGAGGAGGAGCTTGAGGGTGAGCTGGACAAATGTATATTTGTTCAGACAATTAATCGAGCAACGCGTGGCAAGTAGAGAAAATCTCATTCCAAGTGAATAGAACTATGGGAGACCCTCCCCTCTTACTTGTAGCAGAATGGAGAAGTAGGGTGGAGGGGTTCGATGTTTTGCGAAAAATCACACGACGTTGGGCCGATAGGTTAATGCTGGCGGGCATAGCCGGTGCCGGTTGCAGGTTCGATAAAATCCCCGGATCTCATGATGCACGTGATCTAGGCGTGGATCGTGGGACCGTTTGAGGGCCACATGGGGCGCCTGGTGAGTGCTGCAAGGACTAGGGGTCGATTATATTGGCACTCGGCATATTGCAATCGTCCTACCAGCTCCACACAAAGACACGATACTCCACACGGACGTGTGGAGTGTCGTGTCCTGTTTCGTTGCGTTTCCACGCTGATGGCTCTTCTCCTGCTGCTGACTTCGATGGAGACAGCGAGGGCGAGCTACCCTTGAGGAAGGCCACCTAAGCAGTACGTCCGCGAGAATTATCGGAGTCACGGTTGGACGGTGGTCCAAACTTAGGGCTCGTTCCGTCATCCATCTTTCCACACCAGCTACTCGCCACTTCTTGTTCCACGTGTAATGTGGACATGTCTGGGATAGTCCGAGAATTTTAAGAACTGCCGTAGAAAATCCCCTTGCTCTTGGCGGGGGTGACATTCGGAAGAATCTTTCTCTACTTTGACAGCTGATTTCATGGATGCTTTAGGCTGAGTAGCCGTGCATGTCATAGATGATCGAGACTAAATGAGAATTGCTGATAACTTACTAAGTTAAGAATTTCATATATGATTTCGAATGAAACTCCCAATCAATGTGTATCCTGAGATAGACTATCTCAAAGGTAGGATATCCGAGCAGCAAGAGAAATGTAACATTCAGCCTCCATGGAACGTACTCTCAGAATACTTTATTGACAGGGTACATTTTTCGAGCTGGCATACGGTATACGTGAAAAATTGACAATAACGAGTATATTTTGATAAAACGATGCATGCTGAGAAAACACAATGGTTAGCTAGTTCCCTTGTCATTGTTGCGTTTTGTGTTGATTGTAGAGAATGGTGTTTATTCACCATTTTGTGACTTTAAGACGGCCCTAAAACAGTAACGATAAGTTGTTTATTACATATTCATCATGTATTCTAAGTGGCGGGTCATATAACTGAAAACTGAACTGGAAAGACGCAGTGCATCCTTACGCGGAGAAAAAGGACCTTGATGAAAGGTATTTTTTTCTGTATTATTTCACCCATCAAACCTTACTCGTAGTTTGTATTCTTCAAAGAATAACGGGTTTTAGAGTCAGTATCATGCATAGTCCTAATTACAGTAAAAATGTAAAGAGTTCTTGATGTTCAGGTCGCTTGTCAACTGTGTCTTATTTCAGATTGGAGCTTTATGACCAAAACTTTAATTTCGGTCGTCCTGAATGCGTAGATGTCGAAGATCCCAAAAGGCAGTTACCATTAAGGAAAACTTATCGGGATATTAATAGTAACACAATTCTGCCACCCCTGGACAAGACAATGATAAGGAATTACTTATGCTAGTAAGTAATCATAAGTGAATATAAAATATCTCTATAATGTATCTTCCCACACTTTAATTTTGCTAGCGTCCTGGAATTATTTTCCAGCACTCGGAACGAATTAAATATTCCCACATAGCTATATGAGATATATTACTTACTGTTGGCAAGATCTTCTATTGCTGGTGATAATACCTTTATAAAAGGCTATTGCAGGAAGACAATGAAGAATCTGCAATATGACGTTGACATACAATTAAATGAAAATGGAAATCCTAAAGCCTCGCACTATGAATGCCCTGTCGGAAGTGGAATAAACGCAGAATGCAAACATGTCGCCGTCCTCTTACTTGGAATTGAAAGCATGATGCGTGAAAAGCATCTTCTTCTGCAACAAGTATGCACACAGAGGCTACAGCAGTTCCATGTGCCAAGCAAAACCTACACTGGAGCTCCTGTGCAAGCTGAAAAATTAAATCGCAGGAAAAATAACCAAAATTTTATTCGTGAGCCATACCCTCTCAACAATATGAATCAAGAAAATTATAGTACCAAGATAAGATGTATAATAATTAGTTTTCAAATTCTCGGATGCTGTTGAAACAGTTAAATGAACTGGCTAACCCATATGCACTAGAAAGCGACCACCATTGCATAAAAGTAAATTCTACACAAGAACTATTAAATCAGTTAAAATTGATTGAAATTGGTACAAAAGAAATCAATCATATACAAAATATGACAATTGGTCAGAATGAATGCCCTGAATGGCATAATTATCGACAAGTTGGCCTCACAGAAAGCAATTTTAATACGCTTTGCCATCCAAAAACAACCACAATGTCAAAGAATAGGAAACCATTCACATAAAGAGCTACCAGCCATGGAATACTGATTGAAAAGATTGCTCTAAGCAAGTATGCCACTAAATATGGTCTTTAGTAGGCCCATGTGGTATTTTTATCAGTACAGACAAAGCACATCTTCCTGCATCATCCAAACGATTTCATGCCTAAAACAAAATGATAAAACACTGGTATTGAAAAAAACTTGCCATTATTATTAAGTTCAAGGACAGTTGTACTGTTCAGGCAGAAAATACTGCAACATGATTTTATATACACATATAAGGATATGAAAGTAATTTACATTGAAAAAGATAATTTTTTATCAATAGCATGCTTTCAACATTAGATAATTTTTTTTCGTAATTTTTATAAGAGTGCCTTGTTTGAAAAAGATATTTATTACAATTATGGAAACTTGATAAAATAAAGCACTTACATTATGTTAATTATTTTTATTTACGATTCCTTCTCCAAAATTACACAACATGATGAATATGGAAAAAAATGTTAAATGCTAAGGGAACATAAAAATGGTTCAGTTCATTTCTTAACATTAAATAAGTTAATCCTATAAGCCTTTCGATGTGGACCAATTTTTGGTCCAGCTTTAACTGGACACCTGAAATGTGTATCCTTCCATTTAAAGAAGTAGGAACATTTATCGAATTCCTTTAAATTCCTTTACAAGCTTTTCCTTTACAAGCTTTATTTTCCTAAAATCCCTTTACAGGTAAAGAAATCTTACACATTAAAGCCCTTGTCTGCCATAATACTGTCGCCAGCATCACCAATCTGTGACAACTGGCTGCGTTCTACTATCTGTCGATTACTCAATGTACCAGCATATGCACTTGAAGAATATTTTAATAACCTTCCTGGTGAGGCACCTACTAAAAATCTTAAGGTATTCTTATGGGTATATGTACTAAATGTGGCTGGTTCGTCAATGGGATGGCTAGGCTTTTGTATACCTATTTTACTTCTATCTACAATCACGCTTGTAGAGGGATTATTTCTTTTTTTTTAACTATCAGGCATATCAAAATTGACTAATCTGCGGTTAGGGTAAATGTCAATCAAGCTCCAAATATCACTAACAAAATTTATCCATGCCACTATAATGTTAGAAACTTTAGTTTTACTTACACCAAAAATTTTACTTCATTCAATATCTGTTGTTTCTCCTAACTTTAATGAATAACATTAGAAATTAATCATCTACTGACACGCCAACAACTTTGCTCCAACGAGATTTTATATTATTTGTCATTGGTAACACTGTGCTAAGAACTAATGTAAATTTTGTAGATGCTTCCAACGCGGTATAATAATGCACTGCCGCATTATCTGCAAGTAATAGCTCTGTAGAGACTAATCTTAATATATTGGATGTTTGAGTTCCACAAGTGTTTTGATTTCGGTTAATAGGTTCAAGTCATGGAGAATTATTAGTTTCAATCAGAAGCTCTTGGGATACATTGCAGTCGAGATACACACTGTTATCTTTTTCAAGTGGCACTATGTCCGCTCAGAATTGGAAAGTTGATGGCATGTCGAAAAGCTGTCTTTTCTTAAGGTTACGGGCTTCTGATCGAACTTCTCTTGCTTGCGCCTCCTTGGAAACTGCCTGTGTATTCCGTGGAAAAATAGATGGTATAGCACATTTATTCAGGTATTTATGTTGATGTTCAACATCTAGAAAAAATAATTCGAACGTTATATTTACATTACCAATAGGTTCCTCACAATCATGAAACCTAAGATTAATGTGAGAAGTCTGAGAAGTCTCATGAATACAAATCTTTGTTCATAAGCAGCTTACGTGCGTATTTACTGATTTTATCGTAATTATTTTCCACAAAGTATTTTCGACATAGCCTCGAACTATTTGTAGGAATCAATTTTTCCCGACGGATGTCTTATAACCAAAGCCTTAGAATTTTCTGTTCGTTAGGAAAATTATGTACTCCAATTTCCGAGCATTTAGGCAAAATACAGCGCGGCATTGGAAATGTGGGTGGTGGAAGGTGGAAGTTTTAATTATTCGAAATATTATGTTTCGATCGAAGAAAAAATCGAATGACTATAAAGCAAAACATCATTTATTCGAGAGCTCATTTATCTGAAAACGTATATTCAGATCGTCTGCAATTTGAGACATACAAATATAAATTGGAACAATCTATAACATCCATATCTCCGAAACAGAAAAAAGCGAGTATCTAATATTCATAATACCGCCTATAGCGAAAAGCAATATATCGAGACGCAAAATATCGATGGTCCGAAATGGCGAATGCCAAAATTGCGAACATGGTATGGATATCTGTCTCGGCCGACCGCTAACGCTATCTGCCTCGATCACAAGTTTTCGCCATCCGGGCCATTCGACATTTTGACCCTTCGCTATTTTAACCACTCGATTTTTTGGCCGTTCGATTTAATGCTTTCTGTTTTTTGACCCGTCGTTATATTTACAATTCGAAGATTCGTCTTCTCGAATTATTTGGTGTTATTTATATAAGCAATTCAATATTATGTCTCTCAATATTTTTTAAATCGGTTTTTGTTTTTCGCTATATTTCAACTTCGAGATATTCGTATTCGGAATTTTTATTTACGACTATATAAACCCTCCGAACATTGATCTATCTATATTCAAACATTCGACATTTTTTTATTCGATATTTCAGCCCATCCGAATATTGATCCATCGATATTTCGACTCCTACCCGGAAATTTTTGCAAATTATCTCTGATTTTGAGCGTAAAAAATTACAATGTTTTGAGAACTAGCTACCAGCGCCATGTTGACAGTTGCCAACCCCATTGATTTCGGTAAAAACATCGCCAAAAATGACTTTTTTCGAAAAAAGTTTTCCCCATATCGAAAATCGTCTAGGTACTTCGATGGAAAATATTGTAAAAAGGTTTAAACAAATACAAAGTCAATGGGTGACGAGACACAGGTGACTCGATTCATCCAGCTTCTTCCAGCAAATTTGTAAAAATTCTTAAAGATATGTAGAATAAACACAACTGAATGGAACTTTCATTTTATCAACTGGGTATCAATCAAAAATTTTCGAAAATCACCTTTTTCCAGGTTGTGGACTGGTAAGTCTCGTACGTAACATTCTTTACTGATACGCTCGATCCTTTCCAACATATCATCATGATGCGAAAATTCGTTCTCTTTTCCATCAACCCAGCTATTTAGTTTCCATTTACCTCGCCGCACCCGTATTCGACTGCGTGAGAACTACCGACCGTAATTTGGAATCGTAAGAATCCAGCGACAAATTGACAAATCGACTGATTTGAATGAGTGGGTTTGATCGCTATATTTCGAATCGTCGAAGAGACTTTTGGATGCAGGTAGATCCAAAAGGTAAGCCGGTTGCGTCATTGAATTGGCTCGCGGTAAATAGAAACGTGCAGATGGATCGATGGGTGGATAAATTAATTCGTGGTGGAAAAGCGAATTGAACGATCCCACGTTTTGTTGCTCGTTTGGGTCATTCGTGTTAGCTTTGCGGAGCTATGGGGTGAGTGCCCGCATCATTTCAGGTGCTTTATACGCGGTCCATATGTGGCTACGAAGGGAAGCCCTTCGGCATCAAGTTCGGCAGTTCTCATCGTATGACGACGCGCATAGAGCGGTGGGCCGCGATAACTATCGATTAAGGCCCTCGACCCGTATCATTTCATTGAACGAAATTGGCCGTAACGTTGTAACAAGAGACGACACCGTGCGATAGGACACTTAGGTGAGGCCCAGGATCAACTAATCTTCCGTTTAAATGCAGGCTCTGGAGCAAATAGAAAGGTGATCGATGACGTTCCCGAAGAGCGAACAATTCCCGAGAATTTTCAAATTTAGTCATTCCCTAATTGACTGCTCAAAGGATCTTATTTTTTTGAACTCTCAATGATTCGTATGATATTTAATTTCATCTGCAGCCACAAATCACGGGTTGAGGGAGTCGAAAAAGAACTTCATTGATTTTTTCCTTCAGCCTGAACGACGATTTTTTAAGCTGATCATTGCAGCATTATAAAATATCTTGTCTTGAATCTTGATGTTATTATTTTTACGCGCATTACGGTTATTTAAAAAGGTCCTTTTCATTTTCAAACGGTACACGTGCATTTTTAAAGTAGTTGTATTTTGTTTAAGGGGCTATGCCTAGTTGTAAAAGTCGAAAAAGCACTTTTTTCCAAACCAATATTTTGACAGTGTATCATCTTACTAATGTTCCCTGAAAGTTTGAAGGAGATCGGATCAAAACTGGCAGATTTACAGGCTCTTATGTTGACGCCCGTCGTAACGCTCGGAGCGTTGTTCGGAACTTTAAACGCTTTTTTCTCGAAAGTGCGTTTTCAAAGTCGGTGAGAAAAATATCTCAAAAACTACTTGATCGATCTTTCTACAATGTTCAGGACTTTTCCTAGATGTAAAAATATAGTATTTGATGGAAGCATTTTTTTCCGATGTATATTTTTAATTTGATGAACACAAAATGCCAATTTATTTCGCAAACATCAAGACTCTAACTTTGAGCACGTGCCATTTTGTTTTAATTTAGTATTTCGTATTTTTTTCACCAGCCGTTTACCAAAAAAAATATTCGGAAGTTGGCCATTTTTTTCGGGCCTCCAGGTAAATGTTACCCCATACCAAAAGTTATAAAACTCTAGAGTTAGATTTTGAAAATAATAATTAGGTAAAACAACTATCGAGCCCTACCACTTTGACTGCAATTAGAGAGCTCAAATATGGCATGCATTTTTGGTTATCTTATAACATTGTTTAACATCCTAAGAGTTGACAGTTTGTCGTCACCCTGATGTACATACCGTGCGGGTTTCACCGAAAGTGTCATTTCTTTAAAATTTTTCTTGTCTCCAAATTTTCGAAGGCTGAATAAAACGACACGACACTGGGTACATGAGCCCTCCCACGCTTTACGAGCGTGGAAATTCTTCACCTGACGATGAGTTGTTCAGGTACTCAGTTGTCCATAATGAAAGAAGTGATGGAACTTTTCTTTTGTGCAGGAGAGATCCGTATACACGCATTTTCTGTAACACGCATCCCAGTGACGAATTCAACGCTCCCCAATTCGAGCCATACCGCATCCCTTGCGATAGACGTACCTCTGGGAGGGGTGGGGATCGAAGCGACCATACAATTTGTCAATGTCTATTGCAGGCAAAGCGTTCACATAATTTTTGGGCGCTAAACACTCTCTCTATTTTTGTGCAATTTGTGTGTTCTCCCTACGGAGCACGCGTCGATGAAGGTTAACCAATTGAAAATTTGACGAAGGGATTCCAATGTATTATTTATTATTACTCAAGAATAATAAATGAAAACTTTTCCAGAAATTCACCAAGCCTCAATTCATTCGGGGATAAAATACCTTAAGATAAGAATACCTGAAGAAGAAACACGGAGAAGCAGTTAGTTTAATAAGAAACAGTACTTATTTTTAAAATAAAAAAAAAATAATTCTTCTTTGAATGAAAATCGGAGCTTATTTTCAATCGAAAGCAGTACTTATCTTTAAGTAAAAAATCAGTACTTGCTTTTCAATTAAAAATCAATACATTAAAAATAAAATGCAGTTCTAATTTGTAAAATTAAAACAAGCTTCTAATTAGAAGCTTTTACTAATTTGTAAAAGCTTCTAATTATTTGTTTAAAAAATTAGGAGCAAGTATTTAGTTTAAAGATTGAAGTTATTACTTATTTTGAAAATGAAAATCAGTACATATTTTTTCAATACAAAGCAGTCTTTTTTTTACGGAATTTTAGTAAGAAGAAGTACTTATTTTTCGACTTAGCTTTTGACGAATTTCGCAATAATTCGTCGGGTTCTACTCCGAGTAAGGCTTATTAAAATATGATGTTCGGACATTGTCGTTCGGCCATTTGAGCTATTCGCAGGAGAACAATGAGGACATAGGCGACGCGAAATAATAGCTGACCAAACTCGCTTTCCCGAGAGGGGGGAAGGAGGGAGGGAGGGGGGGAGAGAGAGAGAGAGAATTACGCTTCACAGTCGCCACTCTTACTACGACATTGTATTATCGCGTTGCTATTTTTTAAAATTATTCCAGATTCTTTTTGCGAAAAATTACAATAAAATAGAAAAGGGGTGTAGGGCTTGTAGACAGGACAATATCGAAAATTATTTTCCAATATTACGTGAAGTATGTACAGACGATGGAAACAGCGATGGAGACTAATGATTTTGAAGTTTGCATCGTTGGAATGTAACGAAACTCAACTTTTCTTCTATTGTTTAGGTTTTTTGCCGATTTGTGGTACGAAAATCATCCAAATTGGTTTCCTCATGCTCATACGGGATTTACGATCGTAAGACAGCACATACCTTTAGGCGAAGAAAAAAATGCTGATTTTCATGATTTTTTTAAAGGAAAGATTTCGCCAACACTTTTGAAACTTAGAGTATGTTTTGTAACTGCTGTGGGCCATTATATGGTATTTTTTTTAACGATCTTAAAAAATGGCTGAGATATGCCACGGTCTTCTGAACGGGTTGCGGCGGATGTTGTCAGACAGCATGACACGTAGCGTCGGCGGGATTAATCTGAACAAAAAACCGACGAAGATTTTTCTTTCATTAAGGCTCGTACATTCGCGGTTCATACAGAATATGAACCGCGAATAAGTAAGAAATCTTCAAAATTGATGAAAGGGTACGCTCTGAAACAAAAAGATTGAATTTTCGGAAAAATGCCTAAATTATTGCAATAAAAAAACACTTTTTTTTTAATTTTCAAAGACATTTAGGATCATGTTTTAGACAACAAGATTAGAAAGATTGATACCCAATTTCATCAGAATCGGGCGTTTAGTTTTTTTAGCTATACGTTACACAAGTTTTGTAAATGCAATTTCGGGTACCGTGCCATACCCCCGCTATGTTTGAAAATTGATAAAAAAATGTCATGTAACAGTCAAAAGTGGTAATTATATTTCGCGTCTCTTCCGATAGATCACATTGTAGTTACCCCTTATCATGACCGAATTACCACACGCTTCATAATCATTAAAGAAAGTTTTTTGTCTTCAGTGACTGGCGCTTCTTTATCCATTCTTTTTTCGTGTGGCGAAAGAGCCACACGTGCTACGAGTTTTTTCGCACGTTAATAGCGAAAAATGTGTGATGGCAGCGAGCCTTCGAGACAGGAAAATAGAGAGTCATCTGGAAAAGAGAATTGCGAAATTAGAGCAACAACTCGCAAACGGAAAACATCGGAAGAAGCGAAAAGGTAAGTTCTACGACTTTAGGTTGAAAGCGAGACGTCCGCATCACAAAGGACGAACAAACTTTGATGGATATTTTCATCACAAGCTATTCCTATAGGCTCTACCCCACATGGAAGAGTTATTACTCGGCTTCCCATGAACCTCCGGACTTCCGTTCGCTTTATTAGGCTCTAACCCATAAAGCGAGTACGTTAGACGTACTTTCGGAACTGCTCGACCAACATAACAACTGTCTTGGTTGCTAGGACACCATTGCGATTCTGGACCATCGGAAGGCTGACGACATCGTGCCAACGACGACGCGGTTCAAAAAGGAGATCGGAGATCCGATCTACCGAATCCGAATCCGGAACATTTTTCGAAGTCAGCGTTGAGCACGCTTACGTACAACGTGCTCTAGGAGCTATCAACTTTGACTCGTCAGATCACGAGCTGATTGACCATACAAACCGTGGACCACGAACTGTTAAGGAGGTACGGTGATGACCACGCTAGTAAACTAAGAGTCTATTTTTCGCCATAATACCGCTACGTTTTAGACATATGTGTGTGGCCTATATTTCGAGAAATATTTTTTAAGTATTGAATTTCAAGCTACTTATTATTTTTATAATATGAAAACAAACGTAATAATCTACTACTCGACTTCAGTAGTACGCCATATCGTCGACGTTTAGCATCGTTGCATTTTCGATAGCTGTCATCGGTCCCACGCGCTCGGCTTATTATTTTTGGTAGCCGGTAAACATGGAGAATGAAAATAAGTACTGTAGAAGTTTATCAAGAGAGTAACAGGATTGTACCTGAAGTCCAGTTTAGAGACAAAGGTAGATTCTGTCGGACAAGAATTAGAGAGTGAAAAGATGATATTGCGAATGCAAATGAAAAACGTCGCGTTGACGTTAACCTCAATATCCAATGTCCAATCTGTCCGAAGTCAAAACATATTTCATCGATTGTTATGTTATTTTTCTCTTTCCTAATTTTCACAATATTTGCAGATATAAAAACGAACGTTCATTTTATATGACGGTTTTTCCATGCTGAATTTACATATAAATGCGTTGTATGCATGTCGCCAGAAAGATTGAGATGCCTTAGCTATACATAAAAGAACTTTGAGTAAATATCGACGGCCTTTTATAATCGATTAAAAAACGTACGGCTTCACACAACCATATTTTTAATTCGCGTTGAAAATATCCGATAGAAGAATCAAATTTGCGCGGGTATCCGGCGTTGCCACACTTCGAGCAAGATGGCTGCGGTTACGTCACGAGACGTCTCTCTCGCCGAATACTTCGGTTTTTCGCGACTTTATTTCTAAATTTATTGCTTATTTCTGCGGTGAGCTTTCCAATTCAAGTTGCCTTATTGATCACAACGAACCAACGAACGCAACCGTCAGTTTTTTTTACGCGTGTCTTGGCTCCAAGTAGCACAAAAAAATCGATATATGAGAGGACAGGCACATTTTGTCGTCTACGTGTGACTAATTGACCAACTTTAACAATTAATAACTCGGAAACTGTACGGTAAATCTCGCGGAAACTCCGCATATGCATGGACAAAGCTCTCTACAATGTTATTTAAAAAAATCGGGCTTTTATCTTGGACTCGCTCTAATCACCGTACCTCCTTAAACAAACTTCTCATTCAGAGCAAGCGGACATTGAGAATGACCAACCGTCAGAAAATCCTGTCAGTTCGGTAACGACTCAGGTATACAATACACCGACTATCGAACCGCAGATCCGGGGTTCGATCTGTTACTAATGGATGAAAGATTCTTGGAGGGTCGAACATTAGAAGAAGCAATTCCAAACGAAATGGTCATAAGATGGGAGAACATTTTGAAAATAGAACTTCCGTTGGAAGAAAAAGAAAAGATAATCAAGAAATATCCACCACCGACAAACGCAGTGTGTATCGATCCTCCTTCAATTAATCTGGAGGTTAAAGCTGCCCTGTCGGAAACCATTATGAAAAGGGACGAGAGAATCGCTTTAAAACAAACAAAAATCGACGCCTGTTTGGCAGCGATTGGTAAATCGCTGTTTCGAAATGTTTCACGGCGTTCTGTGCAGTAAACTGGCAAAACTCGTTCTTTTAGAACTTTTGAGTGATGTAAGAAGAGTACTCACAGACGCTCAATACGACGAATAGTCAATCCGAAGAAATCTAATTTTTGCCAATTTAAACACGTCATTCAAAGATGTATTGATTGCATCAACAGCAGATCAATTCTTATTCGAAAAAAATCAAGAAAAAAGAGTTAAGACAGCTAAAGCCCTGGCAAATACATCTCGAGAGCTAAAAACAAGTCCAACTGCCATGATATCGAAGATCACAAAAAACGCGAAGGTCCCGCCTCGTCATCCTACGGGAAAATACCACCAAAGGACGCAAATTCAGGCGGAAAAATACCCACAAATAACGAAGAGCCAGAGCAACTCATCGAGACAGAAGGACAACCGTCGGCGAGGGTTGTTCAATCAGAAAACGGAAAATCGCTTCTATCGGAGACAATATTAATAATGCTAAGCGAAATAGGCGGCAGACTCCGTTTCTTTAAACACGAATGGGAAGTTAGACCGACGAATCTTATCATGGATCGAAGGATATAAAATTCCTTTCTGGAAAAAACCACATCAGTCAACCCCGCCGAAAAATCGAATATTTTCAGAAAACGACAACGCAACAATTGGACAACTAATTAACGATTTAATTGAAAAAGGAGCTATCGAAACATATCGCGATTCTCAGATATTTTTGCGGTATCAAAATCAGGCGGAGGCCACCGATTGATTCTAAATCTCAAAAAATTAAATGAATTTGTACGTACCGAACACTTCAAATTAGAGTATCGTAGGACGTCTATAAATTTGTTGAAAGAAGGGTGCTTTTTAGCAACAATAAATCTGAAAGACGCCTATTATGAGTGGGCGTTCGATGGGATCGTAAACACATTAGAAAATCCTGATGTTGATCTGTTCGCGTCTCGTACTAATGCCAAATACGACACTTACGTTTCGTGGTACCGTGATCCAGGGTCCATGGCAGTCGATGCATTTACGATATCGTGGACAAACTTTATACTTGGTTATGCTTTTCCTCTATACGCTATAATTCCAAAGGTTCTTAGAAAAATTGAAGACGAAAGAGCAATTGTTGTTGTTGTTGTACCAAGGTGGCCGACGCAACCACGGTATCCACTGTTTCGAGATTTACTTATTCAGGAATCGATAGTTTTTCAACCAATAGAAATCTGTTATTATCCTCGGACAGACCGTCCCATTCGCTTTGGCGAGATCTTACCCTGAAAGTCGGGAAATTATCCGGAGGGCGTTTCAACTGAGAAGCGTTCCTAAAGAGTCACTGGATCTCATAACCGCATCACTTCGATCATCGTCGATGAAACAGTACGATAGTGCCTTGAAGAAATGGTGGAATTTTTGCAAATCACGGGGTTCGGCCTATATAAACCGTCGATACAAGATGTGATATCACTTCTCACCCAAGCCTTTATCAAAGGATCATCATATAGATCACTTAATTCGCTACGCTCGGCGATCTTACGGGTTGTGGGCCCGCACATAGGTCAGGTCCCTCACATTAAACGTATTTTCAAAGGAATCTTCGAACTTCGTCCTTCAAGACCGAAATATGATCGAATATGGGATCCAAAGATAGTGTAAGATTACCTAAGCTCCTTGGAAAAGGAGCTCTTTCTTGCTCTTACTACTGGTCAACGAATGCAAACTCTGTCGCTGATAAAATTACAATCCATCGAGAGCCGATCGGACGGAATACAAATTACAATACCTGATGCAATCAAACATCAGGCCGTAATAGAGCACCACCACTTTTAGTTTTACCAACGTACTCAGAAAATAAGCACATTTGTGTAGTGGAGGCACTGAAAGTCTATGTGAAAAGAACGGAAGAATTACGGAAGCAAATGAGTTCCTTTTTATCACACTGAAAAAGGGGTTATCACAAAGTGTCTTCTCAAACTTTGGCGAAATGGGTAAAGAAAATACTCACAAACAGCGCTATTAACAGAGACATTTTCTCGGCACATAGCACGCGTCACGCCGCGTCATCAGCCGCAAAACGAAAAGGCATCTCAATACATAGCACCCGAACAGCGGCAGGCTGGACAGACAAATAAAAAACTTTTGCACGGTTTTATGATCGTCCCGTATTTGCGGAAAATTCGGCAAAAAATTTCGAAATCTATCTTGAATATTAAAAAAAGAGAGTTCTTGTTTGTTTTCGTACATTGTACAATCTCGTTTGATTCTCATAACATGAGAACGGTTTGTTTTATTATATTTTCCGAAGGTCAGACATTTGTTCTTGGGATCATAAGTTGAACACTTTGAACGAGAAATTGTTATTTTGTTTTTATGAATATCACGAGAATACACTGTTCAATACATAACGGAGTTATGTCTAGGTCTAACTCATTGAGTATAGTTGCCGTATATATATTTAAACATCTACAACGTGATCTATCGGAAGAGGCGTGAAATACAATTATACGATTAAACGAACTTACCTGTAAGTGAAGTTAGATCGTAATTGTATGAAGCGTCTTTTCCGATAGATCACAACCCACCGATAGATCACAACCCATTCGCCGTGGCGATTATTTCCCATAAATACGGCAACACTTTCAAATAATGAACAAAGGAGCGCCAGTCACTGAAGACAAAAAAACTGTCATCAATGACTATAAAGCGTGTGGTAATTCGGGCATGATAGGGGGAACTACAACGTGATCTATCGGAAGAGACGCTTCATACAATTACGATCGAACTTCACTTACAGGTAAGATCGGTTAATCGTATAATTATACCTACCCTACGCCTCAAAAATAGTGATGCAATATTTCCTTTGAAAAAAATCATGAAAACCAACTATTTTTTCCATCCCCTCGAGGCATCTCCACCCTTAATGTCATCATAGAAAAACAAAATTTAATATTTGAAATATTTCGAAAAAAAAAACTAATTTTTGGTTCGTATAAAGGACACTCTAACGTATAATGACCATCTCATTTTCACCTCACACCTGATTTATCTGTAAATATACAGCTCCGGTCAAGTATTGAGGAGAGTAAAATTTTTAAGATTGAAAGGCGGACAGTAAAAAATATTTTTTGCTCTAACATTCCGAATGGTGACGAATAGATGCTGAAATGTTTTTTTTTTAATTCGATAACCCAAACTTCGGCTCGTCACTTCCGTTATCAAATAAACCCAAACAAACCCTAGTGTCAGTGTACGCGTGAGTTTGTTTGGGTTTGTGTGATAACAGGAGTGACGAGCCACAGAGACCTAATCTTGGTTTCGGTTTGTTTGGGTTATCGAAAAAACCCAAACAAACTCATACCCACACACACTTACACTACGTATTTCTCAGACGTTACCTGCTCGCGATACATTCGGGATAGCGCTAAAACGATAAACAATGGTGTTCTAACCTAAAAATTATGAATGTTATAAAAAAATGTCCTACAAACGTTGTTAGTTTGGTCTGACAAAGTTTTTGGTGAAAAAAGTCATGTTCCCATTTTTTTAAGCATGTAGTCCATCTTAACTTTGTCAGTTTTAATTTTGGACCAAATCTTAAATAGATTTCTTTGGAAAATTTAAAAAAAGATTTTTTGAACTCTTCGAACCATAAAAGTTTTACTATACCCAATACATGATTGGAGCAGCATTTTTCGAGATAAATTAGGTGTAAGATTAAAATGGGACACCCGGTGCATTGTATTTCACATACTCCCTTATCACTATAATATTTAAATATTTATTTACTTTACTCGTGTGTTTTCCTAAGGGATAAATTATATTGAAAAAAGCGATGTACCCAATCAAAGTAAAAGTGTCTCTGACGTCAAGTTTGACATATTGATTATTGTTCGGATTTCTGGCGAGGCTCCTTTGATTTTAAAACTCTCAAAAAAGCTAATTGCTCGACGTCATAGTACAAGGAAAATTAACGCGTTATAAGAAAACTTTCGGTTGGATAAATCAGCTCGGTTCTGTTTCAACCGTGTGCGTCAGAATCTCGACGCGTTTAGCCAATCAGAAAGGGTATTCATTGATAACATTTCAACATAAGGCACAAATACTTATTCCAAGCGCTACATCATCCACGTTTGGTTTAAATTTCAAAGAAAAAAGTATCCATATCTGCGTGCACATATGGATACGCAAGACGTTCGAGACTTCGATTATTTCCAACCGCGTGCACAGCAAGCGAACCGATGTGACTCAGTGTTGAATTCATGTAAGAGACCTACTACGTCAAATGTTATAGTGTTCGGGTCAATATCGGGCGTTTTATCTCCACACATTTAAAGTTTCACACAATGTAGCGGATAATTGGTGATTCGTAGAATATATAGTCGAACGATGATGAAAATTAACACGCTCTTATCTCATCGTCAATTAGACATGTTAGCCTCATTAGTGTGGAAAAAGTCGCTCTAATATTATTTGACAGTTTTCTCGAATCGCGGAGTTCTGATAAAATAACGCTTAGTTTAAACGATTGCCAGTTGCAGGACAGCCGGCATAGGGAATAGAGAGCATCTTGGATCGCCATGAAGATAATCCCGTTGATCGTTTTCTTCGCGTTTTGCGCTGAGTACACGACCAATAATTAGAGGCATTTAATCAATTGCACTGCAAAAATACAGGTATTTAATTAATTGCACTGCAAAAATGAATAGCACTTAGATATTTTAATTCATAATTACTATAAACTATTACGAGCCCGAATAAGAAACGAAACAGTAATTTGATCTGGTTGAATCTATGGTTATTCTTTCAAGTCATTTGGTTCCCCAAATCGGAATTTACGATTTTTTTCGCCGTGATTCCAGCCTAACAAAAAATGCCAAGATTTCAATTTCATTTTAATGTCAACTTATTGAACGTTTGGGCTAAAATATTGGGTCATGCTAAATTCGGTGGGATCAAAGCATTATTTTAACGAAAGTTAGTACTATTTCGAAAAATTCACTAGGCCGGGGTCAAGATAAGCAGGGGTTTAAAAAACATGTTTAAAAATATTAGAGAGACGATAGTAATGCATACGTAACATATTAAATAATTGTAGTAGTCAACTATAAGACAGAATACTTGCTGCTTAACAAATTCGGTCTTGGTGGTTCTGGGATTTTGGGGGATCTGAAATGCCAAATGAGAATATTTAATTTTGGATAATAAAGCTTTCGTATCATCGGATAGTTTTGGGAAATTTTGAAAATTACGGAAATAGCAAGCTGTAGAAAAAAAATCGGCTTACTACCAAAAAGAACAACTTTAATAATTTGTTAGTAAAGTCCATACAAATGGATTAACGTATTAACAAAAGCATGCGGTTATACGATAGGAAATGTCATAAACTACGATCTGTCCGAGTTTGAAGTGAATCGGACGGATAGATTTGTGAGACGGTTCATAAAACATAGTTTCGAGAATAACGCAAAAGAAAAAAGATGACACTTCACAAAAATCTCCACAACTCAATCAATTTTTAAATCTTTTACGAAATCTCACTTGCAAATTAAAGTTAATACCCTAAACTATAGAACAATACAAGAACAAATTTTTTTGTTAGAAATCTCAAGCTCATGCAAACCCACTAATCCAGACCTCGCTAAGCCGAGAAGTGTCCAATCAAACTTAAGAGGTTAACCAACCAACTTTGGTCAACTGAACTTGGTTAACTTAACCAATCAACTTTTAGACGAGGACGAAATGACTGATTATCATGATTTTTTTTAAGGAACGTTTTCATCACGTTTTTTTGTGACTTAGGGTATGTTTGATTGCTACTTATGGCTGTTACATATTTTTAAAAATTAATCTTTAAAAATGGCGGGGGTATGACACGGTCTTCTAAACTGCATTTTCATGAAAATCAGCAAATTTGTTTTTCGCCTAAAAGAATCTCCTGCCTTAAATCCTGAAAGGCTTGTTTTCCGATACGAGTTCCGGGTATCTTAGCCTTTCGTCCAAAAATCGTGCGTGTGAGATGTTTTGATCGTTCATTAAGATCTCACAATTGGCATCTTCATAACCTACTAGTAATTATGATCTGTACTTTTGCAGGAAGTTCTGATGCACGAGTTAAGCGCGTATCATGCGCGCGGTGCGCATACATCGACCAAATGCCATTTTACGCAATTATCACTATAAACAGGCAACGAGTATGCAGTGGCGCTCTGATAAGCTTGAAGCACGTTTTAACAGCCGCACACTGTGTCACTGGCAATCTTGCCAAATTTTATGGACACATCGCCGTTCGGACCGGTACCCGACAACCTACAACGTGGAGGAACTAATCATGCGATAAGCAGTATCATTTGGCACAAAGATTTCGTGACAGGACCGAAAATCGAAAACGACATTGCCGTCATAATTGTAATAGGAAAAGATAAAATACTCAAGCGCTTGACATCGTGCACTGAGATTTCGATTGGAGATCAGCTTCCGAGTCGAAAACGAGATGCTAATAGGATGCTCTTGGATCTCATCCCTTCAAGGTGTCCATTAGTTTCTTTTCAATGCGATCACGAACTTTTCGTTTCAATCTTCACCTAACAAAAAAGTGCATTGTTCCAATGTCATTCTGATGTTAATCTGTCTGCGAATCGATTAATCGCGATTCGGTTATCGTTAACTAGGCCCATGCCCAAAAATGAACCTACTTACCGCGAATCTTGGACCAGAAACCGTTGTAAAAACCAAATTTCATACCTCATTTGTCCAAATCTTCGAAAAAGCGCAGCAACAGTACTCACGTTTTTGCCTCCAGCAATCTTTTCGTTTTCTTAAATCGAGGTCACAGTCTACGCAGCTCGTTTGAACCGATGACCTCACTGTTATTTTTCTTCTGCCTACGAGAACAGTTGAAAACGGAGATCCATCAAACCTTCGAACAAAAGCCGATAGCACTCCCGACTAAAGAACTGGTCGGAGGGACAGATGCAATTTTCGCTGGATTTGGTTATCTCCAACGTCAAAATCGGTGGGTCAAAGACGTGTTCCAGTATTACGCAATGCCGGTCCGAACGTTCGAACAGTGTCTACAGGAGACGGCCCTCCTTAAGGGCATCCATGAAAAAGCGATTTGCATAACACCGCGCGAAGCTATTTATACAGAGAAGGTGAGTCCCTGATCGGGGGTGGATTTCTTCAGTACGTGCACCGGAAAAGTGCTCGAGAGCAGACTCATTCGAATCACTTGAGATTCGAACTTTCCACCAAGATAAGTGGATCCATGTAGATTGGCAATTGATTAACTGATTATTGTTATCATTCCAGGGTGACAGCGGTGGAGCCCTCATTCAGGATGGCAAAGTCGTGGGAATAGCTTCGTGGGCCAACCTAAAAAGTCCAAATAGACCCGTTGTTTTCATGAACGTCTATAGGTACTTGGACTTCATTAACACTGTGATGTCAAACCCGCTCGAATACGGCCGCAAAAACCTGCATTCTTCGACCGTTTTGGGCACTAAGCGGCCAGCGAGTCCAAGTAGGCTACACGCACATTCTAGTAAAAAGCTAAAAATGAATTGAAGCATTTGTAAGGAGGGTTTAACAATAAAAAAAGGCACGGTAATCATTAGTTCGTTCACACCAATGATGTTCTTATTTGCCCAACGATCCTTTGGTTGCCCTTGCGAGATTTCGAAACCAATCCTTTCCATTTCCACCCCACGCTTGTTACTTGGAAATTTTTACTTTTCGAGAGACTCGCCCACAGCCTCTCAGTTTCTGGCTAGGCCGTCAGCAATGACATTCAAAAGTCACACGCCGTTGCTTGTGAAGTCAAGAGTCACAAGCGCTGCGGAAAAATGCGCCTTATCAACGGCTGGACCGATTTTGCCATCAACCGATGGCCCTGGTAGCATCTTCCGAATGAATGGAAAACGTCATCAGCCAAATGTCCACCAATTTCAAAGTACGCGCGTTTTTTTTGGCAACGATCATTAACTGATTTTGTCATCGTAATCCGTGGCTACCGTTGCATCGACGGATTCTTATGAGTTTGCTATTATGTAACAGTCAATCTGATCCGCCGACAGACAATACTATACATATACATAGGCACACAATTTCGCTGGAACGTGGCCGTTTTAGGGCTTATGCCGAGTTGTCAAAGTCGAAAAATCACTTTTTTTTAAACCAATGTATTTTGATAGTATATTGGATCGATTTATACGCTGTTATGATGACGTCCATCAGAACGCTCGGCAGTGCAGCCAGATCGCGCGCAAAAGTTACCCCCTCTCTAGTCTCTTGCGCGCCCATCACACAATCATAGTAGTGCGTGTCCGTGAGGGAGCGACGCTCGGACGTATTCGGGAAGAGCCGAGCGCCACCGAAGTTTCCCGACCACGCCTTCGGCAGCTACACCAATACATGGACGCTGAGCACGTTCATGTGCGGCCAAGCCGAAACGAAGGATTCGAGGGAAAAAGCAATCTGAGCACGACTCGCGCGTGACGTCACCCGCCGGCACGAGCGAGGCTTTTAGATGATTTCAATGCTTATTTAGCTCTTGATTCTCTGCGTTATTAATGTATGCAAAAAATGAATCGCACACTCCCACCGCTTATTTTTTTCAGTTTATACGTTAATTTAAATATAATAATAAATCTAAATTACAACTTATTTATCTTCTAAAATATTGTTTACGCTTTACTCGCACCCGTCCTTATGTCAAATAAATTATAATTCATAAAAGTAAGCGGAAATATATTTATATTCGTATTATTATATTAATTCTCATAGCTCTCATAAGAAAACTCTCATATGAAAAAAACTTCAAAACCACTTGATTTCAACGAACCAAGAACATACATCTTCACATTTTCAATCATGACGAATTTTTAAGAACAATATCATCGCAAACACATCTGAACCAAAACAATATACATCACGTAAATTATCAAAACATAAATCAAACAACACAAAATCACAAAATCTTATACTCAACCCTTACTAATAGACAACAGGACACAAATCATAATCTTTCCACTGATCCTCTGAATAATATAAATTCGACAATCACATAAAATAAAACGAAAGAATGGCTTATAAATCTCTCCAACATTGATATTCCGCTACACATTTCCACATTCTTGTCTCTAGGTGAAAAGTTTTGTTTTCCTTACCTCAAACTATCAAACATAAAAATTCATATCCACAAATCAATCTCCGAACTTGAGTCCAAATTAGACTTTTTACTCGACAAACCTAGACAAACCGAAATTAGAACCAGATTCACTAAAGTCTTAAACAAAATAAATATTCTAACATCATTTTCCAAAACTAATCAAATTATAAAACACACGTCCTCATTCTTAAAAAGCAACCCTCACTTTTAGTTACACGAGCTGACAAAGGAAATTCAACAGTCATTCTTAACAAATCAGATTACATTACAAAAACTCATAATTTACTCGTAGATTCCTCAACTTACAAATTAACAAATAGAAATCCCATCAAAACTCTACAAAAAGGCATTAACAATATTCTCTCCAGATGGAAAATCCTAAAAATCATTGATGAAACAAAATACAAATACTTAAAAGCTGAAAATTGCAACCTATCTCGTCTCTAATGGCTGCCAAAAATTCATAAAAATAATTATCCACTTCGTCCAATAGTATCATCAATAAATAGTCCACCCGGGAAAAAAAGATCATATCTGAACATATCTGAATCATATCTGTAGAATCAGATATGATCAGACAAGAGATTTGGTCATATCTGTTCATATAGTGTCATGACAGATCATGTATGCTTATATCTGAGCATATCTGTAGAATCAGATATGATCAGACAAGAGATTTGGTCATATCTGTTCATATAGTGTCATGACAGATCGTGTATGCTAATATCTGAGCATATCTGTAGAATCAGATATGATCAGACAAGAGAATTGGCTATATCTGTTCATATATTGTCATGACAGATCATGTATGCGTATATCTGAGCATGTATGATCATCCCGAGGAAAAATTATCAGACCAAATCACATCTGATTATATCTGGATTATATATGCTCCAGATATGATTGATCATATCTGGATCTTGTCTAATCATGCATAAGAAAAATGGCCATATCAGAGCATACATTATTAGATTTGACGATATCAGAGCATGTATGATTAGATTTGACGATATCAGACCACCCGGGAAAAAAGTTCATGCCTGAGTGGATATGCTCATATATGTTTCAGATATTGTCATATATGTTTCAGATATCGTCATATATGATTCAGATATTGTCATATATGTATCAGATATATTTATATCTGATCATGATCATGATCATGAGCTCGAATGTAGTCGTGAATTGTACTATATCTGGTTAGACATGACCACATATGGGCACACATGTTCAGCTACAAATTCATATCTGCACATATTTACTTATGCGCGATCATATCTGACCAGATATAGAGCTACCCCTGAGCGTATAAAAATACATATATGTTCATCTTTAACCATGCATGATCAGATCAGATTCATTTATGTTGCAGATAAACACCGACATGAGCATATCTGCTCAGATATGACCATTTTCCCCGGGATATGTGATCAGATATGATCTTTTTTAAGCATATGTGATGTGGAATATGATCAGACCTAATCATATATGATACTGTAAAATGTCAGATATAAATATATCTGATACATATATGACAATATCTGAATCATATATGACGATATCTGAAACATATATGACAATATCTGAAACATATATGAGCATATCCACTCAGGCATGAACTTTTTTTCCCGGGCAACGCATAAACTATCTGAATTTATACAATCTAAACTTTCTAAATTAATCAATGCGACTAATTCACACGTCAAAGATAGTTTCCACCTAAAACATTCACTTTTTTAACATCTCAATTCCACTCAACTACAAATTGGTTTCGTTTGATGTTGTTTCTCTCTATACCAACATCCCATTACAACTTGTTATTCAAAGCCTTCAAAAAACATCAAATCTATTTTCAAAAACATTTCCTTTAAACGAAATAATTAATGGGCCCATACTCATATCAAGATACTTTCATCAAGCGATAAACCATTATCCCCAAAAACAAGCCAATTATCCATCCGGCCGCGAATCGTCAGTACCAGAAAGTGCACATATTCTACAAGCGATGAGATGGTCTCGTTGGTAGCATTCCTGGCTTCGTTCCGCAGGGGCGCGGGATCGTTCCCCGCGCTCAGTATTTATTTATTTATTATTACCATTAATTCTTATTTGATTAGTTATTTTTATTATTAATCATTATTATTTTAACTAGTTATCTTTTAGTGTCGAAAAATTTATCGCGCACTCCGACCGCTTATTTTATTAGATTGTACGTTAATTTAAATGTAATAATAAATCTAAATTACAACTTATTTATCTTCTAAAAAATTGTTTATGCTTTACTCACACCCGTCCCTATGCCAAATAAATTGTAATTCATAAAAGTAAGCGGAAATGTATTTATATTCGTATTATTATATTTATTCTCAAACTTTCATTAACCGATAAAGCATTATCCCCAAAAACAAATCAATCATCTATCCGGCCGCGAATCGTAAGTGCCAGAAAGTGGCATTTTTGTATGTTTTTACATTTACAGGTAATTTTCATTGTAATGGGGTGAATTGTTTATTTGTGAACACTCACCATTGACAGAACAAAACAAATTTAATCGTAAAACATCATGAGCAGTTTTCCTATTTTCAGAATAATATTCTTTCAATGAGCGTGTTTCACGTATAAACAATTCGCCCCATACAAAAAGAAAATAATAATTAAAAAAAAACAGATAAGCACTGAGCGCGGGAAACGATCCGGCGCCCCTAAGCTAGGAACGCTACTAACGGGAGCATCTTATCGCTTGTGTTAAAAATGCACTTTCTGGTACTTACGATTCACGGCCGGATAGATGATTGACTTGTTTTTGGGGATGATGCTTTATCGCTTGATAAAAGTATGAGAATGAATATAATAATACGAATATAAATATATTTCCGCTTACTTTTGTGAATTACAATTTATTTGGTATAGGGACGGGTGTGAGTAAAGCGCAAACAATTTTTTAGAAGTTAAATAAGTTGAAATTTAGATTTATTATCACATTTAAATTATCGTACAAACTAATAAAATAAACGATCGGAGTGTTCGATAAATTTTTCGACACTAAAAGATAACTAAATAAAATAATAATGATAACTAACAAAAATAATCAAATGAGAATTAATAGTAATAATAATTTTAAAAAAGCACTGAGCGCGGGGAACGTCCCGCGCCCCTGCGGACCGAAGCCAGGAACGCGACCAACGAGACCATCTCATCACTTGTAGAATATGTGCACTTTCTGGTACTGACGATTCGTGGCCGGATGGATGATTGGCTTGTTTTTGAGGATAATGCTTTATCGCTTGATGAAAGTATGAGAATTAATGAGTCAAAGATGTGTGCGGTCGTGTTGGTGACAAGTTGCTAGGTGAAGATTCGGCTTCAGTCCGGCCAAAAGAGGTTTTCCAAGGTCAGCGATGGAAATAAATGATGCTTTCTTACGTTTCGACCCTTTGGTTCGGGTCCTCTTTAGAAATTATATTTTTTTTCTATAAATTTTGATACCCAAATTTTACAAATCAAGTTTGAAGAAATTAAATACACGAATGTTTTATGTTATGATTGTGTTATAAAATTGTTATGTCGTTTCGTATAACTGTTATGTTAATTCTGTTTTGGTTATAACTATATTGATTTGATATGCATAAGTTCCTGTATTGCGTTAATTCTTCTTATTCATCGGTGTTTGAAATGGGTGATGCGTAAGAGTGTGGTTTATTATACTATGGAGTTATAAAGAAATGAAATATGAGAAACTACTAACCTCGATGTTGTTGATGTTTCTAGCTTTTGCTTATATTTGGAAGGTTATTTCAGACGACAGAATTTGTGGAAGTAAATACTGTTTTGCTGGAGTATACTCAATAGATGGAAGAATTTATCGGTTTTTTGCGATTTTTATCATCTGTAAGGGATTAATAACTATAAGAAAGTTTTGTGTTTTATTTGTGAAAATTTAATGTACGTGATTGATTTAAAAGAAATTTTAGTCAAATATTAAATGACTGTGATGATTACCTATTGAGTTTAAGATTTTAAAAATTTTCTTCCAAAATAAACAAAAACTCGAAATTTACATTTCTCAGTTACATATTGAGTTGTGTGATCACGGAGAGTTGGAGAGAAACTGAGTGGTGTTTTAATTTCGTCAAGCTTATTAGAGTCTTTATTTTGCGAATCGGGGAAGAAAGATCCTTTAGGCAGTGACGTGTCAAGAGAAATAAAATTGGTGCGTCATGTTAAGAGTAAAAATTGTTATGTCAAGTAAAGTATTGTAAAATATTTTAATAGTTATATAATAGAGTTATAGATCGAGCTTAGTTATTGTATGTCAGTTCTAAAATTTATGGCGTTGGAGTGTGCCTTAATTTGGATCATTTCTAGGATTAGTCTTCTTTGAGCCAATTTTCATTGTTTAAAATTTTTACATTGTCGAATTGAAAGTCATGTTTTTGTTCTATTGCATGGTGTGCTAAGGCTGTGTGTATTGTGGTAGTATGTTTAAGGCTATTTTTATGTTCTTTTATTCTGGTTTCGAGGTATCTTTTGGTTTGGCCGATGTATGTGGCATTGCAATCCTTACAATCGATTTTGTAAACTATGTTGGATTTTTGGTTCTTATTTATTTTGTCTTTGGTGGAGCCAGTAATCGATGAAATGTTGTGTTTATTGTTTGTGAATAATTTTATGTTGTATTGTTGGAAAAGACGAATTAGTTGATGATGGATGTTTTTTTTTGTGTAAGGAACATTTATTAGTCTGGAAGAATCAAAATTGTTGTTATTCTTTTTTTGATTGTTGATTGTGGAATGTTGCCGATGTTTTATTATTTCTTCTGTGAAAGAGATCGGATAGCAATTTTGTGTCATCGTGTTACTAATAAGTTTGAGGTTTTCTTTGTGAAATGAAGGATGAGATAATTTTATTGCTCTGTCAACTAGCATGTAAATTATGGCTTTTTTTGGGAAAGTGGGTGGTGTAAAAAGAAATTTATGAATCTGCCTGACCGGGTTGGTTTCTTATACGAATTTGTGATAATTGAATTTTGTTTATGAATTAAAAGTATATCAAGAAACGGGATTTTCTTATCTACTTCATTTTCTGATGTAAATTGTAATTTTGAGTTATATGAGTTAAAAATCTTTTTGGTGGATTCAGTTTTGTCTGTTGGTAGAACAATAATAATATCATCAACATATCTTTTATATAGTGGTAACGAATATTTAAATTTTTCCAGACAATTTATTTCAAGATCAATCATGACGATGTTAGATAGTATTGGAGCCAGAGGTGAGCCCATTGGTAACCCTGAGATTTGTTGGTAAATTTTATTTTGAAATGTAAAGAAAGTTGAGAACATGATGTATTCTATGGCTTTAATTATTTCGTTTAAAGGAAATGTTTTTGAAAATAGATTTGATCTTTTTTTAAGACTTTGAATAACAAGTTGTAATGGGATGTTGGTATAGAGAGAAACAACATCAAACGAGACCAATTTGTAGTTGAGTGGAATTGAGATGCTAGAAAGTGAATGTTTTAGGTGGAAACTATCTTTGACGTGTGAATTAGTCGTATTGATTAATTTAGAAAGTTTAGATTGTATAAATTCAGCTAGTTTATGTGTTGGACTATTTATTGTTAATGCCTTTTTGTAGAGTTTTGATGGGATTTCTATTTGTTAATTTGTAAGTTGAGGAATCGGCGATTAAATTATCAGTTTTTGTAATGTAATCTGATTTGTTAAGAATGACTGTTGAATTTCCTTTGTCAGCTCGTGTAACTAAAAGTTGAGGGTTGTTTTTTAAGAATGAGGACATGTGTTTTATAATTTGATTAGTGTTGGAAAATGAGGTTGAATATTTATTTTGTTTAAGATTTTAGTGAATCTGGTTCTAATTTCGATTTGTCTAGGTTTGTGGAGTAAAAAATCTAATTTGGACTCAAGTTCGGAGATTGATTTATGGATATGAGTTTTTGTTTGAGAGTTTGAGGTAAAGAAAACAAAACTTTTCACCGAGAGACAAGAATGTGGAAATGTGTAGCAGAGTATCAATGTTGGAGAGATTTATAAGCCATTCTTTCGTTTTATTTTATGTGATTGTCGAATTTATATTATTCAGAGGATCAGTGGAAAGATTATTATTTGTGTCCTGATGTTCATTAGTAAGGGTTGAGTATAACATGTTGTGATTTTATGTTGTTTGATTTATGTTTTGATAATTTACGCGATGTATATTGTTTTGGTTCAGATGTGTTTGTGATGATATTGTTCTTAAAAATTCGTCATGATTGAAAATGTGAAGATGTATGTTCTTGGTTCGTTGAAATCTAAGGTTTTGAAGTTTTTTTCATATGAGAGTTTTCTTATGAGAGCTATGAGAATTAATATAATGATACGAATATAAATATATTTCCGCTTACTTTTATGAATTATAATTTATTTGGCATAAGGACGGGTGCGAGTAAAGCGTAAACAATATTTTAGAAGATAAATAAGTTGTAATTTAGATTTATTATTATATTTAAATTAACGAATAAACTGAAAAAAATAAGCGGTGGGAGTGTGCGATTCATTTTTTGCATACATTAATAACGCAGAGAATCAAGAGCTAAATAAGCATTGAAATCATCTAAAAGCCTCGCTCGTGCCGGCGGGTGACGTCACGTGCGAGTCGTGCTCAGATTGCTTTTTCCCTCGAATCCTTCGTTTCGGCTTGGCCGCACATGAACGTGCTCAGCGTCCTTGTATTGGTGTAACTGCCGAAGGCGCGGTCGGGAAACTTCGGTGGCGCTCGGCTCTTCCCGAATACGTCCGAGCGTCGCTCGCTCACGGACACGCGCTACTATTATTGTGTGATGGGCGCGCAAGAGACTAGAGAGGGGGTAACTTTTGCGCGCGATCTGGCTGCACTGACGCTCGGACCGTTGTTCGGTACTTTCAGGGGATTGGCATCGAAAAATCTCGAATTTTATTGTTTCTTTTGGAAAGTAGTGTAACAGGACTGATTCTAACTCAGGGATCTCAGGGCTGAGCCGGGCGGGAAGGCTCCAGCGCGGGGGACCGAGGCAGACGTTACGCGGCAGAGAGGAGGGACGGCGACGCAGAGAGGGAAGACGTTATAGAGGGGGGTCTCGTGCAAGGCAGCTGGTAGTGAGGGTGTAACGTCACATGGTGGAGAGGAGAACAGCAATACCTCGAGGAGGGGGGGGGGGGTAGAATAGAAGGAGGCAACAATCAGAGTTAGTAAGTACTTATTTGTTTAATTTTCTCTATAAAATACAAACAAATGGTTACAATAGAACATTTTCATCAATAATGAATCAATTTCAAGTACAATTTATCAGAGAGTGTTGTAGATAATATCGCGCGCGCGTGTGTGCTTTTGTTTTTTTTCTTTAGAGGTTTAGTGGGAAAATGCCTCCACACCTTAGCAAATAATTGCCGTGTGTCGGGCTTGCACCGACTAAAAAGCCCCGTTCCTCTGTGGCCTTACAAATTCTCCCGCGGGACGAACGCTAGGTATTACATCGCGGAAGAGGCCTTAGCCGTAGCTCTTCCTGCAGTGTTGTCAGACGACCTTACATCCCCCGTTCCACTCGAGATGGTATGAGTGTTTTAGGGGTTCATGTCGCTGATTTCATCTATGACTGCCTGGTATTTCGGCGTTGTCTGCTTCCTCGCGCGTTCTGCACGTCGCAACTCCTTCATTACTGCCGCAGCATAAGCCGATACCGCTGTCCATGCGTCTGCTGACTTTAGCATCAATTCATCCAAGTTGTCCGGGGTGATGCGTGTCTCCAGCTGATCCTCGACTATCGCGCGGGAGGCACTAAAACGTGGGTATTGGAACAATGCATGTTCAGCGTTCTCCTCGACTGCTATACATGCTGGGCAGTCCGGGGAATCTTCATAATTAAACTTATAGAGATAAGCCCGAAAACAGCCGTATCCTGAGATCACTTGAGTGAGATAATAGTTGAGCTCTCCATGTAGACGGTTCACCCATATATCCACCTTCGGGATTAGTCGATGTGTCCACCTTCCCTTGGTAGAGGCATCCCACATCGTCTGCCACTGGTTGAATCTGGTTGCTCTCGCTTCTGTCCTTACATAACTGGGATTTCTAGCTCCCTTCTGCTGGTACATCGATCTACGCTCCTCGGCGAGCATCTCAATGGGCAGCATCCCCACGTTAACGTTGATAGCGTCCTCGGAGATAGTGCGAAATGTACATGCTACACTTAAGACGCTGACGCGATACGTTGCTGCGGCCTTCCTGCAGTACTTCTGGATTTTCAGTGCGTCAGCCCATATGGGTATCCATAGGCGAGCACTGAGGTCGTCACTGATGACAGCAGATTCCTCCTCTTCTGTCTGGGGCCACCAACATTAGGCATGAGTCGCGCCAGTGTGGTAGCCACCCGAGCGGCCTTACTGCTGATCTGCTCGGTTTGCTCTTTGAAGTTCAGCCTCGCGTCGAGAATCACACTCAGGTACCGAATGAACGGTTGGGATGTGATATCAGCGTTTCCAACACTGAGTGTCACCGTTTCCATCACCTTCCTGCTGGATACGAGGAGTACTTCTGTTTTGTGGGCTGCAAGCTGCAGTCCAACAGAAAACATCCATTCCTTTATCTTGGCGAAAGCTTCGCCGAAGAGTGCGGTGATTTTCTCCAGGAATTTGGCGCTGACAATCAGCACCGCGTCATCTGCGAAAGCTACGACGGACACTCCTTTCGGCAATTGTAATAGCAGCAGAACATTGTACATGATGATCCACAGAAGCGGTCTAAGTACAGACCCCTGAGGAACTCCTCCAGTCACCCTATACGTCTTCGGTCCATCCTCTGTGTCGTACATGAGCCACCTATTCCATAGGTAACTCGCCACTATTCTCCGTAGGTACCATGGTACATCTAATGTTTTTAGGGCATCCATGATACACTTCCATATCGCCGAGTTGGAAGCGTTTTTGACGTCGAGAGTGACAACTATGCAGTACTTCTTGGACCCTCTTGTCCATCGTTTCCCCGCAGTCAACTCCTGTGCCTGCTTCACCACTGTGTTAATGGCATCCAGCGTAGAGCGCTCCTTTCTGAAGCCAAACTGGCCCTCCGCCAGTAAAGGGTCCACGAACTTGTCAATCCTGTTATGGATGATGCGATCGAAGATCTTTCCGGCGGTATTCAGCATACAGAGCGGACGATAGGTTGAAGCTTCGTCCGGTGGGTTCTTCCCTTTCGGGAGGAGCACTAGCTTCTGCCACTTGCACTTGTCCGGGAAAATTCCTTCATTGAGACACTCATTGTAGATGCCCAGGAATATTGCCGGTGCCAACTTGATCGCTGCCTTGAGTGCGATGTTGGGTATCCCATCCATGCCGGGGGCTTTATTGTTGCCCACCCTGGCAATCGCCGTAAGAAGCTCTTCTTGTGTAATGGCTGCGATGTCCTCATCGGCGTCCTCCGCGAGCTGGTAGTCCTCCTCGGGTTGCTCAGGGAACAGATGTGTAACAATCTTTTCCAGCAGTGCTGCGTCCACAGGCGATGGCATCGGCTGGCTTTTCAGCCGAGTCATTACTACTTTATACGGCCTGCCCCAGGGAGCATCTTCCACCTCGCTCAGCAGTTCGCCCCAGCTTTCAGCTTTACTCTGCTTCATAGCCTTTTTAAGCTTCAAGCACGCCTTTCTGTGCTGTTCTTCCAAATCGGGGAACGAGCGTTTGCCTCGAGTTCGTTGCGCTCGGCGGCGAGTTCGATGACACTCCCTTCGAAGGCCGGCAATTTCTTCGCTCCACCAGTGTACCGCTGGTCGGAAGTCGACATCACGTTTCCGTAGGATTGTGACATCGCATGCTTCGGTGGCCCTCTGCATGACCACCTTGACCTTCTCGGTTGCACTTTCTGCTGCGAGGGGGCTGGTGTCAAAAGTTTTACTAAACAAGCCCGCGTCAAACGTTTTCGCTTTCCAGGCCTTCCCGTTTGTCTTCGGTACCTTTGTTGTTCTGCTGAAGTCTCCGCGAATCTCCCAGAGAATCACTTGATGATCACTGTGAGTGTAGATATCACTGACTACCCAGTGGCACGGGTTTCCTCTGGTCAGGCTACTACTCACAAAAGTGAGGTCCACTATAGAGGAGGTTTCACCTTTAACAAAAGTGGGCTTTATACCTGCATTAAGTAGTACTACATCCAATAAGGACATAGCCTCAAGCAGGGCTCGACCCTTCCTGTTCGTCACTTTACTACCCCATTCCACAGCCCACGCGTTGTAATCTCCGGCTATGGCTACCGGGAATCGTTGTTTAGCGTCTGCGACTAAGTTGTCGAGAAAGTTCTCAAACTCATCAGTCGTCAGGCTAGGCGGTGCGTAACAACTGTAGAAACGAACTCCTTTGGCTTTTATTCTTACAAAACCAGTTTCCATCTGACTCGCAAGATCCTGAAATGGAAGCTTTCCACAGGACCAAATTGCGGCCTTCCAACTTGTGTCAGATTCCCAGGGTTGCGTGTCTAGATGTCTATATGGTTCCGAGAGTATAGCCAAGTCAGGCTTCCTGTGCGGCTTCACAATGAAGCCGCACAGCAGGCCTGAGCCTACTGAGCCTGCTGAGGTCATGAGCAGGTCCTGTGCGGCTTCACAATGGTTGAGGTTGAGCTGGAGTACTCTCATTTGCATCGTTTTTGGAGTGCCTGGAGAGCCTGGAGAGCCCGCGTATACGCTGGACATCGGCTGCTACCTGCGATGTGGGCTGTGGGTGCCCCATCTCCCGCTTCTGCACATATTACACACTTTGCACTTGCTGTGCATTCGGCAACTTTGTGGCCAGTGATTCCGCACTCGATGCAGTCTTTAGCCCGGTCGACGCTGCTCTTGCCGTTCCGTGATAAGTGTCCAAATTTCTAGCACTTGAAATACTTTAGTGGCCTCACCATCTCTCGGATTCTGCAATTACACAGGCCGACTCGGATGATTCCTGTGTCCAGAAGTTTCCGGGAAGCAGGCACCATGATTCGTATTAGCGCGGTCTGAGTCCTGCCATATGCTTTACGCAGAGACTTAAGAGAGTGTTCCGTGGCTGGCTAGTCCGGTCCCAAGACTTTCTGCAGAGCCGCCGATATCTCTTCCTTCGTCGCGTCCTCTTCCATCCTCGTCCTTGATCTCCAGATCCACTTCCTGGACTTTACTCTGCACCGTTACTGATTCGCCAAGAACACTTTCGAATTGGTTTCGCAATTTCAGTGCTTTAACTGAGCTCTCCTTATTCAGAACGATCAGCAGATCTCCCGCGTTCTTTCTGCGTACCTTTTGGACGCATTCACCTGCATCCTTGAGCGCCGGATCCTTCTTTATACGACTCAAGTTCTCCGCATAGCTCAAGTCACCCTTTTCGTGGAGGACGAGAGCGTTGGGCACAGTCGGCCGTTCGCGAGGTTTCTGCGGCCTCTTCTGAGGCTGCGTCTGGGATATCTTGTGCGATTTTTTCTTCTTTCCGGCAGTCTGCCACTCCTGCTCTGATCGCTCGCCTCACTTATCCTCGGATTGACCAGCCAATGCCTCCTCCAGCTGCTTCTTCTTCTTCGGCTCCTTTCCCTCGGTCGACGTCGGTGTAACCCGCTTTCTCCCCTTCGCCTTGCTTACCTGCGTCGAGGTACCGGCTACGTCCATGCCTTCATCGTTCCTCTTCTTGTTAGGGAGAGTCGATTTCGCTTGGCTTATGGTTGGCGTGGTTTGCGTAATTCCAGTCTACGTTGCCGCCTGTGGCTTTGCGCTCCACGTTACCAGGTCCTCTATACCTTTCCAAGTACTGGTAAGCATAGGAACCCACCGCTGGATCTCTTTGTCGAGGTTTTTCTTCTGCTGAATAAAAGAGACTAGGCTCTCCAGCGTCTTTCCGTGCTACCCCACCAACTTCATGATCTCTCGATTTCTACCTTCCTCGTCCTTTTCTTCACTTGGAACATTGTGCGTTATGGAAGCCAAGTGGCCCACCTCCATGGTACTGCGTTTGTTCGATGACGACGCCCGGGAGGCTACTCCCTGGAGGCACCGGTACTGGGTTCCGTGCCCCTGCACCCTAATAGTTATATCCTTTATTGAATATATCCCATAATCATTTGCTGTCGTGGTTTGTTCCCCGTGTCTGTTTGGTCCACGAGAGGTATTTTAATTGCCTCCTGCCCTGTATATCTATATAGACATCTACATATCCTTATCTATAGCCAGATAGATAACTCCATATGTATATCTATATCTATACAGATATTTCTACATCCATGTCTATATTTATATACGAGGGCCTCCGCCGCTTGGGCCTATCCGCCGCCTGGGGACGCGCCACGTAGGGGTTTCAAACTCCCCCTGTGGTGTGTGTGTATATGTGTGCGCGCGCGTGTGCGTGTGAACCCTATCAACACACAAACACAAGCAAACCCAAACACACACACACACACACACACACACACACATACCCACACCAAAACGCATACACACATACAAACCCAAACCCAAACACACACATCAAACAACAAACCCAAACACAATTGTCACCGAACTTCAGTCTCGTCTTTGAAATCGTATATTTTGACAAACTTTCAATGGCGGCAGGGGAAGGGGGTAGTGACCGCTCCAATATCTCTTCGGCATTGTATTCAGGAAGGTTTTTTTTACAGATCCTCCCACTCCCCACTCCCAATATAGGCGTTGAAATGTTCGTAATTGCGCCATTTTGTCCCCCGTTTCAGCAAACTTCAAAACCCCATAACGTATGGAATTAATGGGAAATGTCAGTCTCCCCCGACGGAATATAAATTACTATAATGAAATAATCAGAACTATGGCGAAAAATAAAAATTCCTTTCGTTTTTCGGAAAAGTTCCCAAACTGCATAATTACCAAAGTAGTATAACAGGACTGATTCTAACTCCAGGATCTCAGGGGGAACCGGGGCGGGGAGGCTCCAGTGCGGGGGATCGAGGGCCGACGTTACGCGGCATAGAGGGGGGACAGCGTCGCAGAGAGGGAAGATGTTATGGAGGGGGGTCTATTGCGAGGCAGCCGATAGTGAGAATGTGATGTCACACGGTGAAGAGGAGGACAGCAATACCTCGACGTGGCGGGGGGAGGGGGGGGGGGGGGGTAGGAGGCAACAGTCATAATTAGTAAGTACTTATTCTTTTAATTTTCTCTATAAAATACAAACAAATGTTTACAATAGAACATTTTCATTAATAATGAATAAATTTGAAGTACAATTTATCAGAGAGTGTTACAAATAATATCATGTGTGTGTGTGTGTGTGTATGTTTGTGCGAGGATGTGCGGAGCGGGGGGGGGGGGGGATTCCATAGGCCTGAATGCTTACCAAATACAGGCGGATGGCGAGGGGAAGTCATCGTTGAAGAAGGCTATGCGGAGCAGGGGGAGTCGACCGCGTATGATGTGCGGAGGTACGGTTGCCATAATTGGAGGGGGGGGAGGTGGCAACAACCATAATTAATAAGTACTTTTCTCGTTTAATTTGTTTAATAATAAAGTGCACAAATAAATGTTTTAAAAGATTTTCATCGATAATGAATGATGAATTTCATATACAATTTATCATACTTTATTATACATCATATTAATATTATACACAATGGTTCTGAAACAAACAAAACATGCATTTTTTTCTTATAATCTATGTGACCCATTGATATTATTTAGAAAGATACCAAAGTTTAATGGAAATATTAACAATAAGCTCGGTGCACACTCATACAGGTGGAACACATGTTGGATAGAACAATTTGATGCACCGGAACTCGACAATAGTTGCAGAAGATCCCTCTCATCGATGCTTAGTGTTCGCTATAGCAATCGCACACTGATATAGCGTCTTGAAACTCTCCTTGTACATGGAAATAGCACGGAGTGCAATACTTCGCTCGACCATTGTCGCGAAATTAAAATAATTCACGCAATATACAACTTCTTGGTTGAAATGATGTTGCACGTCCGGTCTGTTTTCTCGCTCATTATGGTAATCATCAACAGGATTCGATATCACTGTCCAGTTCCCATATTTCTTTAACTTTCATCTTGTTGTTGTCGTCGCCAATATCGATGATTTCAACTTCACGGATTTTATTAACTATTATTGTACTCTTCTTTTTTCTGTGGCTCTTTTGTTGCAAAATCAGACCTCGGAGGGTGAAAACGGAACAGTGAAAATGGCTGTGCCGATCCTTTTTCAGATTTTGATTTTTGGATTCTCATTAGGTTGCACTATGGTGGAAATGACCATGTGTTCCGCGAATTTTTCCAAACTTCAAGACTAGGATATGTAAACGGATTTTCTTTTCTCTCAAACATGCAGAAAATAATGGGGATGTGTAGTAAAAATTGGCTTTCTAAGATGTCACATCCCGTCTATGGACAAACGAAAGATTTCGTCTCAATGTTTTCTTTTCTCAACCAAGGCTGGTCATGCGCTGTCCGAAAAGAAAAGTGAATCTCCATGTGGAGGCGAAAGCTGACTTGCTAGGACTCTTCTCACGTATTGATTTTTACGATCTCCATAAAACAGTATTTGGAAACAGAGTATGGATCTTGGTATTTAGAGGTTTCAGATTGCTATGCATGCGCGACTTCAGCATAGTTACGCTATCGGCTTGCACTTATAGTATGTCTTTTCCACTCATCACTCTGGTACCGTGTTGAATAATCGGTCCAGATATCAGATATTAGACCATTATATTTTCGTCATAAACACGACTCATGCTTAAAAACCCATAAAATGCCTCCCATACACTACATTGATTGTTTCATGTTTCCCTGCTTTATCCCGACTCTATACCAATTGTAGTATAAAAATGTCTGAGAGAGATGTCTGATGCCTTTTAATATAATCAGTCAAAGATAAAGACGGCAAATTATTTTTCTTTGAATTGTGAAAATAGTTTTTCTTAGTGCGAGCACCCGCGTCGTATGCATTCACGACCTATCGCTTCGGGTAGGCTCACGCTTGAAAACGCATGGAATTTTTACAACAACCATGGTATGAAACAATGATCCGAAAAAATGTATGGATTTCTTTTATTCTACCGGTATCCGGTTTTCCATCCGTGAACGTTAACATATATATTGTCACGTGTTCCAGTACGTATGTAGTCCAGCGTGTCACGTATCTTAGGGCTCTTCGCAGAGCAACATCAGACCTATTCAAATGACACCAGGCTATACAGGTCTTACCAAGTCAGCCACATGGTTAACGCTTTTGTCGTCGACGTTCATTAGCCACCCTTCAAGCAATGGGATTTTTTTGGTCACACTCATAGCCGCTCAAGTTGTGCTTTGGATATCAGTAACACATATATAAAAGCGAGGAATTTATTACGAAAACGAAAAACATTATCGATCTATGGATGGAGTCTTTTTTAGCTTTCGACCGCTGATCCGAGCATGCGCCACTTGAGCACAAATGCACTCGAGGTGTGGAATACTCATAAAATAATGTTTGGTCCAGATGAACCTCCAACCTGTTCTGTTTATTTATTTGTTTTCCATACTCTCCACGGTAATATATACCAATTCGATATTTAAAAAAAACTCTGGCGGAGGTGATACTTTTGCATTTTCCAAGCTAGAAGGGAACGACGAAAATATTTCCGTTGGGAGACTAACTTTAATCATCGACAGCACTCACACTACACTTTGAATGAAGCAGTCAGTTAGTTAATATAATCTCTCTGGGAGGAGTTTTCTACTCGTTAATATGGAGAATAATATTGAACCGTCAGAACAAAGCTTGCACAATCAAGCCCCGCTCTTAAGTTTAGTCGAAGCTTTTGCTGCGTGGGAGCAACGGATCGTTCACTTTATTGAAGTACTGAAAATGCAAAACCGAATAAAGCGCCAATGATTATCAATTGATCATCAACAGTCATCGATCGCCCAGATATCGCATCTGGAAGGATGCCTGGGCAGGTGCATTCCCTGCCCAGGCATTTTATACACATGGGTGCAGGACACAGCGGTGATGGGTTAATATGACGAGAGACTGTGTTGAACGCGTGATGGTCCATACTTTAACCACTGGTCGATGAATTTCAATAACGTGACAATGACTGAGCTTTACGAAAAATACTCAATCTTACAACAAATGCAAATAAGTATATACCAATACGCGGTGAATGTTATATCAAAAATTGCCATGAGAGATAATGATTATGAGGACTGCGATTGATGTGCAATCAAAAGATAATAAACGTTTTGCATGGGCGCCGGTTGCAGCTTTATACGCAGCCGAACGGAACAGTGAAAATGCATCTTCTTATCTACATGATTTAAAAGTATTGAATCTACGTAATATTTAATCCCCAGTGACCATAGACAAAAAATGAGCTTCATAACAATCAATCCATCGCTGTGGATACCACCAAAAAATATATTGTTCCAATACGCGTGGCTCAACAGAAGAAGGAAACGCATATCAATTTGTTATACATACAAGATACCGAAGATAACAATGTATGACATTTCCCATGTATCAAGAACCTGTTGAGACTTCTGAGCGCACAACTGAACAGTAACAGTCATAAAGGTATATGTATATATGACATCAGTGTGTGAAGTTAACATAAATACTATATCCTTATATATACTAGATGAATTAAACAACAATCCATTATTTCGCAAGTGTTTGCATCACTTTAGATCAGAGAATAAATTGCAATCACATGAGATCGGTTGTGGATCAATAAAAAACAGCACCATCCGACTACCAAACGATACCAATAAGTGGTTCCAAATTACCAGCTCCAGTCGGAAAGCACGACATCTACTCATTATAAATGCCTATTTAGAGTATTTTTATCTAATGATCGAGAGTAGATGGGAGTATGCAACGACTGATGTGAAGAACGTAGCAAAGGATATGTATCAATATCATGGAACATTTAGTATTGATTACACCATGTGTTGTTCTTGTGACGAATCGCTATCATAGTATCAATCACAGCGCTGATTCCATATCATGGTTTGTGAAAGAACTGGAGAAACTAGCGCTGTGCATAAAATACATTTTCTGCGACAATTAATGCTCGATATGAGTTAATTCTAATACGTTATGGCGCAATGACAATAATTTTGTATGCAGTCATCATCTATAAGTAGAGGTAGAAGTTGAATTGTTCAAGATACTATAGAGCATGCCCCACATAATATTGAATGAGATCAATGAATTGTCATTACTTAAAAATTTGGAAAGTTTACGGAACTTGAATATGAGTTGTCGCTCTTGGGCTCTATACAAGTATCCACTGCTAAGAAGCACAACGAAACATTTATGGACCGTAAAAGCTACCTCCTAGCAGAGAAACCAAAAGAAGTCATTTTTGCGGCGCAGTCGGGGAAAACATTTTATGGCAAAGGACATTATTCACTGACTGCAGACTCGCCAGTGTTAAACTTTATCTCAATTCGGAATTCTATACTCACGACGACACGAAATTGGACTTCAATAGAAAAAAAATTTTCACCATTTTCTTCAATATGTACTCTCGTTTTCGTAAATATCATTGCAACTGTAATAGTGATCATTCTTTGCTAGCCATCGCCAAGTTACAATGTAAAAGTCCTTTCATGTTTATTGATTGATCGTGTCAGAACGAGCCTGTAAAAAAATGCTATCGTAGATGTGTGAATAGAATTCGAATGCGAGGGAGATTAACCGCCAAATACAACTGCCTATCATTTTAATCTTATACGGTCGCGTTGTTGAATATTTTCCATTGACGGACATTATTGGTAAAATTGTATATATTCGCAAATACCCACGGCTAAATGAATAAATAGTTTAAAAACGAGTTTCTCAAAGATCATCGTCAGTCATGAATTGATCTTGCCATCGACTCGGTCACGCTAAAACATGTTCGTTATGAATGTGCCCACAGTTGTAGATCTACAAGTATTCATTGTTGGAAAAAACTTTATCGTGAAGGAAGTAGCAATTCTGAGAGCGGAATGCGTACTCTCCACTTACATTTTCCAAGTCCCATACCATGGAGACTTCTTATAAAACTGGTATAAAAAAGCTGGTATAAAGAAGTACGGGGCGAGGAGAATAAACGCATACATAATGTTACATTTCTATTATTTGCAAGAATCTGTATGATTCAACCACCAATTGAATATTTTAAATACATTTTTGAAAGGCGGAATCGTTTACATGCTCTTCACAATGTAGAGTTGAGTTTCCATTTAATTTACTCAATGCATTCATATCTTCAAAGTCCACATTCAACGACTCAATAACTAGATCATTTTTCATATTTAGAATATCAGCTAGCCATTCCCGTTTTTCATGACCCTTAACATATGCGATAGGACACATGGTGTCTTCCATTGAACCCTCAACGCAGCCGTTATGAAACCTTCAGCTATGCTATATGGAACGTTTCAATAGGCCAACTTTAGACCATGATGATTTCGAATCAACCATGATGCTTCGTATCTCTCAGATTTTGTAAGAAGTCTCCATGGTATGGGACTTGGAAAATGTAATGGGAGAGTACGCATTCCGCTCTCAGAATTGCCACTTCCTTCACGATAAAGTTTCTTCCAACAATGAATCCTTGTAGATCTACAGCTGTGGGCATATTCATAACGAATGTGTTATAGCGTAATTGAGTCGATGTCAAGATCAATTCATGACTGACGATGATCTTTGAGAAACTCGGTTTTAAACTATTTATTCATTTAGCCGTGGGTATTTGCAAATCTCTACAATTTTACGGATAATGTCCGCCAATGGACAATATTCAACAACGCGATCCTATAAGAGTAAAATGATAGGCAGTTGTATTTGGCGGTTAATCTCCCTCGCATTCGAACTCTATTCACACATCTACGATAGCATTTTTTGGCAGGCTCGTTCTGACGCGATCAATCAATAACCATGAAAGGCCTGTTAAATTAAAACTTGGCGATGGCTAGCAAAGAATGATCACTATTACAGTCGTAATGATATTTATGAAAACGAGAGTACATGTTGAACAAAATGATGATGATTTTTTTTTCTATTGAAGTTCAATTTCGAGTCGTCGTAAGTATAGAATTCCGAATTGAGATAGAGTTTAACACTGGCGAGTTTGCAGTCGGTGAATAATGTCCTTTGCCATATAATTTTTTTACCCACCTGCGCCGCAAAAATGACTTGTTTTGGTTTCTCTGCTAGGAGGTAGCTTTTAGGGTCCATAAATGTTTCGCTGTGCTTCGTAGCAGTGGATACTTGTATAGAGCACAAGAGCGGCAACTCATATTGAAGTATCGTAAATTTGCAATTTTTTAAGTAATGACAATTCATTGATCTCATTTAATATTATGTGGGGCATACTCTATAGTATCTTGAACAATACAACTTCTACCTCTACTTATGGATGATGACTGCATACAAAATTATTGTTATTGCGCCAACATATTAGAATTAACTCATGACGAGCATTAATTGTCGCAGAAAATGTATTTTATGCACAGCACTAGTTCCTCCAGTTCTTTCACCAACCATGATATGGAATCAGCGCTGTGATTGATGATAGCGATTCGTCACAAGAACAACGCATGTTGTAATCAATACTAAATGTTTCATAATATTGATACATATCCTTTGCTACGTTCTTCACAACAGTCTTTGCACACTCCCATCTACTCTCGACCGTTAGTTAAAAACATTCCAAATATGTATTTACAATGAGTGTATGTCGTGCTTTCCGACTGGACTTGGTAATTTGGAACCGTTTATTGGTATCATTTGGTAGTCGAATGGTGCTGTTCTTTATTGATCCACAACCGATCTCATGTGATTGCAATTTATCCTCTGATCTAAAGTGATCCAAACACTTGCGAAATAATGGATTATTGTTTAATTCGTCTAGTATATATGATGTGATTGCAATTTATCCTCTGATCTAAAGTGATGCAAACACTTGCGAAATAATGGATTGTTGTTTAATTCGTCTAGTATATATAAGGATATAGTATTTATGTTAACTTCACACACCGATGTCATATATACAGGGTGAGGCACTAACTGTTGCTACCTTGAATATCTCTGTAATTATCGACATCACAAAAAATGTTTGAAACAAAAGTTGTACCGCACGACAGGGGTCATCAAATGCGATCATTTTTTGTATCTCAGTGGAGGCGCTGTCGCACAGTAAAGGTCACCTCCACTTTTTTAAATGGGACGGTAAATTTTTTCTTCAACTATCTTGTAGAGCATCGAAAACTGCATAAAGAATATTTAGGGGTCAAAGTCGTTCAAGGTCATTTAAGATCAAAAAGTGACATGAACTTTATTTTTACGTGAAATTACCGTTATTCACAGTAGATGTTCAAAGTGATGGCCATTGGAATCAATGCAGTATTACAATCTTGGACGTTCTTTATAAACAAGATATCTCAAGTATCCCCACAAGAAAAAGTCCAGAGGCGTCAAGTCTGGCTAGCGAGCCGGCCACGATACAGCTCCGCCGCGTCCAACCCAACGATTTGGAAATCTCTTTTGCAATTCATTTCTAGCTATCAGGGAAAAATGTGCCGGGCACCCGTCGTGTTGATACCACATGCTGTTTCTGGTTTCTAGAGGTATTTCTTCCAATAACGGACCTAAAGTTGCTTGAAGGAATGTGGTGTGCTTTTTACCATTAAGATTGCCTTCGATGAAATAAAGGCCTATGATCCCATCCCTAATAATCCCACACCATACATTAACCGACCACGGTCTTTGGTGTGCAACTTGCTGCAGCTAATGTGGATTTTCAGTTGACCACAAATGCATGTTATGCAAGTTAATATTTCCATTATTCGTAAATGTTGCCTCATCAGTAAATAAAATCCGATTAATAAATTAGTCATTTCTCTGAATCTGGCGTTGAGCCCATCGACAGAAATCAGTGCGATTCATGAAATCGGTACCAGTTAATTCCTTGTGGAGACTGATGTGGTACAGATTATATTTATGACGATGTAGAACACGTAGAATACTTCTTTGGCTTACGCCAGATTCCCTCGCAATTTGACGAGAACTCGCACAAGGGTCTCGACGAACGGCGGCAAGAACACCAATTTCCGTTTCTTCGCTAGTAACTCGCCTTTGGAGGATACTTTCCCGACGGGTTAAGGATCCAGTTGTCCTCAGTTTAGTGTACAAAACTTGAAATGTACAGTGTATAGGATGAGAACGTACAGGAAATTTTTCAGCCTATAAGTCTCTAGCTCTCCCTGCATTTTGCTGACATTCTTCGTAAAATAGAAGCATATCAGTTTTCTCGTCAAACGAAAACATAATTTACATTCGCTTGATTCATTAATACTAGTCTCACCATTCTTACTATCGTTATCTTGGGTTTGTTTAGGCGAAACATTGTACAATGTTCCGTGTACATTGTAGGTTTGGTGCCGTTGTTTTCATACAAGACAATGGCAAGACTTCAGCGATAAGTGCCGAAGTGATAAGAAATTCGTAATGAGGAGATTGCAATACTGCATTGATTTCAATGGCAATCACTTTGAACATCTACTGTGAATAAAAGTAATTTCACATACAAATAAATTTCATGTCACTTTATGATCTTAAATTACCTTTAATGACTTTGACCCCTAAATGTTTTTTATGCAGTTTTCGATACTCTACAAGATAGTTGAAAAAATGTCCTGTCCCATTTAAAAAAGTGGAGGTGACCTTTACTGTGCGACAGCGCCTCCATTGAGATAAAAAAAAATGGTCGCAGTTGATGACCCCTTTCGTACGGTACAACTTTTGTTTCAAACATTTTTTTGTGACGCCGATAATTACAGAGATATTCAAGGTGGCAACAGTTAGTGCCTCACCCTGTATATATATACCTTTACGGCTGTTACTGTTCAGTTGTGCGCTCACAAGTCTCAACAGGTACTTGATGCATGCGAAATGTCATACATTGTTATCTTCGGTATCTTGTATGTACAACAAATTGATATGCGTTTCCTTCTTATGTTGAGCCACGCGTATTGGAACAATATATTTTTTGGTGGTATCCACAGCGATGGATTGATTGTTATGAAGCTCATTTTTTGTCTATGGTCACTGGGGATTAAATATTAGGTAGATTCAATACTTTTAAATCATGTAGATAAGAAGATGCATTTTCACTGTTCCGTTCGGCTGCGTATAAAGCTGCAACCGGCGCCCATGCAAAACGTTTATTATCTTTTGATTGCACATCAATCGCAGTCCTCATAATCATTATCTCTCATGGCAATTTGATATAACATTCACCGCGTATTGGTATATACTTATTTGCATTTGTTGTAAGATTGAGTATTTTTCGTAAAGCTCAGTCATTGTCACGTTATTGAAATTCATCGACCAGTGGTTAAAGTATGGACCATCACTCGTTCAACACAGTCTCTCGTCATGTTAACCCATCACCGCTGTGTCCTGCACCAATGTGTATAAAATGCCTGGGCAGGGAATACACCTGCCCAGGCATCTTTCCAGATGCGATATCTGGGCGACCGATGACTGTTGATGTTCAGTTGATAATCGTTGGCGCTTTATTCGGTTTTGCGTTTTCAGTACTTCAATAAAGTGAACGATCCGTTGCTCCCACGCAGCAAAAACTTCGACTGAACTTAAGAGCGGGGCTTGATTGTGCAAGCTTTGTTCTGACGGTTCAATATTATTCTTCATATTAACGAGTAGAAAACTCCTCCCAAAGAGATTATATTAACTAACTGACTGCTTCGTTCAAAGTGTGGTGTGAGCGCTGTCGATGATTAAAGATGGTCTCCCATCGGAAATATTTTTTCGTCGTTCCCTTCTAGCTTGGAAAATGCAATAGTATCACCTCCGCCAGAGTTTTTTGTTTACATATCGAATTGGTATATATTACCGTGGAGAGTATGGAAAACAAATAAATAAACAGAACAGGTTGGAGGTTTATCTGGACCAAACATTAATTTATGAGTATTCCACACCTCGAGTGCATTTGTGCTCAAGTGGCGCATGCTCGGATCAGCGGTCGAAAGCTAAAAAAGGCTTCGTCCATAGATCGATAATGTTTATTGTTTTCGTAATAAATTCCTCGCTTTTATATATGTGTTACTGATATCCGAAGCATAACTTGAGCGGCTATGAATGTGACCAAAAAAATCCCAATGCTTGGAGGGTGGCTCATGAACGTCGACGACAAAAGCGTTAACCATGTGGCTGACTTGGTAAGACCTGTATAGCCTGGTGTCATTTGAATAGGTTTGATGTTGCTCTGCTAAGAGCCCTAAGGTACGTGACAGGCTGGACTACATACGTACTGGAACACGTGGCAATTTATATGTTAACGTTCACGGACGGAAAACCGGATACTGGCAGAATAAAAAAAATCCATACATTTTTTCGGATCATTGTCTTCATACCATGATTGTTGTAAACATTCCATGCGTTTTCACGCGTGAGCCTACCCGAAGCGATAGGTCGTGAATGCATACGACGCGGGTGCTCGCACTAAGAAAAACTATTTTCACAACTCAAAGAGAAATAATTTGCCGTCTTTATCTTTGACTGATTATATTAAAAGGCATTTCAATATAATTAAAATGCCTTTTAGACATTTTTATCCTACAATTGGTATAGAGTCGGGATAGAGCAGGGATAAATAAAACAATCGACGTAGAGTATGGGAGGATTTGATGGGTTTTTAAGCATGAGTCGTGTTTATGACGGAAATGTAATGGTCTAATATCTGATATCTGGACCGATTATTCAATATGGTATCAGAGTCATGAGTGCAAAAGACATACTATAAGTGTAAGCCGATAGAATAAC